>OY776113.1:14690567-15890567 GCA_963675035.1 Allygus modestus
TCGTCATAGTATGTGGCAGCATATATTTTTGAACTGTTTGGACGGAAAAGGTATGTAAACCTGGTTTTAAATTCTAAACAACAGTTCAGGAGGCATTTTCAAAATGAATAAAGTATTTAATTAAGTACTGTCACGTGCAGGATTTCCAAGGTATAAGTATACAGTTTTATAAAGTTATGGACGAGAAAAGTAAAAAGTAGAATTTAAGCAGTGAAAGTAAAAATATGTTGTGTGAGGGACAATACAACTGGTATCGATAGTGAATCGCCAAGGTCAAGGACAAATTGAAAGGTCTAAAAGGTCAAATTGAATGGATATAGTTATTTGTCATTAACAAAATATTATTAGATGTACAATCGCTAATTATTGTTTGCATTAACATATTAAGAAAAGTAAAACATTATGAGTTATGTTAGAAATAATATTGAAGGGAAAAGAGTTATTTTTATTAAATTAAAAGAAGTGAAAGTCCCCAAGAGTTAAATAAATTCAAGAGTTGTTGGTTTTCATAATGAAGTGTAGAGAGAGAAAATGTGAGAATTTTGTTAAGATGTTTTTTTTAACAAAATTGTAATATTGTAAATCGAGCTAATGCGGAAATTGACCGACGTTACACTGTAGGGACTTGTATGAAAGGTTTGAACAAATGTGTGTGTGATTTTTTGGGACGAGTCACTATACACTTGACACTGTACACTTGACACTATACACTTGACACTGTACCCTTGACATTGTACACTTGACACTGTACACTTGACACTATACACTTGACACTGTGCTCTTGACACTGTACCCTTGACACTATACACTTGACACTGTACACTTGACACTATACACTTGACACTGTACCCTTGACACTGTACACTTGACACTGTACACTTGACACTATACACTTGACACTGTACACTTGACACTGTACACTTGGCACTGTACACTTGACACTGTACACTTGACACTGTACACTTGACACTGTACAATTTACACTATACACTTGACACTGTACACTTGACACTATACATTTGACACTGTACACTTGACACTGTACACTTGACACTGTACACTTGACACAGTTACACTGTACACTTGGCACTGTTCACTTGACACTGTACACTTGACACTGTACACTTGACAGTGTACGTTTGACACTGTTCACTTGAAACTGTACACTTGACACTATACACTTGACAATGTACACTTGACACTATTGCACTGTACACTGTACACTTGACACTGCACCCTTGACACTGTACACTTGACACTGTACACTTGACACTGTACCGTTGACACTGTACACTTGACACTGTACACTTGACACTGTACACTTGACAATGTACACTTGAAACTGTACACTTGACACTGTACACTTGACATTGTACACTTGACACTGTACACTTGAAACTGTACACTCGACACTGTACACTTGACGCTGCACACTTGACACGGTACAATTGATACTGTAAACTTGACACTGTACACTTGACACTGTACATTTGACGTTTGACACCGGCACCTTCAATCACTGAATCACTAAACTCCGCAAAGAAAAACAAAATTCAGAAAATCAGATTGATAAAAATAGTTATTGATTTTGGACTCGTATTTAGCACTTGTCATAATATAAAAGTAGATCTGTTGATTATGATTTAACTGCAAGGTAATTTTTTTCATTTAATTCATTAAATGTTGACCCCCCTGTTGTTTTAAAGAGATTTTAATTCAAATTAAGTGGTGGGTCGTTAGTATAGTTTACAAATTAAGGGTTTTTAAAGCTTCCTAACATAAGGAACAAAATATTACGGAAAAAAGGAAACAAGAGAGTCATAAATTGGAATCTGAAAAGTGTAAAACTACAAATATTTTGGTAAAAAATAAAAATTAAAAGTGCAGTCGAGGAGAACAAAAAGGTTTACAAGCGTAAATATTCATGGTTAAACAATATCGTGTGGATCATTCGGTCCGGGGTAGGGCGCACCCTTATATATAAGGTTGAAGCAGTCGGCCAGCTGGATTCTACACCAAGTTGAGCGAAGGATGGATTTTGTGTCAGCGGCGAGTCTTCCCATGGCGATTTGAAGATTTTTTAAATTTAAATTATTTGTAATAGGGAAGAATTAAGACTATTAGAGATTGTAAACTTTTATTGACTTAGTTTTATTTTTAAAATGATCATGGCTGAGGTTCAAATCATTGTCAAAATTTTGGGGATAATGTATCATGATTAAATATATTTTCATTCTTTAACTTTAAAATAATTTAATAAAGTTTGAGTAACGAAATATTAGCTGGAAGACAGCAGGTTTAATATATAAAATGTTGACCAATAATTTGCTCAAGGATGAGTCATGATATCAGAAAGTCATGAGGAGGGTTTCAACGGGTTTATTATGATTCGGGGTCTAACTCCATTGGCAACTCGGTCAGTGTTCACCCACGCGAACGGGTGGGAATTAGACTGAAGTACAGTCTCGTTCAAAACCACCCCAAAACCTAATAACACTGTATAGCGGCTTCATGACAAACCGAGGGAACCTACAATGTAATTAATTTATTTGTGAAACATAACAATACTGGCCAATGAAATATAAACTGTTATTGAGGTTCCATTAAAAATCAGAGGACACCTATGAAATATAAACTGTTATTGAGGTTCCATTAAAAATCAGAGGACACCTATACATACATTTATTTTAAACTCGCCAATAGAATATAAACCTTTTAGCCATGAATTCTTCAGTACTTGTAAATAGTAGCAGAATGCCAAAGTCTGTAGGTATAGCAGGTTTCAAACCTTATTTACCTTTGAACGAGGTTATGAAATACAATAAATAGAATGTTTGTACATAAATTCGGTCGCCACGTGCCACTCCGCCAGTCACTGTTTTTCGATAATCGCACAATAAAAAAAGGGGCACAATATTAAATTATTAAGTGATTATTTAAGGAGCGAATGGACAGAAGTACTACAAACTTGTTAAAAGCATCATGCGACTATAGTATTTTATGGTGGTCCCGGTGAAGAAATGTCAACAACACTCTTCATGCAATAGTTACGAGTGAACCGATGACGGCAGACGTAGCAGGCCTAGCCGTTACCAATCGAGCTGTCGTTAGTTCTGGAACTGACTGTACCCCCTTACGCTTGACTACACTTCGACTTGACCTTTTTACCAATAGAGTTACACCCTATGATTCAAGTATTTAGGAAATGACATAAACTTATAACATACTTGTACGGGTAAAACAACATAAGGTTGTGGAGGGGGTCGTCAGGGACCGATGTGGTCTGTCCACATCAACCAACTATATTTTCCACCTCCAAGCACAAGTCACAAGTGAATTTGAACTCTCTGTGATGTTATTTCTAAGCTCTCTTGTAACCATATTGTAAAAAGGATAATTTCATTAGTAAATTAAATGAAATGGAGGAGTACTTGTAGTGGTTCTGAGACCGCTTAACTACTATGGAACACCCCCGGCTGCTTTTCGACCTTTGCCTCCTGACGTCACGGGATTCCCAGACCCGCCTCGCTCATCTTCTCGCACTGTGCCGGCATCCACAGTGGTGCCAACCCAACATATATAGATCTTTATTTTAATTTATTTTACTCTCAGTGTTGCCAACCGAAACTTTAAACACCGTTTTATATATATAAATGCATAGAATATGTGCACGGTTTGAATTCATATATATATATATATATATATATATATATGTATATATATATATATGAAATCAAACAGTGCACATATTCTATGCACATATATATATATATATATATGAATTCAAACAGTGCACATATTCTATGCATTTATATATAAAACGGTGTTTAAAGTTTCGGTTGGCAACACTGAGAGTAAAATAAATTAAAATAAAGATCTATATATGTTGGGTTGGCACCACTGTGGATGCCGGCACAGTGCGAGAAGATGATCGAGGCGGGTCTGGGAATCCCGTGACGTCAGGGGGCAAAGGTCGAAAAGCAGCCGGGGGTGTTTCATAGTAGTCGCTTACTACCAAAACCAATTGCAGGACTTTTGATTTCAGAAAAAATATTTATTAATAGCTGCTTATAGTTACATATTTACAATCGGAGATACAATCATGCTTCAACGATTAAATCAAACAATTTTTATTAAAACGTTGCAGCAGGGGAAAGGGTATTAATGGCCAAAGTCTTTAATAAATATTTACCCAGAAAGTTTCGATGCCAGACACCAGCTGTTGTTATGCTTATAACAAGCAAAATCTCACTAATCACTTTGTCGACGAGCGGCAAATCGTTACTCACGACACTTCTTGTTCTTGCATGCATTTCTGTAGGGATCATCTCTCGTCAGGTTGTGTTTAGCAGTTTTTGCAGAAATTAACGCTTGTTAATACTCAAAATGAAGTCTGATGTAGCAAATAATAATAACAATAGTAATATATATAAATAAGTAATAATAAAAATAATCTATATTTTTAATACGCTAGGCATATTTTTGTCATAATTGTTTTGGAGTGGTGGTGCTACCGATCACCATGTCCAAGGTGTCGTTAGAAAGGTCTTAGCATGTAGTTTTGCCATCAATTAAAAACAATTATAAAAGTCACCGTGGACATGGGAAAATATGGGGTCAAAGTCGCGATTTTCCCCATAGACATAAAATGCAGTTACAAACCAACGATTGAGAAATCAGCTGTTTATTTAAGGAAGTGGTTAAATCTGACCCTGAAAAATGGTTATTGAACGTACAGCTGGCAACAAAACTCCAGTTTTTATTTGCACAAAATCAAAACATAACCAAAAAATGTTCGACATAATGGAGACTATAAGACGTCGACCAGGACGGCCAAGGGGAGGAGGCCGACGAACTGGTAGACGCGAACGAAATACCTGCGCCAGGCGGTGTGAACGAAACAGTGGCGACAGTGTGACTTCTGACGGCAGAAGTCTAAATTACGTGTTGATTGAAAGTACGTTGTTATCATCCGTTTTAATTTTAGATGTTTTGATATGTTTGTTTACAACTGAAGAAACATATCGTTGGGTACAAACTTGCTCGGATTCGAGCAACAGGACAGCTAGTAGCCTTCTTAAAGCGTGTTTACTATACAAATCTTCACTCACATAGCACTGAAATAACAAGGATATTTAAAAATTATTATTGTATTACAAAACAAACTCTGTAAATACAACATTTTACAATGACTAGTAGCCCGTTGCAGCTTCGCTCGCGATCACAGTACAATGTTATGTTTGAGAAGTTAGTTACATTTGTTAAAGCACCTGGGGGACCGATATTTGCTCGAAAAGCCAGTCGGTTTGTTAAAAATCCCTACAGTAATAATATTCTCGGTTCCTCCCCAAGGCGAACGTATTTGCTTTGCTTATTTGATCGTTTCTTTTCATTTTGGACATGTCCGTTTTATATTCAATCTTGAGTTTGAATGGTTCTCGCAATTTATATATAACCTAATCATGTACATTGAAAGTTAAATACACATTACTTCTAATCACTATTCTCACAAAAATCATATAATACTTTATCAAGTGTGTGATGTATTTTCAATAATTGAGTGGTTGATTTTGAACAGCTGTTATGATTATTTTGTTTTTATTTACAAATCTTAACCATAACCCCAATGTTAGTTTTTTTTTAAATATATGGCTTTTTCAAAGTATGAAAACTGACTAGTGTTTTGTTATTTTATCAAATCTACATAATTTTCAATATTTTGTAGAACAGATTGTAAATAAAATAAAGTTAAAAAAAATAAAAATCGATACAATACTATATTTTTCCATGGATGAAGCCTGATTAGAACACATAAACCCATAAATAGTATAGTTCCAACATTTGGTAACGCATTTTTTAAGCAGAAGTAGGCAAAGGTTTTATTCTAATGTATACCTATCCTCCTAACATATGCATGCTCAATCGGTTCAGTAACTACTAACGTCAGTTATGAATAAATACAAAATTTAAAGGCCGACGGAGCAGATAAGTTACAAAGGGCATACAGGATGTATAGGCATGTTTCTGACTATAGTGCATTGCCTGCTGTCTTTCTACCAAATATTCGCTCAATCGGTATAGTAAGTATAGCATTAACATGTAAATGTTGCAGGTCGTTAGGGCCGAGCCTCATTGGAACGGAAATAAGCCCTAACCTTTTTTTTTTATTTGGATCCACCCATCTTCTTCAAAATATCTGCTTAATAACTTCTGCAGTTTCTTGGACTTATTGAAGGTGGACTTAAAAACATACAAAATATTCGGTATTATAATCACAATGGCTACGTAGACAAATTGAGCTTCAAATACCATGTTGCAAGGGCTTACCTGTTCTGTAGCCAATGGATTCATTGCCATGCCGTTATGTTGTATGGTTTTGTAGGTTTACATACCTTTGTAGAGTAGTAAAGCAGACGTGTTTCCTCCTCCGTGTTCCTCCGTTCTGTGGTAAAATATAATTAACTGACTAAATGCTCATTAGAACAAATATGGTGCATTCTGTAGTGAAAGGTTGATTAACCTGTACCTGTAGCAGTGTTGGAAAAAGGGGCACACACCTAATGACGTACTATAATTTAAAACAGCCAAAAGGATTCCTCCTCCATACGAAAATGGGAAAAATATTTTATTTCATTCAGTCCAGTGTTTTTTTTTGTGAAAAGCAGAACAAATCTGGCTTATACACAGGCAGGCGGATAAAAAAATCTTTACAAAAATATAAATATATACGTTGCATATATAATGAAACGTATTATACTGCCATTACACTGCTCAAATAGATTTAGAAAAATAACTTATTTTATTTATGTCGGCTTAGCGAATTAATATATAACGATATACATTACAATCAGCTGAATAACTAAATAAAATATAACTCCATAAGATTAACATTGCAACTTTGAAAGCTCGTAGGGGCAAGCCCCCGTGGTCAAGAGTTTATGAAAACCCCAAAAGGAACATCTAGAGGTTAAGACCTTTTGATTGATACCAAATATGTACATAAAATAATAGTTTTAGGGTTCGGAAATCGCCGAACAAAAATCAAGAAATTCTTTTATAATAAAGATAAAGATGAAACAAGCTAGGTACATTTACTTATTTTAAGTTTTTAAATGCATACGTACGTTATTTAATTATTTATTTCCATTTGGCAAGCAATGTTAACAAAGTATTTAACACAGATGGTTGCAACTGTAGTGGAGACAGCAATTCAACATAATCCTACCTGATTCCAACAACATACAAAAATACCCCTGTAGCAGCAAACCTGCATAATCAGCGAATTTCCAATGCATATTAATTTATCTTAATACCACATAAAGCCACATACCAAGTTTCATCAATATACATTCATAAATAAACGATTTATGACATTTTAATTATTCTCCATAAGAATAACATGGCGGCTGAGTATGCAGGTTTGCTGAAATAAGGAACACTAAAAATGGGCTTTTATTCAAATATCATTATAACTCAACTAGGTAAAGCCACATACCAAGTTCTATTAATTTATGTTCATAATTAAAGGAGATAACACGTTAATTATTCTCCATAAGAATAACATGGGGCTGAGTATGCAGGTTTGCTGCTACGGGAACTATCGGGAAAAAAATGGATTTTTGTGCAAATATCAATAGACCACAACCAAATAAAGCCATATACCAAATTTTGCCAGTTTACGTTCATAAATAAGCGAGATATACAATTTTTCTTTTTCTCCATAAGAATAACATTAGACAACGTACTGTGTTTAGCACTTTCAATATCTCGGTAACCAATTGACGTAGAGCAATGATCAAAATACCAAATTGTTTGTTTTTTTAAGCTAAATTTAATGGTATAAATTAAAATTTGATTTAAATTAAAATTACATGTGAAAACTCCAAAAAACACATTTTTGGGGTACAAAACCCCCCCATAACCCCCCTTCGGATGGTGCGATTCATCTGGTTTTCGAACTCGTTCAAATAAATGGTACTTTATACATTTGTACCAAATTTCATTAAGATCGGACCTTTTGTACGAGAGTTATCGTGCTTACGGACACATATATATATATATATATACATATATACAAATTTGAACGAATGGTGTTTTTGGCATCTGGGGACCTCAAAATGAAAAGTTATCATGGTCTCGGGCTTAAGTTTTACCATGAGACCTACGGTAATAGCTTCTTCCCTATAGGGGAAATTCGCTAAAAAGAAAGAAAACACGTGCATATATGAACATCAGACAGTTTTGCTAGCTCTACTAACAATGTAAACATTTAAATTAACTACAGTGTATAAATTTACAATTTATAATAATTAGAATATAAAACACAACTGTATAACGTAATTAAATATTATTACTATAACCTATAACATGAAGAAATTTGTGGATTCCAACAATTAAAATAAATGTAAATAAATACCGAATGTATCCTGAGACTGAAATACGTTGTTGCCTTTTTCGAGCACAATCTCTGAGAAGAACAGCAGAAAGCATTCTGACCTGCAGGGAACAGTCGCAGAACAGATCACTTCCGAAGCCACATGAATAACGTTACCACAGTTTGAAACTTTTCATAAATAACGGTTTTCACATAATTCTTGTATTTTAGACACTATGTATGATTTGAGGCGTTTCTTAACTACTCGCTGAATAAATGTATCAATTTCAACGCGCTATTTATTCATAATGAAATAATAATACCTCTGGTACAATTCATGACTTTAGTAACCGTGGTGTAGAAGAGGAAGAGGGCTTCTCATAAAAGAATAAGTCCATGGTATCAGGGTTGCCAACGTAATAAAACTAAGTCAATATCCTTAAAAATAACTAGTTTGTTAAAACCGTTGTTGGAGTTGAATTACACCATGAAAATAAAATCGGTTAGAGAGTTTTCAAATATTAAAAAATTCACGACCATGACTCGAAAAATACGAATCTTCACTTCATTTGTGGTTAGAAATGCAAACATCGGTTACCTCTCGTCACACAAAGCACGTCGCTCATCAGTTGAACGAGGAACAGAGCAGTCGGTTGACAGTCGTTCACCAACTGTCTCTTACAAATTGTGTCTGGGTCAGGGTTTGAGTTGTGTTAGTCCATTAGCATTAGGAAAAGCACAAAAAACAATAAATTATCAATAAATATCGCGGTATTTATTGCTTCCTCAGTAACTACCTTATCAATTTTCCATCTTTCTTAAAATCTACATGGCTTACCATTATTACAGTTAAAAAAAAATTAAAAATAAATTGTAAGCTTTTGGACGAAGCGTTGATTCTGAACATACAATTCAGCCTAAGTATTTGGGCCAGAAAAATATAGGAACTAAACTCTGGGAACTTTCACCATCCGCAGATCAATACTCAAGTTGAAGGCGGCCTCCTTAGAATAAAAAGTACTTTTGTTCAGACCCAACAAATAAGTATTTATTTTTAATTCTACAGAAATACGGGAAAAATATTTCCTCTTTTAACGACTGCTATATTTTCAAAAACCGTGCTAAAACTACTAAATATTTTTATTTTGACACTAAACAATAACTAATTAATAACGTTTGGTGGTCTTGTGATAAATATGATTGTGAGACCAACATTAAAGGTTCAATGGCAAATTTGTTCAAATAATAATTAAAATCGAGCAAATTGCTATTTTAATTGCAATCATATTTTAATTACATATGTATTATATTCATAATTACATATTACGTTAAGAAAACCTTTAGTCAAGCTTTTATTATACTACTAAATCGTACCAATCCATTGGATTGGTACAGGGCAGATATTTTAAACGTTCTGACAACTTTTATCTTGTTTTAAACTTATTGAGTGTATGTTTCTCATATCTCAATGTCAACTTTTATCTTGTTTTAGACTTATTGAGTTTATGTTTCTCATATCTCAATGTCAACTTTTATCTTGTTTTAGACTTATTGAGTTTATGTTTCTCATATCTCAATGTCAACTTTTATCTTGTTTATGTTTCTCATATCTCAATGTCAACTTTTATCTTGTTTTAGACTTACTGAGTTTATGTTTCTCATATCTCAATGTCAACTTTATTTTGAGAAAGTTACTTATTGGACGAATAAAGAAGAAGGCGGGAAAATTAGTTAAATATAGGAGTATAGAGGGGTTTTGATCCATATATCATCAGCAAGGATACATTTGATCCGTCCTGAATGACTTAAGTTACATCAGCATGACCTTTATCTATATATATAATGTAATATAGGCCTACGTCATAATTTGAACTTCTCATTAATAAATTAAACATACAATCAAATTACACTAAATCATTGTGTTTATAGATATTTCATATAGAAATACCTAAGCAAACCAAAATATTTCGAATATTATCAGCAGAATACCTATTGAAACTAAAACAATAGAACACTGAATGGCTCGGCAGTGAATGGATTGCCGAATAACTTGATGTGATCAGGACTGTTTCCATTGACACCGGCTTTGGTTTCAACACTTTCGCCCAATCGAACGTTTGTAGCTATAAATTCAACTTTCCTTACACATTTGTTTTATTCAGAGCTTTTGTATAACATTAAGAGATTTTTCATACAGTTACTGGTATTTTAGATATTAAAAAAAAAAACAATCTTAAATATTAACATATTAAACTTCTAATCTGAAGTACAATCTGTTCTTTTTATAATTGAGATACACCTGTATGTTATGTTGACTCTTTCGTTCTGTGTATATTCGTAGCTAAGTTTACATAAAACTATGTTAAAGGTGATTAAATCCAACACATAGCTTTGCGGTTGACTAATTGAGTTTAGCGTATTGTCCCAACAGTGAAGAAGCTATTACCGTATACCAATAGTTCCGCGAACATTATAACTTTTAGTTTTGAAATACCCAGATTCTGAAATCACCATTCGTTAAAATGTAAATATATATTGTTGAATATACACCAGTATTGTCTATTGATGCAACAACTTTCGTAAAAAAGACCCAATCTCCCTGAAATTAGGTATGAACATTTAAATACAAATTTATGTTCGAAACTAGACAGATCGCCCCATCCGAAGCTTTAAACCACAAAAGTGGGTTTCCAATAATTACGCAAATAATTTAGAAAATAGATTTGTTTCATTATTGTATTATGAGAATGCTATATCTTGCTTGGATACGTTGTACATTGATAAAACTTGTCACGTTGCTTCATCTGGTTATGGTCTCTTGGTATTTGTGTGATCAACCCATTTTTTCGGGGTCCCATTGCAGCAAACTTGGGTAATAATTTTGAGGCTTGGGTTGAGCTATAATGTTATTCTTATGGTAAATAAAAAGTGTTATATATTGCTTACTTATTTACATGTCTTGATGAAACTTGGTTTGTGGATTCATATTGTAGTGAGGTACATACATTATGCATTAGAAATTCGCTGAGTATGCAGTTCACCTTTGACGGGAGCATTCACATTTATAATATTTGAATTTACAATTTTAATACTTGAATTCACAATTTCAAATGTAGATATACTGGTTCTTTTTAATTGTTTCGGTAGTGGGTGTCAATATATTTCAAAAATATTTATCTTAAATACAATAAAAAAAACACAAATTTACAACTAAAAAAAGCATTGTTTATTAAACACGATGTAATTCAATAAGGTATTGTTTAACTAATAGTGCTTGCACTCTTACCGTTACGCTTTCTACACATATAAAAATAAATATATCAATAACGTGTACCCACTAACACAAGTCACTCAGTAAATATTTTCACTGCCTTGACAAGCACACTAAGGTTGTATTGTAAAGTTAATAGCTACCATTATTTCTTAAATTTAATACTTGTTTTACTAAATAGTTTAGGTTTTCGTCACTTAAAATAAAAGTTAAGGTTTAAAATATACGAATATTGGCGAGATCCCAGTAACAAACTCAGATATTTTGTTGTGCTTACCGAGTCGGGTAAAGTACTTCATTATTTTGAGGATAAAGGCTTGCTTGTTAAGCTTTTGCTGTGTTTCTCTATAGCCTTTCCTAACCAAATTTGTCCGTGTACGAAATGAAAAAACTAACGCACTTTTAATTCAGAGTAAGAAGGCATTATGTTTTAATTGTTACATCTATAACCAAACATTACACTTCCATGTTTAGTAAAATTGCAGATCACGGTAGTGAACGTTTAGTGATGTTATTCATTAACGGATATGGACCTTCAAGTCTATTAAAAAACAAGAGGAATAACACCAACAAATGATTCTCTTTGAATTAACAATTAAAAACATTAAACCCATAATTGTGATATGACATCAATAATTCAAAATCATCCCACAAAGGTAAAGGGCGTGCGTCACAACGGCGTTGATAAAGGGCAAATTAATTGGAACCCAGACTGTAAGTTCAAAGGGGGATAAGAATTACAACTTAAAATTACCAAAATTATTTGCAAATCAGCAGGATAACAACAATTTTTTTAAATGTGTGCACAATTTACATTCATGGCATTTGAACAGTGAAAATACGTCTGGGAATCCCGATGACATAATTTGAAGTGACCCTTAACCCACATACCTTCTCATCACACTCGAACTTGTCGTCACACACTGGCCACGTGTCTCGGATCTCCAACCTTCTCATCACACTCGAACTTGTCGTCACACACTGGCCACGTGTCTTGGATCTCCAACGTTCTCATCACACTTGAACTTGTCGTCACACACTGGTAATGTGTCTTGGATCTCCAACCTTCTCATCACACTCGAACTTGTCGTCACACACTGGCCACGTGTCTTGGATCTCCAACCTTCTCATCACACTCGAACTTGACGTCAAACACTGGTTACGTGTCTTGGATCTCCAACTTTCTCATCACACTCGAACTTGTCGTCAAACACTGGTTACGTGTCTTGGATCTCCAACCTTCTCATCACACTCGAACTTGTCGTCACACACTGGTCACGTGTCTTGGATCTCCAACCTTCTCATCACACTCGAACATCTCGTCACACACCGGTCACGTGTCTTGGATCTCCAACCTTCTCAACACACTCGAACTTGTCGTCACACACTGGCCACGTGTCCTGGATCTCCAACCTTCTCATACACTCGAATGTGTCGTCACACACTGGCCACGTGTCTTGGATCTCCAAACTTCTCATCACACTCGAACTTGCCGTCACACACTGGTCACGTGTCTTGGATCTCCAACCTTCAATTCACACTCGAACTTGTCGTCACACATTGGTTACGTGTCTTGGATCTCCAACCTTCTCATCACACTCGAATGTGTCGTCACACACTGGCCACGTGTCTTGGATCTCCAACCTTCTCATACACTCGAATGTGTCGTCACACACTGGCCACGTGTCTTGGATCTCCAAACTTCTCATCACACTCGAACTTGCCGTCACACACTGGTCACGTGTCTTGGATCTCCAACCTTCAATTCACACTCGAACTTGTCGTCACACACTGGTGACGTGTCTTGGATCTCCAACCTTCTCATCACACTTGAACTTGTCGTCACACACTGGTCACGTGTCTGGGATCTCCAACCTTCTCATCCCACTCGAATGTTTTGTCACACACTGGTCACGTGTCTTGGATCTCCAACCTTCTCATCACATTCGAGTTTGTCGTCACACACTGCTCACGTGTCTTGGATCTCCAACCTTCTCATCACCCTCGAACTTGTCGTCACACACTGGTCAAGTGTCTGGGATCTCCAACCTTCTCATCCCACTCGAATGTGTTGTCACACACTGGTCACGTGTCGTGGATCTCCAACCTTCTTATCACACTCGAGTTTGTCGTCACACACTGGTCACGTGTCTTGGATTTCCAACCTTCTCATCACACTTGAACTTGTCGTCACACACTGGTCACGTGTCTGGGATCTCCAACCTTCTCATCCCACTCGAATGTTTTGTCACACAATGGTCACGTGTCTTGGATCTCCAACCTTCTCATCACACTCGAGTTTGTCGTCACACACTGCTCACGTGTCTTGGATCTCCAACCTTCTCATCACACTCGAACTTGTCGTCACACACTGGTCAAGTGTCTGGGATCTCCAACCTTCTCATCCCACTCGAATGTGTTGTCACACACTGGTCACGTGTCGTGGATCTCCAACCTTCTTATCACACTCGAGTTTGTCGTCACACACTGGTCACGTGTCTTGGATCTCCAACCTTCTCATCACACTCGAACTTGTCGTCACACACTGGTCACGTGTCTGGGATCTCCAACCTTCTCATCCCACTCGAATGTGTTGTCAAACACTGGTCACGTGTCTTGGATCTCCAACCTCCTCATCACACTCGAACTTGTAGTCACACACTGGCCACATGTCTTGGATCTCCAACCTTCTCATCACACTCGAATGTGTTGTCACATACTGGTCACGTGTCTTGGATCTCCTACCTTCTCATCACACTTGAGTTTGTCGTCACACACTGGTCTCGTGTCTTGGATCTCCAACCATCTCATCACACTCGATCTTGTCGTCACAGACTGGTCACGTGTCTTGGATCTCCAACCTTCTCATAACTTTCTAACTTGTCGTCACACACTGGTCACGTGTCTGGGATCTCCAAACTTCTCATCCCACTCGAATGTGTTGTCACACACTGGTCACGTGTCTTGGATCTCCAACCTTCTCATCACACTAGAGTTTGTCGTCACACATTGGTTACGTGTCCTGGATCTCCAACCTTCTCATCACACTTGAATGTGTTGTCACATACTGGTCATGTGTCTTGGATCTCCAACCTTCTCATCACACTTGAGTTTGTCGTCACACACTGGTCACGTGTCTTGGATCTCCAAACTTCTCATCACACTCGAACTTGTCGTCACACACTGGTCACGTGTCTTGGATCTCAAACCTTCTCATCACACTCGAACTTGTCGTCACACACATGTCACGTGTTTTGGATCTCCAACCTTCTCATCACACTCGAACTTCTCGTCACACAGCGGTCACGTGTCTTGGATCTCCAACCTTCTCATCACACTCGAACTTGTCGTCACACACTGGCCACGTGTCCTGGATCTCCAACCTTCTCATCACACTCTAATGTGTCGTCACACACTGGCCACGTGTCTTGGATCTCCAACCTTCTCATACACTCGAATGTGTCGTCACACACTGGCCACGTGTCTTGGATCTCCAACCTTCTCATACACTCGAATGTGTCGTCACACACTGGCCACGTGTCTTGGATCTCCAACCTTCTCATCACACTCGAACTTGTCGTCACACACTGGTCACGTGTCTTGGATCTCCAACCTTCTCATCACACTCGAACTTGTCGTCACAAACTGGTAACGTGTCTTGGATCTCCAACCTTCTCATCACACTCGAACTTGTCGTCACATACTGGTCACGTGTCTTGGATCTCCAACCTTCTCATCACACTTGAACTTGTCGTCACACACTGGCCACGTGTCTGGGATCTACAACCTTCTCATCACACTCGAATGTGTCGTCACACACTGGTCACGTGTCTTGAATCTCCAACCTTCTCATCACACTCGAGTTTGTCGTCACACACTGGTCACGTGTCTTGGATCTCCAACCTTCTCATCACACTCGAACTTGTCGTCACACACTGGTCACATGTCTGGGATCTCCAACCTTCTCATCCCACTCGAATGTTTTGTCACACACTGGTCACGTGTCTTGGATCTCCAACCTTCTCATTACACTCGAGTTTGTCGTCACACACTGGTCACGTGTCTTGAATCTCCAACCTTCTCATCACACTCGAGATTGTCGTCAGACACTGCTCACGTGTCATGGATCTCCAACCTTCTCATCACACTCGAACTTGTCGTCACACACTGGTCACGTGTCTGGGATCTCCAACCTTCTCATCCCACTCGAATGTGTTGTCACACACTGGTCACGTGTCGTGGATCTCCAACCTTCTTATCACACTCGAGTTTGTCGTCACACACTGGTCACGTGTCTTGGATCTCCAACCTTTTCATCACACTCGAACTTGTCGTCACACACTGGTCACGTGTCTGGGATCTCCAACCTTCTCATCCCACTCGAATGTGTCGTCACACACTGGTCACGTGTCTTGGATCTCCAAACTTCTCATCACACTCGAACTTGTAGTCACACACTGGCCACGTGTCTTGGATCTCCAACCTTCTCATCACACTCGAATGTGTTGTCACATGCTGGTCACGTGTCTTGGATCTCCTACCTTCTCATCACACTTGAGTTTGTCGTCACACACTGGTCTCGTGTCTTGGATCTCCAACCTTCTCATCACACTCGAACTTGTCGGCACACACTGGTCACGTGTATGGGATCTCCAACCTTCTCATCCCACTCGAATGTGTTGTCACACACTGGTCACGTGTGTTGGATCTCCAACCTTCTCATCACACTCGAGTTTTTCGTCACACACTGGTCACGTGTCTTGAATCTCCATCCTTCTTATCACACTCGAGTTTGTCGTCACACACTGCTCACGTGTCTTGGATCTCCAACCTTCTCATCACACTCGAACATCTCGTCACACACCGGTCACGTGTTTGGATCTCCAACCTTCTCAACACACTCGAACTTGTCGTCACACACTGGCCACGTGTCCTGGATCTCCAACCTTCTCATCACACTCGAATGTGTCGTCACACACTGGCCACATGTCTGGGATCTCCAACCTTCTCATCCCACTCGAATGTTT
The DNA here is from genome assembly GCA_963675035.1 of Allygus modestus. Classification (NCBI taxonomy): domain Eukaryota; kingdom Metazoa; phylum Arthropoda; class Insecta; order Hemiptera; family Cicadellidae; genus Allygus; species Allygus modestus. The sequence goes on from OY776113.1 coordinate 14,707,240, forward strand.
TGTCACACACTGGTCACGTGTCTTGGATCTCCAACCTTCAATTCACACTCGAACTTGTCGTCACACACTGGTGACGTGTCTTGGATCTCCAACCTTCTCATCACACTTGAACTTGTCGTCACACACTGGTCACGTGTCTGGGATCTCCAACCTTCTCATCCCACTCGAATGTTTTGTCACACACTGGTCACGTGTCTTGGATCTCCAACCTTCTCATCACACTCGAGTTTGTCGTCACACACTGCTCACGTGTCTTGGATCTCCAACCTTCTCATCACACTCGAACTTGTCGTCACACACTGGTCAAGTGTCTGGGATCTCCAACCTTCTCATCCCACTCGAATGTGTTGTCACACACTGGTCACGTGTCGTGGATCTCCAACCTTCTTATCACACCCGAGTTTGTCGTCACACACTGGTCACGTGTCTTGGAGCTCCAACCTTCTCATCACACTCGAACTTGTCGTCACACACTGGTCACGTGTCTGGGATCTCCAACCTTCTCATCCCACTCGAATGTGTTGTCAAACACTGGTCACGTGTCTTGGATCTCCAACCTCCTCATCACACTCGAACTTGTAGTCACACACTGGCCACGTGTCTTGGATCTCCAACCTTCTCATCACACTCGAATGTGTTGTCACATACTGGTCACGTGTCTTGGATCTCCTACCTTCTCATCACACTTGAGTTTGTCGTCACACACTGGTCTCGTATCTTGGATCTCCAACCATCTCATCACACTCGATCTTGTCGTCACAGACTGGTCACGTGTCTTGGATCTCCAACCTTTTCATCACTTTCTAACTTGTCGTCACACACTGGTCACGTGACTGGGATCTCCAACCTTCTCATCCCACTCGAATGTGTTGTCACACACTGGTCACGTGTCTTGGATCTCCAACCTTCTCATCACACTAGAGTTTGTCGTCACACATTGGTTACGTGTCCTGGATCTCCAACCTTCTCATCACACTCGAATGTGTCGTCACACACTGGCCACGTGTCTTGGATCTCCAAACTTCTCATCACACTCGAACTTGCCGTCACACACTGGTCACGTGTCTTGGATCTCCAACCTTCAATTCACACTCGAACTTGTCGTCACACATTGGTTACGTGTCTTGGATCTCCAACCTTCTCATCACACTCGAATGTGTCGTCACACACTGGCCACGTGTCTTGGATCTCCAACCTTCTCATACACTCGAATGTGTCGTCACACACTGGCCACGTGTCTTGGATCTCCAAACTTCTCATCACACTCGAACTTGCCGTCACACACTGGTCACGTGTCTTGGATCTCCAACCTTCAATTCACACTCGAACTTGTCGTCACACACTGGTGACGTGTCTTGGATCTCCAACCTTCTCATCACACTTGAACTTGTCGTCACACACTGGTCACGTGTCTGGGATCTCCAACCTTCTCATCCCACTCGAATGTTTTGTCACACACTGGTCACGTGTCTTGGATCTCCAACCTTCTCATCACATTCGAGTTTGTCGTCACACACTGCTCACGTGTCTTGGATCTCCAACCTTCTCATCACCCTCGAACTTGTCGTCACACACTGGTCAAGTGTCTGGGATCTCCAACCTTCTCATCCCACTCGAATGTGTTGTCACACACTGGTCACGTGTCGTGGATCTCCAACCTTCTTATCACACTCGAGTTTGTCGTCACACACTGGTCACGTGTCTTGGATTTCCAACCTTTTCATCACACTTGAACTTGTCGTCACACACTGGTCACGTGTCTGGGATCTCCAACCTTCTCATCCCACTCGAATGTTTTGTCACACAATGGTCACGTGTCTTGGATCTCCAACCTTCTCATCACACTCGAGTTTGTCGTCACACACTGCTCACGTGTCTTGGATCTCCAACCTTCTCATCACACTCGAACTTGTCGTCACACACTGGTCAAGTGTCTGGGATCTCCAACCTTCTCATCCCACTCGAATGTGTTGTCACACACTGGTCACGTGTCGTGGATCTCCAACCTTCTTATCACACTCGAGTTTGTCGTCACACACTGGTCACGTGTCTTGGATCTCCAACCTTCTCATCACACTCGAACTTGTCGTCACACACTGGTCACGTGTCTGGGATCTCCAACCTTCTCATCCCACTCGAATGTGTTGTCAAACACTGGTCACGTGTCTTGGATCTCCAACCTCCTCATCACACTCGAACTTGTAGTCACACACTGGCCACATGTCTTGGATCTCCAACCTTCTCATCACACTCGAATGTGTTGTCACATACTGGTCACGTGTCTTGGATCTCCTACCTTCTCATCACACTTGAGTTTGTCGTCACACACTGGTCTCGTGTCTTGGATCTCCAACCATCTCATCACACTCGATCTTGTCGTCACAGACTGGTCACGTGTCTTGGATCTCCAACCTTCTCATAACTTTCTAACTTGTCGTCACACACTGGTCACGTGTCTGGGATCTCCAAACTTCTCATCCCACTCGAATGTGTTGTCACACACTGGTCACGTGTCTTGGATCTCCAACCTTCTCATCACACTAGAGTTTGTCGTCACACATTGGTTACGTGTCCTGGATCTCCAACCTTCTCATCACACTTGAATGTGTTGTCACATACTGGTCATGTGTCTTGGATCTCCAACCTTCTCATCACACTTGAGTTTGTCGTCACACACTGGTCACGTGTCTTGGATCTCCAAACTTCTCATCACACTCGAACTTGTCGTCACACACTGGTCACGTGTCTTGGATCTCAAACCTTCTCATCACACTCGAACTTGTCGTCACACACATGTCACGTGTTTTGGATCTCCAACCTTCTCATCACACTCGAACTTCTCGTCACACAGCGGTCACGTGTCTTGGATCTCCAACCTTCTCATCACACTCGAACTTGTCGTCACACACTGGCCACGTGTCCTGGATCTCCAACCTTCTCATCACACTCTAATGTGTCGTCACACACTGGCCACGTGTCTTGGATCTCCAACCTTCTCATACACTCGAATGTGTCGTCACACACTGGCCACGTGTCTTGGATCTCCAACCTTCTCATACACTCGAATGTGTCGTCACACACTGGCCACGTGTCTTGGATCTCCAACCTTCTCATCACACTCGAACTTGTCGTCACACACTGGTCACGTGTCTTGGATCTCCAACCTTCTCATCACACTCGAACTTGTCGTCACAAACTGGTAACGTGTCTTGGATCTCCAACCTTCTCATCACACTCGAACTTGTCGTCACATACTGGTCACGTGTCTTGGATCTCCAACCTTCTCATCACACTTGAACTTGTCGTCACACACTGGCCACGTGTCTGGGATCTACAACCTTCTCATCACACTCGAATGTGTCGTCACACACTGGTCACGTGTCTTGAATCTCCAACCTTCTCATCACACTCGAGTTTGTCGTCACACACTGGTCACGTGTCTTGGATCTCCAACCTTCTCATCACACTCGAACTTGTCGTCACACACTGGTCACATGTCTGGGATCTCCAACCTTCTCATCCCACTCGAATGTTTTGTCACACACTGGTCACGTGTCTTGGATCTCCAACCTTCTCATTACACTCGAGTTTGTCGTCACACACTGGTCACGTGTCTTGAATCTCCAACCTTCTCATCACACTCGAGATTGTCGTCAGACACTGCTCACGTGTCATGGATCTCCAACCTTCTCATCACACTCGAACTTGTCGTCACACACTGGTCACGTGTCTGGGATCTCCAACCTTCTCATCCCACTCGAATGTGTTGTCACACACTGGTCACGTGTCGTGGATCTCCAACCTTCTTATCACACTCGAGTTTGTCGTCACACACTGGTCACGTGTCTTGGATCTCCAACCTTTTCATCACACTCGAACTTGTCGTCACACACTGGTCACGTGTCTGGGATCTCCAACCTTCTCATCCCACTCGAATGTGTTGTCACACACTGGTCACGTGTCTTGGATCTCCAAACTTCTCATCACACTCGAACTTGTAGTCACACACTGGCCACGTGTCTTGGATCTCCAACCTTCTCATCACACTCGAATGTGTTGTCACATGCTGGTCACGTGTCTTGGATCTCCTACCTTCTCATCACACTTGAGTTTGTCGTCACACACTGGTCTCGTGTCTTGGATCTCCAACCTTCTCATCACACTCGAACTTGTCGGCACACACTGGTCACGTGTATGGGATCTCCAACCTTCTCATCCCACTCGAATGTGTTGTCACACACTGGTCACGTGTGTTGGATCTCCAACCTTCTCATCACACTCGAGTTTTTCGTCACACACTGGTCACGTGTCTTGAATCTCCATCCTTCTTATCACACTCGAGTTTGTCGTCACACACTGCTCACGTGTCTTGGATCTCCAACCTTCTCATCACACTCGAACATCTCGTCACACACCGGTCACGTGTTTGGATCTCCAACCTTCTCAACACACTCGAACTTGTCGTCACACACTGGCCACGTGTCCTGGATCTCCAACCTTCTCATCACACTCGAATGTGTCGTCACACACTGGCCACATGTCTGGGATCTCCAACCTTCTCATCCCACTCGAATGTTTTGTCACACACTGGTCACGTGTCTTGGATCTCCAACCTTCAATTCACACTCGAACTTGTCGTCACACACTGGTGACGTGTCTTGGATCTCCAACCTTCTCATCACACTTGAACTTGTCGTCACACACTGGTCACGTGTCTGGGATCTCCAACCTTCTCATCCCACTCGAATGTTTTGTCACACACTGGTCACGTGTCTTGGATCTCCAACCTTCTCATCACACTCGAGTTTGTCGTCACACACTGCTCACGTGTCTTGGATCTCCAACCTTCTCATCACACTCGAACTTGTCGTCACACACTGGTCAAGTGTCTGGGATCTCCAACCTTCTCATCCCACTCGAATGTGTTGTCACACACTGGTCACGTGTTGTGGATCTCCAACCTTCTTATCACACCCGAGTTTGTCGTCACACACTGGTCACGTGTCTTGGAGCTCCAACCTTCTCATCACACTCGAACTTGTCGTCACACACTGGTCACGTGTCTGGGATCTCCAACCTTCTCATCCCACTCGAATGTGTTGTCAAACACTGGTCACGTGTCTTGGATCTCCAACCTCCTCATCACACTCGAACTTGTAGTCACACACTGGCCACGTGTCTTGGATCTCCAACCTTCTCATCACACTCGAATGTGTTGTCACATACTGGTCACGTGTCTTGGATCTCCTACCTTCTCATCACACTTGAGTTTGTCGTCACACACTGGTCTCGTATCTTGGATCTCCAACCATCTCATCACACTCGATCTTGTCGTCACAGACTGGTCACGTGTCTTGGATCTCCAACCTTTTCATCACTTTCTAACTTGTCGTCACACACTGGTCACGTGACTGGGATCTCCAACCTTCTCATCCCACTCGAATGTGTTGTCACACACTGGTCACGTGTCTTGGATCTCCAACCTTCTCATCACACTAGAGTTTGTCGTCACACATTGGTTACGTGTCCTGGATCTCCAACCTTCTCATCACACTTGAATGTGTTGTCACATACTGGTCATGTGTCTTGGATCTCCAACCTTCTCATCACACTTGAGTTTGTCGTCACACACTGGTCACGTGTCTTGGATCTCCAAACTTCTCATCACACTCGAACTTGTCGTCACACACTGGTCACGTGTCTTGGATCTCAAACCTTCTCATCACACTCGAACTTGTCGTCACACACATGTCACGTGTTTTGGATCTCCAACCTTCTTATCACACTCGAACTTGTCGTCACACACTGGCCACGTGTCCTGGATCTCCAACCTTCTCATCACACTCGAACTTGTCGTCACACACATGTCACGTGTTTTGGATCTCCAACCTTCTCATCACACTCGAACTTCTCGGCACACACCGGTCACGTGTCTGGGATCTCCAACCTTCTCATCACACTCGAATGTGTCGTCACACACTGGCCACGTGTCTTGGATCTCCAACCTTCTCATACACTCGAATGTGTCGTCACACACTGGCCACGTGTCTTGGATCTCCAACCTTCTCATACACTCGAATGTGTCGTCACACACTGGCCACGTGTCTTGGATCTCCAACCTTCTCATCACACTCGAACTTGTCGTCACACACTGGTCACGTGTCTTGGATCTCCAACCGTCTCATCACACTCGAACTTGTCGTCACAAACTGGTAACATGTCTTGGATCTCCAACCTTCTCATCACACTCGAACATGTCGTCACATACTGGTCACGTTTCTTGGATCTCCAACCTTCTCATCACACTTGAACTTGTCGTCACACACTGGCCACGTGTCTGGGATCTACAACCTTCTCATCACACTCGAATGTGTCGTCACACACTGGTCACGTGTCTTGAATCTCCAACCTTCTCATCACACTCGAGTTTGTCGTCACACACTGGTCACGTGTCTTGGATCTCCAACCTTCTCATCACACTCAAACTTGTCGTCACACACTGGTCACGTGTCTTGGATCTCAAACCTTCTCATCACACTCGAACTTGTCGTCACACACATGTCACGTGTTTTGGATCTCCAACCTTCTCATCACACTCGAACTTCTCGTCACACAGCGGTCACGTGTCTTGGATCTCCAACCTTCTCATCACACTCGAACTTGTCGTCACACACTGGCCACGTGTCCTGGATCTCCAACCTTCTCATCACACTCTAATGTGTCGTCACACACTGGCCACGTGTCTTGGATCTCCAACCTTCTCATACACTCGAATGTGTCGTCACACACTGGCCACGTGTCTTGGATCTCCAACCTTCTCATCACACTCGAACTTGTCGTCACACACTGGTCACGTGTCTTGGATCTCCAACCTTCTCATCACACTCGAACTTGTCGTCACAAACTGGTAACGTGTCTTGGATCTCCAACCTTCTCATCACACTCGAACTTGTCGTCACATACTGGTCACGTGTCTTGGATCTCCAACCTTCTCATCACACTTGAACTTGTCGTCACACACTGGCCACGTGTCTGGGATCTACAACCTTCTCATCACACTCGAATGTGTCGTCACACACTGGTCACGTGTCTTGAATCTCCAACCTTCTCATCACACTCGAGTTTGTCGTCACACACTGGTCACGTGTCTTGGATCTCCAACCTTCTCATCACACTCGAACTTGTCGTCACACACTGGTCACATGTCTGGGATCTCCAACCTTCTCATCCCACTCGAATGTTTTGTCACACACTGGTCACGTGTCTTGGATCTCCAACCTTCTCATTACACTCGAGTTTGTCGTCACACACTGGTCACGTGTCTTGAATCTCCAACCTTCTCATCACACTCGAGATTGTCGTCAGACACTGCTCACGTGTCATGGATCTCCAACCTTCTCATCACACTCGAACTTGTCGTCACACACTGGTCACGTGTCTGGGATCTCCAACCTTCTCATCCCACTCGAATGTGTTGTCACACACTGGTCACGTGTCGTGGATCTCCAACCTTCTTATCACACTCGAGTTTGTCGTCACACACTGGTCACGTGTCTTGGATCTCCAACCTTTTCATCACACTCGAACTTGTCGTCACACACTGGTCACGTGTCTGGGATCTCCAACCTTCTCATCCCACTCGAATGTGTTGTCACACACTGGTCACGTGTCTTGGATCTCCAAACTTCTCATCACACTCGAACTTGTAGTCACACACTGGCCACGTGTCTTGGATCTCCAACCTTCTCATCACACTCGAATGTGTTGTCACATGCTGGTCACGTGTCTTGGATCTCCTACCTTCTCATCACACTTGAGTTTGTCGTCACACACTGGTCTCGTGTCTTGGATCTCCAACCTTCTCATCACACTCGAACTTGTCGGCACACACTGGTCACGTGTATGGGATCTCCAACCTTCTCATCCCACTCGAATGTGTTGTCACACACTGGTCACGTGTGTTGGATCTCCAACCTTCTCATCACACTCGAGTTTTTCGTCACACACTGGTCACGTGTCTTGAATCTCCATCCTTCTTATCACACTCGAGTTTGTCGTCACACACTGGTCACGTGTCTTGGATCTCAAACCTTCTCATCACACTCGAACTTGTCGTCACACACATGTCACGTGTTTTGGATCTCCAACCTTCTCATCACACTCGAACTTCTCGTCACACAGCGGTCACGTGTCTTGGATCTCCAACCTTCTCATCACACTCGAACTTGTCGTCACACACTGGCCACGTGTCCTGGATCTCCAACCTTCTCATCACACTCTAATGTGTCGTCACACACTGGCCACGTGTCTTGGATCTCCAACCTTCTCATACACTCGAATGTGTCGTCACACACTGGCCACGTGTCTTGGATCTCCAACCTTCTCATACACTCGAATGTGTCGTCACACACTGGCCACGTGTCTTGGATCTCCAACCTTCTCATCACACTCGAACTTGTCGTCACACACTGGTCACGTGTCTTGGATCTCCAACCTTCTCATCACACTCGAACTTGTCGTCACAAACTGGTAACGTGTCTTGGATCTCCAACCTTCTCATCACACTCGAACTTGTCGTCACATACTGGTCACGTGTCTTGGATCTCCAACCTTCTCATCACACTTGAACTTGTCGTCACACACTGGCCACGTGTCTGGGATCTACAACCTTCTCATCACACTCGAATGTGTCGTCACACACTGGTCACGTGTCTTGAATCTCCAACCTTCTCATCACACTCGAGTTTGTCGTCACACACTGGTCACGTGTCTTGGATCTCCAACCTTCTCATCACACTCGAACTTGTCGTCACACACTGGTCACATGTCTGGGATCTCCAACCTTCTCATCCCACTCGAATGTTTTGTCACACACTGGTCACGTGTCTTGGATCTCCAACCTTCTCATTACACTCGAGTTTGTCGTCACACACTGGTCACGTGTCTTGAATCTCCAACCTTCTCATCACACTCGAGATTGTCGTCAGACACTGCTCACGTGTCATGGATCTCCAACCTTCTCATCACACTCGAACTTGTCGTCACACACTGGTCACGTGTCTGGGATCTCCAACCTTCTCATCCCACTCGAATGTGTTGTCACACACTGGTCACGTGTCGTGGATCTCCAACCTTCTTATCACACTCGAGTTTGTCGTCACACACTGGTCACGTGTCTTGGATCTCCAACCTTTTCATCACACTCGAACTTGTCGTCACACACTGGTCACGTGTCTGGGATCTCCAACCTTCTCATCCCACTCGAATGTGTTGTCACACACTGGTCACGTGTCTTGGATCTCCAAACTTCTCATCACACTCGAACTTGTAGTCACACACTGGCCACGTGTCTTGGATCTCCAACCTTCTCATCACACTCGAATGTGTTGTCACATGCTGGTCACGTGTCTTGGATCTCCTACCTTCTCATCACACTTGAGTTTGTCGTCACACACTGGTCTCGTGTCTTGGATCTCCAACCTTCTCATCACACTCGAACTTGTCGGCACACACTGGTCACGTGTATGGGATCTCCAACCTTCTCATCCCACTCGAATGTGTTGTCACACACTGGTCACGTGTGTTGGATCTCCAACCTTCTCATCACACTCGAGTTTTTCGTCACACACTGGTCACGTGTCTTGAATCTCCATCCTTCTTATCACACTCGAGTTTGTCGTCACACACTGCTCACGTGTCTTGGATCTCCAACCTTCTCATCACACTCGAACATCTCGTCACACACCGGTCACGTGTTTGGATCTCCAACCTTCTCAACACACTCGAACTTGTCGTCACACACTGGCCACGTGTCCTGGATCTCCAACCTTCTCATCACACTCGAATGTGTCGTCACACACTGGCCACGTGTCTTGGATCTCCAACCTTCTCATCACACTCGAATGTGTCGTCACACACTGGCCACGTGTCTTGGATCTCCAACCTTCTCATCACACTCGAACTTGTCGTCACACACTGGCCACGTGTCTTGGATCTCCAACCTTCAATTCACACTCGAACTTGTCGTCACACATTGGTTACGTGTCTTGGATCTCCAACCTTCTCATCACACTCGAATGTGTCGTCACACACTGGCCACGTGTCTTGGATCTCCAACCTTCTCATACACTCGAATGTGTCGTCACACACTGGCCACGTGTCTTGGATCTCCAAACTTCTCATCACACTCGAACTTGTCGTCACACACTGGTCACGTGTCTTGGATCTCCAACCTTCAATTCACACTCGAACTTGTCGTCACACACTGGTGACGTGTCTTGGATCTCCAACCTTCTCATCACACTTGAACTTGTCGTCACACACTGGTCACGTGTCTGGGATCTCCAACCTTCTCATCCCACTCGAATGTTTTGTCACACACTGTTCACGTGTCTTGGATCTCCAACCTTCTCATCACACTCGAGTTTGTCGTCACACACTGCTCACGTGTCTTGGATCTCCAACCTTCTCATCACACTCGAACTTGTCGTCACACACTGGTCAAGTGTCTGGGATCTCCAACCTTCTCATCCCACTCGAATGTGTTGTCACACACTGGTCACGTGTCGTGGATCTCCAACCTTCTTATCACACCCGAGTTTGTCGTCACACACTGGTCACGTGTCTTGGAGCTCCAACCTTCTCATCACACTCGAACTTGTCGTCACACACTGGTCACGTGTCTGGGATCTCCAACCTTCTCATCCCACTCGAATGTGTTGTCAAACACTGGTCACGTGTCTTGGATCTCCAACCTCCTCATCACACTCGAACTTGTAGTCACACACTGGCCACGTGTCTTGGATCTCCAACCTTCTCATCACACTCGAATGTGTTGTCACATACTGGTCACGTGTCTTGGATCTCCTACCTTCTCATCACACTTGAGTTTGTCGTCACACACTGGTCTCGTATCTTGGATCTCCAACCATCTCATCACACTCGATCTTGTCGTCACAGACTGGTCACGTGTCTTGGATCTCCAACCTTTTCATCACTTTCTAACTTGTCGTCAAACACTGGTCACGTGACTGGGATCTCCAACCTTCTCATCCCACTCGAATGTGTTGTCACACACTGGTCACGTGTCTTGGATCTCCAACCTTCTCATCACACTAGAGTTTGTCGTCACACATTGGTTACGTGTCCTGGATCTCCAACCTTCTCATCACACTTGAATGTGTTGTCACATACTGGTCATGTGTCTTGGATCTCCAACCTTCTCATCACACTTGAGTTTGTCGTCACACACTGGTCACGTGTCTTGGATCTCCAAACTTCTCATCACACTCGAACTTGTCGTCACACACTGGTCACGTGTCTTGGATCTCAAACCTTCTCATCACACTCGAACTTGTCGTCACACACATGTCACGTGTTTTGGATCTCCAACCTTCTTATCACACTCGAACTTGTCGTCACACACTGGCCACGTGTCCTGGATCTCCAACCTTCTCATCACACTCGAACTTGTCGTCACACACATGTCACGTGTTTTGGATCTCCAACCTTCTCATCACACTCGAACTTCTCGGCACACACCGGTCACGTGTCTGGGATCTCCAACCTTCTCATCACACTCGAATGTGTCGTCACACACTGGCCACGTGTCTTGGATCTCCAACCTTCTCATACACTCGAATGTGTCGTCACACACTGGCCACGTGTCTTGGATCTCCAACCTTCTCATACACTCGAATGTGTCGTCACACACTGGCCACGTGTCTTGGATCTCCAACCTTCTCATCACACTCGAACTTGTCGTCACACACTGGTCACGTGTCTTGGATCTCCAACCGTCTCATCACACTCGAACTTGTCGTCACAAACTGGTAACATGTCTTGGATCTCCAACCTTCTCATCACACTCGAACATGTCGTCACATACTGGTCACGTTTCTTGGATCTCCAACCTTCTCATCACACTTGAACTTGTCGTCACACACTGGCCACGTGTCTGGGATCTACAACCTTCTCATCCCACTCGAATGTGTCGTCACACACTGGTCACGTGTCGTGGATCTCCAACCTTCTTATCACACCCGAGTTTGTCGTCACACACTGGTCACGTGTCTTGGAGCTCCAACCTTCTCATCACACTCGAACTTGTCGTCACACACTGGTCACGTGTCTGGGATCTCCAACCTTCTCATCCCACTCGAATGTGTTGTCAAACACTGGTCACGTGTCTTGGATCTCCAACCTCCTCATCACACTCGAACTTGTAGTCACACACTGGCCACGTGTCTTGGATCTCCAACCTTCTCATCACACTCGAATGTGTTGTCACATACTGGTCACGTGTCTTGGATCTCCTACCTTCTCATCACACTTGAGTTTGTCGTCACACACTGGTCTCGTATCTTGGATCTCCAACCATCTCATCACACTCGATCTTGTCGTCACAGACTGGTCACGTGTCTTGGATCTCCAACCTTTTCATCACTTTCTAACTTGTCGTCACACACTGGTCACGTGACTGGGATCTCCAACCTTCTCATCCCACTCGAATGTGTTGTCACACACTGGTCACGTGTCTTGGATCTCCAACCTTCTCATCACACTAGAGTTTGTCGTCACACATTGGTTACGTGTCCTGGATCTCCAACCTTCTCATCACACTTGAATGTGTTGTCACATACTGGTCATGTGTCTTGGATCTCCAACCTTCTCATCACACTTGAGTTTGTCGTCACACACTGGTCACGTGTCTTGGATCTCCAAACTTCTCATCACACTCGAACTTGTCGTCACACACTGGTCACGTGTCTTGGATCTCAAACCTTCTCATCACACTCGAACTTGTCGTCACACACATGTCACGTGTTTTGGATCTCCAACCTTCTTATCACACTCGAACTTGTCGTCACACACTGGCCACGTGTCCTGGATCTCCAACCTTCTCATCACACTCGAACTTGTCGTCACACACATGTCACGTGTTTTGGATCTCCAACCTTCTCATCACACTCGAACTTCTCGGCACACACCGGTCACGTGTCTGGGATCTCCAACCTTCTCATCACACTCGAATGTGTCGTCACACACTGGCCACGTGTCTTGGATCTCCAACCTTCTCATACACTCGAATGTGTCGTCACACACTGGCCACGTGTCTTGGATCTCCAACCTTCTCATACACTCGAATGTGTCGTCACACACTGGCCACGTGTCTTGGATCTCCAACCTTCTCATCACACTCGAACTTGTCGTCACACACTGGTCACGTGTCTTGGATCTCCAACCGTCTCATCACACTCGAACTTGTCGTCACAAACTGGTAACATGTCTTGGATCTCCAACCTTCTCATCACACTCGAACATGTCGTCACATACTGGTCACGTTTCTTGGATCTCCAACCTTCTCATCACACTTGAACTTGTCGTCACACACTGGCCACGTGTCTGGGATCTACAACCTTCTCATCACACTCGAATGTGTCGTCACACACTGGTCACGTGTCTTGAATCTCCAACCTTCTCATCACACTCGAGTTTGTCGTCACACACTGGTCACGTGTCTTGGATCTCCAACCTTCTCATCACACTCAAACTTGTCGTCACACACTGGTCACATGTCTGGGATCTCCAACCTTCTCATCCCACTCGAATGTTTTGTCACACACTGGTCACGTGTCTTGGATCTCCAACCTTCTCATTACACTCGAGTTTGTCGTCACACACTGGTCACGTGTCTTGAATCTCCAACCTTCTCATCACACTCGAGATTGTCGTCACACACTGCTCACGTGTCATGGATCTCCAACCTTCTCATCACACTCGAACTTGTCGTCACACACTGGTCACGTGTCTGGGATCTCCAACCTTCTCATCCCACTCGAATGTGTTGTCACACACTGGTCACGTGTCGTGGATCTCCTACCTTCTTAACACACTCGAGTTTGTCGTCACACACTGGTCACGTGTCTTGGATCTCCAACCTTTTCATCACACTCGAACTTGTCGTCACACACTGGTCACGTGTCTTGGATCTCCAACCTTCTCATCACACTAGAGTTTGTCGTCACACATTGGTTACGTGTCCTGGATCTCCAACCTTCTCATCACACTTGAATGTGTTGTCACATACTGGTCATGTGTCTTGGATCTCCAACCTTCTCATCACACTTGAGTTTGTCGTCACACACTGGTCACGTGTCTTGGATCTCCAAACTTCTCATCACACTCGAACTTGTCGTCACACACTGGTCACGTGTCTTGAATCTCAAACCTTCTCATCACACTCGAACTTGTCGTCACACACATGTCACGTGTTTTGGATCTCCAACCTTCTCATCACACTCGAACTTCTCGTCACACACCGGTCACGTGTCTGGGATCTCCAACCTTCTCATCACACTCGAATGTGTCGTCACACACTGGCCACGTGTCTTGGATCTCCAACCTTCTCATACACTCGAATGTGTCGTCACACACTGGCCACGTGTCTTTGATCTCCAACCTTCTCATCACACTTGAACTTGTCGTCACACACTGGCCACGTGTCTTGGATCTCCAACCTTCTCATCACACTCGAATGTGTTGTCACATGCTGGTCACGTGTCTTGGATCTCCTACCTTCTCATCACACTTGAGTTTGTCGTCACACACTGGTCTCGTGTCTTGGATCTCCAACCTTCTCATCACACTCGAACTTGTCGGCACACACTGGTCACGTGTATGGGATCTCCAACCTTCTCATCCCACTCGAATGTGTTGTCACACACTGGTCACGTGTGTTGGATCTCCAACCTTCTCATCACACTCGAGTTTTTCGTCACACACTGGTCACGTGTCTTGAATCTCCATCCTTCTTATCACACTCGAGTTTGTCGTCACACACTGCTCACGTGTCTTGGATCTCCAACCTTCTCATCACACTCGAACATCTCGTCACACACCGGTCACGTGTTTGGATCTCCAACCTTCTCAACACACTCGAACTTGTCGTCACACACTGGCCACGTGTCCTGGATCTCCAACCTTCTCATCACACTCGAATGTGTCGTCACACACTGGCCACGTGTCTTGGATCTCCAACCTTCTCATCACACTCGAATGTGTCGTCACACACTGGCCACGTGTCTTGGATCTCCAACCTTCTCATCACACTCGAACTTGTCGTCACACACTGGCCACGTGTCTTGGATCTCCAACCTTCAATTCACACTCGAACTTGTCGTCACACATTGGTTACGTGTCTTGGATCTCCAACCTTCTCATCACACTCGAATGTGTCGTCACACACTGGCCACGTGTCTTGGATCTCCAACCTTCTCATACACTCGAATGTGTCGTCACACACTGGCCACGTGTCTTGGATCTCCAAACTTCTCATCACACTCGAACTTGTCGTCACACACTGGTCACGTGTCTTGGATCTCCAACCTTCAATTCACACTCGAACTTGTCGTCACACACTGGTGACGTGTCTTGGATCTCCAACCTTCTCATCACACTTGAACTTGTCGTCACACACTGGTCACGTGTCTGGGATCTCCAACCTTCTCATCCCACTCGAATGTTTTGTCACACACTAGTCACGTGTCTTGGATCTCCAACCTTCTCATCACACTCGAGTTTGTCGTCACACACTGCTCACGTGTCTTGGATCTCCAACCTTCTCATCACACTCGAACTTGTCGTCACACACTGGTCAAGTGTCTGGGATCTCCAACCTTCTCATCCCACTCGAATGTGTTGTCACACACTGGTCACGTGTCGTGGATCTCCAACCTTCTTATCACACTCGAGTTTGTCGTCACACACTGGTCACGTGTCTTGGAGCTCCAACCTTCTCATCACACTCGAACTTGTCGTCACACACTGGTCACGTGTCTGGGATCTCCAACCTTCTCATCCCACTCGAATGTGTTGTCAAACACTGGTCACGTGTCTTGGATCTCCAACCTTCTCATCACACTCGAACTTGTAGTCACACACTGGCCACGTGTCTTGGATCTCCAACCTTCTCATCACACTCGAATGTGTTGTCACATACTGGTCACGTGTCTTGGATCTCCTACCTTCTCATCACACTTGAGTTTGTCGTCACACACTGGTCTCGTATCTTGGATCTCCAACCATCTCATCACACTCGATCTTGTCGTCACAGACTGGTCACGTGTCTTGGATCTCCAACCTTTTCATCACTTTCTAACTTGTCGTCACACACTGGTCACGTGACTGGGATCTCCAACCTTCTCATCCCACTCGAATGTGTTGTCACAAACTGGTCACGTGTCTTGGATCTCCAACCTTCTCATCACACTAGAGTTTGTCGTCACACATTGGTTACGTGTCCTGGATCTCCAACCTTCTCATCACACTTGAATGTGTTGTCACATACTGGTCATGTGTCTTGGATCTCCAACCTTCTCATCACACTTGAGTTTGTCGTCACACACTGGTCACGTGTCTTGGATCTCCAAACTTCTCATCACACTCGAACTTGTCGTCACACACTGGTCACGTGTCTTGGATCTCAAACCTTCTCATCACACTCGAACTTGTCGTCACACACATGTCACGTGTTTTGGATCTCCAACCTTCTTATCACACTCGAACTTGTCGTCACACACTGGCCACGTGTCCTGGATCTCCAACCTTCTCATCACACTCGAACTTGTCGTCACACACATGTCACGTGTTTTGGATCTCCAACCTTCTCATCACACTCGAACTTCTCGGCACACACCGGTCACGTGTCTGGGATCTCCAACCATCTCATCACACTCGAATGTGTCGTCACACACTGGCCACGTGTCTTGGATCTCCAACCTTCTCATACACTCGAATGTGTCGTCACACACTGGCCACGTGTCTTGGATCTCCAACCTTCTCATACACTCGAATGTGTCGTCACACACTGGCCACGTGTCTTGGATCTCCAACCTTCTCATCACACTCGAACTTGTCGTCACACACTGGTCACGTGTCTTGGATCTCCAACCGTCTCATCACACTCGAACTTGTCGTCACAAACTGGTAACATGTCTTGGATCTCCAACCTTCTCATCACACTCGAACATGTCGTCACATACTGGTCACGTTTCTTGGATCTCCAACCTTCTCATCACACTTGAACTTGTCGTCACACACTGGCCACGTGTCTGGGATCTACAACCTTCTCATCACACTCGAATGTGTCGTCACACACTGGTCACGTGTCTTGAATCTCCAACCTTCTCATCACACTCGAGTTTGTCGTCACACACTGGTCACGTGTCTTGGATCTCCAACCTTCTCATCACACTCAAACTTGTCGTCACACACTGGTCACATGTCTGGGATCTCCAACCTTCTCATCCCACTCGAATGTTTTGTCACACACTGGTCACGTGTCTTGGATCTCCAACCTTCTCATTACACTCGAGTTTGTCGTCACACACTGGTCACGTGTCTTGAATCTCCAACCTTCTCATCACACTCGAGATTGTCGTCACACACTGCTCACGTGTCATGGATCTCCAACCTTCTCATCACACTCGAACTTGTCGTCACACACTGGTCACGTGTCTGGGATCTCCAACCTTCTCATCCCACTCGAATGTGTTGTCACACACTGGTCACGTGTCGTGGATCTCCAACCTTCTTAACACACTCGAGTTTGTCGTCACACACTGGTCACGTGTCTTCGATCTCCAACCTTTTCATCACACTCGAACTTGTCGTCACACACTGGTCACGTGTCTTGGATCTCCAACCTTCTCATCACACTAGAGTTTGTCGTCACACATTGGTTACGTGTCCTGGATCTCCAACCTTCTCATCACACTTGAATGTGTTGTCACATACTGGTCATGTGTCTTGGATCTCCAACCTTCTCATCACACTTGAGTTTGTCGTCACACACTGGTCACGTGTCTTGGATCTCCAAACTTCTCATCACACTCGAACTTGTCGTCACACACTGGTCACGTGTCTTGAATCTCAAACCTTCTCATCACACTCGAACTTGTCGTCACACACATGTCACGTGTTTTGGATCTCCAACCTTCTCATCACACTCGAACTTCTCGTCACACACCGGTCACGTGTCTGGGATCTCCAACCTTCTCATCACACTCGAATGTGTCGTCACACACCGGCCACGTGTCTTGGATCTCCAACCTTCTCATACACTCGAATGTGTCGTCACACACTGGCCACGTGTCTTTGATCTCCAACCTTCTCATACACTCGAATGTGTCGTCACACACTGGCCACGTGTCTTGGATCTCCAACCTTCTCATCACACTCGAACTTGTCGTCACACACTGGTCACGTGTCTTGGATCTCCAACCTTCTCATCACACTCGAACTTGTCGTCACAAACTGGTAACGTGTCTTGGAACTCCAACCTTCTCATCACACTCGAACTTGTCGTCACATACTGGTCACGTGTCTTGGATCTCCAACCTTCTCATCACACTTGAACTTGTCGTCACACACTGGCCACGTGTCTGGGATCTACAACCTTCTCATCACACTCGAATGTGTCGTCACACACTGGTCACGTGTCTTGAATCTCCAACCTTCTCATCACACTCGAGTTTGTCGTCACACACTGGTCACGTGTCTTGGATCTCCAACCTTCTCATCACACTCAAACTTGTCGTCACACACTGGTCACATGTCAGGGATCTCCAACCTTCTCATCCCACTCGAATGTTTTGTCACACACTGGTCACGTGTCTTGAATCTCCAACCTTCTCATCACACTCGAGATTGTCGTCACACACTGCTCACGTGTCATGGATCTCTAACCTTCTCATCACACTCGAACTTGTCGTCACACACTGGTCACGTGTCTGGGATCTCCAACCTTCTCATCCCACTCGAATGTGTTGTCACACACTGGTCACGTGTCTTGGATCTCCAACCTTCTCATCACACTCGAACTTGTAGTCACACACTGGCCACGTGTCTTGGATCTCCAACCTTCTCATCACAATCGAATGTGTTGTCACATACTGGTCACGTGTCTTGGATCTCCTACCTTCTCATCACACTTGAGTTTGTCGTCACACACTGGTCTCGTGTCTTGGATCTCCAACCTTCTCATCACACTCGAACTTGTCGGCACACACTGGTCACGTGTATGGGATCTCCAACCTTCTCATCCCACTCGAATGTGTTGTCACACACTGGTCACGTGTGTTGGATCTCCAACCTTCTCATCACACTCGAGTTTTTCGTCACACACTGGTCACGTGTCTTGAATCTCCATCCTTCTTATCACACTCGAGTTTGTCGTCACACACTGCTCACGTGTCTTGGATCTCCAACCTTCTCATCACACTCGAACTTGTCGTCACACACTGGTCACGTGTCTGGGATCTCCAACCTTCTCATCCCACTCGAAAGTGTTGTCACACACTGGTCACGTGTCGTGGATCTCCAACCTTCTCATCACACTAAAACTTGTCGTCACACACTGGTCACGTGTCTGGGATCTCCAACCTTCTCATCCCACCCGAATGTGTTGTAACACACTGGTCACGTGTCTTGGATCTCCAACCTTCTCATCCCACTCGAATGTGTTGTCACACACTGGTCACGTGTCTTGGATCTCCAACCTTCTCATCACACTAGAGTTTGTCGTCACACATTGGTTACGTGTCCTGGATCTCCAACCTTCTCATCACACTTGAAAGTGTTGTCACATACTGGTCACGTGTCTTGGATCTCCAACCTTCTCATCACACTCGAACTTGTCGTCACACACTGGTCACGTGTCTGG
Organism: Allygus modestus; assembly: GCA_963675035.1. Taxonomy (NCBI): domain Eukaryota; kingdom Metazoa; phylum Arthropoda; class Insecta; order Hemiptera; family Cicadellidae; genus Allygus; species Allygus modestus. The sequence goes on from OY776113.1 coordinate 14,726,963, forward strand.
GATCTCCAACCCTCTCATCCCACTCGAATGTGTTGTCACACACTGGTCACGTGTCTTCGATCTCAACCTTCTCATCCCACTCGAATGTGTTGTCACACACTGGTCACGTGTCTTGGACCTCCAACCTTCACATCACACTCGAACTTGTCGTCACACACTGGTCACGTGTCTTGGATCTCCAACCTTCTCATCACACTCGAACTTGTCGTCACACGCTGGGCACGTGTCTTGGATCTCCAACATTCTCATCACACTCGAGTTTGTCGTCACACACTGGCCACGTGTCTTGGATCTCCAACCTTCTCATCACACTCGAACTTGTCGTCAAACACTGGCCACGTGTCTTGGATCTCCAACGTTCTCATCACACTTGAACTTGTCGTCACACACTGGTAACGTGTCTTGGATCTCCAACCTTCTCATCACACTCGAACTTGTCGTCACACACTGGCCACGTGTCTTGGATCTCCAACCTTCTCATCACACTCGAACTTGTCGTCAAACACTGGTTACGTGTCTTGGATCTCCAACCTTCTCATCTCACTCGAACTTGTCGTCAAACACTGGATACGTGTCTTGGATCTCCAACCTTCTCATCACACTTGAACTTGTCACACACTGGTCACGTGTCTTGGATCTCCAACCTTCTCATCACACTCGAACTTCTCGTCACACACCGGTTACGTGTCTTGGATCTCCAACCTTCTCATCACACTCGAACTTGTCGTCACACACTGGCCACGTGTCCTGGATCTCCAACCTTCTCATCACACTCGAATGTGTCGTCACACACTGGCCACGTGTCTTGGATCTCCAACCTTCTCATCACACTCGAACTTGTCGTCACACACTGGTCACGTGTCTTGGATCTCCAACCTTCTCATCACACTTGAACTTGTCGTCACACACTGGCCACGTGTCTGGGATCTACAACCTTCTCATCACACTCGAACTTCTCGTCACACACCGGTTACGTGTCTTGGATCTCCAACCTTCTCATCACACTCGAACTTGTCGTCACACACTGGCCACGTGTCCTGGATCTCCAACCTTCTCATCACACTCGAATGTGTCGTCACACACTGGTCACGTGTCTTGAATCTCCAACCTTCTCATCACACTCGAGTTTGTCGTCACACACTGGTCACGTGTTTTGGATCTCCAACCTTCTCATCACACTCGAACTTGTCGTCACACACTGGTCGCGTGTCTGGGATCTCCAACCTTCTCATCCCACTCGAATGTTTTGTCACACACTGGTCACGTGTCTTGGATCTCCAACCTTCTCATTACACTCGAGTTTGTCGTCACACACTGTTCACGTGTCTTGAATCTCCAACCTTCTCATCACACTCGAGTTTGTCGTCACACACTGCTCATGTGTCATGGATCTCCAACCTTCTCATCACACTCGAACTTGTCGTCACACACTGGTCACGTGTCTGGGATCTCCAACCTTCTCATCCCACTCGAATGTTTTGTCACACACTGGTCACGTGTCGCGGATCTCCAACCTTCCTATCACACTCGAGTTTGTCGTCACACACTGGTCACGTGTCGCGGATCTCCAACCTTCTCATCACACTCGAACTTGTCGTCACACACTGCTCACGTGTCTGGGATCTCCAACCTTCTCATCCCACTCGAATGTGTTGTCACACACTGGTCACGTGTCTTGGATCTCCAACCTTCTCATCACACTCGAACTTGTAGTCACACACTGGCCACGTGTCTTGGATCTCCAACCTTCTCATCACACTCGAATGTGTTGTCACATACTGATCACGTGTCTTGGATCTCCTACCTTCTCATCACACTTGAGTTTGTCGTCACACATTGGTCTCGTGTCTTGGATCTCCAACCTTCTCATCACAATCGAACTTGTCGGCACACACTGGTCACGTGTCTGGGATCTCCAACCTTCTCATCCCACTCGAATGTGTTGTCACACACTGGTCACGTGTGTTGGATCTCCAACCTTCTCATCACACTCGAGTTTGTCGTCACACACTGGTCACGTGTCTTGAATCTCCATCCTTCTTATCACACTCGAGTTTGTCGTCACACACTGGTCACGTGTCTTGGATCTCCAACCTTCTCATCACACTAAAACTTGTCGTCACACACTGGTCACGTGTCTGGGATCTCCAACCTTCTCATCACACTCGAACTTGTCGTCACACACTGGTCACGTGTCTGGGATCTCCAACCTTCTCATCCCACTCGAATGTGTTGTCACACACTGGTCACGTGTCGTGGATCTCCAACCTTCTTATCACACTCGAGTTTGTTGTCACACACTGGTCACGTGTCTTGGATCTCCAACCTTCTCATCACACTAGAACTTGTAGTCACACACTGGCCACGTGTCTTGGATCTCCAACCTTCTCATCACACTCGAATGTGTTGTCACATACTGGTCACGTGTCTGGATCTCCTACCTTCTCATCACACTTGAGTTTGTCGTCACACACTGGTCTCGTGTCTTGGATCTCCAACCTTCTCATCACACTCGATCTTGTCGTCACAGACTGGTCACGTGTCTTGGATCTCCAACCTTCTCATCACTTTCTAACTTGTCATCACACACTGGTCACGTGTCTGGGATCTCCAACCTTCTCATCCCACTCGAATGTGTTGTCACACACTGGTCACGTGTCTTGGATCTCCAACCTTCTCATCACACTAGAGTTTGTCGTCACACATTGGTTACGTGTCCTGGATCTCCAACCTTCTCATCACACTTGAATGTGTTGTCACATACTGGTCACGTGTCTTGGATCTCCAACCTTCTCATTACACTCGAGTTTGTCGTCACACACTGGTCACGTGTTTTGGATCTCCAACCTTCTCATCACACTCGAACTTGTCGTCACACACTGGTCGCGTGTCTGGGATCTCCAACCTTCTCATCACACTCGAGTTTGTCGTCACACACTGGTCACGTGTTTTGGATCTCCAACCTTCTCATCCCACTCGAATGTTTTGTCACACACTGGTCACGTGTCTTGGATCTCCAACCTTCTCATCACACTCGAGTTTGTCGTCACACACTGGTCACGTGTCTTGGATCTCCAACCTTCTCATCACACTCGAGTTTGTCGTCACACACTGGTCACGTGTTTTGGATCTCCAACCTTCTCATCCCACTCGAATGTTTTGTCACACACTGGTCACGTGTCTTGGATCTCCAACCTTCTCATTACACTCGAGTTTGTCGTCACACACTGTTCACGTGTCTTGAATCTCCAACCTTCTCATCACACTCGAGTTTGTCGTCACACACTGCTCATGTGTCATGGATCTCCAACCTTCTCATCACACTCGAACTTGTCGTCACACACTGGTCACGTGTCTGGGATCTCCAACCTTCTCATCCCACTCGAATGTTTTGTCACACACTGGTCACGTGTCGCGGATCTCCAACCTTCCTATCACACTCGAGTTTGTCGTCACACACTGGTCACGTGTCGCGGATCTCCAACCTTCTCATCACACTCGAACTTGTCGTCACACACTGCTCACGTGTCTGGGATCTCCAACCTTCTCATCCCACTCGAATGTGTTGTCACACACTGGTCACGTGTCTTGGATCTCCAACCTTCTCATCACACTCGAACTTGTAGTCACACACTGGCCACGTGTCTTGGATCTCCAACCTTCTCATCACACTCGAATGTGTTGTCACATACTGATCACGTGTCTTGGATCTCCTACCTTCTCATCACACTTGAGTTTGTCGTCACACATTGGTCTCGTGTCTTGGATCTCCAACCTTCTCATCACAATCGAACTTGTCGGCACACACTGGTCACGTGTCTGGGATCTCCAACCTTCTCATCCCACTCGAATGTGTTGTCACACACTGGTCACGTGTGTTGGATCTCCAACCTTCTCATCACACTCGAGTTTGTCGTCACACACTGGTCACGTGTCTTGAATCTCCATCCTTCTTATCACACTCGAGTTTGTCGTCACACACTGGTCACGTGTCTTGGATCTCCAACCTTCTCATCACACTAAAACTTGTCGTCACACACTGGTCACGTGTCTGGGATCTCCAACCTTCTCATCACACTCGAACTTGTCGTCACACACTGGTCACGTGTCTGGGATCTCCAACCTTCTCATCCCACTCGAATGTGTTGTCACACACTGGTCACGTGTCGTGGATCTCCAACCTTCTTATCACACTCGAGTTTGTTGTCACACACTGGTCACGTGTCTTGGATCTCCAACCTTCTCATCACACTAGAACTTGTAGTCACACACTGGCCACGTGTCTTGGATCTCCAACCTTCTCATCACACTCGAATGTGTTGTCACATACTGGTCACGTGTCTGGATCTCCTACCTTCTCATCACACTTGAGTTTGTCGTCACACACTGGTCTCGTGTCTTGGATCTCCAACCTTCTCATCACACTCGATCTTGTCGTCACAGACTGGTCACGTGTCTTGGATCTCCAACCTTCTCATCACTTTCTAACTTGTCATCACACACTGGTCACGTGTCTGGGATCTCCAACCTTCTCATCCCACTCGAATGTGTTGTCACACACTGGTCACGTGTCTTGGATCTCCAACCTTCTCATCACACTAGAGTTTGTCGTCACACATTGGTTACGTGTCCTGGATCTCCAACCTTCTCATCACACTTGAATGTGTTGTCACATACTGGTCACGTGTCTTGGATCTCCAACCTTCTCATCACACTTGAGTTTGTCGTCACACACTGGTCACGTGTTTTGGATCTCCAACCTTCTCATCACACTTGAGTTTGTCGTCACACACTGGTCACGTGTCTTGGATCTCCAACCTTCTCATCACACTCGAACTTGTCGTCACACACTGGTCACGTGTCTTGGATCTCCAACCTTCTCATCACACTCGAACTTGTCGTCACACACTGGTCACGTGTCTTGGATCTCCAACCTTCTCATCACACTCGAACTTGTAGTCACACACTGGCCACGTGTCTTGGATCTCCAACCTTCTCATCACACTCGAATGTGTTGTCACATACTGGTCACGTGTCTTGGATCTCCTACCTTCTCATCACACTTGAGTTTGTCGTCACACACTGGTCTCGTGTCTTGGATCTCCAACCTTCTTATCACACTCGATCTTGTCGTCACACACTGGTCACGTGTCTTGGATCTCCAACTTTCTCATCACTTTCGAACTTGTCGTCACACACTGGTCACGTGTCTGGGATCTCCAACCTTCTCACCCCTTTCGAATGTGTTGTCACACACTGGTCACGTGTCTTGGATCTCCAACCTTCTCATCACACTAGAGTTTGTCGTCACACATTGGTTACGTGTCTTGGATCTCCAACCTTCTCATCACACTCGAACTTGTCGTCACACACTGGTCACGTGTCTTGGATCTCCAACCTTCTCATCACACTAGAGTTTGTCGTCACACATTGGTTACGTGTCTTGGATCTCCAACCTTCTCATCACACTTGAATGTGTTGTCACATACTGGTCACGTGTCTTGGATCTCCAACCTTCTCATCACACTTGAGTTTGTCGTCACACACTGGTCACGTGTCTTGGATCTCCAACCTTCTCATCACACTCGAACTTGTCGTCACACACTGGTCACGTGTCTTGGATCTCCAACCTTCTCATCACACTCGAACTTGTCGTCACACACTGGTCACGTGTCTTGGATCTCCAACCTTCTCATCACACTCGAACTTGTCGTCACACACTGGTCACGTGTCTTGGATCTCCAACCTTCTCATCACACTCGAGTTTGTCGTCACACACTGGCCACGTGTCTTGGATCTCCAACCTTCTCATCACACTCGAACTTGTAGTCACACACTGGCCACGTGTCTGGGATCTCCAACCTTCTCATACACTCGAATGTGTCCTCACACACTGGTCACGTTTCTTGGATCTCCAACCTTCTCATCACACTCGAACTTGTCTTCACACACTGGTCACGTGTCTTGGATCTCCAACCTTCTCATCATACTCGAACTTGTCGTCACACACTGGTCACGTGTCTGGGATCTCCAACCTTCTCATCACACTCGAATGTGTTGTCACATACTGGTCACGTGTCTTGGATCTCCAACGGTAACCTTTGAAAATAAGTCTCCGAAACTGGAAATGGTATCTTTAAATAATTCTTTTATTTGGGAAAATGTCGATAGCATTGTGGATATTCAGGAAATTTTGCTTGCTGCGTGATTTCAAGAATATCATGCACTCATACTTCCTGTAACTAGCGATCATGGAATTGCGACGTTAAAGTACGTTAACCTGTTTAAATTAAATTATTGGTTCATGTAGTGTGTATAATTTATATAACTATGTATATTGTATACAACTAACTATAAATATGCTATAATAGCAAGTAGAGGAGAACCCAGAAAGAGACCCCACAATCGGCGCGTTTTTCCCATGTTATTCTTATGGGGATCAGTTTTTGCGCCGACACCAGCTCCCGCCTTCCACAAGTTTCCTTGTTAGCCTGTACTAATGTCCAACCCTATAAATATTTTTGAAAAATACTGCCAATTGCCAACTTCTTTATTTACTGTCCGATTTGTTTAAAATTTGGATATGTTATTGTCCTAGGCAAGTGTTTTAATAAATTACACTTACATTTCCCAAATTCACTATTACAGTCAAATTAAAAATTATTTTTGAAAAATACTGCCAATTGCCAACTTCTTTATTTACTGTCCGATTTGTTTAAAATTTGGATATGTTATTGTTGTAGGCTAGTGTATATGCACCATCCACATTTTACAAATTCAATATTGCGGTTAAATTTTAAAAAAATTTGGAAAAATACTGCCAATTGGCAACTTCTTTATTTATGGTCTGATTTGTTTAAAATTTATATATGTCATTATTCTAGGCTAGTGTATATGTACACACCATCCACATTTGACAAATTAACTATAATGGTCAAATTAAAAAAATATTTTGAAAAATATACTAACAATTTAAAACTTCTTTATTTACTGTCTGATTTGATTTATTTTCGGATATGTTATAGCTCTTATAGCTCTTTGTCTTTTTTGTTTGTTTATTTTGCTGTAATCCCAAAACTGACTTTGCTGTTTATTGTCCGATTTGCCTACACTTTGGATATTGTCCTAAGCATTTATTGTCTGATTTATTTTTGGATATGTTATAGCCCCCAACTATTATATCTAAAATTACAATATTATTTCCACCTATAATACAGTTGATGTGTTGTTTGTTTTGCCGCAACCTAAAAACTAACATTGGTATTTGTGTTTTTACAAAACTATATTTTGCGGTTGGATTAAAAAAAAATAAATGCAAGCTTATTATATTTGCCACAAGCTTATTATATACATCCAGCTGTTATATTTGCCACATTTCCAATATTGTTGTGACCCTCTCAACTACTTCTCATTGTAATATAATAAGTAATATATATCCACAAAATATTTATGGTCAGAACTGCCTAAATTTTGGATATGTTTTAAGCCAATGCGATAGCAAAAAATAAATTTTTAAAACCCAAAACAACTAAACACAAAACACTAATCTTTCTTTGTGCTTGTTTGGAGTAGTCTTTATTTTATCCAACTTAATTTTAATTTTGCAGTTAAAATCAAACTTCCCACATTCTAGCTCCCTTTCCAGCCAGTGGTTGGAGACATAAAGGTTACGAATATTTTCAAACTGTACAATATATCTTTTTCTACCCCTATGTTGGACTTGTTTAATAGCGCTTATTAATAATTCCGCACCATATTCCAAATCCTCCAGTCTACTACATTCTTTAAATTTAACATTTCCTTTAATATCTTGCATCTCTATGTCTTCTTGTCCAACATCATCCCACTCATTGTTACGGAAACTTAGGTTTTCTATTTTTGGAAAGGAATTGCCATAAAATGTTGCGGTTCCGTTAGTGTTAAAGCTTGCAAGTGGCTCGTTGGTAGGTAGATAAATAATGTCCAAATCACCACTGTATGGCAACACGCTATAACCTTGCCTATTCTTATTTATCTCTATAAATACAGTTTTACAGACACCTTTAACATAGTATACACCCCTCCGTCCATCCTTTTCTGCCAACACTCCCACAAACTTGTTGTTTACTACAAACGCATACACTATATAATGTCCATAATGCTCTAGATCCTCCCAACGTCGCAGGAAGTAATCTTTTAATTTATCCTCTCTTTCCCTTCTTTCTTGTTCTTTAGCCAACTGTGCTTTGTATTCCTTTGCAACAGTATTTTCCACATATTCCAATTTACGCTTATTACTGTCAATGTCTTCTAATTCCAATTTCCTCTTTTTGGAACAACTCTCTAAGAAAGGCTTGGAAAGTGGCTCTATTTCTTTAATAGTGTATGGGTACAGTTTATTGGTCCGGCTTCTTAAAACGTAGGGAGTAAGGTTAGGACTTTCCACTAAGCCTAATTCTTCTAAATTGATGTGTTTAGGTATAGTGGAGAAAGGTGTATTTGATTTTGTAAAACATGTGCCCCCAGATTTGATGTAACACTTATGCTTTACACTTATGGCATCAGGAAACTCCTCTATTACCTCTACATAGTTAGTTGGTAAACAGTTAAAGCTAAATGCAGATAGAGCATACTTTATTAACTTTTCCCTTTGTGTACTATCTTTTGGCAGTTTTAGTTGTACTCCAGTTATCTTCTTCGTATTACTATTACCCCAATATGCGTATTGTAATAAATCATTAAACACTAAACAACAACTGTTTTGTAATTGATTGGCAACTTTCACCCACATCTTATGCAGAGGTACAGCATAGAATGGAGCATTTTGAAAGTACCGTTTGTTGTCTTCTATTAGACTTAAACAATCTCTTAAAGGTTCAAACCCTTTACCAAAACCTCTACAATAGTTATAGATTGTTGCCTCTAACCTTGTTATTCCATTCTCTCTAGCTAGTTTAGACGAGAACGTTTCTTTTAGTCTCGCATCTGGACAGTTTACAAAGTTTATTATATGGTTTCCTATACTTTTAATTACTCCAGGGCTTGTAATCTGGCATATAAATTTATTATATATTTTTACCCTGCTATTTACATTAAACCATGTTAAACAGTCTTTACTAACATTATCTACAATAACATTATATCCATTCTTGTACGCCCCTTGGTAGCAAAAGTTAAGGTTTTCTGTAAGATATTGGCACATTTCCTCTTTATTAAATATTCCAGCCAAATCTAGTGTTATATCGAAATCCATAAGATAGTACATTTCTTTTTCCAGATCTTGCAGTATCTTTGGAAGATCTTCCAACAAATCCTTAATTTTAACATTTGCAAGCTCTATTTTATAGGGAATTGCTATAGGATCATCATACTTTTGTTTAATTTGGTCAATATCTTTCTTTATTATTTGTAACACACCCTCGCTTTGGACCCCAGAGGACCTCTCCAAGGAGAATGGTAGTTTGGCCACAACACCATGTCGAGCTAAAGAGAACTTTTTAAATATTCCTCGTAAGTAGCTATTAAACGAGCCACATATTTCCTTCTTAACTTTAAATTTATTCCGAACGTCCCCATCACAATCCGTAACATTGGTTATCTTAACTAACATTATGTTATCACAAAACGCATCCGTTATAGATGTTAAGTTATTTAATTTTGGTTCGCCCTCGCAATAGTTTATATTACCTATGTCTGTAAGAAGGTTATTATTACGTAGATTTTCTAATAAAAACCATATACCGAATCTTTCGTTAGTAGGTTTAATACAATTTCCCAATAAATGGCTAACAGAGTACATTTCTTTTATACAAAAAAAGTAGCGGAAACATGTAAACAGGACAGATTACACTATAGGCATATAGAGGTTGTAAATATATGGATATTGTATATAAACATAGGCGAGCGGTAAGTGTAACATGTAAGTGGACACCCATATGCAAATATGGAATACCCACTATTAATATAATTCCAAATTCAACTAAATAAGTTTATAGTCTCAATATAATTAACATATTAACTAACGGTGCCATCCCGCATTAGTACCCAAATTGTCGAAATTCTATAATTCTATTCTTAGTCCTTGTATAGTATTAGGTTTTGTACTATTAAACCCTACATTCTTATCCTGTGCAGTAGAGTAATATATGCATGTTATTTAATACAGATACGCACATTCTACAAGACCTATACATAGATCTGTTGTATAAGCAGCAGAATAGACGTCTCATTGTGTTGTTGTAAAGTAAAACATAAATGTAAATTGTGCTGGATACAACCGGCCAGATATTAGACAGGAAATGTGTTGGAAGTGTATTGCCAAATAGTAAGACAAACACCACATAGTGCAGCATGTAATCAATCCATTACTACTCCAAACAAGCACAAAGAAAGATTAGTGTTTTGTGTTTAGTTGTTTTGGGTTTTAAAAATTTATTTTTTGCTATCGCATTGGCTTAAAACATATCCAAAATTTAGGCAGTTCTGACCATAAATATTTTGTGGATATATATTACTTATTATATTACAATGAGAAGTAGTTGAGAGGGTCACAACAATATTGGAAATGTGGCAAATATAACAGCTGGATGTATATAATAAGCTTGTGGCAAATATAATAAGCTTGCATTTATTTTTTTTTAATCCAACCGCAAAATATAGTTTTGTAAAAACACAAATACCAATGTTAGTTTTTAGGTTGCGGCAAAACAAACAACACATCAACTGTATTATAGGTGGAAATAATATTGTAATTTTAGATATAATAGTTGGGGGCTATAACATATCCAAAAATAAATCAGACAATAAATGCTTAGGACAATATCCAAAGTGTAGGCAAATCGGACAATAAACAGCAAAGTCAGTTTTGGGATTACAGCAAAATAAACAAACAAAAAAGACAAAATACTGTATTGTAGGGGGTAATGGAACGTGTGGTAGTGTGGTCTTGTTACCTATATAAGAGCTATAACATATCCGAAAATAAATCAAATCAGACAGTAAATAAAGAAGTTTTAAATTGTTAGTATATTTTTCAAAATATTTTTTTAATTTGACCATTATAGTTAATTTGTCAAATGTGGATGGTGTGTACATATACACTAGCCTAGAATAATGACATATATAAATTTTAAACAAATCAGACCATAAATAAAGAAGTTGCCAATTGGCAGTATTTTTCCAAACTTTTTTAAAATTTAACCGCAATATTGAATTTGTAAAATGTGGATGGTGCATATACACTAGCCTACAACAATAACATATCCAAATTTTAAACAAATCGGACAGTAAATAAAGAAGTTGGCAATTGGTAGTATTTTTCAAAAATAATTTTTAATTTGACTGTAATAGTGAATTTGGGAAATGTAAGTGTAATTTATTAAAACACTTGCCTAGGACAATAACATATCCAAGTTTTAAACAAATCGGACAGTAAATAAAGAAGTTGGCAATTGGCAGTATTTTTCAAAAATATTTTTTAATTTGACCGTAATAGTGAATTTGGGATATGTAAGTGGAATTTATTAAAACACTTGCCTAGGACAATAACATATCCAAATTTTAAATAAATCGGACAGTAAATAAAGAAGTTGGCAATTGGCAGTATTTTTCAAAAATATTTTTTAATTTGACCGTAATAGTGAATTTGGGATATGTAAGTGAAATTTATTAAAACACTTGCCTAGGACAATAACATATCCAAATTGCAGACAAATCGGACATTTAATCAAGAAGTTGGCAATTGGCACTATAGTATTTTTCTAAAATAATTTTTAATTTGACTGTAATATTGAATTTGGGAAATGTAAGTGTAATTTATTAAAACACTTGCCTACGACAATAACATATCCAAGTTTTAAACAAATCGGACCATAAACACTAAAGATAGTTTTTTAGCCTGAATTTGAAAATTAATTTTTAAAAATATAGAGGAGCGATGGGGATTGGGAAAATATATTTAATATAGGCAAGGGTTGGACATTAGTACAGGCTAACAAGGAAACTTGTGTAAGGCGGGAGCTGGTGTCGGCGCAAAAACTGATCCCCATAAGAATAACATGGGAAAAACGCGCCGATTGTGGGGTCTCTTTCTGGGTTCTCCTCTACTAATCATGTTATTGCGTTGTATCATAACGTATATTACCCAATCACTAAGCATGTACGAAACTGTTGCATTATAAGATGTAAAGATCGTACCTGAGCTACATGCTAATAGGAGGTGCCAAACTAATCAAAGCATCAATCAATGGTTATGAGGAAGGTTATTAACGCGCCTCAAAGCTCAAAGCGGCTGTGAACCATTGAGGTGGCCCTTAACTTTCTTAACTAATAAGTTGTTCATTTGAAGACCTAAACACAAGATAATATAATCAACGCGACGCTTCTTCAGTCTCACCTTCCAAACACAACAAATGTGAAACAGATTTGAATATAAATTTTATGGTAATTTCGTTTTTGTGCCTTTATTGGTTTCCTCAAAAAAATTTGAGCAACCCTAACCGCGTTATTCAGCAAATAGTACACTATAACGTATATGTCCTGTCTTGTTCCGTTTTCAATCCGTGAGTCTCCACGTGTTTTATACAAAATCTTCAGTATTTCACAAACGGTTAAATAGAATTTGTTTTCCAATGAAAGGCATATTGAGTTTTTCCGAAATTCGTAATCCAATTTTAAAAATTATTAAATCATGGATTTGAGTTTATATTATTTACTGATCCTTAAAACTGTGTCCTGGGTCGATACAAAGAGTTACAGTTCTCTATTGTTCCTGAGTGACCACGCTGTTGTAATGGGTCGCAAAGACGATGCATTCTCTTCATTGCGTTATCCGTTACTATTGAAGGATCAAATGTCTAATGCCTAGGAGCACGAGATATAACCACAGAGGATAAAGACATTTTATGTTGTTTAATGAGGAAGGTTTAATTATAATGAGGAATGCAATTCGTACCATGTAAACTTAGTTCAAAATACCAATACGAGGTATTTCTACTGATGACACAGCTACACAAATTTGAAAACACCAAATCCATACTTCACTATGTGAAGAAAATGGTGAGGTTTTACGGACTAACATACACAGGTAGATGTGATACAGTTATATATTATGATAAAGATATATTTGCATGTTTCTATAATAAACTGACCAAATAAAAACATCGTCTACTAAGGATAAACATGGAAACTTTTGAGGCCGATGGGGCAAAGCCCTGAGGGAATTCCGGACATTTTCTGAGTTCTTAGAACAAAACTACGGTACCAACCAAACCATTGATGCTTGTGGTGAGTTGGTATTATTGCGGATATTGGCCACCATTAAATGAGAAAAACCAGTTTCTCAACGTTTCGGCACCTTCATTCTGTCCTCGTCTTTTTTTATATTTCAACGCCAACGGAATTTTTGTTAATAGAGTACACACACGCTTTTAGGGAAAGCGGTCCAAACCCTTCAAATTTTTGTAGCCTCCCCGGGATTTGAACCCGTGACCCCTTGAACCGAAGTCCGAGACGCTAACCGTTAGGCTATCGAGATGCCCAATGTCTTCAGTAATAAGAATAAGAATACCTAGAACATAAAAATTTCTCGCACAATCCAGGCAAAGCTGAAACTGGTTTTCACACAGCACGCTGACGTGATGGAAGTGAATTTCTACATTAAAAACTTTTAAAAATCGAAATCAAAAATCAAAATTTTATCGAAGTCTGAAACATGTATTTTTACTGATCTGATGCTCCTGGTTCCATTTACCTGCAATGCTGGGAATAAAATATTGGGAATTATAATGTTAGGAGGTCTTGTCAGGATTTAAAGTATGCGTGACGATACTGAGGATGATAAAAATACACCAACATATGAATAACAGGCTTTTCTAATGCACAACCCCCATAAGACAAAGTACTGTGTTTAGTCTATATAAATTTTCTTTAATAACTCGGTAATATTTGTGCTATAATGATGAGGGAGGGCTTAAACTTTCGCCTCACTAATCTCCATCTTTTTACATGCATTAATTTTACATCCAGGGCTTGTCTGGTCCTTCTTGGGTTCAAAAACTCAAAATTTGAAACATAAAATCCCAAAAAGGGGGTTACAGTTTTCCGATTGCGTTGCCCACGAACATGTCTTACTGATTATTGAAAGGAATGTTTATACCAAATTTGTATGCTTAAACTATTAAAGTTCGTGCCTATTCTGGTACCTAGGAGGATAGTTTCAGTTACAGTTGTTTATAAAAAATATTTACTTTATTATGATTAAAAAAGCTTTGTTAGTGACGGATCAAATATTATAATAGTGTATGTGGATGCCCTTTATGATCAATTACCATAACCCTCGGCTGCGCCAAAGCCTGCGGAACACTAAACCAGATTATCCCACATCACCGTTGATGTATTTGATATCTCGCGGCAGCAATATATTGCAGACTCTGGGCAGTCACTGTGATAAAGAACTACTTATCCTTCGATCAAATATTAAAAACTTGTCTGGATATCGACAATATGTTTTTTTTGTTATTTTTGTGTGTAAATACGCTTTTAGCAGTTGTATATATATATTTTTTTTTATTGCTTATATAATTTTTACACTGATCAATGGAGGAATTTATATCGCGATATGTTTAAAAATACTTCGCAATAAGCATAATTTGTTCTCAGGGGTTTATACCACGTTTTTCCAATTTATAAGAAGTCAACTATAGATCTAATCATTTATGAAAAATATCCGCAATAATTTCTTAAATAACATAAACACTAAAATGTGAATATAATTCCCAGCTTCTTATAGAGGTAGGCGTGTTCACGGAGCGTTATTATGGCGTTCTTCAGTGCATCAAAACCGCTTGATAGAAATTTACCTTACGGATAAAATTTAATTTAAATAAGTAAAATTACAGTTTTGTTTGTACATTGCTTGGAGTTATGAAATATTAGCATATATTCACGTTTTATACCTTAGGGAAGCCAAAAAAACTTTAACTAAATTTATTTGAGTCTGTCTGTCTGTCAATTTCTCTCTCGTTAACGCATGTGGACGTGATTTTGTTAACTTTTCAGGGGATAGTTGGTGCAATGATTTTGAGTTCACTTTGTTTCTTTGTTCTATATATGCGTGAGAAAGTTGTATGCTATTTTAAACTGTCATACGCGTCCCAGGACAACCTTAAAACTGGTATATACCAGTTTTGAGGCTGACATTGGGTACAGCAAATGAAGTTGTCATTACATTTGGTAAGTCTTTTGGCTGTCCATTATGACAAACTTCCCTTTCTCCTTTGGCCCCTCCAGTTGCAGCGGCTGGGGACGGAAACTCCGGGTTTGGTCCCCAACCTTAGAATGTATGGTCCCTGACTGTTGTACATGGATATCCTTTCAGTTGAGTTGGCCCTCTGAAAGGTCAATTTGGCTGCCTGTCCCATCCCACCCTTTCCTTACCTGCTATATCCTATCCTTCCGGTAACCTGCGCACAATGTCCGCTTCTGGAATATGTGCCTAGCAGCTATGCGGGGATTTCCTAATCCAGCAGCAATGAGTTTTGTCATAAGCCTTTGAAAAACGATTGGCGGCCGCTAAAAATCGTGGTTTCTTTCGGGTTTAGTCGTGTTTGTTCGCTTTTCACAGAAAACGGGTGCTGATTTCTATAACAATTATTTTTAGTGAATTTCTCTATAGGGATATTACTGTAGGTCTCATGGTAAGACTTAAGCGCGAGACCATGATAAATTTTTGTCCCCAGATGCCAAAACACCATTCGTTAAAATTTGTATATATGTATATATATATAAATATATATATGTGTGTATGTCCGTAAGCACGATAACTCTCGTAAAAAAGGTCCGATCTTAATGAAATTTGGTACAAATGTGTAAAGTACCAATTATTTGAACGAGTTCGAAAACCAGACGAATCGCGCCATCCAAAGGGGGTTTTGTACCCCAAAAATGGGTTTTTGGGGGTTTTCATATGTAATTTTTATTTAAATCAAATTGTAATTTCCACCATTGAATTCAGCTTAAAAAAATTTGGTATTTTCATCATTGCTCTACGTCAATTGGTCACTGAGATATTGAAAGTGCTAAACTCAGTACGTTGTCTAATGTTATTCTTATGGAGAAAAATAAAACTTTTATATCTCGCTTATTTACGAACACAAACTGATGAAACTTGGTATATGGCTTTATCTGGTTGTGTTTTACTGTAGTTTGCACAAAAAAATCTTTTCGCTTATGGTTCCCATAACAGCAAAACTAGTTACTCGGTCCCCATGTTAATCTTAGGGAGAATAATTAAAATGTTATGTGTCGCTTATTTATGAATGTATATGGTTAAAACTTGTTATGTGACTTCACCTAGATTAGGGCTATTGATATTTGCATTAAAACCCATTCTTTTGTGTTCCTTTTTGCAGCCAACCTGCGTACTCATCCCCAATTCTTATAGAGTATAAATAATATTTTAAATATCGCTTATTTGTGAATATATTTCTTATGAATCCTGGTAAGTGGCTTAGTGTGTAATTAAGACATATATGTCTTAAGGTCACTTACCAGGATTCATAAGAAATATATTCACAAATAAGGGATATTTAAAATATTAATTATAAGAATAACATTGTGGATGAGTACGCAGGTTGGCTGCAACCAGGAACAAAAAGTAATGGGTTTTAATGTAAATATCAATAGCCATAATCTAGGTGAAGTCATATAACAAGTTTTATCCATATACATTCATAAATAAGCGACACATAACATTTTAATTATTCTCCATAAGATTAACATGGGGACCTAGTAACTATGTTTGCTGCTACGGGAACCATGGCGAAAATATGTTTTTTTGTGCAAAAAATAATAAAACAACGAGATGAAGCCATATACCAAGTTTCGTCAGTTTATGTTCGTAAATAAGCGAGATATAAAAAGTTTTATTTTTCTCCATAAGAATAACACTAGACAACGTACTGTGTTTAGCACTTTCAATATCTCAGTAACCAATTGACGTAATATATATATAATTTGTGAGTACCCAGGTTTGCGGCGATGGGGGTATTTTATTGTTTAAATCATCTTATAACTCCGCCTCAAAGGTAATAAGTTCCCAGTTATTCTTATGGACGAAACATTTGTTTGTGAATGAAATTATGACATAAGGATATCTATTCCATTGGACATATTAACTAAATCTATATTTGATTCATTCACTGACTGACATAGATTTACACAACCGTTATGGAGGACGGGAACACAGATACTAATTAATAAAAATAAACAGTCAACAATTAAATAATAAATAGTAGTTATACATTATAACTCAAGACAATTTATTATTAGCATGATAATCTGGTTATCAAAACAACTCCTATTAGTTAAATAATTTTTAAAAGCACTATAACTATTTAAAATTGTTGAAATTCCGATAGCATTTGTAACAGTAAAAAATAAATATAATATATACCTTTTTATGGCTTGTAAAATGTACCAGAAACAGTTAAAGTCCTACGTTATGATTTTTTAACCCAAAAATGCGGTTATATGTTTAATTCACGATCACATAGTGTTTTACTTTACAATGGTCTATGATGATAGGTTGGCTTTAATTAACATAAACTGTGATAAACTAACCTAACCTAACTCCGCAAAGCACTGTTATTGTCATGATTTGGTCGGTTTAGTTTTCTTTTCAATATTCTCATCTGTAATATTTTAACTGAATGCCTGTTTACGGTTCTTCAGTACAAAATAACACAAACTGGTCCACATCAACGCCGTTTCCTGTATGGGTTCCACGCACAAATCTGCCTATGTGTTTGGACAAAGTGAGACAAAAGATGTTGCTAACTGGTTAAAAAAGCTGTTCATCGTAGGGTAAGATTTCTGCAGAGCTCGTTAGCGCTAAAAGCTTCACTATGACGATCGTTTCTTTTATTTAAATAAATGAGAAAGGGTGTCAGTTTGACACAACTCTTTTCCTTGCAATGCTTAAAACTTTATTAGATTCATTTAAAGTTGCGGCGTGTTCATCTTTGTAATGTTTAAAGTTGTGTCTTTCATTAGAAGGAAATGAATAAACTCTTCTTGTTAATGGTTTGAAACAGTTCTTGAAATTCGAACGAATAGTTTTATAGCAAAGGAATAGTAATTGAGTAAAACTCTAATTTATTTATTGCATATCTAAAAGTTTTAATTTTCTTTTGAAAAAATACTCGACTCCAGCAATAATTTTTAAAACCGAAGGTTTCTTAAGTATAAGAAACACTTCTTTTAGTATGTAATTCCCTTTTGAAATAAACGTAATATTCTTTCACAGCTAAAGAGTTTTTTTTTATTTTGGAGTTTATTTACTACTCTCCATTAGGTGAACTACTTTTGGTTGCATGTTTACATCCATTAAAAATATTACTTATTGTATAATGATATAAGGCAATAAATATTGTTAGAAGAACTGTACCCTCAAAAGCCAATAGAGGATATCACATTTGGAAATTTAGGGGGTTTTATATTTAATTGCTGGCAGAGTGGGGGAAAATTAACACAGCTAGATTTTAGACTTAAACTTTGCTGTGTATTTTAAATAAAATGACTTTCAAACAACTTTACAAAATTACAGACAAGCCATGGTCATATACTAAATTCTGAATATAACCCTTCACCAATAATTATAATATGGTTTGGTCTTACTGTTACTTGTATGACTCGTTTTTCTGGACTACTATAACTGTGGTTGATATCTGTCTGCAAACAATAAAAACAAGACTAATTACTATTCCCTATTAAATTAAAAATACACAAAACATTGGATAGAAGATCCTAGAACATTTTAGTAACAATGTGCTTTTACTTGAACCTAATAAAACAGGTTTGTCTACAACTTTACATTTTCCTTTAAGAGTTTAATTAGCTCCAAATCAATTAAATTACATTTTTAAATTCAAGTCAATCCAATTAATAAAATACAGAAATACATTTTATTTGCTTTAAATTCACAATTAATTAATTATTAACAATTCAATCAGACTTACAATTTCTACGCAACCACTCGTTTCAAGTCCACTTTATCCAGTAACCAGAATCTGACAAACAGCTTATTAGTGAATTTCCTATGGAAAGTGAACTATTAGCATGACCCGCACGGTGAAACTTAAGCCCGGGACCACCATAGAAGTTCCTAACGTGACCCCCTGAACACGTTTTGGGGGGTCGTTCAAAATGTTATATATATATATATATGTATATATATATATATAGACATATATATATATATATATGTGTTTGCACTCTAGCGGTCGCAATTTTTGTCCGATTTACTTCAAATTTGGTAGGGACGTTTCTTTCTGTAATCAGTTGGACAAGTTCGTTGGGCAAAACAATCGGAAAACTCTAAACCCCTTTTTTGGGGATTAATCTTTCAAATTTCGAGTTTTTGGGCCCAAAAAGGGTCATAAAAGCCCCATATGTAAAATAAGTGGATGTAAAAAGATGGGAATTAGAGAGGCGAAAGTTTTAAGCCCTCTCTCGTCATTCTAGCATAAACTTTTACCGAGTTATTAAAGAAAATGTGTATCGACCAAACGCAGTACGTTGTCTTATGGGGGTTTTACATTAGAAAAGCCTGTTATTCATTTGTTGGTGTACTTTTACCATCCCCAACAACCTCACGCCTACTTTCAAGCCTGACTGGACCTTCTCCTAACCTTATAATGCACAAAACTGTATTCCCAGCATTGCAGGTAAATAGAACCAGGAGCATCAGAACAGCCAAAAAATCAATATTTTCAGATTTGAATAAAAATTGGAATAAATGTATATTTTTAACTGATTTTGAGTTTTTATAGTTTTTATGTGGAAATTCACTTCCCTCACGTCAGCGTGCTGCGTGCGAACTCGTTTGAACTTTATACCAGTCTGCAGTCCTACCACTCAACAAAAGGTAAATTCCCCTACTTTTAAAGACAAGTTTAATTATTACACTATAACAGAAAATGTATAATTTTGCTTTGTGTGATTTCAAATTAAATCTATTTTATATGGGTACAGAACTTAGAGGTTTCCGAAGAAGCTGTCATAGGGTTCGTAGGCGTCAGGGGATTTTTTATACTTGTGATTTACTTCGAGACGTTACGATTGTCAAAATTGCTGTTTATAACCTTCGCAGAGTCATATAGACAATGTTGTATCATCAAATACCCTTATATAAAAAAATATATAACTGTAAATAATAAAGTCAGTTTTTTACTTTCTCCCCTTATACATAGTATATGGAGAAAGTATTGTTTTCGTCAAAATTTTCGAATTTGAGTTGTTAGTGGAAATATTCGTTTTGGTACTCCCTGAACCCAAAAAAGTGGTTTTTACGTGATGTCTGTCTGTGTGTGTGTGTGTGTGTGTGTGTGTGTGTGTGTGTGTGTGTGTGTGTGTGTGTGTGTGTGTGTGTGTGTGTGTGTGTGTGTGTGTGTGTGTGTGTGTCTGTGTGGATGTGTACAGAGCTAGAGCCTTAACCAAAGGGCCGATTTTATGAAATTTGGCATGTAGGTACTAATCCACGATATCTCCAGGCGTTTTTTCATTTTTTTGAATTTTTTATTTTTAAGGGTAATTATCCCCCCAAAACCACCAAAAAACATGAAAAATCCAAATTTCTCAAAAACGGCTCTAACGATTTTGATTAAACTTTAGTCGTTTGTAGAACTTTAGTTTTCCAACAAAATGGCACCACCCGCATTCCTGTAAAAATTCGGGTTCAGAAATTACAGGACTTAAAACATAAAAAATTAAGTTTTTTGGATTTTTCATAAAAAGTCATAACAAATATTACTATTCACCATTAAAAAAAGCTCAAAAAACTAAATAATTTAGTATTTTTAATTACTATTCTACGTTTGCTGGTTTCGGAGAAAATTGAAATTTTCATTTTGTGGTAAACGCAGTACGTTGTACCCATGTTATTCTTATGGGGAATAAAAAATTACTATTTCTCTCTTATTTACTGATCAATTTCATTCGAACTTGATATGATTGTCAAGTTATTGACCAACAGAGGAAATTCGAAATATGTTGCCCCTTAATAACCCTGGGGGGGAATAGGGGGCATTTCCCCTCTTAAAACCACGAGTGTAGCAATGGATTCTGTAGTGCCTCCAAAGCAGGGATTTGGGTGGATGTTCTTTAAAACAACTTGTTTACAAGATTTTCTGTACATTCGACCGTGCTTTGTATTCTATATTTAGTAAATAAAAAGTAATTTATTCATTAAAGTTGGGCTAAAAGGGAGAAAGTATGTGTCAGTTTCCTGATACCGTTTATTTTCTTTTAGTTTCATCAAATTGTTGATAAAGCTATTACGATATAGAGCTATTAAGATGATCCAAGCCCGGGGCCATAATAAGTTTAAATAATGTGACCCTTATTTGAAATTAATTACTACTATTCGTTCAAATTTACACATGTATATATAAATGTCATTACTTGATGCCATTTGATAGTGCGTGAGATTTAGGCAGATATTATTGTCATGTGTTAAAAATATAGGTATTTTATTAATATTTAAGGCATAACGTTTCTCATTGTACATCATGTATGTTTATGGAATAAAGAATTGCCTATTGTCTATTGTCTACCTTAGCCTTTAATTTCTACGCCCTTTTCTCAGAATAACTCAGGTCTGCTCTAAAGGTTCAATTACTGTGAGAAGGACTGAGTTATAATGGATAAAACCAGTTTATTGAAAACATTTTGTTGGCTGGAAACACGTGATATTCATAAATATAGTCACACACATGTAAAGTTAATATGCAATATCACCATACAACTTTTAAAAATATGTTTATTCTTAATAATAAATACCGCTAAGAAACCTGGTTCGAGAGTGAAAAATATGATGAATGGGTTAGTTGAAATGACGTTGAATTATTCGTCATTAATCATCCTCCAGGAAAAACAGTTTAAACGTTTTTAAAAATGGGCTAGTTGTTGTGAGTTAGTTAAAGAATGTGTGCTTTGTAGTTTTTAAAGTTTAAATTTGTAGTTTTTAAAGTCTCGCTATTTATTTAAACTATTTTTTTCATATATCGATGTGTGTTTGAAATCATCTTAACACGTACAACTTCAATCCCTATGTAGGAAGAGAGAACAAGAAATAAAATTACTTTCATTTGGATTGAATTTGGATAGACAAATTATTAACGTGTTAAGCCTCGTCCACACCGGCAGATTTGTTTGCAGACTGTATGCAAACTGTTTGAAAACTGTATGAAGACTGTGTGTTTGGAGTCTGGAAACAGTCTGCAAACAGTCTCCACACAAGTCTGCATACAGTCTGCGGATTGTTTAGACACATTGTATCCGATACAAGTATGTTACTTGTTTTGCGTCCACACCAGTATTATATCTCTAGTCCACACAGTCAGTGCTTCTAGCGATGCCTAGTGAAGAAGACTTACTTTTGGCTTTTGCGTGTTTTGTATTCTTAATTATGTTAAGCCGAAAACTATTTCCATCAACATGGCGGCAATGTAAAATATTCAATTTCAAATTTCACAAAAATCGTTTAAATGACTGAAAACATTAGTAAAATTTAAATAGTAGTAATTAAAACACCAGCACAAGGATATATAAAAGGGAAGAGAAAATAAGTACATAAATAAATTTAAAAAACACTTTAATTAAACATAGACTTACTGTTTATATTTTGTTTCACAAAAAATGTGTCCACAGGTAAAATTGTAACATACATCTATTTTAAAGGGACGCCTTGTATTAACAATATTAATAGAATATTTAGAGAAATACAATATTTTCTTGTATGCGTGTTTTCCATTTCGTTGGAAAACAGAAAACATTGTATCTTGTTTCTAGAAACACGAGATTTGTTTGTCATTTGTATGTCAATTGTATGCAGACTGTTTGCAAACTGTATGCAGACTGTTTCCAAACATCATGCTCTTGCATGATATCTTTCCCGATTGTATGTAGATTGTTTTCAAAAAGTTTACAAAGATCCCGCATACAAATGAGAAACATTTGGGAAACAGTCTGCATACAATGTTTCTGGAAACAAATCTACCATTGTGGACGAGCCTTTAATGAATATTAGTATGACTTTTGTTTATTGATCTTTGATGTTCAAATGCACGGACTGTGGGTTGTTTGTTTTAACAAGTTTTTCTATTGTTACATTGTTAACAGGTTTGTATAGACTCCATGTGCATGTGCATGAGGAAAGCGGGAAAAATGGTTTAAAATAATGTAATGGAAGACCAGTTTTGCTTTGTATTTTATGTGTTCAGTTTAAATAAAGTTGTATTGTTTGGAAATATCATTTTGATACTCAATTATAATTAAAGATGGGTTCAAAAGGTGAGTTTTAAGACATTTTGGTGACCGTGGCAGGATTCTTTAATTCAAGTTTATAGGCCTGATTATTAATAGCTTCGTCATGGAAGGCCTAGACAAATTCAAAAGGGAAAGAAGGCAAGTAAGATGACTAAGGCTCATAATGAATTATTAGATTTTTTAAATAATGAAGAATTCCCTTTTGACAGAAAAGAAATACAAATGAAAGCAAGTTTCTCAGCCATTGAAAGCAAGATTGACAACTTAACAGTAGTAGATGGGGAAATTAAGGACTTGTTGCTTGTTAATGAAGAAACTGATGCCACCCAGTTGGATGCCGGTTTTGGCAGTCAAGAAGAATACCAAAAGAAATGGTTTTCCATAAAGGCTAAGTATGGCAATATGTTTAATACATCTACAAGCAGCGAAAATGGTGAGTCGGTTTCCTATAGACACAAGAGATATTTTCACTTACCTAATCTGAAATTACAACTCTTTGATGGGAATGTAAAGAATTGGATTGGGTTTTGGGGACAATTTAAAAAGGTCCATGAGGACAATGAAATTTAACATGAAGATAAATTTCATTACTTAATTCCAGTCTATGACACCAGGTTCCTCAGCTAGAGAGTTCGTAGAGTCATTTCCACTGTCTCGTGAAAATTATGCAAAGGCTACAGAGCAGTTAAAATCCAGATTGCCCGAGATGAGTTTTTCCAGATTGCCCGAGATGAGGTTTTGATCGAAGTTTGTGTTAGGGAGCTGCTAAATTTATTATTGCAGCAAGCAACTAAGCTAAATAACATGCCCCTTTCCTACTTTCTGATAAACTTTAAACTCAATTACGTGCCCTAGAAACTCTTGGTGTCACTTCAGACAAATATGCTGCCATGTTGTACCCGTTAGTCGAGTCTGCTTTGCCAGGTGACACTTTTAAAGCCTGCGAGCTTTTATAGAACCTCTAATAAGATAGGCCTAAACGAATTACAAGCTAGCAATGAATCAGTGCGCTCAAGTAACGATGCTAATCATTTACAGTTATTATTAAATTTTGTACGTTCCGAGGTTGAGAGTGAAGAGAGGTTGACACTTGCCAGATCCAGCTTTGCAGTCGACTGAGACCTCATATCAAAGGACAACCACCCTCGGAAAACCAAAGGTCAGCCACACATTCAACGTGAGTTTGAAAGGTTTACCTACAGCATCAAAAATCCTCACAACAGACAGCTCTACAGCGGTGAATAGAGATTAACATGTCTATTTTGTAGCAAAGGAAGTCACAGTACTCAAGATTGTTCTGGCTTGCAGAAACTTACGTTGAAAAAGAGGGAGTTTATTACAAAAAAATGGGGCATGCTTTTCATGTTTAAAGATAGGCCATAATAGAATAGAATAGAATAGAATAGAATAGAATATTTTTATTTTCTCATAATACATAGCGAAAATACATAGTTGTAACTTTATTTTTAATTACGCAGCTTGTTTGTAACTTAAATAAATAATAATGTCCATTTTACTTGTCAGGCTGAC
Organism: Allygus modestus; assembly: GCA_963675035.1. Classification (NCBI taxonomy): domain Eukaryota; kingdom Metazoa; phylum Arthropoda; class Insecta; order Hemiptera; family Cicadellidae; genus Allygus; species Allygus modestus. Next base: position 14,751,797 of record OY776113.1, read on the forward strand.
ATAAAAATAAAAATAAAATAATGAGAAAACAATAGGGCCTCTGAAGGCAATGCCTGTTTTGAGGTTCCATCACTTAAATTAAAATAACATAAAGTAAAGTAAGCGAACAGAAATGATCGAAATATAATAAACACAATTGTCTCAGACAACCTATGTGTATACAAAAAATAAAAAATAAATACAAAATTAAATATTTTACGTGCCTTATTTTCTCACATAAACACTGAAATTAAGCATGGGCTCAATGCATAAAAACTAATTACAGAAAATAAATAAAACTGTATTTGTAGATTCATATAGTCTATCATATAAATTATACATGTATTATAATATTCTAAGGTTTACTCTTTCAAACCACGCACCGCACTTGTGCCACCAGGCGGCTCATGGCCCTCCCCGGAGGCTTGCCTCCGGAGTTGGGACTCCCCAGGTGCCGTCAAAGCTCATTGCATGCAATGCATAGTCCCTGTGTGGCATAGTCCTCCAAAGTGCGCCCTTATAAATTTACTTAGCTATAATATCAAAAATAAAACTATTGCTGAATTTGAAATAAAAAATCAATATCCTCTAGTTGAAATAACCATTTCCTTAATCTACTTAAAAAAATTTGAATATTAAATGCAATCTTTATATTTTCAGGAAGTTTGTTAAAGAGTTTCGGAGCTATAAAATTGAAAGTTTTTGTAAAAAATGTATTGGTTGGCTTGGGAATAAAAAACTGGTTAGCTTTTCTTAATTTTTTTCTATACTCATTCTCATTTTGAGGCATATTTCCACTTTTATTGTAGAAAAGTTTCAGAACTTTATAAACATAAATATATTTAAACGGAAGAATTCTCTGACTTATGAAAAGAGGTTTTGATGGTTCATATCTGTTTTTGTATGAAATCAATCTTAAAATATGTTTCTGCTGCAAATATAATGGTTTAGTATATGACTCATAGGTATTACCCCAAAAGACTATGCCGTAATCGATTCTACTTTGTACTAAAGCAAAATATAAGATACGCAGAACTTTACTATTACTGAGATCCTTTAAAAAGTAAAAATATCTTATTGCATTGTTGATCTTGTTCTTGAGTTTTGTTATGTGAATTTTCCATCCTAGCTCACTGTCAACATGCAGTCCTAGGTATTTTATATCGCCAATTTGATCTACAACAGCACATTTTAATGTACATATCGTGTGCTTATTTAAGCAATCAGCACACTTATACATAATGCTGTCTCTAAATTTTATATTTTTCTTGAGGTTGAAATTAACGTATTTTGTTTTTTCGGCACTCAACATTAGCCGGTTCACAGTGAACCACCATTGGAGCGCTTCAAGGTCTTTGTTCATTGCCCGCTGAACTATTTCCCAATTATTTTCAGAGTAACATAATGCCGTGTCGTCAGCAAATGAGGTCAGATTTCCTTGAAAATTGGCTTCACAAAGATCATTTATATATATTATAAACAAAATAGCCCCTAAAACAGATCCTTGGGGAACCCCATTTTTAATAACTCCCATTTCACTTAACACTAAATTAATCCTAACACACTGTTTTCTATCTAGTAGATAGCTCTTGAACCATTCATAAGCTGCTCCCCTAATACCATTGTTGTACAGCTTTTGTAACAAAATACTATGATCCACAGTGTCAAAAGCTTTTTTTATATCAAGGAAAAGCCCACTTACACTTTTATTTTCATTTATACCTTTATATACATCAGTCATAAAATTTAACAAAGCGTTCTCGGTATTCATTCCGGCTCTAAATCCAAATTGCTTAATACTAAAAAACTTGGTACTTTCTAAAAATGATAACAATTTTTTCTTCATTAATTTCTCAAATATCTTAGAAAAGCATGACAGCAAAGATATTGGCCTATAATTATTACACTGTGATTTTAAACCAGCCTTAAAAATAGGAATAACTACTGCATTTTTTAAAGTAGACGGAAAAATTCCACTTGTAAAGCTTAAGTTGATTATAAATAAAAGCACCTGCGAGATCGTTGAAGCAATTTCTTTAATGAGCAGAGAACTAATTCCATCAATACCTGGAGAAGTATTATTTTTTAGAGAATTTATGGTTGAGCGCAATTCATCAGGCAGAACTGGCTCAATAAACATTGACCTAATCTGTTTTTTTACAGGAAATATATTTTTGTAATGTAAAGAATAAAACATGTCAGATGTACCCAGCAACTTATTTAAATCTAGATTATTTACTATATCCAAAAAATACGTATTAAACTCATTGGCTACAGTCAGCGAATCCTCAACCATAGCATTATTAATTTCTAATTTGACTCCTTTATCTGTAACCTTTGATTGACCAGTTATCTCATTTAATGTTTTCCAAGTTGCCTTAGAATTACCACTACACTTCTCCAACCTTTGCTTGTAATAGTTATCCTTTAACTTTTTAATTTCAGTATGGAGCTTACTTCTGAAATTTGTATAATAATTTTTTAAGTTTTCATTGTTAGGGTGATTTTTTACCAATTTAAAAATATGATTTCTTTTCTTAACTTTAGAGCAAATGAAATCGTTCATCCACGGCTTAAGTTTCTTAAATGTCTTATAGTTGCAAATCATTTTTACTCTGCTTTGACCAATAAAATTCTGTAAGACATGAAAGAAATCGTCAAAGGCAGTCGAAGCATCAGTTGCGTCATACACAACAGACCAGTAGGCATTTGCTAACAGCTGATTGAGCCGGGCGTAGTCAGTGCGGTAGCGTGGCGAGGGGGCGGGAGGGGTTAACCCAGAATCACCGCTCGCCGCCCCGACCAGTCATTGATGCGCCAGCTTTGGATTGTAATGGGAACTCTCTTAACTCTTGTTTGGAAAAGGGACATAATTTAATAGAATTTATTCCATCTCTATTGGTGAAATTCAGGAAGCAGCCTATAGGTGTAGTTGCAGACATAAAAAAGTTTTTTTTACAGTTAAGTTTATCACAGAACGATCGGGATCTTATGAGGTGGGAAGACTACCCATTTGGGAAAATATCTGACTTTCGACACTGTAGAGCAGTCTTTGGAGTTTCTTCTAGTCCGTTTTTGTTAAATGCCACCTTAGCTCACGACCTAGAGAAAGCTCCTAATAGTCTAGAAAAAACTGCAGATAGGCTGAAAGAATCGTTTTATGTAGAGAATCGTGTAATGAGTCTCGAAAATGAAGCTGAGCTCAATCGATTTGTTTGAGGGGTCACAGATTCTTCTATCCGCAGCAAAGTTTGAGTTACGTGGTTGGATGACCTGAAGAGATCTCTAAAGCTGAGAAGGATCACATGTTTCTCTCAGACACCTCTGTTCCAGTACTAGGTTTACCGTGGGATGTAAACTCAGATGAGCTATTTTGTAATATAAATTCAGTAAACTTATTAGACAAACCTATCACAAAAAGAAATTTACTATCAATTTCTCACCGATTATTCGACCCAATAGGATTTACTTGCCCATTTACTTCAATTCCTAAGCTTTTATTGCAAGAAGAGTAAAAGTTGAAACTTCGCTGGGACGATGAACTACCTCATGAAATTTTCCGACAGTTTGATAAGTGGATTGAGGATCTGCACTACTTGACGAGCTGTAGAATTCCACGAAGGTTCAGTGTTTGTACAGGTCCTGTGCTGAACATAAGTCTTCACACATTTGCTGATGCGAGTAAATCATCTTATGCAACATGTATTTTTATTAGAGTCAAAGAACAGCCCAATGAACAGTCAAATGAACATGTAGAGAACATGTATCAGTCTAGCTTGTTGAAGCTAAATCTATGTTGGCCCCTACAAAACCCACGACTATTCCACGTTTGGAGTTGATGGCAGCTCTTATAGCGTCAAGACTGTTTGTTGCAGTGAAATCTTTACTAAAAATCAATTACTGTAAACATAATTTTTTGACAGATTTTTTAGTTGCCCTATCCTGGATTAAAACTACAGGAAATTGGAGTACATTCGTAGGAAATAGGTGTAATGAGATTTCTTGGTTAACGAATCCTAATGACTGGCATCACATTCCTGGAGTTTATAACGCTGTCGATTTTCCCTTCAGAGGATGTAGCTAGCAGCTAGTAAGCTAAGATGTAGCTAGCAGCTAGTAGTTTCCCTTCAGAGTAAATACTTAGCAGCTTAGTAAGTGGTGGGAAGGCCCTGAATGGCTCAAACATTCTGAAAATCAGTGGCCAACAAGTGAAATTACGATTCCGGAAGAAGTTAACCAAGAAACGAGAAAATCTGTTGTTACATCGGTTTCAGTAGAAGAGCCCAACTGAACAAATAAGTAATTTTATTGGATGGATTTTTCGTTTTTGTAATAACGCAAAAGGAAATAAGTTAAATGGATCCGAACTAAAAAATGCAGAAATAAAACTTCTACAATGTGTGCAGAGTAAATCATTTGAGGAGTTAACATTGAAGAACAAAATGCAGATTTTTAGTGATGAAAATAACTTGTTAAGAGTAAAATCAAAGTTGACGCTCATGAACGATATTGAAGATTTTAAGTATCCTATTTTGCTACCATCAAACCATCATAGTAAAGCTCATAACCGAAAAAAAACAGTCTCCATTTCCATGTAACACCTTAGTTTCAGTCCTGAGACAAAACTTTTGGATATTAAAGTGTCAAAACACCGTCAAAAGGATTGTGTCAGGATATGTTATTTGCAAACGACACAAAGTTAAATCTCTTCAGACAACTCCACCTCCACTTCCGATTGAAAGAATTAATGACTCAAAGGCTTTTGAGACGACTGGTTAGTGGACATCGCTGGACCACTGTACTTGAAAGAAGGTATAAAAGCATACATCATTTTGTTTACATGTGCAGCGTATGGAGCAATACATCTTTAACTTATTGTTTCACTCTCTAAGGAAGCTTTTCCATCCGCTCTTAATAGGTTCATAGCGAGAAGAGGTGGGTTGCTATAATTTATGTGGACAATGGTAGGAACTTCTTAGGAGCTAGTAATATATTGAAAAAAACTTAACTGGGAAGAGATAGTGAAGGTTACAACTGTACAAAGGATTAATTGGAAATTCAATCCTCCTTCAGCAGCTTGGTGGGGCGGCTGGTGGGAACGGCTCATCGGGATGATAAAGGAAATTATGAGACGAAATTTAGAAAATTCATCAGTCACCTATGAGGAACTGTCAACTATTTTATGTGACTGTGAAGCAAAAGTGAATTCAAGGCCCTTGACTTATCTCTCAAATGATGATGACCGTTTGCAGCCATTAACTTGCTTTATTTTTACAACCGATAACAATCACTGAGGTATTTAACTTAGACAAAATTGAATCAACGAGCTTAATAAGGGAGTGCGCTATGTGAATAAGTTATGAATATCACTAAGAGACAGGTTTAAAAACTAGTATTTGGCTACGCTTGTTCATCATGGCAAGAATCCTAAGTGTAGGGAAGCCCTAGTTGGCGTTGGTTGGATTCATCAATATCGGAGATGACAATGTAAAGTGAATAAGATGGCCCTTAGGCATAATACAAGAAGTTTATCCAGGAAAAGATGGTTACAAAAGGTGAGTTTTAAGACAAACGTTTTTGGAAGGCGGCCACTTTTTTGGATCTAAATTTTGTCTAAATCTTTGTCTAAATTTCTTTTAAATTTTGCCTATAATAAACTTTTATGTTAAAATTATTAGGGAACTACCTCCTGCCTGTTAATTTAAAAACTGGGTTCAATTATTTAAAATTTAATCTATATAATCTTAAAATCAAATTAGAGTTATCGGATTACGTTAGTTGTGTTTCATAATTGAACAGGGTTCTTCTGCATTATATTTTTAGACAAAGTAAGGATACATTCTATATTTTTAGCCTCAGTTATTGAAAATGGAAGACCTATAGGTGACGTAAACGGAGCCCGAGGAAATGTAATTCAATTTTGACTGCACTTTCTGCCTTATGTTACCTAAACACGATTAACCTTTGTTTGTTGTTTAGTCGGTTGATTATTTACAATCTTGTGTCTTTTGACTGATGTTTTCAATCGAAAACTCCAATGTAAACATGTTATTCACATACTTTAGTCATGGTTGTACCTTTTAGTTAGAGTCTCATTGAACTTTGTTGCCATTAAGAACAGAAAAGATATATAATAATAGCATGCTAAGCTTTTAGAAGATTATTAATAGGGTATTTTTTTAGCAACATGGAACGAAAACTTTGTACACATGTTAATTCCTAAGAAGGGAACATGATATTGATCTTTGGTGATGTTATTTATGAAACATTATATTATTCATTTGTTTAACATTAGTCTTTGCTGATTGGGCGACCCGTTACATTAGGAGGTTTTATATTTTCAACTCGAAAGTATGAAATACGAAAAAATGAAAACAGGTATCTATAGGTTTTAAATTGTTTGTTTTCTGTCTAAAGTTGATGTCTCCATTTAGCTACCACTCGCCTAATCACTAACAAAATTACTAAACAAAACAGTATAATGATTTACTCTTTTCAGCATTCAATCACCAGTGGCACTGATTATTAAGACGGAGTACAGTGTTTTTACATTTCGTACACAGATCTATATATTTTTTTATTGAATAAAAATATAAACCATTAGTTGTGGAACCAATGCAATAAATCTAGAATAAAAAACATGTTTGCTGGAAAACAGTAGTACGACAGAGGGGTCAATGGATTTCAAAGAAATATTAGTGATATTAAGTAACATTTCGCTGGTATTACTTTTACTCGTGGAATATAACAACGTTGCACCCAACCTGTGGACCCAGCGAATTTCCAATGCATAACTATGTGTCTCGCTACTACATATAGCCACTTACCAAGATTCATAACAATACATTCATAAATAAGTGATGTATAAAGTTTTATTTATTCTCCACATTAGGGCTGAGTACGCAGGTTTGCTGCAACAAGGAAGATGAGAAACGTGTTTTTATGCAGTCATCAAAATGACTTATAAGGTGAAGCAAAGGGAGATATCAAACATTATCTATTCTCCATAAGAATAACACTATGCAGGTTTGCTGCTTCGGGGAAAATAAACAAAAACCTATTTGTGTATGCAAAATATTAATAGACCAATACTAGGTGAAGCCACATACATTCATCAATATACATTCATGAATAATCGAGATTTAAAATTGTATTTATTCTCCTTAAGAATAACATTGGACAACGTACTGTGTTAAGCGCTTTGAATATCTCCGCGATGGTTGATGGAAGAACACAAATATTAATACAAAAATGATTGTTTTTTAGAGCTGAACTTATTGGGAAAAATTAAAGTTAAGTGAGAGAAATCTAAAAACCTTTTTCTCAAAAGATTAACATGGGAAATTTGATGAATACGTTTTTTGGATTTTTTCCTCAACGATTCGACCTAAGGTTAATCATTTCAAGTAGAAAATTATATTTTTAAGCTCTATAAAATAGTCAAAACCAATATCGAGTGATTTTAAAATTATCGAGTAAAAAAATTTAAAAAAATAGATTTTTGAAAATGTTAAACCCTCATAGATCCCCCCTCCCATGGTCCGATCTTCCTGGTTTTCGAACCTGTCATGAATGTCATGAAGTCATGAATGTCACTTTACACATTTGATCCAAATTTCATCGAAATCAAATGTTTTTCTAAAGTTATCGCATTCACGTACCAGTAACATTACACGTACACCCACACACACACACACACACACACACACACACACACACACACACACACACACACACACACACACACACACACACACACACACACACACACACACACACACACACACACACACACACACACACACACACACACACACACACACACACACACACATTCATGACTAAGCAAATGATTAACAGAAGCAAGATGTGGGTTAACATTTATCTACGGTTGGCTTCGCAAAGCTCTATAATGCAAAACAAACAACGCCTCTTTCGGGTTTCATTGCCAACAATTCGTCTCAGTGTGATTCCCTTCCTTTAGTGATAACGCTTCATGAATAAACTTCGTGATTTTGAATTAGTTTGAGATTTTTTGTTTTATGTTCTTATCACTGATGAAATTTAAAATAAATTAACCCTGAAGCTTAAAATGTGTTTGTTAGTTAGACGTATTGGCGTAAGTATACTTTTCACTGTCCGTTATTCATAGTAGCCAATTTACTAAGACAAATTTTCTACTCCTGTACTTAGAATAACCTCCTGTACTCGAAAACCTATTGTTGCTTAAACATCACAGAAGATTACTAGATATCCCAATTAGGAAATATAGTAATCTTTCATTCAATCGGGATCACAAAAGCTATTTCCCGTTTTAAACTCCATTGAGTTTGAAAATGTATTTTTTATTTATTTTATTGTTATTAAAAGCTTATCTTACTTTCAAATCTCCCTAATAATAATAATAATATAAATAGTACAGAAATTGGCTGGATAAGGTAAATTTCAGAAAAAAATTTAACGAATGCAGAATTATTTCTAACATATTTCTTTCCCGTCAATTTTACATTTCTAATTAACACAGCTAATGACTCAGTTAACATTAAGCTAACATTTTGTTCCTCATTGAATAGTTCATTTTTACATTTATCAACTAACCAGTATTTGAAATTAAGTTATCTCTTTAATCTATAAACCACTGAGCATGTACGTGATAACAATGTTCTAGGCCTCATACCCTTATAAACCTCTCGCCCGCTTTACTGCAAAAACCCAGGTTATTCTGTCATTACAAATTCCCGAAAACTTTAACAATTTTTATCCATATCTAATATTTTTAAATAATTAAATTTAAATTTATAGTTTTATTTTTGAAGTATCAACTACTCGAATGAACAATTTAACTTATCGAATTGAAAAATTAGGGCTGTATTAGTTTTAGTATTGTTTTCTTGTGGATATTGATATTTTTTGAATAATGTTCAAGCTAAACGTCTAGTTTAATTTCCCTAATGGCATTGCATGCTAGAATTTTTTTTTATATAGTCAGACGGCTGATAGGGAATAAATCTAGTAAATATGTGACCTGATCTTGATATATGTGCTTCGTATTTTATCAAATATTGAAAAGATATCACGCGCTGGGCACCGGTGCCGCCGGTGTCTAAATGACGTATTTAATCTCTTTCAGACGGTATGTACAGAAAAATGTATGTACAGGACTTTCATTCCTTAGAGGAGTAGATAATGTAAAAGTGATAGAACTGGTTGGTGACAAAATACCTGAATTTGAAATATGTTTGTTTATATTCAGATTTATTGAAAAGCTGTAGGCCACATTCGATTACCTTCAGTAAATCCTAGCTAAATAAACTTGAGACTTCGTCAGTAACAAGGCCACCAGACACATCTCACTCATCCAGTCTTGGTCAGTAACAAGGCCACCAGACACATCTCATTCACCCAGTCATGGTCAGTAACAAGGCCACCAGACACATTTCAATCATCTAGTCTTGGTCAGTAACAAGGCCACCAGACACATCTCACTCATCCAGTCTTGGTCAGTAACAAGGCCACCAGACACATCTCACTCATCCAGTCTTGGTCAGTAACAAGGCCATCAGGCACATCTCACTCATCCAGTCTTGGTCAGTAACAAGGCCACCAGACACATCTCACTCATCCAACACTCATATTCAACTCTTATTCACGTGTTATGTGCACGAATACGAATACGAAAATTGGCGTCTTAAATACTGATCTAAAATGCAAACTTCAGTATCACTACAAATAGTGCCTAGTTCAGAACCAAAAACCTTTCTAGTCTAACGGTTAGCGTCTTTGACTTGGGTGTAAGAGGTGACGGGTTCGATTCCCGGGGCGCCCACAAGGCTTTGAGAGGTTTGGACCATTGTTCTCTAACTACGTTAAATAGAAAATGTAACTGACGTAGATACGAAACAAAAATAGCCATAACGTCAATGGATACTTTTGGAAGTGACAAACTTAGAGTTTTAAGGCAGACATTAGCTTGAATGTTAACACGCTTCAATGGATGATTATTGGAGCATAAAGTTGTCCAATCAATTAAACAGGTTAAAGCCAGGTTAAACAGGCAGTTGCCAGGCTAAGAAGGCAGAGTTTTGTAACTAATTACAAACTCTTATTTTATTTCAAAGTTAAGGATTATTATTCAGAACTCTCTCTCACTTCAAACTATTCTAATCATAAACATAACATTCGCAATAAGAAGGTATTGCTTAATATTTTTATATGTAACAAATATCCTACACTTAATTGAAGGATTGAAGTAAAATAAAACATGTTTAATTTTGTACATACTTAAAATCAGCTGTAAGTAAGCTGTAAATTAAATGTGTATGAATAATGTTATTACTTCAATCAGTAATTTCGTCCGTGTAAACATTTAACTTTTCTTATAACATCTAAACATATAAACATACTTGAAAGGAGGGTTACACGAGAAAGGTAGTCCAGCAACTTTACTTGAATATAGTAACTTTACCAGTGTAAAATCAGCTTTAGATCTTAACAACAAATCAAAAAAATATTCTAGAGAAGAAGAATGTAATGCAAAATATTGCCGAATGAGTTTACCTGCGATTATTGCATAATCTTAACAATTCTTAACGGGCTAATAAACATGTCGTCCTTAATTCAATTCCCTATTGTTTACTTAATTCTATTTTCAAAGTTAACAACGTGTTACAATTAAAATTAAAGACAATATTTATATTTCCTCAAAATGTTATTATTGCTATTCATATTACAAAAAGAACAAATATTATACTTTAAACCTTTGATGTAATTTCTCTAATTATTCATTAACATAGAACGCACCTTTTGACTGTACTTCCTGCAAACTTAAAAGTTCACACTTACTGATTAGTTATTTTCTTTTCAAATCAAAATGACAAGGATTTGTATCAACTACGACAAACGATCCTCAACAAGGGGCGAATTATGTAATGCGTGTTTTCTAGTATCATCAAAACATATCCTTGAATGTAAGACGAGTGCTAGGAAATTCAATTTAAAAGTACAGAAGATTTATCTCCTTGGAAACAACAGATCCTGTAACAGGCTTTGCATAAAACATTTTGACGAAAGAACAAACATTTTCTTGGACGTATATATTAAATAAATATGTTATGAGTTTAGTGTGTATTTAAAAAAATAAGTTATACAAAAAACATACATTATACTAAAACAACTTACTGTAAATATATCAGATCTTATAATCTTTAAATTTATCTTCCAAGTTTGAAATAATTGTTAAACCAATTAAATTTATTATTAAAAAGACAAACATGTTTGAACTAAACGTACATAAAGAACATATATCTTTGTTCATCCACCCATGATTACATAGTACGTATCTTTATATAATTCAATCACTAACATAATTCTCTTGTTACTTGTTCAGATCTAGTAAAAATCTCCCTGTGATTGATTTGTAACAGTAATTCTGAAAAGGACAGCTTGGATGACGTTCTAAGCTGGTGACGGATTATAGGGGAACCCTGATCTCGTATCACAGCAAACCCAAACCCATCTTTGCTGGGTGGTCTTATTCACCATCAAACATTAACTCCTAGTTTTACCATGACAATTTGATAAAACTGCTTATTACTAACTGATATTTAGGTTTGTTATGATAGACATACTTAGCGATTGGTTAATTTTAAAAAAAGGAAATTTTACTTTTTTACATAGAGTATATCGGTTTAAACAAATATGTTATGTGTATTTATAGAAGTGTTGATTTAAACTTCGCAAATCTATATTGGATCTGAAAATGTTTCCTATGTACTCACTGACCTGTCACCTCAAATGGTGGACGGCCAACAAGTTCTTCATTTAAGTATAAATTGTGCCTCCCATAAAAAATAAAAATCTTCCTCTGTTGGTAGACCCTAAACGGAAGTCTTATACGTATTATGGTAAGCATTATCCATATTATGGATTATTGTAAATTATTTATTGCATAGTAGTGTACAATGCCAAAAACCGGATCTTGAAGTGACCATTAAATTGGTATCACAAGTGTGACCGGCTCATTTTTCTGACTCGGTTGATTATTTGTACTCAGATTTCCGGCATTGTTTTCTTTTGTTTTTGTTATGTATTTACGTCATTGCCATTTAAAACATATGTTGAATGGGAACGGTCAAACGCCTTATCTTTTTAAGTTCGTCCAGCAATAATTTACTAAAACCTCACTCATGAACTCAGTTAATGACTGTTAAATAACTGAGTTAATGAGTGAGTTTTAAGTAAGTTACGGTATTAATTCACGTCGCCCTGAAAATTGATATTGTAATATATCTGAAACGTCGGCCACCAAATTCGTCGACATCTACACGGACAAACCCGAAAATAAAATAAAAGAGTGTAACTTCGGACCGTGAAAGCCTACATGTAGCATTTAGTATTGTAAAAATAAATAACTCAGCCTCAATTGTAAAATATGTACATTTTATAAATGTATTTTTGTAGTTAAATAACAAATAAACCCTATTGTGAGAAATCATAGATTTTTAAAAATTATAAAAACGTTTCAGGGGGCCAATCACCAAACCTTTACGTAATAAGGGAGACATTTTAAGTTGAGTTATTTAGAATTATAAACCAATACTTGGCCCTCTGGTCTATACTAGTTCAGAGGTCGAAATTGAGTACAGTAAAATGAGGCTGTCACAGTACTGGTAAGTCTTTTGGCTATCCAGTGTGACCGACTTCCCTTCCTTGGTTCCTTCATGTCTTTTCTGGGGGCTTGACTCAGAGTTGAGCCTGGATAACCAGTCTAGTCCACGTCCTTGGAGCGAGTAGTGGATCTTTCTTGCAGTCTGGGACGGATGCCTGGGAGGAAGGACTCTTACCCGACAATCTCCAGTCTGCCGGGCTGGGGGACGAACCGTCTTGGGGCCACCCGACCACTTAGAGGTTGGTTACTCTGTGCGATGGCGGTTCCTGTCTGGTGAACTTAGGAGGACTTCAGATTAGAGGGCGAATCGTCCCACAGAGCCCGGGAGATTAAAGGGAAGGTTCTCTCTCCCTTTCTGGAGCGAGGCAGACTGACCCTTTCCTACCACTTTTCCCATCCCTCTTTCCGGTGGCTGCATAATATCCCAAAGCATGCCTAGGGGCAAAGCTATACTCGGGGCTCCTAATTCTCCTACAAACAAACAAACAACCAATACTTTTTATCAGTCTCTTTAAAGGATTCTTACTAATGTCAAAGTATCGCTGTATTTAAACTAGTTTATTTGCTTTTAATTATAATTACTCAAACTTATACAACGAAATTGGTGTATTGTAAGGTCATAGAACTTTAAAACTTAGGTGAACCAAATCCAAACTACTGATCCAGTATCATAATATTGTAACATCTAGATTAGGGGCCTCCTCTTGATCCGGGCCCTCCTCCTCAAAATAAAAAAGGACATAATTAACTAATCTGAATTATTATAATCATAATGCGCGAGAGAAAACAGCGATACAACGTCAATAGGAGCGGGTGGCCGCACGGAACCTAAGCACAGGTATTGTAGGTTCCGAGGGGGAGCGGTTTCTTTGGTGCGAATTCACCGGTGGTGGTCCTAGGCTGGTGTTGGTTAGGAGCGAAACAAATATTGGTGTAGGTTATGTTCATACAATCGTCAGTAGTAACAAAAATATCAACAACTTCTCTGTTTATCGAGGTAATTGTATGCCATTTTCTATAGATTATTATCATTACATGAGTAACAAATTGGACGTATATTTGTTAAAACCTACTTAAAAATTTGAGGTTTGTAATTCGATTTTATAATGTTAATACTTTTTACTATAATTAATCGTATGAGAAGGAAGTGGTTGAGTATTTGAATTGTTAAATACTGAATTGCCATAGTCACAAATCACATAAGCGGAAATGATATTCTTTAATGTAACATATTACTAACCTAAATCCGTTCGGAACCAGTTCGGTATTTTGCGTCCGGTCGGAACGATCAACTTCGTGTTAAAAGTTTGTGTTTCACCGTACCTCGTACTGTTTTAAATCTGTTGTATGTGCTTTTTGAGTAAATAGTTTGACATCAAGTGCCTTTTCAGGTCGAAACTCGAGTCACCATCGTGAGAACATTAGAATCGACGAAGGATTTAGGTTAGTGACCTGTTATATTAATCACCTCGATTCAGGAGGCATACATCATGAATAATATTATTTACAAATTCATTCTCAGATCCTTTCGTTCGCTTGTGCTGAATTATTTACATTAGTAAGAATATTTCTATTATGCTTTACTAATTAAGTGTAAGCTCATTATGAATAAATAAATATATCTATAAATAACTACAATAATGTATTATTTGAATGCAGTTCAGATAATTGTTTAATTTGAATTATAATTATTTCCTGGATACTTTTTGTTACAAATATGGTTATTGGTGACGAGACTTTCAAAGTGCATTATTATTCGAGCAAAACGCCTGCAATCAAATGATCTGGTTCATAATCATCATCATCATCGTTGTTGGGGATTAGGTACAACCTCAGCATAGCTGCTAGTCACATCTTCCACAAGCGGGAATATTGCGCAGGTTACCGGAAAGATAGGATATAGCAGGAAAGGAAAGGGTGGGATGGGACGGCATGGTACAAATCGACCATTCAGAGGGTCAACTCCCGTGCCCCTGTGACAGCTGGGATGAGGCTTTCAAACAGGGGACCCGCATTCTGCCCTCCAACTGGTCAACTCAACTGACAGGGTATCCATGTACAACAGCCAGGGACCATCCATTCTCAGGTTGGCAGGTTGAGGACCAAACCCGGAGATTCTGTCCCTAGCCGCTGCAAGTGGAGGGACCACAGGTGAAAGGGAAGTTTGTCATAAAGGACAGCCAAAAGACTTACCATATGTAATGACAACTTAATTCACTGTACCCAATGTCAGCCTCAAAACTGGTATAGTCCAGTTTTAAGGCAGTCCTGGGACATGATCGGTTTCATAACTAATGGATAAGATCTAAATCGAATATATTTTGTCTAATGTTTTAAAAAAGGCCTATTATTCGTTTTAAAATTCCATTTATAAATACAAATGGATCCATGCTGTTACTTATGCGAGACTCTTTTTGGATAAAATTAATTCCATTTTGTGTTTTCCGAAATTAATGTGTAAATCTGTATTCGAAGTGTAAATATAAAAGTATACCCCATACAGTACTGTAATTAAAACCTGCTGAAATTAGAGCAGATCCTGTTAAAAATCAGTATTTTAATCAACACTTGTCAGATTAATGTGTCTGTTATTTTTCCATGTGTGCTAACTCACTGCAAATATTTGTTGTTGCTAAACCTGTTTTTCCAATTCAGATAACACTAATAACAGTGACATATTAAGTAGGACCTTTGGTCGTTTCGAATAATAAATAGAAAAATAAAAAAACATTGTTGTAAAATTGTTACTTCTAAGATATCCTCATAAAATGTATTTTTTTATAAAAAAACGCAAATTACAATGAAATATATACGAAATTTACATATTTTGCAACTTGATTTTCTTGGCTTACATACAGTAGAAAATATGTTAATAACATAAATGCATCAAAATCGTTTATGTAAAAAATCGTTTATTAGGAAAATTTGAAAGTTTTAGAAACTGGAAGGCAACCTTAACATGTTGAACAACGGAAACTATGATCTATGACTACTCAAATGAATAGAATATTCTAGAAAATGCACGTTCGTTACTCACCTGTAAAACCATTAAGGACATTACAGCTGTTAATTTTCAGTAAGGCTGGACATCTTCACAATTGGACACAATAGAGATCGGATGGTCGACATAAAACTCGGTTTATATGGCGCAGTTGTCATAAACCAGGTTAATGGCCTCGCCCACCCGTAGGACTGTCCAAACAGAACAGTCCAGTCAATAACTGCCACTTAATTTCTTGTGAAGGAATTCATATTTAATGAACTGCTTAACAAAGCTATGCCAAATCGTGGTCAACTCGTGTTATCAATAAGGTACGTTGGTTGGTTAAAACATTTGCCCTAAACTCATTCAATTGCAAAATGACATCAGGTTTTATTTTTGGAGCTTGAATGACTAAAAAACTAGTCCTTGACAAAATGTATTTTAAAAATGCAAATTTATAAAATTCAACGTTATATTTATAGATACTTTGATTATGAAATTCAGTTGTCCAATAAGCGAGAAGTGCAGGTTTTAGTGAACATTGTAGTCGCCGCGAGCCACGCCCGGCCACACGCAATTTCCTTTGGCCACCACATGCCGCACTGTAAATAGGTTCACCTCAACCTTCATTGCTCCCTTGTTTTATAACCACAGCATAGCAAAAGCATCTAACAGCTTCAAATTAAATACATTAATCACACAACTAGTTTTAAAACATGCCTTATAAATAACAAGAGTTGACATTTTGTTTGCTTGTATTGAAAACTGTAGTAAACTTTTTTTTACAACGCACAGAAAATTAAGAAATTAAAATAAATTTTTAAAGAGTGATCGATTATTTGAATAATTCTATCAGATCCCGAAGTTATGCCATACTCTCGCGAGACACCCTTTTGCCAATATTTTAAAAGTGCATAACGTCACTGAAGCAAAATTAATGACGTCCCAGTGCATTTGAGACGTCTTTCGCCGTTTCTGGATTCCGATGGCATCATCCGTGTAGTTGGACGACTAACCGCTTCAAGCCTATGTTACGACTCCCAACATCAGGTGATACTTCAATAAAGACACCATGTTGTATATTTACTCATCGACCATTACCATAAGGATGCATTTACATTCTGGAGCACAGCTCACTCAGGCTTTCCTAGCATCGCGCTTCTGGATCCTCTCAGCGCGCAGTGTTATCCGCTCGTGCATATTTAAATGCATCGCTTTTTTCAAACAAAAGCCCAGAAACAAAGCTCCTCATTTGGTAAATTTATCTAATGTACGCAGAACTCTTACCAGGCCCTTCCTGTCTACTGGCATGGACCATGGCGGTCCTTTTGTTATTAAAGTCGATAATTTAAGATCAATATGGTCACGTCAAAGTCTACAAATGAATCTTTGTATGTATGATAACCAAGAATGTGCATATCGTAGTAGTTACGGATATGACTACCGATGCCTTTATCGCAGCACTAACTCACTTTGTCTCGAGACGCGGACTGTGTACCGATTTGTATATTGACTGCGGTACGAACATTGTAGGCGCTGATAGTTTACTGAAAAAGGTTATAAAGTCAACACAAACTGCAACCCAATGTCAAGATTTTATCACCAGTCGAGGTATTGTCTTTCACTTTAACCCCCCAGCAGCACCTCACCAAGGCGGGTTATGGGAAAGTGCCATAAAAGGTGACAAACATCACATGAAACGAGTAATCAGAATGAACGTCCTGACTTTGGCTGAATTCATAACTCTTACTACCCAGGTGGAGGCCATGGTGAATTCGCGTCCACTGACAACACGACTTGCAAGAGATCCCGTCAAACAAACTTACACACTTAGTTAGTCCAGACACTTCATCAGTGGCTGTGGAGATAATGGCAACTGGAGTATCTGCATACCTTGTATCAAAGGATGAAGCGGACTTCGCTATCAGACAACCTCAAAGTTGGATATTTAGTTTTAGTACAACAGTCTACTCCCTCTCTAACCTGCCGCTGGCCCGTATTATTGACGTGTCTCCTGGAAAGGACAATGTGGTACGAGTGATGCATTTAAAAACATCGCAAGGGTTAATTAAGTATTTTAGACACGTAAGAGATGTGAAATTACAGTTAGTTACAGTGTAGTTGATTTTGAATTCAAAATGTTACTACGGCTGGTAGTGGAATGCATTTGCTATTGGTTTCTTCTTGGGCAGTAATATCCCATCAATCTCATTGGTGAACAGATTGCGACGCCGGTAGAGTGAGCGTCTCCTGAGATACTCTTTGGTGTCCGTCTCTTGTACTCCGCCTTGGACATCGAACATTCTGTCTTTGTTCAGTGAAATCTCTCAATTTTCCTTAATATTATAATTCTCTAATTATTTCCTCACATAGTTGGGTTGTTTTCTCTCAGTTAGTTTGTATGTAAATTCAACACATTTTTATTTACTGTTTTGTGACCAAATAGTGTTAAGATCAGTGTTTGTGTGTAAACATTCCGGGCAACTGCGAATACCGCACCACGTACCTCTTCAAATACTATTCTCAAAAATTATGAACTAGACTGCACCTCTTCAAAAACCATTCTCCAAAATTGTGAACTAGACTGAAGTACAAAACGTTACGATCGTTAATTCGGGCTTCCGCGCAAAGGATTCGTCCCCACGGCTCCGGAGACCCCCTGGGAAAACGCCGGCGTCGCCACGCCACCTTCCCCGAGTTTACGCATTCTAAGGTGGACTGAGTGGACTGAGTGGATTGGATGAGTGATCAGTACTCTTTATTTACTTGTGTGATTAGCAGTGAACTTTAAGATTCTATAAACTTTAAACATTAGACAGTAACACAAACACAATATTTCTGGCAAACTATTAGTTATTTAATTTTTCTCATTTGTCTCCTTCATTTAATTTCATATTAATTACTCCAAACAATTACCACAGAGTGCTCTCCAACAATTGTGTTTGCTGGCACGAATCGATCTAGCTAGAGATCTTTTCACTGTCTTGCATCCTTCATTTAGTGCCTCGAAATCTGATCGATCCCAAGCTCGGGCTCGGTGTACCCACCCCCTCTGCCTGAAAGCGGCCCTTCCCAGCTCGGCGACCTTGTCGTTCCACCAATACGCTTGCTGCTTCCGGAAAAGCTTTTTGTGGCATCGAGGTCTCGCAGGTCCGTCGATTCAGTCAGAGTGTCTTCTCAACGACGGCTTCCACACCTTCCAGGCTGATCGGATCCTCCGGTGCTTCGGACACAGCATCGAGCCTCTCGTCTATGGTTTCGACAAACCCCACCTGTCCATCTTGGCCGGATTCCAACCAATTGGGGTTCGGGCGTTTGGCTACACCGTAAAAGGCGAGGGTAGGACCGTGAATTAAACGTACCAGTGATCACTGACGTTGTAACCTCTGAGTAACGTCCAGTCCTCCACATGCGCACTTAGACTTCCGGATGCCAGGAACGTCAGGGATTGACTGGTCAAAGCCAGAACGTTCATAAGTCGGTCTCGATCCTCAGCTAAGGACCACTAGGCCGAGTCTCACTGCCATCTCCAAGACTAGCCACCCTCTGCTATCGGTGTGGGGCATTCCCCATTCCCGGGCCCGAGCATTGAAGTCCCGGTCACGACGATCCCTCCGGGTGACACATGGAGCGCTTCTTCTAGTTATCCCAGACTGGCCCTAAACTCCCCAGCAGTTATGATGGGCGAAAATTAGACACTAAAAAGAGTGACACCCGACAAATTTGTGGATACATAATAATATCCAGCCCCCTTACGAAGAACGCACATGTAGGGATCAGGAACCTATATGGCCACAGTGCCGGAAAGAGAGGATCAGCTGAGCTGACTCTGTCTTGTGGGGGTCTGGAACACATATGGCCGCTGTGCCGGAGAGAGAGGGTCAGCCGGACCGACCCTGTAATGGGGGTCAGGACCCATATGGCCGCAGTGCCGGAGAGAGAGGGTCAGCCGGGCCGACTCTGTCATTGGGGGGTCAGGACCCATATGGCCGCAGTGCCGGAGAGAGAGGGTCAGCCGGACTGACTCTGTAATGGGGGTCAGGACCCATATGGCCGCAGTGCCGAAGAGAGAGGGTCAGCTGGGCCAACTCTGTCATTGGGGGGCCTGGAGCACATATGGCCGCTGTGCCGGAGAGAGAGGGTCAGCTGGACCGACTCTGTAATGGGGGTCAGGACCCATATGGACGCAGTGCCGAAGAGAGAGGGTCAGCTGGGCCAACTCTGTCATTGGGGGGCCTGGAGCACATATGGCCGCAGTGCCGGAGAGAGAGGGTCAGCTGGGCCAACTCTGTCATTGGGGGGCCTGGAGCACATATGGCCGCTGTGCCGGAGAGAGAGGGTCAGCTGGACCGACTCTGTAATGGGGGTCAGGACCCATATGGACGCAGTGCCGAAGAGAGAGGGTCAGCTGGGCCAACTCTGTCATTGGGGGGCCTGGAGCACATATGGCCGCAGTGCCGGAGAGAGAGGGTCAGCTGGGCCAACTCTGTCATTGGGGGGCCTGGAGCACATATGGCCGCTGTGCCGGAGAGAGTCAGCTGGACCGACTCTGTAATGGGGGTCAGGACCCATATGGACGCAGTGCCGGAGAGAGAGGGTCAGCTGGGCCAACTCTGTCATTGGGGGGTCAGGACCCATATGGCCGCAGTGCCGGAGAGAGAGGGTCAGCCGGACTGACTCTGTAATGGGGGTCAGGACCCATATGGCCGCAGTGCCGAAGAGAGAGGGTCAGCTGGGCCAACTCTGTCATTGGGGGGCCTGGAGCACATATGGCCGCTGTGCCGGAGAGAGTCAGCTGGACCGACTCTGTAATGGGGGTCAGGACCCATATGGCCGCAGTGCCGGAGAGAGAGGGTCAGCTGGGCCAACTCTGTCATTGGGGGGCCTGGAGCACATATGGCCGCTGTGCCGGAGAGAGTCAGCTGGACCGACTCTGTAATGGGGGTCAGGACCCATATGGCCGCAGTGCCGGAGAGAGAGGGTCAGCTGGGCCAACTCTGTCATTGGGGGGCCTGGAGCACATATGGCCGCTGTGCCGGAGAGAGTCAGCTGGACCGACTCTGTAATGGGGGTCAGGACCCATATGGACGCAGTGCCGGAGAGAGAGGGTCAGCTGGGCCAACTCTGTCATTGGGGGGCCTGGAGCACATATGGCTGCTGTGCCGGAGAGAGTCAGCTGGACCGACTCTGTAATGGGGGTCAGGACCCATATGGACGCAGTGCCGGAGAGAGAGGGTCAGCTGGGCCAACTCTGTCATTGGGGGGCCTGGAGCACATATGGCCGCTGTGCCGGAGAGAGTCAGCTGGACCGACTCTGTAATGGGGGTCAGGACCCATATGGACGCAGTGCCGGAGAGAGAGGGTCAGCTGGGCCAACTCTGTCATTGGGGGGCCTGGAGCACATATGGCCGCTGTGCCGGAGAGAGTCAGCTGGACCGACTCTGTAATGGGGTTCAGGACCCATATGGACGCAGTGCCGGAGAGAGAGGGTCAGCTGGGCCAACTCTGTCATTGGGGGGCCTGGAGCACATATGGCCGCTGTGCCGGAGAGAGTCAGCTGGACCGACTCTGTAATGGGGGTCAGGACCTATATGGACGCAGTGCCGGAGAGAGAGGGTCAGCTGGGCCAACTCTGTCATTGGGGGGCCTGGAGCACATATGGCCGCTGTGCCGGAGAGAGTCAGCTGGACCGACTCTGTAATGGGGGTCAGGACCCATATGGCCGCAGTGCCGGAGAGAGAGGGTCAGCTGGGCCAACTCTGTCATTGGGGGGCCTGGAGCACATATGGCCGCAGTGCCGGAGAGAGAGGGTCAGCCGGACTGACTCTGTAATGGGGGTCAGGACCCATATGGCCGCAGTGCCGAAGAGAGAGGGTCAGCTGGGCCAACTCTGTCATTGGGGGGCCTGGAGCACATATGGCCGCTGTGCCGGAGAGAGTCAGCTGGACCGACTCTGTAATGGGGGTCAGGACCCATATGGCCGCAGTGCCGGAGAGAGAGGGTCAGCTGGGCCAACTCTGTCATTGGGGGGCCTGGAGCACATATGGCCGCTGTGCCGGAGAGAGTCAGCTGGACCGACTCTGTAATGGGGGTCAGGACCCATATGGACGCAGTGCCGGAGAGAGAGGGTCAGCCGGGCCGACTCTGTCACGTGGGGGGCCTGGAGCACATATGGCCGCTGTGCCGGAGAGAGTCAGCTGGACCGACTCTGTAATGGGGGTCAGGACCCATATGGACGCAGTGCCGAAGAGAGAGGGTCAGCCGGGCCAACTCTGTCATTGGGGGGCCTGGAGCACATATGGCCGCTGTGCCGGAGAGAGTCAGCTGGACCGACTCTGTAATGGGGGTCAGGACCCATATGGCCGCAGTGCCGGAGAGAGAGGGTCAGCCGGGCCGACTCTGTCACGTGGGGGGCCTGGAGCACATATGGCCGCTGTGCCGGAGAGAGTCAGCTGGACCGACTCTGTAATGGGGGTCAGGACCCATATGGACGCAGTGCCGGAGAGAGAGGGTCAGCCGGGCCGACTCTGTCATTGGGGGGCCTGGAGCACATATGGCCGCTGTGCCGGAGAGAGTCAGCTGGACCGACTCTGTTATGGGGGTCAGGACCCATATGGCCGCAGTGCCGGAGAGAGAGGGTCAGCCGGGCCGACTCTGTCACGTGGGGGGCCTGGAGCACATATGGCCGCTGTGCCGGAGAGAGTCAGCTGGACCGACTCTGTAATGCGGGTCAGGACCCATATGGACGCAGTGCCGGAGAGAGAGGGTCAGCCGGGCCGACTCTGTCACGTGGGGGTTATAGCGCTGACTAGCAGGCTATAATATTTCTTGAGGTTAAGAAGTGGTAATTTAAAATAAAAATGAACTAAATAAAAACTTCTTGTATTTATTTAAACAAACAAATTAAAAGTCTTTGCTGTAAAATAAAATAATTCAAAAATTCAAAATAAATATAAACTTGGTTTTGCTTATCACTTCAATATTTCAAAATAAAAGTAAACTGTTCGATATTTGATTTGACTGAGCTTTAATTATATAATTCTTCTTTCAGTACTTTAACAGTCTGGTTTTATTTTATCTTCAACCCAATAATAGGAACGCTTCGAACCCTGAAAAATAAATAATTGTTTTACACACTGGATAAATCCCAGGTATTCGAACAACTTTCACAGCTAGCCAGTAAAAATATTTAATTCCATGTTTCTCTTTCCTTTTGTTTGTCCATTCACTCGCTGTATTCATCCACCTTATAATTATTTATTTACTAAAATTTATTCTAAGACACAAGAAAATTTTATAATTGAGTCTTGTCGTCTTGGAGAAAGGTGATTACTTTCTTGAATTAGCAATACCCGTTAATTTATTTCAACAAATCATCTTCATTTATATCTTGCTTATAATTCATGTAGTCCAAGATATAATTTATTTATTACATTTCAATATCTTCAGGCCTTCCGTATTTCCAATTACAACCACCTTATTTATTCCCACTGAAACATACTTTATTAAACAACCTGAAAACATTATTTCATTAACTTACGACACACCTTTACGACACTCGGTTATTTACAAACATATAACAGATGTTTATTTACAAACATTTACACAAGCTTTCAATTGACTGACATGTGCCCTTTTAGCATCTAACAAATCATTTTTGTGCTACAAAATACAACTCATATCAGTTAAATAATACAAGATTCTGTACGGACCAATAAACTTAGCATTAAATTTCTCATTACCTCCATCGGACCTATTTAGCACATAGAACCAGCTTCCGATCTTGAATTGGCGGTTTTTATTTCCCTCGTAGACTTTTAACTTCTTATTTCGATCATTCCTCTTCTTATTGTTCGATATAGCTTCCTTCAATTTATTACAAACATTTTCAGCATTTACGTCCTCTTGAGTCAAATCATTTAATTCCCAGGTGTTACTTAATGAATCGTTGTGGGGGGAGGTAAACATCAACTCATGTGCGCTGACTTTGTACTTTCACTTTTCCCAGAGTTTAAAGTTTGTTGAACCTCACTCAAGTTTTTATCCCATTTATTTGTAGCTTGATTAAAATAAATTTGCAAAATTTATTTTATGTTCCGCAAATAACGTTCACTTAAATTTGCTTGTGGGTGATGAGGAACAATTGTTTTATGTTTTATTGCCAAATTAAAGAAAAAGGATCTGAATTCCCCACTCCTGTAATAACTTACATTGTCTGACACTATTTCTTTGCATAATGAAAAATTTAAAAAATGCAATTCATAAATAAAACAAACTTGGAACTAACTATGTCACACATCATATCAATATACAAGAATTTCGGAATGTTCTAATTTAAACTCTAGATGCACTAACTTATCTATTTACACCTTTTACATTCAAAGCCTCCAAATTACTCACGTTCTCTTTAACTCCCAATGTTTTTTTAAATTTCTCGCAAATCCTTTCATAACTGTTGCACAACATCGTCCTTGGGACATCCTCGAAGTTTCAACTCATACATTAATTCTTGCTTCGACAGAAGGTCCACTTTTAAAACTCCCATTTTGACTGTTTTTTAATGACCAACTTCTTTTTAATAGCAGAGTGGCGCAGATTTATAGCGCTGACTAGCAGGCTATCATATTTCTTGAGGTTAAGAAGTGGTAATTTAAAATAAAAATGAACTAAATAAAGACTTCTTGTATTTATTTAAACAAACAAATTAAAAGTCTTTGCTGTAAAATAAAATAATTCAAAAATTCAAAATAAAATATAAACTTGGTTTTGCTCATCACTTCAATATTTCAAAATAAAAGTAAACTGTTCGATATTTGATTTGCCTGAACTTTAATTATATAATTCTTCTTTCAGTACTTTAACAGTCTGGTTTTATTTTATCTTCAACCCAATTATAGAAACGCTTCGAACCCTGACAAATAAATAATTGTTTTACAGACTGATCCCCTTTTTGAAAAACAACAAAATGAGAAATGGAGCAATGATTTGAATTAAGACTCTAAATTTTAAAACAGCTCTTGTACCTTCCAATTTGAGGAAATTCACGGCTCGTTGGGTAGACTAGCGACAAACTTCCGACACCAGAAATGTACGTAAAATGCTGCGGTCCCCAGCGAGCGTGAATATATAAGCTTTGGTCAGAAGGTTCTCGAAGCCGAGACCACCGGCCGTCACGTGACCCGGCTCCTGTCCCTTCAAGCCAAGCGACAATTCAAATCATTGTCTTAAACTTCCTTCCGACATCTCCGGACAAGAAAATTGCAAGTTTGCCAAGACTTCCAAAACCAAGTAGCACCAGCAATTCTTATTTGCAATTGTCCGCAATTATTCACAAAACTTCTGGAATCCATATGGCCGCAGTGCCGGAGAGAGAGGGTCAGCAGGGCTGACTCTGCCATACTATTATGTACTGATAATTACCACGTTGATACCCATTTCTGGGACAAACTTGTCTAGCAAATAATTTGCAAGCTTGCTCCGGTGCGTATTCACTTGCAGGATCTTCATCGACGGGAGATTTTCTTCCGCTCATCCTGGGCCTTTCGGAAAGCCGCACAAGAGCCCGACCCAGAGGAATGCTTCACGTCTTTCATGCCAGCGTCAGTGCAAAGAGTTTAACACGGGTCCGTGTTACAGGCCGAGGCAAGATGCCCTTGCTGACCGCATTTCCAGCAGGCTCGACTTCTGTCCGGACCGTTACACCGGGCCCAGGTGAGGCCAAAGCCAAGACAGCGATAAAACCGCTCGACGTGGTCCCTTGGACGGACTCTACAAGAGACCCAGGTTTGACCCATGTGTGACCCAGGTATAATACTAGTGTTAGAAATTATTTTATAACCCTAGTAAGAACTGGCTTTAAACCGCTGTAATTTAATTAAATTAAACTTATGATAAATTGGAGATCTTGCCTATGTGGTTGATTAATCAACCTTCATCACTCCAGAAAGCTTCCTCACAGTTTCTTCGTCGAGGTCTATGATGGTGACCCTCAGCTCCCGGCAGTTGGGTGGCAGGATAGAGAAGTAATTATGCTGTTAATGACGTTATTATTATGACTGCTGCTGATGTTGTTATCATTATGAGAATGTAAGATAGAAGCAGCCTTTTACTGTAGTTTTGCCTCAACATATTACATTGTTTCTTTTATCAAGGTTATCCATTTGTATAGTTATCTAAGTTATTAATTTTGTTTGATTAATATATACTTAACTATGCTTGTTATTTATTGATATTTTGCTTTGTAGTTGTCATCGTGTGCATCGTATGCAAGGAATTATTTGATAACACTAGTACAAATTGGCTTTAAACAGCTGAAATTTAATTAAAATAAATGAATGCTAAATTGGAAATTTTACCTAAATGTTTGATTAATAATATAAATATATAAATAAGTAAATTTGCATTTTGAGAAGTATCGAGTTCAATTAATGATCTAGCAAGCAAGGTATATTGGATTTATAGAAAATTTCCTTTAAAATAACCATCAGTCAACTAATTACAATATTTGTCTTCACAAACTTAAAATATCGTACTTCGTTATTGAATATAAGCCGGATTTAATGTTTACAATTAAAACTAAGAAAAACATTTAATTTCAATAAATTTATTCTGTGTAATTGAAAAAAATAATAGTGAAATACTCTGGGCAAAAAATTCAGTATTCAGTATTCAGGATGGTATTTGTAGCAGAGAAGGTAAATGCAGGCGAATGATCGCAGTGAAGCGAAAACAGTAGGAGTTAGACTCGTTTTTTGTAGCGTTGCGAGGTCTTTCATAAATAAATGATGCCTTACTTCCCTCTTTTCTTACTCAGTTACCATCCTACACTTCGGAAGGATATATATATATAATGAACTACGAATTAATAGGTAAAAGTACACGTTAAAAAGTTTGTATTTAAAATTAAAACACATTGTTGTAACTCTCATTGTCATTTAAACAACTTCATAAAGTTATTACAAATTGTTAATCAACTTAGAGTTAAGACATTTGGTATGGTATAGTAATATATACCGTCAATCATCACTTTAATCACAGTAGTGAATAAATCGGGTTTTACTTATTTAATATAAATTGTTACATACTGTTAATCACCGTTAAATTAATCAGCTGGATTGAATTGTTCAATTTTAATAATATCACCAATCGCAATGTAGTTGTGAGTTTACTATAAAGTTTCATTATACTGCAGTATTTCTACACAATTTAAATATGATTGCAGTGATTTGCGTTCACTTGTTTTTACAATAGTTCTATGACGTACTCACATAAACATAAAACACGTAAAAACATAAAGACATCAAATAAGAAACCTTAATTATGTGCAATCTTTAGAAACTGTTGCTTCTCTTTATTTAATGATGAATAAACAAACGCATATAAATGTTGTTCAGTCTTTAAAGTTTAACACGATGTTATAATAAAACTTATTAATTTAATATGTTTAAAAACAATCCAATTTCCGGGAAATACATGTTATGTAACAAATTTCCTTTGTCAGTATTATAGGAAAGAATTGTTTAATTGTTTAGTTATAAAAACCTCACTTCTGGTTTTACCAGAGAGTATATCTTAAAATTAATCATATTTGTTCTACGTCAATCAGCTGCAGAGATTTTCAACGTGACCATGTACGCTGTCCAATGTTATTCTTATGGAATGTCAAAACTAATGTAATCATAAGAGGTACAAGTTTAATTTTATACAATACGTTTTATAGCAGCCACTCGCTTCGCTCGCTGGGGGCTCCGCCCCCAGACCCCTGTGTGGGGCTTCGCCCCCAGGTCGCTGTTTGGCCTCATGTTGAAGTGGTGTTGTTTCAAATGGCCCAGAAGCCCAATAAGACCACTACTTATACTAAAAAACCGACAAATCAGCAGATATTTAAGTATAAGACCATCCGTTTGGCTGCTAGAACTGTTTAAACAACACTACATTCTGATTGTTTATAACCGGTATTATGAATTGTTTTGAGGTTATTAAAACCAACAAATAATGCTTGGGAATTTTCTGTGAGGTTAAATGGTGCAAAGCACATGCATGCCAAATCTCACGTCTCTAGCTCAAGTATTATTGGTGTCACGTGCATGTCCAATAATATAAATTGGCACAGAACCCCCAATGCATTACTACTTATACCAAGAAAACGGTCATATCTTAAGATATTTAGAATTATTCATTTTTCGACAAGTTTAATTCATTAATACTGGTCATATGACTGCTGCTATTTATTAAGTGTGATGTAGACATACTGCGTGCCCAATATTAGTCCTCCATCAAGTATACTAACATGGTAGGAAATAAAAAAACTGCCACAAAATATAGAAAATATGCCGAAATTTGAGAAATCTAGCGCTACCTAAGGGTGAAGGAGACGAGATACGACAAAAAGTCATAGGACCAAATTTGTAGATCGTCTAAAATCCGTGTGTCGTGGTGGTCTCCGTTTCTCGATAGGACCAACCGTTCGGCCGCTTCAGCCACAAAAAATGCACCATTTTGGAGATGTTCAAAATTTCCTCCATTTTGAATTTTTTGACGAGGTTAAAATAAAAAATTATACCTTTTTGCAATTTTCCTGGGGGTTTCAATGGACAAGCTACATGTAGGCCTAATTCCATGTTTCTAGCTTATCTAGAATTACCTGAGTAAGTCGATAATGCAGTTTGTGATTTATGGAATAATGAGGATTTTTGATTTTTTTGGGATGTTTAATTATTAAAACATGTTAGTTTATCGAGTGTTTCGTTAAGGTTAATGTACCAATATAATGAGTGTCAAATATAAAGCCTTTAAATACTAAATTAAAGTGATAGGAAATTAAAAACTACGAAAATAACCGTCGAAATTGTTTTAATTTTGAGAAATCTAGCGCTACCTAAGGGTGAAGGGAGTGAGATACGACAAAAAGTTATAGGAACAAAGTTGTAGATCTTGCAAAATCCGTGGCACGTGGTGGTATCCGTTTTTCGATAGGTTAATCCGTTTGGCCGCTAGAGCTCAAAAACTGGAATTTTAAAATAAGCCTTTTTTTGGGGGGTTTAAATATTTTTTTGGGGGGGGGGGTTGAAAATAAAAAATTTTCAGTTTTGGCAATTTTTCTGGGGGTTTCAAGCTATAAGCTATCTGCATGCAAAATTTCAGGTTTGTAGCTCGTCTAGAAGTGGTCTAGAATTCGTATACCTCAGTGAGTGAGTGAGTGAGTGAGTGAGTGAGTGAGTGAGTGAGTGAGTGAGTGAGTGAGTGAGTTACACATGCGGCTGTATATATTATAGATTTTGTTTAGGGCCTCGGTATTAATTTTGATCCACATCCCTTGGGACCTTAGGTTAATAAGACCTTTAAAATGATAGGTCATTCAATAGGGGTTTGTTATTTTTTTAAATTACCCCACTCCCCTTGCCACTATTTTTTGGAAAAACAATTATTGAATGACATTAAAAAGGTCCCAACTACTGCCGTCATTGATTGGCGCAACTCGAACTTGTCTACCTCTTAGAGATAAACTTATATTCCTTACTTAGTTTACACAGCTCTTGACTTAAAGCTACAAATCTTCGCATTTGAAGCTCGCTGAGTAGTGCGCTGACTTGCTGAGACTGGTGTATTGATTTTATAATGTACACCTACACGGGTAATAATCTGAAGTAATAGAATGTTAATGCCCAGAACGTATTTCTAATTCAGGACTTATATAATGGCAAGAAATTTCGGAAAAATTAACTTTACACATAAAGACTAAAGTAAAGAGCAAATGTCAAGGCAGTAGTTCTCACGACATCTCATTTGCAGAATTTCCTGGTTTATGTGTCTTGTTGGTAGGAGAAACATTTGTTACTTCCTAAGACTGTCTTCCACATTTACGTAAAACGTTACAGTAATTTCTTTGGTAGGAATAGTATGTACAAAATGCATTAGGATTTTTATTTGTATAACAAATAAAGTCTACCAATTTTCACGACTGATCGAATATCTGTATACTTGGTCCGAAATATGAACACCATACTAACTTCTGGAAAATACATGAAATTGCTGCTATTGGGGGATGATGTTTATGTTGCCTATAATTCGTAAAGCCTTTAACATTTTCATAGATTTTAGTCGATACAAATTTAGTTAGTGCAAGAAAATTAAAGTTTCACTTTTATATACGATTTTTAGTGAATTTCCTGTGGAAAAGTGAACTATTAGCACGGTGAAACTTATGCCCGGGACTACCATAGAAGTTCCTAAAGTTACCCCCTGAACACGTTTTGGGGTTCGTTCAAAATTATATATATCGAACAGAAGTTTTATCTTCAGTTTCAAGTATAAATTTTCGTTCAACATGTAAACTTCATCAGATATATAAAATGTGTATAAATACGTACACAATATTAAGAAACTTAACAAATAATAAATGTAAACAAAAGAAAGTAAACAGATCAAATATGACATGGCATTTCGAACAGCTGAAAATAAGGTTATAAATTTAAAGCGCAGTGCCGGGTCAGGTCGTTAAGTACTTTTTACTTTCTCCCCCTATACATAGTATATGGAGAAAGTATTGTTTTCGTAAAAATTTTCGAATTTGAGTTGTTAGTGGAAATATTCGTTTTGGTGCTCCCTGAACCCAAAAAAGTGGTTTTTACGTGATGTCTGTCTGTGTGTGTGTGTGTGTGTGTGTCCGTGTGTGTGTGTGTGTGTGTGTGTGTGTGTGTGTGTGTGTGTGTGTGTGTGTGTGTGTGTGTGTGTGTGTGTGTGTGTGTGTCTGTGTGGATGTGTACAGAGCTAGAGCCCCAACCTAAGGGCCGATTTTTATGAAATTTGGTATGTAGGTACTAATCCACGATATCTCCAGG
The DNA here is from genome assembly GCA_963675035.1 of Allygus modestus. Taxonomy (NCBI): domain Eukaryota; kingdom Metazoa; phylum Arthropoda; class Insecta; order Hemiptera; family Cicadellidae; genus Allygus; species Allygus modestus. The sequence continues at coordinate 14,782,266 of OY776113.1, forward strand.
CGTTTTTTTCATTTTTTTGAATTTTTGATTTTTAAGGGTAATTATCCCCCAAAAACCGCCAAAAAACATGAAAAATCCAAATTTCTCAAAAACGGCTCTAACGATTTTTATTAAACTTTCGTGGTTCGTAGAACTTTAGGTTTCCAACAAAATGACACCACCCGCATTTCTGGAAAAATGCGGGTTCAGAAATTACAGGACTTAAAACATCAAAAATTCAGTTTTTTGGATTTTTCATAAAAAATCATAAATGTTAAAAAAGATTACTATTCACCATTAAAAAGAGCTCAAAAAACTAAATAAATAGTATTTTAAATTACTATTCTACGATTGCTAGTTGCGGAGAAAATTGAAATTTTCATTTAGCGGTAAACACAGTACGTTGTCCAATGTTATTCTTATGGGGAATACAAAAATAACTATTTCTCTCTTATTTACTGATCAATTTCATTTGATATGCAGGTCAAGTTAGCATTGACCAACAGATGATGTTCAAAATGTGTTGCTATTTAACCCTGGGGGGGGGCAATGGGGCATTTCCCCTCTCAAAACTACTGTGTGTAGCAACGGACTCTATAGTGCCTCCAAAAAAGCAATTTGGGTGGATATTTCTGAAAACAACTATTTTAGACAATTTTCTGTACATTTATCTATACTTCCATATTTAGTAAATAACAAATATTTTTGTCATTAAAGTTTGGCTAAAAGGGAGAAAGTATGTGTCAGTTTCCTGATACCGTTTATTGATATGTATGTCATCTCAAGTGTCATCAAAAGGGTGTCTTGTTTTTAATACAAGTTGGTGGGCCTTCTCATTCTTTCTTCAGTTTATTATGTTGATATTTTTGTTACAGTTTTCTTAAACTTTGTTGATAGCGTTTAAATGGTAGCAGAAAAAAGCAAAAATCAAACCACTTTTCAAAAAAATGATGAAACTTTGGTGCTAAACTATCGTCCGATCTCGTTCCTCCCGGCAATCCCAAAAATGTTTGTAAAAGTTGTTTTCGAACAAGCCATCCAATATATCGAACATGAAAAATTATTGTGTAAGAGACAATATGGTTTTCGAAAGCAGAAATCAACGAAATTGTCCCTGATTGATTTTGTGAACAACTGTATCACCGCGATCGAGTCTGGTGATACAGTCAAAATCCGCTTTGCCGACTTTTAAAAGGCCTTCGATTGCATTGATACGCAAGTTATTCTGGAAAAACTTGTTGCAATCTGCATCACCCAAACAGCTTTGGAATGGTTTACCTCGTACCTGACTAAAATGTACCAGGTAACCGAAATTATTCAGGAGTCAAAATCCAAAATTAAATCCATTCTTTCGTCTCCAAAATTGATCACATGCGGAGTCCTACAGGGCTCGGCTTTGGGGCCCCTGCTGTTTCTGATTTATATCAATGATATAACAGACACAGTACCACTGGAAAATATTTTTTCTTTTAGCCGATAATACCACCCTTGTCACAAATGGAAAGGACATCGATAATCTTGAAATTGGATCTTTTCAAAAAGTGATCAACCTGGCTCAGTACTTCTCTAGCAATTGCCTTATGGTGAATACTGAGAAGACTAGCTATGCGTGTTTTCAAAACTTTGCAAAAGCAAAATAAAAAAAAAATCCAAACCATTTTTTAAGGCGAAAACAAAGTTGAAATTTCAAAATCGGCTCGAGTTTTGGGAGTCAAGATTGACAATGGTTGCCGGTGGAATGAACAGCTCACCAAGCTCGATAAAGGGCTTGCCAAAGGACTCTTTGTCCTCAGGCGAATTAGTAAATTCAGAAACACCACATTATCAAAAGTTGTATACCACGGCCTATTTTAACAGCTAATTAGCTATTTATTAGTGCTTTGGGGGAGAAGTAAAGGCAACCTGTATAGGATCCTAGTATGTCAAAAAAAGCTATCAGAGCAATTTTACATTTACCCCCAAAAACCAGCCATAGGGATAGGGACGATAGGGTGGGGTTTGCTCAGCTAGGCCTACTTACGGTCCCAAGCATTTACATTTTTGAAACCATTATGTTCGTCAAAGCACAGAACATAAAACCCCCCCACAAAAAATTATAGTTACAACACAATACAAAAATATCTCTTCTCTGTAAGTCACCGTCTGACACTTTTTTAGCAAAAGGCTGAGTACGCTGGCCTAAAACGTCTTCAATCACTCCCTCAAAGTATTAGAATTCAAGAAAACATCAATAAATTGTAACATGATCTAAGGGTCCGGCCAGCAAATGTTTTTATGATGTTGAAAGTTTAAAAAATGATCCATTAGCCTAGTTTTTCTGAATTTTATGCGTTTTGATGCACACTGCTGTAGGCACTGTGACCTCTAACACTCCGCCAAAAAGAGTCTATGGATGCAAGAAACAAGTAAGTAACAAGTAAGTGACTGAATAACTTTTCTGTGAGCTTTGCAATACTTTGTCATCTCCTACTAGTATAGTAGGTAATATCAGTGTTCTGTTGAAAGCTTGAACAGACACCATAGTCTTACCTAACTGTTTGATAGGAACACCTGGATAAGCGACTAAATTAGGGGTCGGCTGTAACAAAGACAACCATATCTTCTTCCATACCGTGTAACTAGTTACAAATTCAGCAGATCCAGGGTCATAAAGCATATCTACTTGTATTTGGTTAAGTGAAACGGTCATCATAACCTTATTTCCATTCTTTAATGCGCACACCGAAATTGGTTTAATGTCAAAACTTACAGACGACGACGGTGAACGAGCAACATCTTTTCTCAAATTTGTTGTTTGCCTTTTACTCTGTAAAATTGTTGTGCCTGATCTGAAACACACTTTAGCGAAATGGTTTTTCCCATGACAAACATTGCAAGTTTTACCATTAGCTGGACAATTTGAATGATTAGTATGTAATAAAGCTCCATATGAAAACTTTGATGTCCCCTTACCAGTGCTGTAATTATTTGAGTTTCGGACTTAGGTGGTCTCACGGCACTAGCCTGAAAATTGCTATTATTAATATTAGATGTGACTTGTTTTTTAGTTTTATCCGCACGTTCAAGGATCTGAGCAGTTTGTTCTACATCTCTAAAGAAACAACTAGCATCAGTGTGTTGTATCAAAAGCTCCTTTTGGCACACCTCGTTATTGATGCCCAGCAGGAGCTGATCCCTGAGACGTTCGTCAAGTAAAGCTCCAAACTGAAAACGCCCGGCCAGACCTCTTAAACTGTTGACGTATTGGCTAATAAACTCACCTTCAAGCCTATAACCACGTCCAAATGTCACTCGCTCTCTCAATGTGCTGTAGAGCTCCCATAATGAGACGAAAGTACCTTAGTGAATTCGTCTAAACTTCTGGAAATCACAGGCTCTGGTCGGAAATGGTCTGCTAACAATAAATGGCTTGAAACCTATTTTAGCAAGTAATGGATTCTTAGATTTCTCTTCAGATGTAATGTTATGAATGGCAATTTCAATTTGAAAGCGTTGAAAATAATTGTCCCATTCTTTTTCCTCTGGGTCGAATCTGTCAAAACTAAATGTAATGTATTGTTTACTGTTAACTGTAAGATTTGTGTTATCATCAAAATCATTCTGCCTTTTATTTCATCTTGACATGTCCGCACCACCAAATTAAAAATAACGAAATAATACGAATTATACAGAACCAATTTGATTAAGTCAATTCGAATCTCATACATGATTGAAACTGAGACCAATAACAACAAAACACACCTGAGATTTTAAAAGGTAAACAAAATATGAATTTTATAAAATCATCTGTTTAAGTATATTACACATTCGACAGTGAAAGACCAAGTAAAACGTAGCAAGGAAACGCTATTGAGACAATAAAGGAATTCATTTAAGCGTTTTTGCCCATGTTGCCAAATGCAAAATATATCGTCAATAAATAGGTACCCCGGCAGGGGTAAATATTTTTGTGAGTTTAGGAAGTCATTTTCAATTTTACCCATAAACAAATTTCCGTAGCTTTGGGCCATTCGTGTGCCCATGGCCGTTCCATTTCTCAAAACGTATAATTTGTCTTGAAACTTAGGTAGGTGAAAGGTATTCATCGTCAAGATGAACCTAATTATACTTAGTAAAAAGTTGGTAGAGAGTTTGGAACCAACTTGCCAAGTATTTAAATATTCGTTTACAGCTTCAATACCCTCATTGTGGGGTGTATTTGTATACAATGACGAGACGTCCAAAGTAACCAGGACAGTATTTTTATGCAAAGGCTGAGTTATTTGACGAAGTTTATTCAAAAAATCATCCGTGTTTTTTATGTAAGAAGGGAGTTCTTTAACAAAAGGTTGTAACTGATCGTCGATATAACCAGATATTCTTTCAGTAGGACTTGAAAACTAGCAACAATACGGCATCCGGGAGGAGGTCTATCGCTCTTATAGATTTTAGGTAACATGTGAAAAGTTGGAGTTCGTGGATGATTTGAAATTAATAGGTGTCAATTGTTCGATCGGATGGTTAAGTGGAAGAAGTTGAGATTCCACATCAGATTGATTTCTAAATTTACGTTAGCATTTTTTTACATCAGTAAAATATGGTGTTGGATTAAGAGATTGGTAATATTTTATTCGAATTTCACGTGAAAAAAATATGTATATATGTATATTTATATACATAAATATGTGTGTGTGTGTGTGTGTGTGTGTGTGTGTGTGTGTGTGTGTGTGTGTGTGTGTGTGTGCGCGCGCGCTTGCATTCTATCTGTCACATTTTTTGTTCGATTTAATTCAAATGTATTAACATTTTTTTCTATAATCAATTAGACAAGTTCGTTGGACAAAACAATCAGAAAACTCTAATGCCCTTTCTTGGGGATTAATCTTTCAAATTTCGATATTTGGGCCCAAAAAGGGTCAGAAAAGCCTCGGATGTAGAATTGATACACGTAAACGATAGAGATTAGTAGGGCGAAAGTGTTAAGCCCTCTATCATCATCATAGCATAAATATTTAACGAGTTATTAAAGAAAATGTATATCGACTAAACAAGTGACTCCTGTCTTGTTGTTTATGTTGTCTTATAGGGGTTTTATAATAAAATGTTGGTGTACTAATTGGTGTACTTTTATCATCTCCAGCAACATCACTTCTACTTCCAATCCTGACTGGGCCTTCTCCTAACCTTATAGTGCGCAATATTGCAGGTAAATAGAACCACGAGCATCAGAATAGTAAAAAAATATATTTTAAGATTTTGATACATATTCGAATAAATGTATGTTTTAACACTGCCTTGGATTTTTACAAGTTTGTTATGTGGAAATTCACTTCCCTCACGACAGCGTGCTGCGTGCGAACTCGTTTAATTTTATTTCAACAGCAGCATTACGAAATTCTTTTGTGAACCTGAAACACGCATGTGCTCACAAACAACCGACAGTTAACAAGGGTCGCTGTGATTGCAGAGCAAGTGTAGACAGATTAAAGGGCACACAATTGTCCGTGATTTCAATCGAATCCAAGCAATAACGATGCCTCGCTATCTACTTCCTGGAACAGTCTAACAATGTGTCATTATAGCAGTGTGTTCGAGATAACGGAAATGTTATTGCAATAAACTATCACTAACAAGGGTCGTTTTGTTGACAAAATAAGATTTTGTTGTCTTATAGTTTATGGCCAACCAAAATTTATTAAATAGCTTACAGTTACACTTAAGTGTTATTAGTGAATTTCCTATGGAAAGTGAACTATTAGCATGACCCGCACGGTGAAACTTAAGCCCGGGACCACCATAGAAGTTCCTAACGTGACCCCCTGAACACGTTTTGGGGGGTCGTTCAAAATTTTATATATATACTTGTATATATATATATATATATATATGTATATAGACATATATATATATATATATATATATGTGTGTGTGTGTTTGCACTCTAGTGGTCGCATTTTTTGTCAGATTTACTTCAAATTTGGTAGGGAAGTTCCTTTCTGTAATCAGTTGGACAAGTTCGTTGGGCAAAACAATCGTAAAACTCTAAACCCCTTTTTTGGGGATTAATCTTCCAAATTTTGAGTTTTTGGGCCCAAAAAGGGTCAGAAATGCCCCGTATGTAAAATTGATGCATGTAAAAAGATGGGAATTAATAAGGCAAAAGTTTCAAGCCCTTTCTCGTCATTCTAGCATACATATTTACTGAGTTATTAAAGAAAATGTGTATCGACTAAACACAGTACGTTGTCTTATGGGGATTTTACACTAGAAAAGCCTGTTATTCCTTTGTTAGAGTAATTTTATCATCCCCAGCAACCTCACGCCTACTTTCAAGCCTGTCTGGATCTTCTCCTAAACTTATAATGTGCAAATTTGTATTCCCAGCTTTGCAAGTAAATGAAACCAGGAGTTTCAGAACAGCAAAAAAATCTACGTTTTCAGATTTCAATAAAAATTGGACAAATGTATGTTTTTACACTTATTTTGAGTTTTACTAGTTTTTATGTGGAAATTCACTTCCCTCACGTCAGCGTGCTGCGTGCGAACTCGTATTTTCCTTCATTTATATATCTGCCTCCTGATCTCTGCTCTAATTAAATGACGATGTTAAACTACTGGGTAACTGTCACATAACCCTCATATCGCTGTATGGGGACAACCGGTTTCAACCCTGCCTCGGACTATTATCAGGCCTCGTTACATCTAACCACCGCTCTGAAGGGTTTTGGGAATCAATATATCCTCACAAACAACACTACACTTACAAGTGCCACCATGATGTCAAAGCACCTATAGAATACTTACATGCATATACTTAGCATACTTACTTTATAGCGCCTACTGCATGTTGCACGTCCCTTGATTGCAAATCAAATCCCAGTATTGCAGAATAACCTTAGAAAAGTATTGATCAATTACCTTGTATTTGATAGATCTAATATTGGTTTTTATAACCCGCATACAATGTATTTGACTGAAACACTATTTCTTAGCACTAATAATACAGTTTCCAAGCATTAGTATATCATAGAGTGACATTTCATTCAGAGTTAAGATTTATCCCTTCCAGTGTAGATAATCTTACCTATTATATAGTGCCTAGCTATCTACAATCCCTCTATAGGCCTACTGACTCAATCAAAGTCGAGCATTTGCTATGTTATATAGTATTTGTTTATACATTCTTTTGAAATTATATTGCCCAGTATACAATGTTCTTAAACAATATTCATGTTCATAAAGAAATTCAGGCGCACTTACTTTTTAAATCGATCACAGTTATTAAAAACATATGATAGAAATGGACAGAAAGTTATTATAGGTAAGGTAAAAAGTTTATGTTATTAAAGATACAAAATAGATGTATACTTTCTCTTTTAGCAAATTTCCCCTATAGGGAAGAAGATATTACCGTAGGTCTCATGGTAAGACTTAAGCCCGAGACCATGATAACTTTTCATTTTGAGGTCCCCAGATACGAAAAACACCATTCGTTCAAATTTTTATATATGTATATATATATATATGTGTGTCCGTAAGCACGATAACTCTCGTAAAAAAGATTCGATCTTAATGAAATTTGGTACAAATGTGTAAAGTACCATTTATTTGAACGAGTTCAAAAACCAGATGAATCGCACCATCCGAAGGGGGGTTTTGGGGGGTTTTGTACCTAAAAAATGTGTTTTTGGGGTTTTAACATGCAATTTTAATTAAAATCAAATTTTAATTCATAGCATTGAATTTAGCTTTAAAAACAAACAATTTGGTATTTTGATCATTGCTCTACGTCAATTGGTTACCGAGATATTGAAAGTTGAAACACAGTACGTTGTCTAATGTTATTCTTATGGAGAAAAAGAAAAATTGTATATCTCGCTTATTTATGAACATAAACTGGCGAAATTTGGTAAATGGCTTCATCTGGTTGTGGTTTGTTGTTGTTTGCACAAAAAGATTTTTCGTCTATGGTTCCTGTAGCAGCAAACCTAGGTACTTGGTCCCCATGTTATTCTTAAGGAAAATACTTAAAATGTTATATATCGCTTATTTATGAATGTAAATGGATGAAACTTGGTATGTGACTTCACTAAGATGAGTTCTATTGATATTTGCATAAAACCCATTATTTTGTGTGCCTTGTTGCAGCAAACCTGCGTACTCATCTCCAATGTTATTCTTATGGAGAATAATTAATATTTTAAATATCGCTTGTTTGTGAATACATTTCTTATGAATCCTGTTAAGTGTTTTAATGTGTTATGTTATATATTCATTGGAAATTCGCTGAGTATGCAGGTTTGCTGCGACGGGGGTATTTAAGATATAGGATCCATAAAAACAGTAGTGACACAGCAGACTAATGTTTAAGCCTGAAATTTACAGACACACTACTTAAGTTGTGAGTAATTCTATAAAATTAGTCTAAAAAGTAGAATATAGATCAAAACTAACTATAAGAACATTTTTCTCCTTACAGTAACTACTCGAAACATATTAGCTGTTGTACTGGTGGATATAACGTGTTATGATAAGGTTCAACTTGATGGAATGGTTAAGCGTAAAAGCTAATATTGACAAACAATAACGGGGGAATATTCAAACTGGAATGTTATTAAGTCCAATGAACAAACATCCAAATGCCAGTTGAAAATTGACTCAGAGTGTTTAGGGAAATTGTGTAATGTATTTGAGTATTAAAGTACAATCAGTATTACTTTATATCACATAACCAGTGCATATTCATTGGATACGACTGTTAATTCCTGAAGTTAAAAATGTCAAACGTATAATACGTTCATGAAAACATCAGCCACGATCAAATTAACATTCTTAACATTTATATTATTATTTTAGTATTTGTTGAGATGGTATAACATACTATCTTCGAAGGAAAGGAAGGTTAAATGTTTATCTTTTTAGTAAATATATTGATTAATTGTCCAGGAAGGAAGTCGTTGTCTCGAATAGGTATAATAATTCAACGAACCCTATTATTTAAGGTCAAAACAATCGAGACACAACTCTAACAATATGCGTGAATGCTCAGGAGTTTATGGATTAAAATCGTTGTTTTCACTATCAATAAATGCCCAAAAAGCAAATTTAAATATAAAAGCGCGTGGTTGTTTGTTTTGTATGAACTGTTTTAAATATGTGTGTATGATAAGTTTATTGTTCACATTTCAAATACAGATGTTATCGTTCTCATCTTTAATAAGAGGTTCTAAGCCTAATATCGTTCATCAACTATTCACTACGCCTATATTTTAATGATACTATTAAATTTAATTGCTAATAAAACAAACACATTCCGCCTCGAACACAATCAGGATACGAATTGGTAATGTAAGTTACAACAGATTGAAAAAAAAAAATATTTTCAATTATTTTAGTTTAATGCTTTGAGTAATATATATTTATATAATATCATAGATTCAAATCCTTATGCAAATTATTCAAGGCGCAAGTAATGTAAAACACATTACACAACATCATCCAATGTCAAAGGGACAAATTTAGTCTCGTACTGTGGTAGTTCAGCGTCACGGGAACTAATCCGGTTTGACTATCCGGTTAAATCCATGTAGTTACGGTTACACAATCAACGCCTTAGATCAAGTTAGCCAACATAATAAAAATAATAACAACATCCGGGAAAATTAAATTGAAATAAAAATCATTGTTCTATACATATTTATAAATCTTTTCCCTTTATTAATAATTTACCAATTTTCAGTTTTTTTGCTTCATAAACAACAATAGCTGTTGGATGGATATTTATCAGCTTAACCTACTAATAATCTACCTCTATTTTACAATATACTCTTACTGATCAAGATACATTTAGTGCAGTCAGGATTCCGAAGCGTGTAAACAGTCACGAGCAACAACTGAGTAAACCCGCTACCTCTAATGTTTACTCGCGTTCGAAATTGATAATTTTCAGTTGATGCTCAATGTGTGTCCAAAAGCTACATCCGTAACGGTTCAGTGAACGAAATTACTACGAACATTAAAGACTTTAATTTAATGTGTAGAATCTTATTTAAGATCAATGATAAGCTTTTATTTAATCGTTGATTTCATAGATTTCATATGCGAAAATATAAAATCTATTTTACATGCTTAAATAAGAATGAACTAATTTTATTACATGATAATCTTGAATACCATTTCTTAAAACGGTGTTTCTATTACAGTTGTAACATAACATGTAATGTTACAGTAGGTTAAGATAACTAAAACGATTATATACAATTATAACGTAATAACTATTACTATATCCTCTTTTTGGAAAAATAAGCAGTATTTTTTTTATAAAATATGCTTGTACTCCAAATTGCCTTTTAAGTTTTCAATAAATATAAAATGTTCAATGTCAGGACTGGAAACCACTGCCACCGCTGTTACATGCATTGTTACTTAGTTTTGATAAATACGCAATCTAGCAATCTAAAAGTGAACAACAAATTTAATTGTTTTTGATTAATTAGCCAGTAATATTATATAATGTGATATAATATGCCAGTAATTAAATATAATTACAAGTTTAAAATGTTTACTTTTGATAAGTAAAACAATCGCATAAACTGAAGTCATAATAGATCGTTTTTCATTTGTCGTTTCTTAATATTACATGCATCGTAAATCTACCGATATCCTGTGATAATCCTGGGATCAAATATACCTATTTCAAACATTTACATGGTTTCGTTTTCATTTCGATCAACATTAAAATATTCGGTGTATTACCTAAAGTCTATGATAAGCGACACATTCAATCTTGAACACAACCAACAGCTTCTAGGATCACTTGAGAGTCATCGAAAAAGAATGACAGGATTTTATTGAATTGTTAATGTTTCGAACTATTACTTTGACCTTTATTCCCGACTACTTCAAGGTTTTAGGTTTTTTTACATAGCTCAGTTTAAGCGTCATTTGTTGTTCTGCAGACGTTTAATCTGTATTAAAATTGTTGCCACGAGCAGTGAATTTGAATACATATAAATCTGCTACTGCTGGAGTAGTAGAAGTAAAAGGTGGCAGAAATGCACTCCACGAGACCGAATGACGAATATTCTAAATTCATTATAAATGCTCCCATTTCTTCTCTTTGAATTTCAAATCCTTCCACAAAAGATTTATTTATATCCGTAGAGTGCGTTTCTAGCACCGAATATTCTCTTTATACATAAATAGTTCAACGCTTGCGCCAACTCGTTTGATCAGATTAGACGTCTACAGGACAACAAATAATGGAACTCGTATTGAAACTTAAATCGGTATAACGATTTATACACTTTTAAAAACAAATCACGTGGTGTCTCGTTCTCCCCCCGAAGATCTCTTCTTGCAGACGTCATTCAGTTAAACAAAAAACAAAGGGAAACATAACCCTGACAGACTGTAGTAAGAATAAGTTTTAACAGCTGAGTATTATAGTTCAATGAATTGAGATAATATACATGTGATACAACCGCAATAACAAATATAATATTAATTCCGTAAGAATAACAAGAGACTTATGAAGTCCAGAGGGACTTATGAGTCCTTAGGAAAAATAAATTACTTTCGAAACATCTCTTTAATTTGACACTTCAATTGTCAAAATCGGTCATGACATAATATCGTAAATAACCCCACAAAAAATGCCTTCACGTAAGATCCCATTAAATTATCTCTTTTAGTTTTGAAATTCCAATTAACATCTTGAAGTCCACGGTTACGTAGACGCGATCCTTGTCACTGTTTCATTTTAGCAGTGTTTGTTTCCACCAACCACCAAGTAACCGATCATTGGTTATATGGTTTTAATCGAAAGAAAACGCGCTATTCAATGGCGTATTTGGTTTTGTGGTTCTCCCATGTGGTAACACTGTCAACATCTGTAATTTGTGAACCAAACAAGCGACTGCTGTTGTGTTGTTTGTAGACTACAAATGCAAAATGTCTTCGCGTAAAAAGCGTCTTGCTGATTGTGAAATAAATGATTATTTAGCTTGTGATAGTTATAGTGATGAATCTGAGTAAAACTAAAGTGAACATATAACAGATTTATTTTACCAACATTATTTTATTGTGCCTAACGTTAACAAAGAATTATTTTGAATATAAATTTTAGTTCACCAGTAACATTAGCACGGTTATTATTCTATTTCCATTTAACAGAAGAATATTTTTTATGTACCTCTGTCACTATAAACTCACTCAAAGCAGAATATTTCATTGTGGCGCTGCCGAGTTTGCTTACGTCTCCCGCGCAGGTGGTTCGGTGCGCGGCAGGATAACGATAGCGGGGACGACACGCACTGCGCTCCTCGCCGACCGAGCTTTCCTGCTGATAACAGATAAACAGGATCTGAGTCGTTGGTTGATAGTGACTGAGTGCAGATCGTCTTCCATTTATTAAGGTAGGAATCGAATATTCCTTGCTTTTGTGTTAGTGATTATGTTAAATACAAAGGTATTTTCTAAATTTTCTGCTCACCGAGCATATTTTTCAATCGTTTTCTTAATTTAATTGGAATAAGAACAAGAAAAGAATACTGTATTTTTGAATTTTTGAAACTCATAATAGCGATGGATTTTAATTTATTTTTTTAATTTATTTTGACTTTACCTATCGCTTCTAGTGTTTAAAACTACACTACGTTTCGGGGGGTAAGGAAACTCCTCCCGTTATCAAGTGAACCCTACTTACATCTAAATAATAATAATACATCTAAATAATAATTTAGATATAAGTAGGGTCCACTTGATAACGGGAGGAGTTTTTCTACCTCCCGAAACGTAGTGTAGTTTTAAACACTAGAAGCGATAGGTAAAGCCCAAATAAATCAAAAAAATAAAAAAAAGAATATTTATTATTCCGCTTCTTTATGGATTAGTGCAGCTTTTACTTGCTCGAGTCAAGGGTTTTATTAATTGAATTTATTTTGAGATTTACTATCAAAGACTATTTTTTTTACTATGAAAAGTAAAACGTTAATTGCAGTTTGGTAATTGTTTGATACAGTAGCCCATTTATCTCACTTGGCATGTCATTTTATTAATTGTTTTGATATAGCCAAGGGCAAACACTTATTACTTTGTAAAATAAAAAGTAATTTGAAATATAATTAAACAACAACAATTAGAATTTATAGTGATATAGTGTGAACAATTTCTCTCAAGGGTTTTAAGTATTATTTTATTGAATAGTGTGTTTAACATGTCTGTACACGCTTGCTTTGGATTAGCTTGTTTATAAAACAGCATCAGTTAGTAAGAAATATCTGCTTGGACCCACAGCTTGAACTAATATTTTCGTAAAATTAATAACAGTTGATGGTAACCGATTTTATTTTGTGAGTAGTGTAATATGAGCATTCTAGACCACTGAACTTATTTACTTGTATTGTATGAACTGCTCTTACCCTAACCTGCTTGCCTGCTCACTGTGCTAGTTTATAATATAATACTAATAATCCTATCCACAAATTCACACCTGTCGGAGTGACGTCACCTACCGGTCACTTACCGAATACCCCGAATCCTTTGGAAGTGGTCTCCATTTAATCTGCCACTTTCAATTATGTCCTTTCTGTGGCTTAGGACATACATCTCATACCACGACAGCACAGAATACTCACTCTAAAATAACGTATAATTTTATCTGTCCTAACGTATTACATATTTTGGCTACTGCATCATGACTGGTATTTCCTTACCGATCTTTGCCTTCCTTACGGATTGACGATTCCTATACCCGTCACAACCGGCTACCCGATTCCTTTGGGGTGGCAAACCTCTCCATATCCGCCACTGACCAAACATAATCCTAAAATACATCACTCTGACGTACTGAACGATTTACAAGATAACATGTCCTTGCTCAAATATTCCTTACGGAGTGACAAAACTTACCTGTCACGACCGACGACCCGATTTCAGTGGGGTGGCAAACCTTTCTCTATTCCACCACCAACCAATTGAAATCCTGTCTTACGTCACCATCACGTTAGTAGTGGGCATTTGGGGCTTCTGGGCCAAGTGATTGACAGCTTCCGGTCACGTGACCGGAAGTGCTGAGTTATGAAAGACGTCATCTGAGGCTGAGCCAGTGACGTAGGCGGTTTTGTGACGTAATGAGTGAAAGTTCAAAGTTCAAGGTCACTGGGAGGTAATTTTAAAAAAGTACTACCTCGCACTCGTAAAATCCGATTGTGATTCGATAGTTGTCACTCGCTTCGCTCGCTGGGGGCTCCGCCCCCAGACCCCAATCGGTGTCCCCACCCTAAAAAGGCTTCGCCCCCAGGTTTGGCCTCATTTTGAAGTGGCGTCAAATCAAGTGGCCAAGAACCCCCATAAGACTACTACTTATACTAAGAAAACAGACCAATCTTCAGAAATTTAAATATGAGAGCATCTGTATGGCCGTTTGAACTGTTTAAACAACACTAGATTTCGATTGTTTTTATTCGGCATTATTAAGTTATTGAGGTAGTAAAACTGGAAAAAGTAAGGCTTAGGAATTTTCTCTTTGGTTAGAAAGTGCAAAGCACATGAATGCCAAATCTGGAGTTCCTAACTTTAGGAAATGTAACCGAAATACTACTACTATTAATGTAATACTACGTGGAAATAAAACCGAAACCAGGTAAATAATAATATTAGTGGTATAATCAGACCCCGGGTATAAGTTAAGTTATTCAAATAATTGATTAACTTTGAAACATTTTTTAGTATGACCTCTAAATAACGATTTTTAAATGTTGTGGATGGATACACCGTCATAACATACCATAATAATAATACATTTGGTGTCTATAGGACATGTCTAACTAATCAAAACAAATTTGTGCTGGTTTTTACCCACTATGTAAGTCTAACATGCCCAAATATCAATGAAAACACCGGGAAATCTAAAAAACTAGAGGATTTTCAAAATTGTTTAGGGTTCAAACAATTCAAATTGGTCATGCGACTTCTGCCACATACTTCCTGTAATGTAGAGATATTCCGTGCCAAATATTAGGACTGTTAAGTACTATTTTTGAGTGTCAAATAAATAAAAATCACTAAGTTTTGGTGAAAAATTGCTAAAGATTTAAGAAATCTAGCGCTACCTAAGGGTGAAGGGGGTGAGATACGGCAAAATGTCATAAGAATAAAGTTGTAGTTTGTCTAAAATCCGTGGCACGTGGTGGTCTTCGTTTTTCGATAGGACAGCCCGTTCTGCCACTAGAGCCCAAATAAAAAAAATATTGCATTTTGATTTTTTTATTCATAATTATTTATTTCTTTTGAGACAGTTCAAAATAAAAATAGTAGGATTTGGGAAGAAAAGGTGCTACGCACACGCATGCCATATCTCACGATCCTAGTTAAAGTATAAATGGTGATACGTGCATTCTATTTAATAACAATTGTTCCAGAACCGGCATTTCCTTACTACTTGTACTTAGAAATCTGTAAAATATATAGATTTTAAGAGTTTTTGATTTCCGGCAGGTTTAAGTAGTAAAAATGGTTATATTTCTGCTGCTATTTACTAAGTGTAATGTAGACATACTGCGTGCCCAATATTAGGCCTCCGACATGTATATTAACGTCATAGGAAATAAAAAACGGCCACAAAATATAGAAAATATGCCAAAATTTGAGAAATCTAGCGCTATCTAAGGGTGAAGGAGACGAGATACGACAAAAAGTCATAGGACCAAAGTTATAGATCGTCTAAAGCCCGTGTGTCGTAGTAGTCCCCGTTTCTCAATTGGACCAACCGTTCGGCCGCTACAGCACAAAAACAAGCACTATTTTGGAGATGTTCAAAATTTCCTCCCTTTTAATTTTTTTTTTAGGAGGTTAAAATAAAAAATCATACCTTTTTGCAATTTTCCTGGGGGTTTCAATAGACAAGCTACATATAGGCCTAATTCCATGTTTCTAGCTTATCTAGAATTACCTGAGTAAGTCGATAATGCAGTTTGTCATTTATAGAATAATTAGGGTTTTTAATTTTTTTGGGATGTTAAATTATTAAAATATGTTAGTTTATTGAGTGTTTCGTGAAGGGTAATGTGTAAACATATTGAGTGCCAAATATCAAGCCTTTACATACTAAATTAAAGTGATAGGAAATTAAAGACCACAAAAATAACCGTCGAAATTGCCTGAAATTTGAAAAATCTAGCGCTACCTAAGGGTGAAGGGAGCAAGATACGACAAAAAGTCATAGGAACAAAGTTGTAGATCTTGTAAAATCCGTGGCACGTGGTGGTGTCCGTTTTTCGATAAGTTAATCCGTTCGGCCGCTAGAGCTCAAAAACTGTAATTTTAAAATAAGCCTTTTTGGGGGGTTTTAAATATTTTTTTAGGGGGGTTAAAATAAAAAATTGACAGTTTTGGCAATTTTTCTGGGGGTTATAAGCTATAAGCTACCTGCATGCAAAATTTCAGGTTTCTAGCTAGTCTAGAAGTGGTCTAGAATTCGTATACCTCAGTGAGTGAGTGAGTGAGTGAGTGAGTGAGTTACACATGCGGCTGTATATATTTTAGATTCGATAAAATATCGAATGAAAACAATCGAATGAAGCAATCGAATGAAACTAGTGCGAGGTAGTACTAATACAAATATTACTTTATTTTATTTACAATAATTCATATTACAAATATTACTTTATTTACAACAATTCATGTTTACAATAGTTCCCCGTTGTTCGTTGTCATCGATGTTGTTGATCCGGACGAGTTGCGGCCATCAATTTGCTTTCTGAAGAAAGACGGTAGATACTTCGTTCCCTGCGCAGAGTCCATGTTGTTTTTTGATGCGTAAAGTTCCAAAGATAAATCGTAACCGGACGCAATAAGAAGTCTTAACTCTTCACTAAACACCTCGAGGTCTTGGTAAGTCGCAAGATGAATAGAGTCATAATGAATACACCTAATTTTAATGGACATTTTAATATAATGTTTTACGTTTGTGAAAAGCACTCGATGTTCACCAGTCGAGAGCCGGAGGTGTACTGACTATTCGCTAGCTAGCGTTTTGGTATCAAACAAAATGGTGGGGGTAAAAGTGTGGTGGGGCGGAGCAGATGGCGGGCGGCAGATGGCAGGCGGCAGGTGGCAGCTGGTGCGAGGCAGATGGTTGCTACTACATTCGCCGCCACAGTAATGCAATCCTTCGGCGTAATTCTTGTATTTTATCTTGTCGGTTCATTTGATACGTTTTACATCTACATATGCAATAGCTAAAACACTTGCACTTACGACAAGCTTTCCCGTCAACTTGATCGCCTGGTATTTTAAAACATTGTAACTCGCAACAATATGTCTTCAAATTGTTATCGAAAAATAAATTGTTCATAGGTGGCACCGACATGTTAGCTGCAGCGTGTGTTAGACAAGACTGAGACTAACTTCACTGCTCCCTCTCTTTTATACCTCTTCATAAGTTAACCCTGAATGAAAGTTCAAGGTCACCCATTCGAATTTTAAAAAAAGCAACACAGCAGTATATAAAATAATATACTGCTGTGTTGCTGTTTTCTTTATTTTTTTTTCATATTTTTTTTTATTTTTCTTTTCTTTATTAAACAAACATTTTACAATACAATAAACTTAAGTTTAACATTGATGACTAGAAATACAAACAATAAAATACAAACAGAGAAATACAAACAGAGACATTATGTACAAGGATGCATGATGTGCAGAGTGAGTTCCGTTGAGTTGTTGCCGCTTACACCGTGTGATACCAAATACAACGTCCCCGGTTGAATATCTCGCAAATCTTCATTCTGTAGCAGTTGAACAAATAGTTTTGGAAGAAATACTTGAAACTTCGGCTCATCTCCTGAAGTTAAAGGTGCTTCGCTCAATGAAACTAGAATTGCTTCTCCATGTGTGGTTTCCACTTTCTTGATGTTATGAATAATGTAGTGTTTTTGTTCTTTTAATTCTGAACACTTTTTAGTTAGCAGAAGGTCGGATTTTGAATGAGTGTTGAATTGATCAACCAGTGTTTGTAGAAACTGTTGTGATGCCATCTTCGTCAGTGGTGGTTGCGATGTCTTCTGTGATGTTGCCTCTTCGGAGTCTCGAATAATACTCGTGCTGGAGCGGTGTTGGCTCCTCGTATTTATAGGCCCCGCTACTCCCACCACATTCCGGTTCTTTGCTACCCCCACCACATTTCTGCGTTTGTTCCAAGTAAGCAGCCAAACGATATGCGTTGTGCAATGCGCAGTTTAATTGTCCGTGTTTAGGATCTTTTGCAGCAACACAAATATTACCGAGATTAATGTTAAAGTCCTTACCGATGGTTATATCGAAAACATCACCGTGCGTGTACTTTTGTATCCAGTTCCTTTTTTCTAATCCTCTTGTGTATATATGTGAATATTGTTTGCAAAAGTTAAACATAATACTGTGCAGATTACTGTAGCTTATAAATCCTTCATACCAATGTATGTGATGAAAGTAGTTTGTTATCCATTTGTTTGTACTTTTTGCTTTGGCGTTAAGGTTGTTAAAAGAAAAAGGAGCTTCAAACGTGAATGGGTAAACTACAAATGTAAGCAAGTCTAAAATTACTAATTCCTTGATAATAAACCTATCATCATTATTTCGAAATGCTTGAAATTCTATTACACAAGGGTTTACACTCACTTCTTCATCCCCTCCGCTCATCATGGCACCTAGCGATCAACTAAACTGTTTTCCACACCACGGTAGGTTAAATACCAGGCCGTACAGTTGCAGGCGCGTTGGTGTATATTTAACGTGGGCACCGTCCCCAATAGGCCTACCCCACGTGTGTCCTTCTTTACTAAGTCAAACTTTAGTCTTTTTTAACTTCTTCTTCTTGTGTTTCGTTTTCTTCTTCTTCTTGTTTCTCCGTTTCTTCTTCCTGTGTTGTTTCTTCTGTAGCTTTTGTAGCGATTTCTACAAGTGGTTCAAAATCCTTTAACTTTCTCCACATGCAAACTTCATGAGGTATTCTATTAAAAATAGATGTATCCACAGGTCCGTACACGATGGTGCTATCAGGTTGTTTTTCCAAAGTATCGACCAAATATTCTTTAATAATAGCGCTTGCAAATACCAACTGTCTCATGTACCTTGTAATAGGTTCTGTTGCGTAGTTTAAAACGTAGAATTCTTCACGTGACAGTAGAATCTTATTTTCATGTTGAGTCAAGTCTCTAATTCGCACTTGTAGTTGTCCACGATGTTTAACAATATCGATTTCATTGTCACAATCCAAAAGTCGAATATGTGTTTTCCTTCCACACAAACTGTTAGTTAAATAACATTCTATTAAATGTACATGTTTCAAAAATGACTCCCAAGCATTTTGCGAAAATAAAACCTTTTTTGTTCCATGGTGTAGTATTACTGTAGGGGAATAATCCAATGACTTCATCAATCCAACTGATACACTTTTACTGATGCATGCTGAGATGGGGTAAAAGATTCGCAAAAAAACTTCAGTTAAAATGTGAGGAGGAATATTTTCTTCAACTTTCTTCTTCCTCTTTGGTACTACCTTTGATGGGTCTGCATTACTTTCCTCCTCTCTATCTCTTTTACCAAACTTTAAAAATGCAGTTATTTCCTTGATGATTTCTTCTTCACTAGTATTATCACGTT
Source organism: Allygus modestus (assembly GCA_963675035.1). Taxonomy (NCBI): domain Eukaryota; kingdom Metazoa; phylum Arthropoda; class Insecta; order Hemiptera; family Cicadellidae; genus Allygus; species Allygus modestus. The sequence continues at coordinate 14,801,868 of OY776113.1, forward strand.
CCAATAACGGTGCTACCTCTGCATCACCTTGTACAACAGATGGAGAACTCATTTTGTAGAAGATGTTGCCCATGCGACGATAGACGATCAACTGAAGACCTGCATTGTTGCTCCGCTATTTATAGGTTAGCGACAGTGGCGGTGCCGGTGGTGGTACAACGTTTTACAATACCGTCTTTACGATACCAGTCAACGGTGTGTATGTAACAATTTTATCGTGCAAAATTAAACAATACGCAGATGTATTTGCAGGTACGTTTTTCTTGAAATTCCATTTCTATTTTTATATCAACACTAGACGATTTTACAGATTCGTTTTGTTTGGAGCAATCAATTACAACAATCGGAGCTTTCGATTCAAACTGTACGGGAGATAGTAGAGGTGTGTTTGTTTTGCCGTAATATGAATTTTGGAACCTAGCGTACATATCGTATAAAACACTGTACCTTTTTTTATCAAAAGAGATATTAAAGTTTTCGTAGGGAAAGAATTGTGAATTCAGGAACACTTTACAGTTTGTTAATTTACAATGGTCAAATTCACCAGCATTTTCAGTTAATATACTTTTTTTCTTTGTTTGTAATCCAAAGATTACATATCTCGCTTTTTCCAAATGAGTAGAAGTTTTTACAGTCCATGTATGCCGTTGTGTTGAAGGTAAAACGGGGTATTCATGAAACTCCCAGCTTCTGAATGGCATTACAATGTCTCGATCTGATTTTAACTTTCTTAATAATGTAATCCTGTGTTCATCATTTAGTCGCACATGTGGTACTCTCCAAACAATCTTGTCTAATGTTAGTTTCCAGTCTAAATTGGCTTCAGTTGTTCCAGCAGATGCTTTAATAATATCATTATCGTTTGATGACCTTAATAAAACTAGTTCTTGTTTTACATTTATTATTATTATTCTGTAATCTTCAGCAAATCCTAAAAGTAATCTTAAAGGTACGTAAAAATCAAAGTTTCCCGAAGCGTCAGGAGTAATTATACTTTTGTCTGGTGCAACCCATCCTGCAACAGCTAACAGATTCTTCTCATTTGGTGTTAAAGACGCTAATCCTTTTAATGTACTGGAAATTCCAACCTTTTTTGTTGAATCGACTGTAACTCCTGAAATTTCATATCTAATCTCGTCAAACAAAAATGCCATAGGATTATTTATGAACGGAACAGTGGTTCCAACAGTACCGTCAGCTTTTGTTACTTTTCCTTCAATATATAAATAACTTTCGCATGGAAGAGTATAAATGTCTTGTTGTTGTATAGGAATCCTAATTTCATCGTTATTGTTTAATTTGGACGAAGCGTAAGGGTTGTGCGTGTGATATTCCTTATCCCATAAGGTCTCGTCGAATGTTGGGCCCTGCGCTATATCCAGTATATCCATTGTTAATGACCTTTAATCCAATTTCTTCTAGAAAACGAATGTTGTCACTTGTTAATCCTTCTACAGCTGATGAGCTACTGACCTCTTTGCTGGTTGGCTCTCTCTTTTTAAATGATAACCCCATTATCTAAGCGGATGATTTTATATGTATTCTTACAGTAATAGCTTCTCCTCGAAAGTCAATAAGGTTTCCGTCTTGATCCACTATGTTCAGCACGATGTCTGAAATGAAACTGGTGTTTAACGGTAGGTACACAAGGTTTTGAGGCTTTTCTACTATCTTGAAACCCGGTGCGACTGATGGGTAGAATGTGTGTAATATATGCCGATTTTCTCCATCTCTGTAGGATCCTTGTATAATGTTACATGTAATGTCTATGCTGTTTACTTTGATGATCGTCACAGTTCTATTCCCAGAATGAGTTGTATTAGGTTCTAATACCTTTGTTTCCTTAGAAAACCCCAATAAACTACCAATTGAACGTTCTTGGCCAAAATCAATATAATACTTAGAAGTAATTTCGGCTTTCATTGTATTGTTATTGCCTTTTATCGTTATATTTTCTTTTCCCATATGTTTTTGTATAACTTCATTTATATTATCAATTTCATAAGCTCCTGTTGGTAAACTGAATTCTTCCAAAGCTGAATATTTTCCTTTATTATCTTTTGTCTTGTAATAATGTATTTTGTTATTAATTCCTTCACTAACGTTTGGAATAGAGTTATATGTTGTTAAATCCAATAATGCGGCTTCCCATAGTCTTCCTTTTTGCAAACGTAGCGCTGGAAACAGAATACTGCGCAAAGTACATGAGTTACCGGTTAATGACACTGTATACGAAGACATCTTAAAGTTGACTAACACTTTTAGCTAAAAAGTCTAAACATAAATGACCGCAAATGGATGTATCATCAGGTTGTTTTCTTGTATAATTGTAAAAAACATTTTCTGCCGCACGAAAGTATTGTTGAAGTTCTTTCGGTGGTGGAAGGTTTCCAAAACTGTCGAAATAATAAATCGTTTCACCAAGTTTCTTGTAACACACCCAATGAGTGCCTAATCCTTCACTATTATCCAAATTTACTATACCAGTCTCATTTTTCCACATTTTAACCGGTAATTCATCTTTCATAAATACTCCTCTAAAAAATGGGATTTTCAAACAAGAAGCATATGTAATCAGTTCTTCATTGGTTAATTCTTTGTTTTTAATTATTAATTGCTCTTTCTTATTTAATACACACGATACGGTCTTAGGTATAGTCCTCCTCCCTTTTTTATCATTGACCATATTGTTGGTTTCTTTTTACCTTTACCACTAGTAGATCGACGTTTTCTTCTGATATTACCTCCTTGTTTCTTAGCGGGTCTTTTCCCACGCCTTCTTCTCTTTCCTCCTCCAAACGTAGTTTTTGCTTTCATTGCTGCTGTTACTGCTAAAGACGCTGCTTTTTCACCAATACTCGCGTCACTAGATTTTACTCTTTGCCAAGCTTTCTCAGAAAGTGCTCTATCTGCTATTGATCTATTTTTTGTATCACCAAATTTGGAATACGCTATATCGTGCTGTTTACAGGCCTGATCAAGCTTATTTATTCCAGGATCTCCTCTAGCAAGCCGTTTCTCTAATTTGGTTCCAGGACCACAATATTGATATCCTCCAGGTAAATGTAATTCCACAGGTAATAAATCAATCGCCTTGTTAACTATAGCTCCAACCGGTTTACTTAATAGAGAAAATGCTGTTGATGCTATTCCCCTTCCTCTCTGTAATCTCTCTCGATTATGACTGATGCGTTTAGCCCTCGGCATGACTATTTATAGCCAAACTTACAATCAGTAGGTGCACTCTATAAATGTTTTACAATGAATGTAATATTAGTCTTGGCTTCTTGTATTATATATACTGTTTAAAATCCATTTATTATATAGAAATGGATTAATTAATTAAATGTAGACATAATAAATAAAAGTAGTAAAAATAGAAATAAGGTGTAATTGAAGATGTTTCAAATGTTTCTCCGCTGGTGATGGTATCGTTGTTTTCGGTAAAATGAATAAAATCTAAATAGTTGTCATGTTCCCTTAGAAACTTGCCACTTAATCGTTGGTAATTAAATAACACATTCCAGTCTAGTTTATCTTTAAAATTGTCAATGTAATTTTCAGAGAGATTTTGATATTTACTTATTACTTCCCAACAGTTATTAAAATTTGATGTCATCTCTACAAGGAAGTCTTCTGAAAACTGTTGTCTTTGTAAAATATGAATCCAGTTAACTCTGTGAAAATAAATTCTTAACATAGTCATTGTGAAGAGGTAGTGTATGGAAAGTTGTTCCCAATCCATATATCTATCAAACCGTTGAACAAAACCATCTGTCAGCACTCCTTGGGGAAATCTCGGCTCTTGAGATATTAAACTCCACGCAGTAATATTGGATTCCATCATCCTCTCTGTATTATCTCTCGAATATGACTGATGCTTTATCCCTTATCATGGGTATTTAAATTCTTTTTTCTCTTTTATAATCTTCATCGTTTTCTGTTGGTTCATTAATCACATTCACTTTATCCCCCTTTCCTAATGTCTTGACTTTAGAAGGCTCAGACGGTTTATCTAATTGATTAGGTTTTTCTGGATTGTGTATCTTTTTCCAGTCTAAATAATTGTGGCTGTCAACATCTGAAGCTACAGCTCTTCCTGAAGCCCGATGGATATAATTAAATAAAGCTGCACCAAACCTTTCCATATGTTTTTCATATTCTGTAGTCCATTTCTTGTGTACTATATCAAATATTTTCTTATTTACAGCGTCTCCATCCTGCTCACAATCACCTACATTTGACAATTTTAATTTTTTTATATCATAGCTTGTATCAGTTTCATTCTTTTTGTAAATCGTTAACAATTTTAAAGTCGCTAAATTTACTGCTTCACCATCATAAATGGGATGTTTTATATTGCTTAACCTTTTACCGGAAAATCCCCAATGGTCTTCGTGTACAATCGGGGTTCTTTTATCCATATATTGTACCGTAACCGCATCAGAAGACAAAAGCGGATCACCAACATTTTGAATTACTTTTCCTTCAAAATTATAATTACCATCAGGTGTTAACGGAAACCCAGCTCTTTTTTCACTATATCCAGATTTTACTCCAAACTCGGAATACCGTCCAAACTTGTCCACACTCATGATGTAACTGAATTGCTATCGTTTAGGTTCTTACTATATATATACGTCTACTGAACAATTATTTCTCGTTTTCGCAGTTCATCAACCAAAGCTACCCATTCGTTTTCTAAACCAGTGTGCCCGGCTTCCATAGCTTCATGTAATAACCTCATTCGATCAACTAACTTATTTATATCGTTGTAATATATTATATTGGTGTTATACAAATTTTTTAATAATCCCCTTCCAGATGTAGTAGGATCAGTTGTTTTTCTTTTTTTATGCAAAACATTTAATTCAGCAGAAGATAAAGCTCTTCTTTTAATTGGAGCTTTATTTGATTTCGAGGGGAAAAGACTAGATATAATGTTTGTGTATTTTATTGACCTGTTTCTATGAATAGGTAGGTCTTTGGAATATTTTTTTCTATGTGCATTTGTATACTCTAGTATATTTTTAAACAATTGTAAATCCTTTTTAGTATATTTACCAGGATTATTTTTAAAGATGAGTTCAAACAAACCTGTTGTACCTTTATATTTCTTATCACCAATAACTATATCATCATTTTCGTTTATATCTAACTTTCTATCTCCAATCATTAATCCTTTATCCTCTATTCTAGCTCCATATGTATGATAATTTCGATTAGCATGTGTGCCATGTAACATTTTTAATGTATATTTTCTTCCAAGTGTTCCTTTAAACATAATATCTGTGCCTAATTTGCTTAAGTTGGATGGGTTGATATCCTCTTCTTCTGCTCTTGTATCTTCCGCACTTGTATCTTCTGTACTTGTATCTCCTGCAATGTTCTTTTCCCTTAAATCTCCTATATCTCCGCTTTCTTCATACTCGTCGCTTTCTTCAGATGTTTGTAACTGGTCAAAACTTTCATCATTCTGAAATTCTTCTTCATATTTGGAAATTGGTAGCATTTTGTCTCCTTCGAAGCGAATTGAAGGTTTTTCCATATTTTGTGCTAATCGCTTTAAAGGTTCAGTAACAGGTTTGAATGTTGTTTCTAAAAATTGCTCTCTTTCATTTATACCTGATTTTAAAGCTCGGTTTTTTTGTCTAATAGAATCACTAAGTGATTTTATTTCCTTTAATAGCTTTTCCTGGTTAACCATCTTCACACCTTGACGACTTGTACAGTAATACCGCTAATCAGTGTATTAAAACAAATTTATCAAAACCTATTCTATAACGACCATCTTTTATAGCTTGATCTTTCATAATAACCAAAAATCCATACTTTTCCGCCCATGCTTTTCCGCAAAGCTCTTTAAACTTTTCAAATGACATATCCGCATTCACATGGTCGTTATATATATGTTTTAGGTTAGTATCATCTTGTTTGAATACAATTAGAATATTTGCATTATCTCTGATAAGTTGTTTTGGAATTTTGCTATAAGTTTGTCCTATATATATGCTGTCGATGTTATTATGTCTTCCCATGGCAAAGTAGTTTCTAATAGTATCCTGATTTTCACAAGATACATCGTCAAATATAAATACAGAATACGGTTTCGCTTCGTTTGGTTGCATAATGCTATCACTAGCGTTAAATTTGTAAAAATTAACATCAGACACATCAGATAGGATTTTATCCAGCAATTGATACTTTGGTTGATGTAGAGACTTTGAAAAAATATATAAGTTATTAAACCTTAATACCTGCGGATTAGTGATCAAATTAAAGACAACATTGGTCTTTCCGCAGTTTGAGGGGCCACTTACTATACATCGAACAGTGTTTGGAAGTAAACTACCGTGTTTACCATTGTTGATTTTAACGTTATCCACAGTTAAATCATCTATGTTATTAATATTGAATCGATCTTTATGGTGAATAATCTCCATCCTGCTCAAAGGTTAACGATGAAATGAGTTGCTTGCATTAAACCAAGTCCTTTATAGGTATCCATGAATCCTCAGTTTTGTTAAACCCTAACCACCGCACTTTAACTGCGTCCTTTTTTCTTTGTAACACTTTTTCAACAAGATATACATCACCTACTGTTGACTTTAACATTTCATGTCCATAAAATGCACCTTGCAACAAATCTCCTTTGTTATCTTTTAAGATATACGTTTCAGGTACAGTCGGTTGCACTTTATACACTGTAAAAACTTCATTTGTCCAATTGGGAAGGTATTTCTTGTTAAACACTCCCTTATATTTACTAATCCGTACTTTATCACTTACATTAAATTTTCTTGGCTGCATTTTTTCTACTTTAGGCTTTGTATTTTTCTTTATGCGTTTTAATACATCTTTTGCATTTCTTCTATTTACTTTGTTAGGTTTCATACCAATAGTTCTATGAAACCTGTTGTTATAATCATTTATTAATTGTGGTAAAACATCATACCATACGTAAGAACCTCTTTTTGAAAATTGTTTATACAGTGCTCCTTTTAAGGTTCTATTGAATCTTTCTACAATAGCTGCTTTTTTCTCTGAATTTGTAGAATAATGATTTATTTTATATTTATTCATTAACTGTGCAAAGTTTGTATTAAAGTATTCTGTTCCATCATCAGTTTGTAAATGTTTAATTTTGTTTTTATCTCTTTTTATGGCTATTTCCATGGCTTCTGTTACGCTTTTACCAGTCTTGTCCTTTAGAGGCAAAGCGTCTGCAACTTTTGTAAAACAATTAATAATTGTGAGTATATATTTAAATCCTTTGTTTATTCTGCTATGCGGTCGCATTTCAATTAAATCCGCTTGATATAGATCATTTATCCCTTTTATAACAGTATTTCTTCTTGGAAACTTTATTCTTGCAGGTTTGTGTAGTTCATTAATAATCTTCTCCTTTAGGTCTGACATGATGGTTTCACGAAGACAGCTGATATGGTATTAAATATTCTTTTGTATAAATCTGCTTATATAGGTCAAGGTCATTCTAAACTAATGTATAAAAGGGGGAACACAGCAAAATACTGCTGTGTTCCCCCTTTTATACGGAAAGGAAAAGGAAAAGGGATGTAGGACGATGAAAGGGTTACTCGTCAATAGGGTTGAGGGAGTAGTGACCGAATGGTAGAGTGTGGATGTTGTCTGCAAGGATGTGGCGTTTGTCATCATTTGAAGAGAGAGCTTTTTTTACCTCCGTCACACTGTACAGCTGATGGTTGAAACTTCTGATCGTGTTGAATTTTGCTGTTATATCTTGATCTTCAAATAAACATTTCTTATAGTGATTAAAATGCACATTCTTCTTTAAATACAAACTTTTTACTCCTTTAGCTTTCTTAATGACTTGGTTTTCATTTAGTTGTAAAGAATATAATTTTGACATTAGTGCAACAATTTCTTGAAGTATAACACCATTGGCTTCATCTTTAAATTTGCCAAGCACTTTTTTGTTTCTGTCATTGTCGTAGTTTGGATGATCTTTTGGATAGTCGGAAAAGTCAAAGTCGTTTTTGTAATCAAATGTCCGAAGATCTTCATACATATCGTTAGTAATTATCCAATATATAAAAGCGTCTGTATCCATGTAGGAGATGCCGATGTTTTCCCGTCCATAAAAGGTGACCATCTTTTTGTAATGAAAATCGTACATATGAGTCTTGGAGATATCCAGGATTGACATTCCTATATACAAAGGACGATCCATCTTCACACTTGTTTTCTTCATAGATACAGCTACAAGATTTTCGTTAATAATTATAGATGTTCCAAAATTTGGCTGTTGTACGAGTTTCTGTAGTTTGTTCGGATCTGTAACAAGTTTTACATTTTTATGTCTTCTTTTGTTTTCCAATGTTTTACCGAATATCGCATTGTTCATCAATTTAAAAAAAGTCTTTTTGAAAGGCTGATGTAGCGGCTGCTCTTCTGGTAGTATTCGAGTCTATGTATCGTTTCAAACAGCACGATTGGGAAAATTCTACAGCTCTATTAATTTTAGTAAGACGTAAACCTAATTCGATAGCTTGTTGAACAACCCAATAGTGAGCTACGTATCGTTGTTTATTGTTAAGGGTCATCATTAATTTGGGGTGTTTTCCAGTTGGTGAAATTTCTGTTCTTGCAAGGAGTGGAAGGTCATAATGAAGATCGTGTAAATGTTCTGGATACTCAAAGTCGCAATCCAAAATATATCCGGTATCTCCTTGTTTTGGAATTTGTGAAATATCGCCAATACAGTCGGGATCAACCCATTTAAAGTTGTCAAATGGAAGTGGGTTCGACATGGCCCATCCATACAGATTATTCGCGTCGAAATATCCCAAGTACGTTGAAGGTTTCTCTTGATCATGGTCAGGTAGATATTTGTTGTTGGCTTTAACATGTCTCGTCACGCTTTGAGTTAATCCACCTCTAACACCCGACTCAACCATTAAAACCATATCTATATCTGTTAACAGCTGGAGTTTGCATTTTGTTTCTTTCAGCATTGCTTGCCAAGCTAGTCCTGGAGATGTATATGAATGTAGAGGGTCTAAACCGTATGCTGCAAAACAGGTTCTTCGGAATTCTTCCATAACATCGCAGAGAAGAGTCACGTCAAGTTTTACATAAAAGTCTGAGTATTCTCCTAAAGTCTTCATATCCAACTCGTTCCATACTCGACATGCGTGTTGATAGTCTTCAAGTGAAATCTCCGAATCATTAAGTTTGTTCTTAAATTGTTCTGGTGGAGGAAGTGATGTTTCATTAAATCTATGCAGTCCATCGATGTAATCGTAGGGGAAGACTCCTTTTCTAAGAACCAGATCCATTTTACTACTGGCTACAATTTTGCTTGTTTCTATTAGATCTTCTCTTTTTAAATTCTCAGTTAATTTCATTAGGCTAGAAGGCATAAATATAAACGAATCAATAAACCTAAGTTTTATTTTGCCAACCTTTTTAGAGAAGCTTATAAATTTTTCCATTGTTGTTGCCAAAACATCTATTGCTCCATCATCTCTTCCTAACTCCGGGATTATGAAATGAGAGTCATATCCACTAAGGTTATGTAGAACAACAGGTATAAAAGATGGAACTTTGTAATTTAAGTTGCAAGCATTACAGGCTGCACCTCTGTAGGCTCCGGTAAGATGGTCGTGGTCACGCACTTTAACGTTTTCTGGTGTAAATAGGTTATTACACAGATAACATGTTGTTGCCAAATTGTGATGTTGAAGTTGGTGTTCATCCATAGGCTGCATCGGTATTTTAATTTTGTAGATTTCTTCCACCTTGGAGGCAATGTAATACAACTTATCTACAAAGTGTTTCGCTGCTTGTTCACCACGATAAATCTTCGGAGCAGATGATAGTCCAAATTCTTGAAGATGTTCTTCAGACAACGTGGATTTTGTTAGTATACAATAACTGTTTGGTGCATGTTTTTGATATTTGCTTCTTTTTGTGATATCCTCTTCTTGTTGTTCAATTGGAAGTAAGGATGCTTCGAAATCCGCGTACACAACAAATGGAACAGGGTATTGGTGATTTACTTTATCAAATTTTATCTGCGCTCTGCTGGGATGTGGCAATTTAATTCTTACCTCATAGTTTCCACTACATAACCTTTGATGTTCTACTAACCATTCTGTACCTCCTCTTCTTAATGGTTTGCTCACGTGGCAAAAGCATCTCTTACATGTTGTGATTTTACTTTTATGTTTTGTTAACTGTTTACATACGAGCCCTTCAAAATCTTTTATATACACGTAATGTGATATCTCTCCTTTATTGATTAATAACAGGTCAGTATGATTGTTGCGCTCATTCGATGTTATGCGCAAGGGATACACATTATTTGACGAATCCAAACCAAATATGTTGACTGAAGCCGACGGATTTTGCTTTTCAAATTTTGATATATCAGTAATTGCAACAGGGTAAGTCATTCCCTGGAAATTATACTTGTGTTGAACTTCTTCATATGCTTGACTTGGTCTTTCCGGATGGTTTTTTACATATTTGGCCAACATAACATATTTAAAACATTCATTATTTTCATTTTGCACGTTAATACAGGATTTGGTATTCATAATTTTTTGAGGTAGAGGGATATAGCTACTTCCTCTCATTCCATAACCGTGTTTATGAACTCTAACATCCAGACTTGTTATACTTAATAAAGTCCATCCAGATCCTCTTCCTTCATGCTCTTGTAGTTTCGTCAAAAGTTCCTCAATACATTCTGTTACGATCTTTTCAATATCTGACGCAGCCATGATGGTTCGGTTTTTTGTCATGAAACCTCTTGGTGATGTTTCGTTTTGAATGTTAGTGAATATGGCATCTAGCAACAGTCCAAATTTGATAAAATTTAATCTTTTTTGTTCATTCTTTAGTGTTTTGGTTACTAATTCTTTGGCGTTATGTAAAAAGTTTTCAAGTTGTAATTTTACGTTGTCAATTTTAAAATGTGTTACTGCCTTACCAGGTAGTGCTTGAGCGTGTAGTTCCACATCTACTGCTGTTGATGTTGAGGGTCGGTGAAGAGTAGACATAGCAGCTGTTGATGTTGAAGGACGGTGAAGTGTAGACATAGCAGGCGTTAAAGTCGATGTTGATGGTGTTGATGTTGAAGGATGGTGAAGTGTAGACATAGCAAGCGTAGAAGTCGATGGTGTTGATGTTGAAGGATGATGAAGTGTAGACATAGCAGGCGTAGAAAACGATGCAGCTATTGATGTTGAAGGACGGTGAAGTGTAGACAGAGCAGACGTAGAATTCGATGCAGCTGTTGTTGATGGTGCATATTGAATAACACTTGGTCTGGAATGTTGGTGTTGGGCTAACATTTGATCTATTTCCTTCAATTCTTCTTCTTCATATTCTTCATCATGGTTGTTGTTATGTTTTAGTTCCTTATGAATTATTAAAAGAAATTCATCCTTAAATGAAGTCTTACAAATATTGCAGCGATGCATAATGTAGGTGTGATCTCCACAAGGGTCAACGCAATAATGAAAAACACTGCAAATGCCCCTCTATTTATACCCTAGCAAAAGTGGTGGGGGTACGTATTACGTTAAGTTTTCTATTTTTTACATTTTATATTTACTATCGTAGCTGGAGGCTACAAAGTTCTGTATTTAGGTCAAGGTCATTGAACATATTTGCCAAAACGGGGAATAGAGCAGTAAATGATTTCATTTTAAACCATAAACTGATCTATTCCCCGCTTTGTATTTAAGAAGGACAATTTTCTCCAACAGGAAAATTTAATATATTTTAAACTCGGATGTGAAATCGGATTGTACACATTGCATCTCGATCAACTAAAAATTTCATAAAACAATAGGGATCTTCAGTTGTAGATTCATCTTTAACATATTCGATGGTCAACATTGCTGAACGAAGATCTTGTGGAATTACGTCTACTTTTATTAGTCGCCTTTCGATTTTAAACCGTTTTGTTATTGATGTAAGTTTCATCACATCATCGATATTGATGAGGGGAAAGCTGTAACAAACGGAGTTTGCTGGTGAGTTCATAATGCCGATATGATAAATATTCACTGTTGCATCGGCATTAAATAGACGTTCCCCCACCATTAAATGTATAAGTTACCCCCACTTTTTCAAAAAAAAAAAAAAAAAAAAAAAAATTGAAAGCTAGTGATAGGAAATGGGTATTATTGTATCAAATATATGTAACAATGTTTATGAAACAAGGATGATTAAGTCCTGTAAGTAGGTCAAGGTCGTCTTAACTTATTACCAGAACGGGGAATAGAGCAGTAAGCGATTCTCACTTTGACCGCAAATTGATCTATTCCCCGTTCTGTATTCCCCGTTCAGTATTTCCAAAACATCTTTAGTCAATTTCGAATGTTAGAAGGTCTTCAGGAAGATCTTGTTGAAGTGATGCACCTTCTAACATCGTTTCTAACACATTAATGTATTTTATCGCCTGTATCAAAATGGCTTGCCTTGAACTTTTTGTATCAATAAACGGTAATTTTGATTGTAATAACTTATATGCTTGGTTTATTTGTTTAATCCTTCCTCTTTCTCTAGCATTCCTTCTTCTTGCTTCATCATTCTTTTCCTTGTGATTTGTTGTAGGCTGCATCGATGTTGTAGGCTGCGTCGATGTTGTAGCCTGCATCAACTCTGCTGGGCTATTCATAGCTGAATAACTATACTCTGAAGTTGTACGCCTTATATATGTTTACCCCCACTATTAAAGTCAAAGGATTTAGATGGTGGGGGGTGTAAGTAATAGGGAAAGGATATGTTATTTAACAATTACTATCCGCGAATTTTTCCCAAGTCTCGTCAGTGGGTCACGGCCACTTGAACATATTGCCAAAACGGGGAATAGAGCAGTAAGTGGTTTCACTTTGACTGCAAACTGATCTATTCCCCGCTCTGTATTTTAAAAGTAAACATTAGGTCTTGTCACTATTGAACAGCCTTTGCTCTTTGAAGCTCAAGTTCTAAGTCTGCAACCAAGCGAAAATCTGCATCGTTCTCCTCCCATTGTTCAGAAGAACGCGGCTGTTCACACCACTTTCTGAAGGCGTACTACATCGCCTCATTATACTCCTCCAGTATAACATGATAAGGTCTTGGTTTTTGTTGATGGAGTTTTGTTGTAGGAAATAAATATATCTTTTAATATCTTACCAAACAAAAGTTTTCTAAGTCCCGAAGTGGGTCAAGGTCGTCTGAACATGTTGCCAAAACGGGGAATAGAGCAGTAAGTGATTCTCACTTGAACCACAAACTGCTCTATTCCCCGCTCTGTATTAGGGAAGTGAATTTTGAAGAAAGATCACAGTTATAGGCAATAAACCTGATAACAGAACCTTTTATTAATTTATCCAAACAAAAGGAAGTTACAGATAGTTTGCAGGGAGTATTTGCAAAAGTTTCTCGAGGGTAAGATGGGTAATGTCAACCGGTTTGCATGGCCGTATTGACAAAGGTCGGTTTTTGTGCCATACCTTTTTGTAAGGGGTTAGGAAAAGGATGAGAAACATACTGATCAGTTAAAGTTAATTTTACAAAGACCAACCAAGGTCGGTTTTACAAAGGTCAACAGCATTCTGAAACCCAGTCGGACGTTGGTCAGTAACGGGCGCCAGGCAACTGTGAACCAAAGTTTTGACCAAGGTTAGTTATAGCGTGTAAGAAAAGGACATACCAACCAAGGTCGGTTTTACAAAGGTCAACAACATCCTGAAACCCAGTCGGACGTTGGTCAGTAACGGGCGCCAGGCAACTGCGAACCAAAGTTTTGACCAAGATCAGTTTTAAAGCGTGAAAGAAAAGTACATATTTCATTAGTAAATAAAACACTTCAAAGACCAACACCACAAATAATTACAAACACCAACACTAACTACATTTTCTAGCAGCAAACTACAAGCTATAATCTAACAAACAAACTAACATGCATAACATACTAATATGCTAAGGTAGAATCTTTAGTATACAGGGGTACCACCTATATACTAAAGATGCTATTACAGACAGCTAAGGCGAACAGCTAGCTAGGCTGTCAGCCTGAGACTGTGAGACCTCTGCGGTCAGCCCCCGCTTTTATAGCCGACGATCCGTGGTGGGAAGTAAAGGGGGGGGGGTGGGTTACACTATTGTTGCGACGTTATAAAGTGCACATTGATATATTCCAAGTTCGTTAACTGGGTCAAGGTCAAGTAAACTGTTTTGTAAAATAGCAAAGGATTTACCTTTGCTATTTTACTTTTTAAGAAACGCAAGATAGCTCTAAGATCAAACAAGGGTCATAGTTATCCGTTTTACACAAAATTCATTGTACAATGTTTTGATAAAATGGAAAATTTCCATGTTGGAAGGTGATTGCCATATCATCAAAACACAATACACATCATTTCTGTGTAACGGCCTAAGCTCCATCTCTACTTTTAAGTTAATCCCTCGATACTCAAAAGCAAGGATAGTGAGAAATGCTTCTGACAAAGCAAGCTCAGAAGGAACAAGCCAAGTGTTTACACCTACAGCTTCCATAGCGATATGATGATTTTTACCACGCTGTTGCAGTATATAAAACATTTCCCCCTCCAGTATAATATTTCTCCTTTTTTTCCTTTTAAGTTTTATCTTTGACTTAGTGTAAAATATCTAAGTCCGTTATCTAGGCCAAGGTCGTTGTAACATTGTAAAAAAAAAGTGTGGACAACCTATTTACACTTTGCAGCATATGCTACAAATTGTAAATAGGTTGTCCACACTTTTTTTTTTTTTTTTTTTTTTTAATTTGGAAAAAACTTTATTTAATTTGGAAAGAATGTTTATTTATTTATTTATTTATTTTTTTTTTTTACAATTTTCTCCACACAGTGGTTCCTGAATCGCCTCGGATTAGATAGTGCTTTTTCGTAGGGTTTTTGGGATGACGCATGCCTTTAGGTAATCTTAAAATGTAAAGGCGGTCTCCACATTTTAACATGACCTTCAGGAATCCCATTATTTTTACAAAGACGTATTGTTTGTTTTTAGCTAGCCTATTAATCCGAGTCTTAGCTGGTTTCACTGTCGGATGTGGTGAAGAAGGAGAAGCGGTATTTTTTAAATGAAGATTGCACAGTTCTTCATTTAAAGTACACTGTTTTGCACAGCGTTCGCCTTTCTTTGCACCTTTTTTGAACACATAATTACATAGTTGTGCAGGACGTATGCACCTCCTATGCAATGACTTTAATTGATTGAATTTCTCTGAAGGAGATTGAATATTTGTGCAAATTACTGAAGGTCTGGTTGAACTAGTGGAAGGTGGAATTTCAATTGGGGGTTTGTAAATATTTTAGAGCTTGAGGTGGAGCTTGATCTCGAGGTGGAGCTTGATCTTGAGGTGGATGATAAGGAGGAGCTCGAAGAAGACCTTGATCTCGAGGTAGATGATGAGGAGGAGCTCGACGAAGACCTTGATCTTGAGGATGATGGTGAAGGAGAAGTTGGACGTGAGCGAGATGTTGAACGATCTATGATGGGTGGTGAAGTTGTCTTTTCAGGGATGATCAGGGCCATTAAAAGAGCCTGACGAAGAATTGAACCAGCAGCCGAAGTCGAGGGTGATGCAGAAGTCGAGGGTGATGCAGAAGTCGAGGGTGATGCAGAAGTCGGCAGTGATATCGGGTGTGACTCCATAGTTCTGAGTGTGAGCAAGCACAAGCAGCAGAATGATCTTACCAGTGATGGGAAGCCTCTTTTATACCCAATATAAGTGGAAGGGGAAGGGGGGGGGTTGGAGATAGGCTATGGTTTAAAATATTAATCTTTCTATATGTGACCAGACAAAAGTTTTATAAGTCCTGTCAGTGGGTCAAGGTCATCTGAACTTGTTGCCAAAGCGGGGAATAGAGCACAAATTGGTGCTCTATTCCCCGCTCTGTATTAGGGGACAGGTAATTACAAGCAATGATTTTAATAACGAAAAATAAAGAAAAAAACCCTAAAAAGAAAAATCACAACAGTTTCTCAGGCTAAGAAAGGTAATGTCAACCGGTTTACATGGCCGTATTGACAAGTCCGGTTTTCAGGGCCGAACCTTATTGTCAGGGGGTTAGGAAAAGGATGAGAAACAAATTACATTACTTTGAAACAAACTGGTCAGTTAGAGTTAAAGTTAATTTTACAAAGAACAATCAGTATCACTGAAACCCAGTCGGACGTAGATCAGCGAACGGGCGTCAGGATACTGCGGTCAGTTTAACAAAGGTCACAACAGCAACACTGAAACCCAGTCGGACGTAGATCAGCGAACGGGCGTCAGGCTACTGCGAACCAGTGTTTTGACCAAGGTAGTTTACAAAGACCGACATTTAAATTACTTTGATAACAAACCCCACGGATATAAAGACTTTACCCAGGGATAAGGATGTGTAAGGAAGGTACATATTTCATCATTAAATAAAACACTTGAAACCAACACCAACATTCATTAAACTAACTACATTAATTAGCAGCAATCTACAAGCGATAATCTAACAAACAAACTACCATGCTTAACAAACTACCATGCACATGCAAAGGCGCGGATCTCTTAATTGCGCGTCGGGCCCAACGCACACTTAAAAGACCTACGCTGCAGCAGAATGCAACCCGGACGGACGTAGATCACGAACGGGCGGCAGCCTACTGCGAAGAGACTGCGGACTGCTCCCGCTTATAAAGGCGGCGGTCAGTGGTGGGAGGTGACTCCGCCCCGTGACGTCAGGGGGGGGGCCTTGAACATGACCCAAATCGGGGGGGGGGGGTGTGACCTTGAACATGACCCAAATCGGGGGGGGGGATGTGTCGTCATGAAGGGAAGGGGAACCGGATGTAGACCGGTTCTTAGCTTTCTACCCGTATATGGAAATGTCAAGGTTACACTTGGCGAGCCGCTTTGCTCCGCCGTCTGCAACCTCATTCCAGCTTTGTCTCTCGAACTGGAACTACGTGCCGATCAGCAGCGCTACGATGACTTCCCCTGTGAGCCTCGAGAAACTGCGACGTCTGAAGGAGTCCCTGAAGGAGACGGTTGAGAGAAGAAGTGGTTTTAAGAGACCAACTTCTTTCAAGGCCACAATAAGAAGAAATTTTAAGAACCATCCGCTCTACTTCAACCAACATCCGTCATCTGAGCATCGCCCTTCGACTTCGACTACAAGTCAGCCTCGGCCTTCAACTCCACCTCTCACCGTGGATGAGGTGATGGAGCGGACGAGGGTGTTGAAGGAAGAAGAATTAGTCACTCCTCTAAACTTCACATCACTTAAATTTAGAAAGCTAAAAACAAATATCGAATATAAGTTTGTGGCAAGGCTCAGCGGAAACAGCTATATTTTGCAACATGAAGATTTTCACTTCAAGGTCCAACTGCCTCATTCCCTGCCGCAACCACCTAGAATCCCATCCGAAAAGGAACTGTTTTTCGTCAGACAAGAGGGCAAGGCGCATTGGCTAATTAAATAAATTGTCACATCCCTTGTTCATTTCCTCCACCTCGACTAACCGCAACTCCTTCAGGACTCCTCTTCATGGCACCAAAAACGGTCCTTTTCAGGACCACCCTAAGCATTTCAAGTTAGGGACTTGGCCTGTACATAGGCAGGAGACTGTTAGTCTTATGTTTGTGTGCAGCCCACTTTGTAAAAATTTCTAAGTCCCAAGGTCCTTGACCTTGACCATGACCTTGAACATGACCCAAAAAGGGGGGGGGTTATAAAGTTTGTGCAAAGTATGTCATGTGGGTACTCAAATTACGCGGATTGATCAGACGAACAAGTTGGTGCAAACAGAATTCAGATCCGACCAAGGGTATAGCGGTAATAGCTAAAAACAACTATTTAGAGGGTCTAACCTAAATAACTTCTTTATTTACGGTTTGAAATATATTAAGTGGGTACTCAAATTACGCGGATTGATCAGACGAACAAGTTGGTGCAAACAGAATTTAGATCCGACAAAGGGTATAGCAGCAACAGCAGGACAACCTAAATAACTTCTTTGTTTTGGTTCAAAGTATAACATGTGGGTACTTCAATTAAGCGGCTTGACAAGCCAAACCAGAAGGTGCAATCTAAATGTAAATCTAACCAACAGTATAGCATCCGTAGCGTAAAAACGATGGTTTGAAGGACAAGGTAACGTTGTGGTGGGGGTTAGGTGTCTATCATACACGATAACGCTACATCATTATTCTTCCAGCTCTTGACGGATGAACATCTACCTAGAGGGACTGAAAAATGTCGCAGTTTTATAGGAACATGAGGAAGGTGACCTTCAGTAGTCCCCTTGACACTACTTTCTACTTCCCTGACAATGAAGACAGAAGGTCTACACTTTTAGTGGACAATGAGAGGTTTCGTCGAAGAATAATCGAGGTTGAAACACTTTTAGCCAGTTGTTTGCTACGCAAAAAGAACCATATGAATACATGCACCGGTTTAGATCATAGTAGCTGTTATACTTATACAGCGTTGAAGCGCAAACATTATTGAAGTTTTTAGTTACGGAGGTAAGGTCTTGTCAGTCTAAGAGCTAAACCCTAACTAACACATGTAAACGAGTTATTGTGCGATGTAAAACTTGGTGGGGAGACTGGTGTAGTGGGGGACTACCATCTGCCGCACACTTGCCACCTGCCGCCTGCCACCTGCCGCCACCCATCTGCCGCCCGCCATCTGCTCCGCCCCACCACACTTTTACCCCCACCATTTTGTTTGATACCAAAACGCTAGCTAGCGAATAGTCAGTACACCTCCGGCTCTCGACTGGTGAACATCGAGTGCTTTTCACAAACGTAAAACATTATATTAAAATGTCCATTAAAATTAGGTGTATTCATTATGACTCTATTCATCTTGCGACTTACCAAGACCTCGAGGTGTTTAGTGAAGAGTTAAGACTTCTTATTGCGTCCGGTTACGATTTATCTTTGGAACTTTACGCATCAAAAAACAACATGGACTCTGCGCAGGGAACGAAGTATCTACCGTCTTTCTTCAGAAAGCAAATTGATGGCCGCAACTCGTCCGGATCAACATCGATGACAACGAACAACGGGGAACTATTGTAAACATGAATTATTGTAAATAAAGTAATATTTGTAATATGAATTATTGTAAATAAAATAAAGTAATATTTGTATTAGTACTACCTCGCACTAGTTTCATTCGATTGCTTCATTCGATTGTTTTCATTCGATATTTTATCGAATGACAACTATCGAATCACAATCGGATTTTACGAGTGCGAGGTAGTACTTTTTTAAAATTACCTCCCAGTGACCTTGAACTTTGAACTTTCACTCATTACGTCACAAAACCGCCTACGTCACTGGCTCAGCCTCAGATGACGTCTTTCATGACTCAGCACTTCCGGTCATGTGACCGGAAGCTGTCAATCACTTGGCCCAGAAGCCCCAAATGCCCACTACTCACGTTCTCAAAACTTACCCGACGACATATCATTCCCAGATATGTTCCTTGCGGAGTGACTCTCCAGTTTTCCGTCACGACGGCTACCTAATATCCTTTTGGAGTGGTTATCCCGTCTAACCGCCACTAACCATTACTAATCCTGTCCCGAACCAACTCGCACCTACTGCTTTCAGAGTAAACAGGATTTTGGTATTTTTTTCAAGATTGGCCAAAAGTTCAAAATTCAAAATTCATTCCAGTTATCTTTGGTGTTAGCGATGATGAGCCCCTCAAAATGACTGTAACTATGTATTCAGTGCCTGAGTTAACACCAATTAATAATTGAGAGGATTGTCTCACTAAAGGTCGTTTGCCGAATTGGATGATAATTTACCCGACCTCTGGAACTATCCCAGCTAAGAGCTATCTGGCAAACGTAAATATTGTGAGAGTCACGCGGTGACGTCAAAAAGAAGAGGATGAAGTTCCAAATAGTAGTGATGGATCAAAAAATCAAAGCGATAACTGTGAACAGGTAGGCCTAGACGTGGACGTCGACAACCCTACTCCAGGGCCTGGTGGCGATTGCAATGTTATGCATATGCCTGCTCCTGTACTTGTAGAGCCTTCTGGAAAATAAATCTACCAGCATTATTATCGATGAGCCTTATATCATTCCAAACTACAGTATTACAACATTTAATTTAATGCTGAACAAGTTATGGACACTTTCACACATGTGAATTCACACCCCGCCTTAAATTGTAATATTATACAAAACTGCATATAATGCACTTTACGTCTTCTAAAATATTTCAGATTGGCTCAACCATATCTATTGCAGATTATTCAATTCCTTGGCATAAAATAAACTCGGGTATTTGTTTGGTTTAATCACATATTTATTGTGTGATGTAATCAAAATGTTTGTAGTTAACTGAATATTTTTAAATATTGAAACTGTATATTTGCTGTACCATACTTAATTATCTGTAGTCTATAGAATGATTTAAATATTTATCACATTATCTGTTGGCCCCATATTTCACAAATATTTGTTAAACTGTGATTTACATTTTTGTGATATTATTGGGTAATAGTTATTAGTGTAAATGTATTTGTTATTATTGTTGTATTATTCTCCCACTCGTCACTTTATGAACACAAAAATACCCAAAGTATTAATGAATATTGCATTATGTATGGTAATTTGCCGTTAATAAAGAATAATATAGGTAGAATGGATTTTCTTTGTCATTTGGCTGCCTGGTCATTGAAAAAACATATTTTCTGTTGTAGATGAATAAAAATATTACGACCTAAAACTATAGACTGGAATATTTAAACTAGGTTAATTTTTCTTCTCGAGTTAGTTCCCTATGTATCTATAGGCACTGAATCTCTAGTTACGTACAACACAGTGTTTCTTATCTGGGCCAAATACATGAGTTTGTAGCTCCTTACCGCTTTGTCAACTCAAATGTAATAGTGCTTCAAGTATTACTTTGACACTTTCAAATTACCAATGTAGTAATTAATGTTATAAGGTATAAGTAGTTAAATGCTTATAAGTTTGATTAGATTTTGTTATAAGTTAAGGATCCTATTCTCAACCCTTAAAGAATTATTAATTCCATAAAGAATTATTAATTTTTATTGACAATTATGGAGAGAAACGCTTTAAAAGATCAAGACAATATTTTATAACATAGATTGCACTACCTTAACAGACCCTACATGATCAATGTAGCCAGCAAACCAATAAGCCCGTGTACAGTGCAAATATCGTCGTTGCACCTCACTTTGCGACGGAAGGCGGTCCCTTAGCAGACCCTACATGATCAATGTAGCTAGCAAACCAATATGCCCGTCTACAGCGCCAATACTGTGGTTGCACCTCACTTTGTGATGGAAGGCGGTCCCTTAGCAGACCACTTTATCGCTGTAACCTACTCTAATAATGTTACAAATTAATAATAATGAATTGTTATGCATAAAAGTTTATGGTATTTAAGAAATTATTGCGGACATTTTCCATCCCTGATTAGTAAACAAATTTGTTTCTACTAATCAGTGATAGAAAATGTCCGAAATAATTTCCTTAATAATGCAACCCTTAGATTTATATGGAGTTTTTTCACCCAAACGGAAAATTGTTGAAGTTTCCGGAGAGAGTTGGGAAACACTTGTGCACATAACAGAACGTTGATTTTGTACAGCGTCTCATTATTAAACGATGAGGAATTCGATGATCATATGAAAGCTATAAACGTTCCATTGGTCAGAATTTCTGAAACGGTAATAAAGTTGGTACAAAACCGAAAAATATACTAGGATAATGTAAATCTGACAGACTGTCCCAAGTTTTCTTAATTTGTAGTATAAATATATTAATACGACAAATTACTGTCGTTTGTTTCGCAGAGAAACTTTTGACAAAGATCTCAACCATAATAATACAATTAGTATTTCATTCCATTTTAAGTCAAATAACAGGTACTAATAAATATTTGTATTTGAATAAAAAATTTGTTGCGATAAATCGACAAAATATCGTCTTTAACAAAGGGGCAGAACTAAATTCAGCAGACAAATGAATACCTATTTTTATGATTAGTATTCACCGGGTTCTACAGCAACCCGTCATTGCAGAGATTTAAAATGGATTAGAGAGTAAACACTAGACTCTGATAATCGCCTCGTACAGTTTGTTTTGTCAAAATTATTTGGTATCGGATTCTGTATTTAAACAGAACAAAATTGTTAAATGGAAAAATTAATCATAATCCCTAACAGTAAAATGAGAAACCATACAAGAAGCCATTTCCAATGTAAAATTCCTATTAGACAACATACTGTGTTAAGTAAATTTTTAATTTCTTAAATAACTCGGTGAATAAGATTACTAAAATCTTCCATAATACGGTAATGTGAAGCAAAGTCAATAAATATGTTAACATAATTCTTCTAACTATTTTAAAATTCATCAAAACTAATTTGTATTTTAATTTTGTAATTGTGTGTCTGTGCCTTTCGATAACAATATCTTCAGATCCTCCACAAAAGTACAAAAAAATACAATATAGCCAATAACTATAAAAAACATGTGTTTCTAATACATGTTTTTTTAGTTTAAGTGAGGTAGTGTGATTTAAATAACATACACCCCTCCAAAGCACTAGATTAATGTAAAATTAAAACCTGTTCATAAAAATCTTCCTTGGGTAAATTTTCATTTTGAATAAGCCCTTCGTCATCACAAATAAATCTTATTTATTGTTTGAATTAATCAAATTAGCTTCCTACAAATTAAGGTAGTTTGTTGACGTAAATTTTTAGTTTAAGAACCTGTTAATCCACTTTTAATCTTTACGTACCTTTACGTACCAGTGAGGTTTCTGTTGCACAAAAGCCAAATGATAAATGACGAGGGATCCACTAGAGGGATAAGAGACATCACCGCCCTCTCGTGTTTTCACCAGCAATTATCTGCCTCATTTATCATGAGGATATGGAACCCATACAAAACAAACTTTTCTTACATCCGAGGGGATAGGAAAAATATATCAACGAACTAAAGCTACGTAATTGTTTGTATTTATACTATTCTTCGTAAAGAACTTTATGTTGGAACTAATATATCTTACTGTTAAATATAGTGTTTTTGATTATATTCGTTTTTGGTGTTGGTGAGTATATTGAGGAAAGTATTTGTAGTATGTGAGTGGTATGTTATTTAAGAAATTAATTTTGGCATTTGCCACCACTGATGTTGGCAATGTCCAGTGATAGCAAATGTTCACAATATTTTATGAAATATAAAAATAATAGTTTGATGGATCAGTATAGTCACCTATCGTGGGCAGAAGTAATAGCTGGCTCAAGGAGGCGGATTACTATCATCAGAATAGACACCTATCGTGCGCAGAAGTAATAGATGGCCCAAGGAGGCGGATTACTATCATCAGTATAGTCACCTATCGTGGGCAGAAGTAATAGCTGGCTCAAGGAGGCGGATTACTATGATCAGTATAGACACCTATCGTGGGCAGAAGTAATAGCTGGCCCAAGGAGGCGGATTACTATCATCAGAATAGACACCTATCGTGGGCAGAAGTAATAGCTGGCTCAAGGAGGCGGATTACTATGATCAATATATTCACCTATCGTGGGCAGAAGTAATAGCTGGCTCAAGGAGGCAAATTACTATGATCAGTATAGACACCTATCGTGGGCAGAAGTAATAGCTGGCCCAAGGAGGCGGATTACTATCATCAGAATAGACACCTATCGTGGGCAGAAGTAATAGCTGGCTCAAGGAGGCGGATTACTATGATCAGTATAGACACCTATCGTGGGCAGAAGTAATAGCTGGCCCAAGGAGGCGGATTACTATCATCAGAATAGACACCTATCGTGGGCAGAAGTAATAGCTGGCTCAAGTAGGCAGATTACTATGATCAGTATAGACACCTATCGTGGGCAGAAGTAATATCTGGCCCAAGGAGGTGGATTACTATCATCAGAATAGACATCTATCGTGGGCAGAAGTAATAGCTGGCTCAAGGAGGCGGATTACTATCATCAGAATAGACACCTATCGTGGGCAGAAGTAATAGCTGGCCCAAGGAGGCGGATTACTATCATCAGAATAGACACCTATCGTGGGCAGAAGTAATAGCTGGCTCAAGGAGGCGGATTACTATCATCAGTATAGTCACCTATCGTGGGCAGAAGTAATAGCTGGCCCAAGGAGGCGGATTACTATAATCAGAATAGACACCTATCGTGGGCAGAAGTAATAGCAGGCCCAAGGAGGCGGATTACTATCATCAGTAAGTCACCTATCGTGGGCAGAAGTAATAGCTGGCTCAAGGAGGCGGATTACTATCATCAGTATAGTCACCTATCGTGGGCAGAAGTAATAGCTGGCCCAAGGAGGCGGATTACTATCATCAGAATAGACACCTATCGTGGGAAGAAGTAATAGCTGGCTCAAGGAGGCGGATTACTATAATCAGTATAGTCACCTATCGTGGGCAGAAGTAATAGCTGGCCCAAGGAGGCGGATTACTATCATCAGAATAGACACCTATCGTGGGCAGAAGTAATAGCTGGCCCAAGGAGGCGGATTACTATCATCAGTAAGTCACCTATCGTGGGCAGAAGTAATAGCTGGCTCAAGGAGGCGGATTACTATCATCAGTAAGTCACCTATCGTGGGCAGAAGTAATAGCTGGCCCAAGGAGGCGGATTACTATCATCAGTAAGTCACCTATCGTGGGTTAACCCTGACGGCAGCTCTGGAAATGGAAGTGCAAAGTGGTGAATCATGACCATTCTAAAGTAAAAATCACAAAGTGTATGACCATTTTTGTTCTATTTCTATAATAGTACCGCTATACCTACATACGTTTTAAATACGTAATTAGGACATATGTCAAATTTAAAACTTCTTTTGACATTCCACCACCGAGAGCAACAAAGTCTAAGTTTCTACCGATATATTTAAGACCAAATCGTCCACATTGTTAAAAACACGTGGGTGAGAGACGTTACACACCACAATACTCTACGGTCGGTCGCCAATGGGTGTGGAATTTGTGTAATGATGGTCGATGATGAACTAACTGTTCTGCGAGTCAATTATTTGATACATTATTATATTACGATTGTGTGAAAGTGACTTATGTTACAATATTCTCGTATGATCCGAAGTCGTACCATGATTACCTCAGGATCCATTAACAGGTATTTTATACAATAAGCTTCCAACCTAAAAACAGACGAGTTCGCACGCATCATGCTGACGTGATACAAGCGAATTTCCGCATAACAACTTAACAAAATCAAATAAAGGGTTTAAACAAACACGTGTGTCATTTTTTTGGAAAATGGAAAACATTAGATTTTTTTGGCTGTTCTGAAACTCCTGGCTCTAATTAGTTGTAATATTGAAATGGAGATTTGTTGCATTAGGTACACGGTTAGGAGGAGGTCCCGTCAGGATCAGAGTTGTTATATGTTGTACGTTGGTGTGTATTGGGGGTGAAAAAACTGCTTCCAGATATGAAAAAAGCCATTTCCAATGTAAAATGCCTATTAGGCAACATACTGTGTTTAGTCAATTTTTAATTTCTTAAATAACTCGGTACATAATTGCACCAGAATCATGAGCATGGGTTACATAATTTTTAGCTTTTTACATAATAGTTTTACAAGCACTTACTTTTAATCTGGTGCTTTTCTGACGCTTTTAGACCAAAACATTCTAAAAATTCAAATTCTCAAAAATGGGGTTACAGTTTACCGATTGTTTTTCCTAACGAATTCGTACAATTGAGTATATAAAGTAATGTAAATACCAAAATTTGAAGTAAATCAGACAAACAAAGCTACCGCCAGAGTGCAAACACCAAATTAATGTACTCTTTCTATGTATAATTATTTTAATACGTTAACTGAATCTATATCATTTTTAACGACCAACAAAACGTGTGAGGCGGTCGCGTTAAGAACTTCTATGGTGGTCCCAGGCTTACGATTCACCGTGTGGGACTTTTTTATATATATCGTTTGCATAGAAAGTTAGGTGATAATTAAAATTAAATAAAACATTGTAGAAGTTGGATTAGATTAAGACGGTTAAAGAATGGGTCGGTCGAATTAGTTTACTTCGTTTAAGCATCTACTAACCTGACTTAAATAAAACTTAAATGTTAATACGGTATGGTAAAAATATGACAAATTAAGTCAACCGATCTATCAAAACACACCTGATAAGACAAATATGTGGAGTAACCAGTAATAACAGAACACATTATCATGCAGTGGACACGTCCCATTTACCGAATGCATTGCACGTGAGGAGCTTCTGCCATTTTGATTTATCACAAAACAACATAGCCTATAACCAGCAACTCTATTATTTATTTTTTAACTTCCAAATCATAAACGATGATTAAATATAAAAAATGTTATTTAAAAATTATTTTAAATCACTGATAACATGGTTGAATGTTCGCAATAATTTCTTAAATAATATTCACTCTCCATCCCCGACAGTGTAAAAAAGTTCATTAGCCTTTTTTAGGTCTGGGAAGTTGGCCTACCCAAATCAGCTTACCCAGTTTATTTTATATCTCTCGTTAGTTCTTTGTTAGTTCCTGTTAGTTCTCATAAAAAAATCGTTAGTTCATCAATATTAACCCCGTTAAAGCCTTAAATCAATGGGTAGACCAACTTCACACTATGAAAAGTAGCTTACCCACAATTAAACTACACAATTCCTAATTCTTTATGTCTATTATTAGTTCTTCGTTAGTTCCTGTTAGTTCCCTCATAAATACCGTTAGTGCAATGATATCAATGGTTGTTGTTGTTATTGTTAATATTGGTGGATTAGGAAACCCTAGCTTAGCTGCTAGTCACCTCTTCCACAAGCGGGAATATTGCGAAGGTTACCGGAAAGATAGGATATAGCAGGAAAGGAAAGGGTGGGAAGGGACGGCAGCCAAATCGACCCCTCAGAGGGCCAATTCCCGTGCCCCTGTGACAGCTGGGATGAGGCTTTCAACAGGGGACCCTCATTTTGCCCTCCAACAGGTCAACTTAACTGACAGGGTATCCATGTACAACAGCCAGGGACCATTCATTCTCAGGTTGGCAGGAGGGACCAAACCCGGAGACTCTGTAAATGCCGGAGCCGCTGCAAATGGAGGGACCAAAGGTGAAAGGGAAGTTAGTCATAATGGACAGCCAAAAGACTTACCATATGTAATGACAACTTCATTTGCTGTACCCAATGTCAGCCTCAAAACTGGTATAGACCAGTCTTAAGGTAGTTCTGGGACGATATCAATGGTTTTACAGCCAAAAATTCAAAATGGGTATGTTATGTGTATGTGGGTAATGTATGTAGTAGCCTACCCATGATAACATAAGGTTATTAATATTTGTTCATGTCTATCGTTAGTTCATTGTTAGTTCTTGTTAGTTCCCACAAATCTATCTATAGTTCAAACATAGGAACCATTTTACGGCCAAAACTAAAATTGGGCATGCCAACTTTACACCATGAAAAGTAGCTCACCCACAATTAAAATACATAATTTATATTTCTTTATGTCTCTCGTTAGTTCTTTGTTAGTTTATGTGAGTTCTCATAAAAATATAGTTATTTCATCAATACTAACCATGTTAAATCCTTAAATGACAGGGTAGGCCAACATCACACCATAAAAAGTAGCTTACCCACAGTTAAAATATATAATTAATATTTCTTCATGTCTATTGTTAGTTCGTTGTTAGTTCCTGTTAGGTCTCATACAAATAAAGTTATTCCATCAATATTAACCCCGTTAAAGCCTTAAATCAATGGGTAGACCAACTTCACACCATAAAAAGTAGCTTACCCACAGTTAAAATATATAATTAGTATTTCTTCATGTCTATCGTTAGTTCGTTGTTAGTTCCTGTTAGGTCTCATACAAATAAAGTTATTCCATCAATATCAACCCCGTTAAAGCCTTAAATCAATGGGTAGACCAACTTCATACTATGAAAAGTAGCTCACCCACAATTAAACTACATAATTCCTATCTCTTTATGTTTATCATTAGTTCTTCGTTAGTTCCTGTTAGTTCCGTCATAAATACCGTTAGTTCAATGATATCAATGGTTTTACAGCCTAAAATTCGATGTCGGTTATCTAACATTCCAATGTATGTAGTAGCCTACCCATGTTTACTAAAGATTATTGAAATCTGTTTATGTCTGTCGTTAGTTCATGTTAGTTCCCTCATAAATACCATTAGAATAATAATAATGATTTAACAGCCAAAAATTCAATTTTGTTTAGCTAACAATGTATGTTTAACATTCTACTGTGAATTCAATTTTTCATGCTGATTTAGATAAATTATTCAGAACTACTTAATACATTTTAACTTCAAGATTTAAACTAAAGAATAATATTGAACTAACGGTATTTATGAGGGAACTAACAGGAACAAACGAAGAACTAACGATAGACATAAAGAAATATGAATTATGTAGTTTAATTGTGGGTAAGCTACTTTTCATTGTGTGAAGTTGGCCTACCCACTGATTTAAGGCTTTACCATGGTTAATATTGATAAAATACCTATATTTTAATGAGAACTAACAGGAAATATCAAAGAACTAACGATAGACATGAATAAATATGAATTATGTAGTTTAATTGTGGGTAAGCTACTTTTCATTGTGTGAAGTTGGCCTACTCACTGATTTAAGGCTTTACCATGGTTAATATTGATAAAATACCTATATTTTAATGAGAACTAACAGGAAATATCAAAGAACTAACGATAGACATGAATAAATATGAATTATGTAGTTTAATTGTGGGTAAGCTACTTTTCATTGTGTGAAGTTGGCCTACCCACTGATTTAAGGCTTTACCATGGTTAATATTGATAAAATACCTATATTTTTATGATAACTAACAGGAAATATCAAAGAACTAACGATAGACATGAATAAATATGAATTATGTAGTTTAATTGTAGGTAAGCTACTTTTCATTGTGTGAAGTTGGCCTACCCACTGATTTAAGGCTTTACCATGGTTAATATTGATAAAATACCTATATTTTAATGAGAACTAACAGGAAATATCAAAGAACTAACGATAGACATGAATAAATATGAATTATGTAGTTTAATTGTGGGTAAGCTACTTCTCATGGTGTGACGTTGGCATGCCCAATTTAAGTTTTGGCCGTAAAATGGTTTCTATTTTTAACTTAAGATAGATTTGTGGGAACTAACAAGAACTAACAATGAACTAACGATAGACATGAACAAATATTAATAATCTTATGTCATCATGGGTAGGCTACTACATACATTGGAATGTTAGCTTACCCATTTTGAATTTGTGGCTGAAAAACCAATGATATAATTGCACTAACGGTATTTATGAGTGAATTAACAGGAACTAACGATAGACATAAATAATTATGAATTATGTATTTTAAATGAGGGTAAGCTACTTTTCATAGGGAGAAGTTGGGCTACCCATTGATTTAAGGCTTTAACAGGGTTAATATAGATGAACTAATGATATGTTTATGGGAACTAACAGGAACTAACAAAGAACTAACGAAAGATATAAAATAAACTGGGTAAGCTGATTTGGGTAGGCCAACTTCACAGACCTGCCTTTTTTGATAATTTGTCATTCTTATTAAACACATAACAAGGTGTACGGTTATATATTTTAAAAACCTATATAAATTTTAAAAAATATATGCAAATAATTCAAAAAATAATTACAATTACATTTAATCTGGTCAGGAGGGTTTCGTCTGTCTGTAAAATTTGGCACGGAAACTAATTTTATTATACTATATATCAATCCTTTTATGAGTCATCTTACTGGTACTTTCATTTCAAACACCGCACTGACACATCGGAAGAACCAATTAGCGAGCAATTACTGTACCTATTTCTAAACGTGCTGTTTCCAAGATTTAAAATAAATTATAATAAAGTGAAATAAATTAAAATACGTATTACTAAGGTGAACATTAGGATCACATGGTCATTTTTACAGCCAACCTTTAAATTTTGTTCTTAACTAACAATAAAAGTAAATACACATAACAAACTGGAAACAAAATATGCTAATTATTGATCAAACCGACTGCAGTATAAAATAAATGTTCATGTTAAAAATATGTGTTCCCTTTTTTCTTATTATTACCACAATAACTCGCGCATTAAAACAGATCGTCTCTAAACAGTAAATGTAGATCACATTCGTGAGAAAAGTGGTAATTTAGTTAAAGTGAGCTCCGTAATTTGTTTTTAAAAATTAAACAAGTCCTTTACAGTATCGCTAACACGGAGTGGAATGCGCCCCAACCTTCTTGGAAAACGATGGCTACAAATAGGTAATGAACAGAGAAAATTATTTTCTTATTATGCTTATTACGGAAAGAAGGAAATATTTTTTAACTCTATGAATTTAAAAATGGATCTACTATAATTTACTATGGTCTTATGTTCGACCGATATTGACCATTTAGTCCCATTTTTAAGCCACTCACATCTGAAACTTCGTTAGGTTTTATAATTTCTGATTGAACGAAACGAATACTATTTTCATAGTTATTATAATTGTACAGAAAAATGTTTTGCTAGCTACCCAAATTTTAAAGATTAAACGAGTTCGCACGCAGCAGCTGACGTGAGGGAAGTGAATTTCCACATACAAAACTTTTAAAACTCAAAACCAGTGTAAAAAAATACATTTATTCCAATTTTATTGAAATCTGAAAACATTGATTTGTTGGCTATTCTGATGCTCCTGGTTTCATTTACCTGCAATGCCAGGAATATAATTCTGTGCATTATAAGGTTAGGAGAAGGTCCAGTCAGGCTTGAAAGTAGGTGCGAGGTTGATGGGGATGATACAAGTAACCGACACATGAATAACATGCTTTTCTAATGTTAAACCCCCATAAGACAACGTACTGTGTTTAGCCGATATACATTTTCTTTAATAACTCGGTAAATATATATGCTAGAATGACGAGAGAGGTCTTAAAACTTTCACTTCACTAATTCCCATCTTAATTCATGCATTAATATTATGCCCAGGTCTTCTCTGACCCTTTTTGGGCCCAAAACCCAAAATTTGAAAGACTAATCCCCAAAAAAGGGGTTTAGAGTTTTCCGATTGTTTTGCCCAACGAACTTGTCCAACTGATTATAGAAAGGAACGTCCCTACCAAATTTGAAGTAAATCGGACAAAAAATGCGACCGCTAGATTGCATACACTTATATATATATATATATATATATATATATATATATATATATATAATTTTGAACGACCCCCCAAAACGTGTTCAGGGGGTCACGCTAGGAACTTCTATGGTGGTCCCGGGCTTAAGTATTATCATGCGGGTCATGCTAATAGTTCACTTTCCATAGGAAATTCACTAATAACAGTTAAATTCATATGAGTTTGTTTATTGATATCTCATAGCAAGGGAATAACTTTAAATGGGTAAATTTATTCAATAATCAAACACGAGAGCTTCATTATACGACGAAAGCTGTTGTCACACTAATGACAAGTACCATCTTGCTAATTTCTTCGTCGTGTTGGTGAAATTGTTATTTAAGACTTAAGTGCTCTTATATATATTTTATAGGTATTAACTTTTCCGATTTTTGCTTGCATATTATTTATAATAGTATTTATTACATGTTTACGTATTATACAACATGAAGTAAATGCGTACTGTTAAATATATAGCATTTTTGTTAAGCTTTTGCTGTTGCCCATATCTTAAAATGTATTGAACTGGAAAACACCTAGTACATTTTACAATAGTTACTAAATTATAAAAACCAGATTGAGTAGAAATGGTTTGGCCGGCAGAATACCGGCTCTCAGTTATTATCAGTTTAAAATTGATAAAACAAAATAGATTCTTTTATTTATTTGAATTTAACTCAATATTTTATGGTATCGATACATACAACGTATCCTCGACATTAGTATTTAACTGGGTTAGTTACTATTACAATCACCGTGATAGGACTAAAACTGTTTTGTTCTGATGTTTTCAAATCCAAACAACACCATTCCAACTTCAGATGAAGAAACAAATTCACTTCATTTGTAGTGAAAACCCCAATCATCGGGGTTTCATCCCACAAAGAGCTTTGTCAATTGACTGTGACAAGTAACAGAGAATTAATTCATTCACCCTTAACTGGACTATTGACAATCAATCACCAATTGTGTATTCCCCGAGTCAGGGGTTCAGTTGTGTCGGTTCGTAGCGAGAAGAGCAACAAGTTCTATTACTGTGGTTAACTCTAATAATTCCAATGAGTATGGGCAGTAAATGAAATATTTATGGCTATGCACCTTTTTTATATCTAAACGCTACGATATCCTGAATGATTATTCGTCATCGTGTAAAACGAATAAAGCTTAAAGTTAGTGCAGTTAGTTAGCTCTCGGTGCGTCAGACTTAACCTTTAATTTAGGCAGAAAGTTTGGGCCCGGATATAAGGCAAATGGCCTCTAGATGTTTCAGACGCAGGAGTAAATCAATTTAGGTCAAAGGGTGACCATTTTACAATTAAAAGTACTCGGGTACTAATACCCAACAAATTCGTTTTTACCATCAATTCCCGTTCGGTTCCCTTCCGAATAGCATACCACTGTAAAATTTGCTGGACAAAGAATAAAAGTAATACAGCATCAATTATTGTTTACACGTGTAAAAGATCATAGTATCATGAACTGTCATTTGCAACAGTGCAACAGCGGGCAACAGAGGGCAACAGTGGGCAGCAGTGCAATATAGCCTCTTAGTAACTTGGGCTACCATTTGCAACAGTGCACAACAATAGATACTGTCTTACATTTCTCCTGTGTTCGATATTTTGGCATCTAGCCCATTCTAAAGAGACCTAAACTGCTTAAAATCTACATTTTTTTAAGTTGTTTAGTACATGTATTTTTGTTTTTAATATTTTTTATGAAAAGCATTATCTGGACACCATTTTAAAACAGACTATTACGTTATTTTGATTATTGTACTATGGTTACGGTATTATTCATAATAAATAACAGGTTGACCGGTTGAACAGTTTCGTAAATAACAGGTAGACGAGAAACGGAGCATTTTATAGGATTTTTAACCTTACACGATGGTCAAGTAATAATATGGTGTGTTTGCATTTAGTACATGCAATTTCCCACTTATAAACAACTTAATATAAATCTATGTGAGTATCGTGTTTAGATATGATTAGGAAACTGAGAAACGAATTTCAAATGGTAAATTTGCTAAATCAATAATTACAAATTACAAATGCCCTAATGCATGAATGTATTATATTTTTTACAAGTATAACTTAGTTAATTTGGTTTAATGTACTAAACTATCTTAATGGCATCGAAATATTGGTGCAGTGCACATGTTTGGAACTTAATGACATCTGAAATGTTAACATTATGGTTTTATGAATATAAAATTGTGTTTCATAAACTTAAAAACTGAAGGCAAAAAACAACTTAAATATTATCGGACGCACGATGTGGCAGATAATCAGACAACCGTCAGTACGGATGAACTATATTCTTTTAAGAATTTTTTGTTACGTTATGATTTATACAACGATCTTCGTCTTATTTGTCTTTTATTGCGGTAACAACAATCGCAGGTGATGGGCGCAGTGTGGAGCTTCTATCAGTATAAACGCGCTGCAACATTGCATACTCACGAACAACCTCGGACAACGTATTACATTGCTTGGAGCTTCAATCAGTAGATATGCGCTGCAACATTGCATACCCACGAACAACCTCGGACAACGTTTTACACTGCGTTGAGCTTCAATCAGTAGATATGCGCTGCAACATTGCATACCCACGAACAACCTCGGACAACGTTTTACACTGCGTGGAGCTTCAATCAGTAGATATGCGCTGCAACATTGCATACCCACGAACAACCTCGGACAACGTTTTACACTGCGTTGAGCTTCAATCAGTAGATATGCGCTGCAACATTGCATACCCACGAACAACCTCGGACAACGTTTTACACTGCGTGGAGCTTCAATCAGTAGATATGCGCTGCAACATTGCATACCCACGAACAACCTCGGACAACGTTTTACACTGCGTGGAGCTTCAATCAGTAGATATGCGCTGCAACATTGCATACCCACGAACAACCTCGGACAACGTTTTACACTGCGTTGAGCTTCAATCAGTAGATATGCGCTGCAACATTGCATACCCACGAACAACCTCGGACAACGTTTTACACTGCGTGGAGCTTCAATCAGAAGATATGCGCTGCAACATTGCATACCCACGAACAACCTCGGACAACGTTTTACACTGCGTTGAGCTTCAATCAGTAGATATGCGCTGCAACATTGCATACCCACGAACAACCTCGGACAACGTTTTACACTGCGTTGAGCTTCAATCAGTAGATATGCGCTGCAACATTGCATACCCACGAACAACCTCGGACAACGTTTTACACTGCGTGGAGCTTCAATCAGTAGATATGCTCTGCAACATTGCATACCCACGAACAACCTCGGACAACGTTTTACACTGCGTTGAGCTTCAATCAGTAGATATGCGCTGCAACATTGCATACCCACGAACAACCTCGGACAACGTTTTACACTGCGTGGAGCTTCAATCAGTAGATATGCGCTGCAACATTGCATACCCACGAACAACCTCGGACAACGTTTTACACTGCGTGGAGCTTCAATCAGTAGATATGCGCTGCAACATTGCATACCCACGAACAACCTCGGACAACGTTTTACACTGCGTTGAGCTTCAATCAGTAGATATGCGCTGCAACATTGCATACCCACGAACAACCTCGGACAACGTTTTACACTGCGTTGAGCTTCAATCAGTAGATATGCGCTGCAACATTGCATACCCACGAACAACCTCGGACAACGTTTTACACTGCGTTGAGCTTCAATCAGTAGATATGCGCTGCAACATTGCATACCCACGAACAACCTCGGACAACGTTTTACACTGCGTGGAGCTTCAATCAGTATGCGCTGCA
The DNA here is from genome assembly GCA_963675035.1 of Allygus modestus. Taxonomy (NCBI): domain Eukaryota; kingdom Metazoa; phylum Arthropoda; class Insecta; order Hemiptera; family Cicadellidae; genus Allygus; species Allygus modestus. Next base: position 14,836,939 of record OY776113.1, read on the forward strand.
ACATTGCATACCCACGAACAACCTCGGACAACGTTTTACACTGCGTGGAGCTTCAATCAGTAGATATGCGCTGCAACATTGCATACCCACGAACAACCTCGGACAACGTTTTACACTGCGTGGAGCTTCAATCAGTAGATATGCGCTGCAACATTGCATACCCACGAACAACCTCGGACAACGTTTTACACTGCGTGGAGCTTCAATCAGTAGATATGCGCTGCAACATTGCATACCCACGAACAACCTCGGACAACGTTTTACACTGCGTGGAGCTTCAATCAGTAGATATGCGCTGCAACATTGCATACCCACGAACAACCTCGGACAACGTTTTACACTGCGTGGAGCTTCAATCAGTATGCGCTGCAACATTGCATACCCACGAACAACCTCGGACAACGTTTTACACTGCGTGGAGCTTCAATCAGTAGATATGCGCTGCAACATTGCATACCCACGAACAACCTCGGACAACGTTTTACACTGCGTGGAGCTTCAATCAGTAGATATGCGCTGCAACATTGCATACCCACGAACAACCTCGGACAACGTTTTACACTGCGTGGAGCTTCAATCAGTAGATATGCGCTGCAACATTGCATACCCACGAACAACCTCGGACAACGTTTTACACTGCGTGGAGCTTCAATCAGTAGATATGCGCTGCAACATTGCATACCGACGAACAACCTCGGACAACGTTTTACACTGCGTGGAGCTTCAATCAGAAGATATGCGCTGCAACATTGCATACCCACGAACAACCTCGGACAACGTTTTACACTGCGTTGAGCTTCAATCAGTAGATATGCGCTGCAACATTGCATACCCACGAACAACCTTGGACAACGTTTTACACTGCGTTGAGCTTCAATCAGTAGATATGCGCTGCAACATTGCATACCCACGAACAACTTTGGAGAACGTATTACATTGTGTGGAGCTTCTATCAGTAGAAAAACGCTGCAATATTGCACACCCACGAACAACCTCGGACAACGTTTTACACTGCGTTGAGCTTCAATCAGTAGATATGCGCTGCAACATTGCATACCCACGAACAACCTCGGACAACGTTTTACACTGCGTTGAGCTTCAATCAGTAGATATGCGCTGCAACATTGCATACCCACGAACAACCTCGGACAACGTTTTACACTGCGTTGAGCTTCAATCAGTAGATATGCGCTGCAACATTGCATACCCACGAACAACCTCGGACAACGTTTTACACTGCGTGGAGCTTCAATCAGTAGATATGCGCTGCAACATTGCATACCCACGAACAACCTCGGACAACGTTTTACACTGCGTGGAGCTTCAATCAGTAGATATGCGCTGCAACATTGCATACCCACGAACAACCTCGGACAACGTTTTACACTGCGTGGAGCTTCAATCAGTAGATATGCTCTGCAACATTGCATACCCACGAACAACCTCGGAAAACGTTTTACACTGCGTTGAGCTTCAATCAGTAGATATGCGCTGCAACATTGCATACCCACGAACAACCTCGGACAACGTTTTACACTGCGTTGAGCTTCAATCAGTAGATATGCGCTGCAACATTGCATACCCACGAACAACCTCGGACAACGTTTTACACTGCGTGGAGCTTCAATCAGTAGATATGCGCTGCAACATTGCATACCCACGAACAACCTCGGACAACGTTTTACACTGCGTGGAGCTTCAATCAGTAGATATGCTCTGCAACATTGCATACCCACGAACAACCTCGGACAACGTTTTACACTGCGTTGAGCTTCAATCAGTAGATATGCGCTGCAACATTGCATACCCACGAACAACCTCGGACAACGTTTTACACTGCGTGGAGCTTCAATCAGTAGATATGCGCTGCAACATTGCATACCCACGAACAACCTCGGACAACGTTTTACACTGCGTGGAGCTTCAATCAGTAGATATGCGCTGCAACATTGCATACCCACGAACAACCTCGGACAACGTTTTACACTGCGTGGAGCTTCAATCAGTAGATATGCGCTGCAACATTGCATACCCACGAACAACCTCGGACAACGTTTTACACTGCGTGGAGCTTCAATCAGTAGATATGCGCTGCAACATTGCATACCCACGAACAACCTCGGACAACGTTTTACACTGCGTGGAGCTTCAATCAGTAGATATGCGCTGCAACATTGCATACCCACGAACAACCTCGGACAACGTTTTACACTGCGTGGAGCTTCAATCAGTATGCGCTGCAACATTGCATACCCACGAACAACCTCGGACAACGTTTTACACTGCGTGGAGCTTAAATCAGTAGATATGCGATGCAACATTGCATACCCACGAACAACCTCGGACAACGTTTTACACTGCGTGGAGCTTCAATCAGTAGATATGCGCTGCAACATTGCATACCAACGAACAACCTCGAACAACGTTTTACACTGCGTGGAGCTTCAATCAGTAGATATGCGCTGCAACATTGCATACCCACGAACAACCTCGGACAACGTTTTACACTGCGTGGAGCTTCAATCAGTAGATATGCGCTGCAACATTGCATACCCACGAACAACCTCGGACAACGTTTTACACTGCGTGGAGCTTCAATCAGTAGATATGCGCTGCAACATTGCATACCGACGAACAACCTCGGACAACGTTTTACACTGCGTGGAGCTTCAATCAGAAGATATGCGCTGCAACATTGCATACCCACGAACAACCTCGGACAACGTTTTACACTGCGTTGAGCTTCAATCAGTAGATATGCGCTGCAACATTGCATACCCACGAACAACCTTGGACAACGTTTTACACTGCGTTGAGCTTCAATCAGTAGATATGCGCTGCAACATTGCATACCCACGAACAACTTTGGAGAACGTATTACATTGTGTGGAGCTTCTATCAGTAGAAAAACGCTGCAATATTGCACACCCACGAACAACCTCGGACAACGTTTTACACTGCGTTGAGCTTCAATCAGTAGATATGCGCTGCAACATTGCATACCCACGAACAACCTCGGACAACGTTTTACACTGCGTTGAGCTTCAATCAGTAGATATGCGCTGCAACATTGCATACCCACGAACAACCTCGGACAACGTTTTACACTGCGTTGAGCTTCAATCAGTAGATATGCGCTGCAACATTGCATACCCACGAACAACCTCGGACAACGTTTTACACTGCGTGGAGCTTCAATCAGTAGATATGCGCTGCAACATTGCATACCCACGAACAACCTCGGACAACGTTTTACACTGCGTGGAGCTTCAATCAGTAGATATGCGCTGCAACATTGCATACCCACGAACAACCTCGGACAACGTTTTACACTGCGTGGAGCTTCAATCAGTAGATATGCTCTGCAACATTGCATACCCACGAACAACCTCGGACAACGTTTTACACTGCGTTGAGCTTCAATCAGTAGATATGCGCTGCAACATTGCATACCCACGAACAACCTCGGACAACGTTTTACACTGCGTTGAGCTTCAATCAGTAGATATGCGCTGCAACATTGCATACCCACGAACAACCTCGGACAACGTTTTACACTGCGTGGAGCTTCAATCAGTAGATATGCGCTGCAACATTGCATACCCACGAACAACCTCGGACAACGTTTTACACTGCGTGGAGCTTCAATCAGTAGATATGCTCTGCAACATTGCATACCCACGAACAACCTCGGACAACGTTTTACACTGCGTTGAGCTTCAATCAGTAGATATGCGCTGCAACATTGCATACCCACGAACAACCTCGGACAACGTTATACACTGCGTGGAGCTTCAATCAGTAGATATGCGCTGCAACATTGCATACCCACGAACAACCTCGGACAACGTTTTACACTGCGTGGAGCTTCAATCAGTAGATATGCGCTGCAACATTGCATACCCACGAACAACCTCGGACAACGTTTTACACTGCGTGGAGCTTCAATCAGTAGATATGCGCTGCAACATTGCATACCCACGAACAACCTCGGACAACGTTTTACACTGCGTGGAGCTTCAATCAGTAGATATGCGCTGCAACATTGCATACCCACGAACAACCTCGGACAACGTTTTACACTGCGTGGAGCTTCAATCAGTAGATATGCGCTGCAACATTGCATACCCACGAACAACCTCGGACAACGTTTTACACTGCGTGGAGCTTCAATCAGTATGCGCTGCAACATTGCATACCCACGAACAACCTCGGACAACGTTTTACACTGCGTGGAGCTTCAATCAGTAGATATGCGCTGCAACATTGCATACCCACGAACAACCTCGGACAACGTTTTACACTGCGTGGAGCTTCAATCAGTAGATATGCGCTGCAACATTGCATACCCACGAACAACCTCGGACAACGTTTTCCACTGCGTGGAGCTTCAATCAGTAGATATGCGCTGCAACATTGCATACCCACGAACAACCTCGGACAACGTTTTACACTGCGTTGAGCTTCAATCAGTAGATATGCGCTGCAACATTGCATACCCACGAACAACCTTGGACAACGTTTTACACCGCGTAGAGCTTCAATCAGTAGATATGCGCTGCAACATTGCATACCCACGAACAACTTTGGAGAACGTATTACATTGTGTGGAGCTTCTATCAGTAGAAAAACGCTGCAATATTGCACACCCACGAACAACCTCGGACAACGTTTTACACTGCGTTGAGCTTCAATCAGTAGATATGCGCTGCAACATTGCATACCCACGAACAACCTCGGACAACGTTTTACACTGCGTTGAGCTTCAATCAGTAGATATGCACTGCAACATTGCATACCCACGAACAACCTCGGACAACGTTTTACACTGCGTTGAGCTTCAATCAGTAGATATGCGCTGCAACATTGCATACCCACGAACAACCTCGGACAACGTTTTACACTGCGTGGAGCTTCAATCAGTAGATATGCGCTGCAACATTGCATACCCACGAACAACCTCGGACAACGTTTTACACTGCGTGGAGCTTCAATCAGTAGATATGCGCTGCAACATTGCATACCCACGAACAACCTCGGACAACGTTTTACACTGCGTTGAGCTTCAATCAGTAGATATGCGCTGCAACATTGCATACCCACGAACAACCTCGGACAACGTTTTACACTGCGTGGAGCTTCAATCAGTAGATATGCGCTGCAACATTGCATACCCACGAACAACCTCGGACAACGTTTTACACTGCGTGGAGCTTCAATCAGTAGATATGCTCTGCAACATTGCATACCCACGAACAACCTCGGACAACGTTTTACACTGCGTTGATCTTCAATCAGTAGATATGCGCTGCAACATTGCATACCCACGAACAACCTCGGACAACGTTTTACACTGCGTGGAGCTTCAATCAGTAGATATGCGCTGCAACATTGCATACCCACGAACAACCTCGGACAACGTTTTACACTGCGTGGAGCTTCAATCAGTAGATATGCGCTGCAACATTGCATACCCACGAACAACCTCGGACAACCTTTTACACTGCGTGGAGCTTCAATCAGTAGATATGCGCTGCAACATTGCATACCCACGAACAACCTCGGACAACGTTTTACACTGCGTGGAGCTTCAATCAGTAGATATGCGCTGCAACATTGCATACCCACGAACAACCTCGGACAACGTTTTACACTGCGTGGAGCTTCAATCAGTAGATATGCGCTGCAACATTGCATACCCACGAACAACCTCGGACAACGTTTTACACTGCGTGGAGCTTCAATCAGTATGAGCTGCAACATTGCATACCCACGAACAACCTCGGACAACGTTTTACACTGCGTGGAGCTTCAATCAGTAGATATGCGCTGCAACATTGCATACCCACGAACAACCTCGGACAACGTTTTACACTGCGTGGAGCTTCAATCAGTAGATATGCGCTGCAACATTGCATACCCACGAACAACCTCGGACAACGTTTTACACTGCGTGGAGCTTCAATCAGTAGATATGCGCTGCAACATTGCATACCCACGAACAACCTCGGACAACGTTTTACACTGCGTGGAGCTTCAATCAGTAGATATGCGCTGCAACATTGCATACCCACGAACAACCTCGGACAACGTTTTACACTGCGTGGAGCTTCAATCAGTAGATATGCGCTGCAACATTGCATACCCACGAACAACCTCGGACAACGTTTTACACTGCGTTGAGCTTCAATCAGTAGATACGCGCTGCAACATTGCATACCCACGAACAACCTCGGACAACGTTTTACACTGCGTGGAGCTTCAATCAGTAGATATGCGCTGCAACATTGCATACCCACGAACAACCTCGGACAACGTTTTACACTGCGTGGAGCTTCAATCAGTAGATATGCGCTGCAACATTGCATACCCACGAACAACCTCGGACAACGTTTTACACTGCGTGGAGCTTCAATCAGTATGCGCTGCAACATTGCATACCCACGAACAACCTCGGACAACGTTTTACACTGCGTTGAGCTTCAATCAGTAGATATGCGCTGCAACATTGCATACCCACGAACAACCTCGGACAACGTTTTACACTGCGTTGAGCTTCAATCAGTAGATATGCGCTGCAACATTGCATACCCACGAACAACCTCGGACAACGTTTTACACTGCGTGGAGCTTCAATCAGTAGATATGCGCTGCAACATTGCATACCCACGAACAACCTCGGACAATGTATGACATTGCATCAGGATAGGCTGAGTTTGGGCCTTCATTAGATTAAATAATGTAAAATATGTATTCCCCGAATTAAATAATGTAAAAATGTCAATGATTTCAATTTAAAAAATTTCTTGTCCAATCAACTGATGCCTAAGCTAACCGATATACTTGATTTCGAAACTCCTCAACGGTGCGTTAATTAGATTTAAAACAATGGAACTGTGAATGGTTCGGCGGTGAATGGCTTGCCGAATGGTTTGAAATGATCGAGGAATGCTCCCATTGGCATTGGCTTTGTTTGAAACACTTTTAATTGTATGATTGAATTTTCGTTGTTACATTCAAGTACGTATGTACTGCTTAGTAATAAAGAAACAGTATTACTGTACCGTTGTTAGCTTTTACTGGTATTTAGATAATAATCTTAATAAACGGTATCAGGAAACCGACACATACTTTCTCCCTTTTAGCCAAACTTTAATGCCAAAAATATTTGTTATTTACTAAATATAGAATATGAAGTATAGAAAAATGTACAGAAAATTGTCTAAAATAGTTGTTTTCAGATATATCCACCCAAATTGCTTTTTTGGAGGCACTGTAGAGTCCGTTGCTACACACAGTAGTTTTGAGAGGGGAAATGCCCTCTTGCCCCCCCAGGGTTAAATAGCAACACATTTCGAACATCATCTGTTGGTCAATGCTAACTTGACCTGCATATAAAATTTTAATGAAATTGATCAGTAAATAAGAGAGAAATAGTTATTTTTGTATTCCCCATAAGAATAACATTGGACAATGTACTGTGTTTACCGCTAAATGAAAATTTCAATTTTCTCCGCAACTAGCAATCGAAGAATAGTAATTTAAGATACTAATTTATTTAGTTTTTTGAGCTCTTTTTAATGGTGAATAGTAATATTTTTTAACATTTATGATTTTTTATGAAAAATCCAAAAAACTGAATTTTTGATGTTTTAAGTCCTGTAATTTCTGAACCCGAATTTTTCCAGAAATGCGGGTGGTGTCATTTTGTTGGAAACCTAAAGTTCTACAAACCACGAAAGTTTCATCAAAATCGTTAGAGCCGTTTTTAAGAAATTTGGATTTTTCATGTTTTTTGGTGGTTTTTGGGGGATAATTACCCTTAAAAATCAAAAATTCAAAAAAATGAAAAAAATGCCTGGAGATATCGTGGATTAGTACCTACATACCAAATTTCATAAAAATCGGCCCATAGGTTAGGGCTCTAGCTCTGTAAACATCCACACAGACACACACACACACGGACACACACACACACACACACACACAGACAGACATCACGTAAAAACCACTTTTTTGGGATCAGGGAGCACCAAAACGAATATTTCCACTAACAACTCAAATTCGAAAATTTTTACGAAAACAATACTTTCTCCATATACTATGTATAGGGGGAGAAAGTAAAAATGAAAGAATAGTAAAATATTTCAGTAGTACTCATTTATATTATTTTGTCTCTTTTTATAAATTTGATTTCTAAATTAACACATGACAAGTATCGCAACAAATATTAAATTTACTGGTTACATAAGTCTGAACTGGTACATATTAACATAGACTGGAGTCGTATTATGCATATTTTCATTTTTAACGTTTTTTCCCTTTAGAAAATAAGCTATTACCGTAGGTGGCAACGTAAGACTTAATCACGAGACCATGATAAGTTTTCATTTTCAGGCCCCACGATAACCTTCGTAAAAAAGTCCGATCGTAATTAAATTTGGTATAAACGTGTAAGGTAGCATCTATTTTCATAAGTTAGAAAACCATACAGCTCGCAACATTTTAAAGGGGGTTGTACCCCGAAAATTATTTTTTGAACTTTTACATATAATTATTTTCAACCCAAAACCCAAATTTTGGTTTACACCTTTGAATTTAGCTTAAAAAAGCAATTAAACTTAGTATTCTGAAATATTTCTGTATGTCAATCGGTTACTGAGGTATTGAAAGTGCTAAACACAACACATTGTCCAATGTTAATCTAATAGAGAATTAGTACATTTTTTTATCTTGCTTATTAATGAACATATATTAATGAATCTTGGCATATGGCTTCATATGGTTGGGGTTTACTGACATTTGCAAACAAAACCCATTCTTTTTCGGTCATCATGGCAGCAAACCTGCGTACTCAGCAGCTATTATAATGTTATTCTTATGGAGAGTAAGAAACATGCGATACCTTGCTTGCTTTTGAACATATATAGGTAAAACTTGGTATATTGTTTCACGTGGTGGTGTTTCACGTAGTAGTACTTGCATTAAAACTTGATTTTGGGACCCTTTATACAGCAAACTTGTGTACTCAGTTTTAATGTTTTTCTTATGGAGAATAAATAAAGTGTTATACTCGCATAATTTATGACTATTCTTTTACGAAAGTTGGTAACTGACTTCATGAATTAGTGAGGTACCATTTGCAATTTGCTGATTGTAGGTTTGCTGAAAAGGGGGCATTTTTTACTTTATATATATTTAAGTTTAATACTTGTTTTACTGAAATTGACGTAAGTGATTCATAGTTCAAATATACAAATGGGTGCATAAAGATATGTGAGTGTGTGTTAGTTTTTTTGTACTTCATTAAATAAATACAGTAGACGCCTCGACCACTGTATTTTGTATTGTGCAGTTGACGCCTCGAAGTAAAGCAACGACAAATTTCCTGCATACAGGATCTGACTAAACTGTTGAATATACCCAAGATAACAAATTCAGACACTATTGATGCTCAGTCTTTGTGTGAGAGCATAGTTCCTGAACCAGAACTTCTTGAACAGATGAGTCTTGTTTGCATTTGCTGTAATATCTTTGATTTATAAATATTGCATGACATGATTTTAGACATTAGATTTAATATGAAACTCAGATATTTCATCAGTTTCAGAAAACACTTACATCTCGTGGTGCATGCATCTAAAAAAGGCAACCAACTTTGCTTCGAACATTAAAATGCAATATGGTAATCTAAAATGACAATGTTAATATTAAAAAGTAGATTACTGTAAATGACTTTTTGACATGTTTTGAAGCTCTTTATACATAGTAACAGACCACATACTTACACAGTCACAGGCTACATACACACACAGTCACAGGCTATATACATACACAGTCACAGGCTATATACATACACAGTCACAGGCTACATACATACACAGTCATAGGCTATATACATACACAGTCACAGGCTACATAATACACAGTCACAGGCTATATACATACACAGTCACAGGCTACATACATACACAGTCATAGGCTATATACATACACAGTCACAGGCTACATACATACACAGTCACAGGTTACATACATACACAGTCACAGGCTATATACATACACAGTCACAGGCTACATACATACACAGTCATAGGCTATATACATACACATACATACACAGTAACAGGCTACATACATACACATACATACATAGTCACAGGCTACACATATACACATAAATACACAGTCAAAGTCTATATACATACACATACATACATAGTCACAGGCTACATACATACACATATTTACATAGTAACAGGCTACATACATACACATACATACATAGTCACGGGCTACATACATACACATAAATACACAGTCACAGTCCATATACATACACATACATACATAGTCACAGGCTACATACATACACATATTTACATAGTCACAGGCTACATACATACATATACATACACAGTCACAAGTTATATACATACACAGTAATAGGCTATATACATACACATACATAAATAGTAACAGGCTACATACATACACATACATACACAGTCACAGGCTACATACATACACATACATACATAGTCACAGGCTACATACATACACATACATACACAGTTACAGTCGTTATACATACACATACATACATAGTCACAGGCTACATATATACACATACTTACATAGTCACAGGCTACATACATACATATATATACACAGTCAGGATGCATACATACACAGTTACAGTCGCCATACATACACAATCACAGGCTACATACATACACATATATACACAGTTCAAGTTCAAAATTTCCGTAAGAAGTCTTACATGTTTTACAATTACAACCATGTGTACAAAACACTTGCGGGCGTCAGAAAGTCATGCACATTATAAAGCCTTTGAAGTAATCAGTCTTGAGGTAATATTATTTCACTAATTAATTTCACAGTACATCACAAAACAAATACAAAATATAATACATGGGTATTGGAAACGTCTATATACAAAACAAAATTCTTCATAAACACATTCATTACAAACATTTGATTGATGCATTCATAGAATTAAATATATACACATACATATCAATAGACATAAACATATGCAGCCCATAGGTATTAACGTTCAACCTGAATGATAAGTATACAAATTCGCTTAGAAAATACAAAAATACATACTAACACATTGATAACAACATAAATCCTATTTACAAACCTACAATATATGTTTCCTCATTACTCATTATCATTACACAATAGCTTCAGAAAATATTGACATTTCAACCTGTTTTTTTATATCCTTGATAGTTACCATGTAACATGTTCCTTAACTTGTGATAATTACTTACAAAAAATATTAACCACTTTGCCATGACACTGCATCCGGCTGGTGACTTTCATTTGTCTTGGTACAGATATCATGCCATCCGAAATATTTCTTGTTCTCCTACTTATGGTAACAAGGGGAGAAACATAACTAAATATATACTAAAAAATACAGTCACAGGCTACATACATACACATACGTACATAGTCACAGGCTACATACATACACATACATACACAGTCACAGGTTACATACATACACAGTCACAGCCTATATACATACACATACATACACAGTAACAGGCTACATACATACACATGCATACATAGTCACAGGCCACATGCATATATATGAATACATAGTCACGGGCTACATACATACACATACACATATAGTCACAGGCTACATACATACACATACATACATAGTCACAGGCTACATACATACACATACATACACAGTCACAGGTTACATACATACACAGTCACAGGCTACATACATACACATGGATACATAGTCACAGCCTACATACATACACATACACATATAGTCACAGGATACATACATACACATGCATACATAGTCACAGGTTACATACATAAATGTATGTATGTATGTATGTAAGGTATACAATGATTACACACCCTTTATGATCAATTACCATAACCCTCGGCTGCGCCAAAGCCTGCGGAACACTAAACCAGATTATCCCACATTACCGTTGATGTATTTGATATCTCGCGGCAGCAATATATTGCAGACCCTGGGCGGTCACTGTGATAAAGAACCACTTATCCTTCGATCAAATATTAAAAACTTGTCTGGATATCGACAATGTGTTTTGTTTGTTATTTTAGTGTGTAAATACGCTTACAGCAGTTGTATTTTGTATACATATTTGTTTGGATTTATAATATAATTTTTACACTGATCAACGGAGGAATTCATATCGCGATATGTTTAAAAATACTTCGCAATAAGCATAATTTTGTCTCACGTTTTGCCAATTCATAGCAAGTCAACTATAGTTCTAATCATTCATGGAAAATTTCCGCAATAATTTCTTAAACAACATAAACAGAGTACATAATAATTAAGTTGGTACAATTTTGTCAGTTTGTCTTTTTGCTATAACATTTATATACACTTTCTAAACACAAAGGCTTGTCTGCTTTGTTTTCCAGTTTATATTATAACGTAGGCTTTGTATTAGCCAAAATGCATTCATTTCAAGAGAAAGTTAAGTGGTGACAAATATTGGAATTTACTGTCCAACTCATTTAAATGGTTACAGTTTATACACTTTACGGAAACCTAAAGAAGAACACACATTTGAAGAAGATCTGTGATCTTATTCAGACGAATCCTGCCAACTAACATTGTAATACATATTTGTCTGGGGACGATGAAACTGCCCCGATATTTTAGGTCCATTTGAAACGATGAAACTGCCCCGCTCATTAAAGAGGATCAAGAAGGGTCGCCTCGCCAGACCAGAAATGCTCAAATTGCCCCGAGCGACCGGCAAGGTAGCCACTACGAGTCTGGGGATAAAGAGAATTATTGTCGTCCTTGCGTCCTGTGTGTGCCTGCAGTCTTCTAATAACTGCCACCAATATAAGAAATTACTAGGTGATAAACTACCGCTTCGTTGGGCTTTAAAATCAGTATAAGTTAGTGATATAATCTGTGTTTAAACTTAGGAACTCGCGAGCAATTATTGTCAGATAAAAAACAAAGTCACACACCGAACCATATTTCCACTTACAGAAATAAACTTAGATCAAATTTAAATGTTTTTGTTCTGAAAAATAATATAACTCGTTTAAAAACACCTAATATTAAGGGCCAAGACTGTATAATAAGAGACTGTATAATAAGGGCCAAGACTGACTAAACAAATAAGAGAAGAAAAACGATGTCTATGACAGGCTATTTACTTTAAAAAATAATTTTGAAAACATGTTAAGGATGTTACCGCATGAATGTGTGTGACAGGAAAAACAGTCGACGGCAGTTTTAGAATACTGCAGTCACTTACAGGACGCAGGGACACAAATAATTCCCTTTTTCCCCAGACCCGTAGCGGCTACCTTGCCGGGCGCTCGGGGCAATTTCAGCATTTCTGGTCTTGCGAGGCGACCCTTCTTGATCCTCTTTAATGAGCGGGGCAGTTTCATCGTTTCAAAAGTACCCAAAATGTCGGGGCAGTTTCACTACGCCCATTTGTTTAGATTATTTCTTTTGGGTTTTTTTTGTGACGAAAGTTTAACAAGTGTCATCTTGCCATTGTTGATCACTAAACATGCCATTGCCCGAGCTGCTCTGGACGAAAACATTAGATCCTTAACCATGCAACTTAAAAACAAAAACACAATATTCTACGAATTTAGGTGTGTCATTTTAGTTTTTTTGAGCTTTTGAGATATGACGTCATCAAATTATTGGAAATCATAATTTATTCAGAAGCCACTTTATATTATTCACCACGGGGTAGCCATGTGTGGTCTGAAATTAATGCCATTGTCTTGAATAATGAAAGAAACCCAATTAACAACACATTTACATATACACATTATTAAATGAGTAAAACGTAAAATTTAATAAAAATTGTAAATAAATAAATATTAAGTCTGCGATGTATTTCTTTCAAAGTTATACCATTCTTTGGAAGACCCTGTACGAAAGCACATACAAAGTCATGTGTTATTTATTTGTTATAAAACACTATAAAGTAGGTATTTTAGTCTTTACTCTGGCGTCAATACAGCTATTGTGACATATATTTCTTAACCTGCTTCATCATCGTAAATTTAGTTGGCCTGATCAACCAACATATGGAATTTTTCCACTGTTGAGCGCGCCGACAGTAGCCGATACCTACAGTCCTTAGTTAAATGTCATGAATTTGCGTCCTACCCTTGAAGGAGTACGGAAATGCCTATACCGTTAAGTAAATGCCTATACCGTTGAGTAAATGCCTATACCGTTGAGTAAATGCCTATACCGTTGAGTGAATGCCTATACCGTTGAGTAAATGCCTATACAGTTGAGTAAATGCCTATACCGTTGAGTGAATGCCTATACCGTTGAGTAAATGCCTATACCGTTGAGTAAATGCCTATACCGTTGAGTAAATGCCTTGCCCAATCTAGCCGCCGCCGCGGCGCCGGCCGGACGACTTTCACTTCATTGCCTCCCTTACAGCCGCCGACCGTTTATCTGATGTCTGAAAACATGAAGCGCTTTGACAAAATTAAGTCTGTCTACGCTGAAACGTTATCTAGTCAAGATGTGTCTGCCATCTTCTCAACCCTCCGACTTCGTTGGATCTGCACGCTGACTTTATTTGAAGTAACCGAGGAGAGCAAATGCCATAATTTGTCTTAAATAAATTGGGGAATTTATTAACAAATTTTCAAAAGAGTTTTAGTTAAAAAAGTAAACATTTTGTTAAACATTTTATAAATGCATTGAACATGATTCAACAAACTTGCCTTTGGTTTGCCCGTTGGGCTTACAATGTCTGCCTGTAGTAAAATTATTATTATATGTTCTTTTGAAATTTATGTGAGAAACTATTCTGTAATTGTTTAAAGGTGTTCTATTTTATGTAAAAGTAAAATTGTCCTGTTGAGATCTGCAAAGCCGTTTTCATGAAATTTCTGCAAGCATTCTTGTAAGCAATTTAAAGGTAAAATCATTTTGGCGTAAAAGAAATATCACTTTGAGCCTATTTATCGAAATGTAGTGAAACAAATAATACTAAACTTGTTATATTTTGCTTTAAGTTTATTTACAGCTTTTGTTGTAAAAATGTAACGTAACAATTGTTGTGCTTCACAATGTCGGCATTATTTTCTCCTGCTTGGCAAAAGTATTTATTGAGTCAAAACATTGTGCTATTTATCAGCAGTTTAAAATATTCCTTTCTCAGATGACAATGTTTTGATTATTTTCTTAAATGTTTACCTGGTGTTACTTTTTTATATTATGTGTTAGGATTTTTGTGCCATTTATTTTCGTAAGGAGTAGTTAATTTTAATGTACACAAAATGTTTACTGCTTAATATATAACATTGACAAATTATCTGGCCCACTTTGGGAGTATGACGTTGGACTGATCACCCAACCTTATAAATCACACTTCTGCTGTGGATGCACGCCCACGGCAGCCCGACATTCCGCCATGTTATTGGTTGCATGTTACCATTGTCGCCTGAAAACATCGAAGGCATAACCTTTGCCGAGCTGCGGCATAGCCGACCACAGAGCCGCATGGCGTTATCAGCTGACTGATGAGTATCAAAGGTCTGCTGGACTGATTAACCGAGAGAACGCGGTATTAGCCTGACTGGAGGTGTTGCGGTTGGATTGATGACTTGATTTGTGCCCTCGCCATCGTTGGATTTTCCCTAGCTATTGGATAGTTTCCCGAGGTGAGCTAGTAAACATGTTTTTGCTTTGCATTCTAAAACTCGATCTTCTATAAGAATATTTTACTTTTTAAAAAATATCTGTAACGCCTTTTTGTTAAGAATACTTTATTTCGCTTTTATTAATTCAAGATTGGAATATGCTATCAGTTGTTAAGGAGGAACATATAAATGCTACACTGAAAAATTAAGAATCACACAAAATCATTTTCAAGGTTAATTACTAACAGTCGTAAGACAAATAGTTCTTTTCCTTTATTTTTTTTATTAAAAATACTTCCTGTCCAACATTTGTACGCGTATAAAGTGCTCAGACTTTTTTATTTTAGAAGTGGAAATACAGGCACACAAAATCTTTTATACAATACAAGAAGTAGTAATCAAGCCGTATTTAGATTACCCAAAGTAAACAAAACATTATTTAGGCACTCTTATCAGTACAGCGGACCTAAATACTTCAACCAGCTCCCACAAGAAGTTAAAAACTGCTTGAGTCTTAAATCTTTTTCTGTGCAATTAAAAAAATGGCTTTTCAAAATTTCGAATGTTGATTTCATGAATAATGTATTAATTTAAACTATATTTGCTTATTGCACTACTTAAAACTTATATTGAAACTATTTTTTTATGTCATTTATATACTAAGTGTGTTAAAGTTTACTATTATTTGGAGAGATAAATATTAAGTTGATGTCATGTCAGACGCCACGGAGAGCGGCAAGATGTGTTTATGCATAGAAGGACTGGACTCAGTTGTTAATGTAAAGTTTATTTTGTTTGTTTTTTTCAACGTTGTCACAATAACTGGTTGATGTGACAACGTAATTCCAAGAAAATTAATGTGTTTGAGTGTTGTAAGTTTGGGTGGAATAAATCATTATTTCATTTCATATTTCAATACCATAGTTTTAAATATAACCTGTGAAATAAATTTATAGCCAGAACTCAAGCTTTATTTTGTTCATACCTGACTCTATGGTTTATTAAAATTATTTCAACTTAGGTCAATTTAACTGTGGCATTTAATTAATTATTTCAATTTATCTTTTGGTGATTGAGAACCTACTAAATTAAATTAAAGATTCATGTTACCAACATTATGAGACTAGTCAACTACAGTTGTAGCTGTGAGAGATTTTGTAGGCTTATTTTATTATCTATTTTATTGTTTGGCAAACCATAGGTCTGGGAAGTCCTCCCCCTTTACTTAGCTTATTTACATTTTACTTATGGTATTGGCTACACCTAGGCTATCTTCACACCCTGCAGGAAGAGTTCCTTGTTGTGTCCTGCTGAGCTTGAAGGTCAATAAGGTGGCGCCGCTTTTATCTATTCATTCGAATCTACAATTTCAACATCTGGGAAGCATAGCTTATGGTGACTACCAATCATACTAGGTCTGCCATATTTTGACCCCCCTTATGCCTGAGCTGCTAGGAAACTTAGAGGGCAGGCGTTGCGCTATAGCACAGTATTGTTTTATGTGAAAATATAAGAACATATTTTAGTTTTCTTATGATACTTTGTATTAGTGTGTAATCTATTGCTAGACTAATTGAAATTTAATTTATCCTAAGTTTTTAATTTGATTACTTCATATTTTGTTCTATTAAAAACAAAACTTTTTTCAAAATCGTAAAAAGTAAAAAGAAATGTAAAGTCATACTGTAGTCCATTTACACACACACATTATATATTAAATTCACTAGTTTTAAAATGTTTAACATTTAAAATTTCCAAGGCTATCATGTATCATATTGAAATATTTTTATTTTAAGTCGTCATATTTAACACAAAGATTGATTTTGACATGAGTATGATATTTGGCAGGTTAAAAATGTGTATATATATATATATATATATATATATATATGTATATACTAGCAACAAAGTCTGTTGAATCAAAAATTGCAATGGTATAAAAATGAACGCATCTGAAAATTAAAAGTTATTTTAATAATACTAATTACTAAATGCAACTATAATGAAAGGTACTATTCATAAAGCTCTGAAAATATCCTAAACAATTGTATTATATATTTCAGGATATCTTATACTCTTATATGATCAATGTTTGCCTGATTGGTTGGTTGCACAATTATCTCGAAAACGGCTCCGAGGATTTCGTTCAAATTTTGGAAATAACTAAGTTCTGGTATAAAATTATGTTCTAGACAGGTCTCATCCCCAGTAAAATCAAATAATGTTAAAAAACGAAAATAAAAAGTTAAAAAAATTAACATTGGGCTTATGGAGTTTAAAATCAAAACAAAAGAATTTCAACAGTTGTTTATCATCAATCAATGAACTGTCAAAGTAATACTCATGTTGTTTATGGTTATTAACATGTGGTTTCGTTAGAGCAGAGATTCAAATATTTGAGTAAAGATTACATATATAAAGTAGTAAAATAAATCAAATGGACATTGAGCTATAAATAACAACTGGAGTGGCCGTAAAAATCCAGAAAAAAGGCAAATGAGTTATAAAAATCCGATTATCAGTAGGGGGAATAGGTGAAATATTACTCCAAGTCACTTAAACAATCTGACTGGCCTTTCTCCGAGCAAAGCTCGGCCCCCAGGTACTATTTATTAATCAGGGCTGAGCTAAAAGCTTGTAATGCGTACTGGAGTTCTTGGTTAGTTTCAAAATAATTTATTTTACTCTACTTTACTCTCTCTCGTAAGTTAGAATGTTTACTCACTTAGCTTAGTGAGATGATACCCAGGAAATTTATTGAATTAGACACAAGAGTTTGTACCAATATATAACCCTTTAAAATACATAAATAATCAGGTAAATGCCATACACTTTGGTAAATAATGATTCTTAAGTCATTCAAATATGTTCTTACTTCATAAATTAAAATCAGAGGCCTCTGTGCTCTAACCGCTATTCATCAAACAACCAATTAAATTTCAAGCACAGAAAACAAAATTAATTAACCCTTTTTAAAATAATTGGATATGTAAATAGTCAGTTCACATTGCCATAGGCCAAAGTTCATCAAACAAATTTATAAATAACACGAGTGTACAACTTCTAAGCAAAATAAAAATGTTTAATTAAATATATGAGATACTGGGCGGATGACCGTTAGTCCATAATTAAATGTCCCTGTCCCTCAGATAACAAAATATTTATTATCTCTCAGTTATTAAATGAACATATCATCAATAATCATTTGCAAAAATTAACCAAATAAAACAATATAACGCATTTACTGCTTTACCCGTGTTACCATTATTACTCCAATAATATAACCTTGCATATACAGCTTTAGATTATTTAAAAAATGTTGCATATATTTAATTATTTATTCATTTATTTCCGATGGAATATATCAATAATATCAAACATTAATACATTTATGTACAAATACAATACAGTTCTACTACAGCCTACAGGCCATTCTTTAAACAGAACTCGGGTTAATAACTTTATTATACAACTGACAGGATTTTCTGTTGTCTGAGAGATATTATTATCTTGAAATAACTCATATTAAACCTTATTTATTTTATACTTTCTATTAGCAAGCTTTACTGTTTGAGATTCTTTATTTATAAATTGATATCATTATTCAAGGAATCCGTTTTCCCTTGACTTTAGAACGCTTTCTTATACATTTCCTTTAAATAAGAGTAGCACAATTAGCAGAGGATAGTTTTTCACATACCAATAAAGCGAGAACTCGGTGATCCAGAGTGGTGAATGTCCCCCGTGCGATGTCAGTCCCTTGTCCCTCGTGTGGTCCAGTGACCCCTCGTGTGGTCCGCTGGCCCCTCGTGTGGTCTGGTGGCCCCTTGTGTGATCCGGTGGCCCCTCGTGTGGCTCTCGTGTGATTCAGTGGTCCCTCGCGTGGTCCGGTGGCCCTCGCGTGTCTCTCGTGTAGTCCGGTGGCCCTTCGTGTGGTCCGCTGGCCCCTTGTGTGATCCTGTGGCCCCTCGTGTGGCTCTCGTGTGATTCAGTGGTCCCTCGTGTGGTCCGCTGGCCCCTCGTGTGGTCCGGTGGCCCCTTGTGTAGTCCGGTGGCCCCTCGTGTAGTCCGGTGGCCCCTCGTTTGGTCCGGTGGCCCCTCGTGTGGTCCGGTGGCCCTCGTGTGGTCCGGTGGCCCTCGTGTGGTCCGCTGGCCCCTCGTGTGGTCCGGTGGCCCCTTGTGTGATCCGGTGGCCCCTCGTGTGGCTCTCGTGTGATTCAGTGGTCCCTCGTGTGGTCCGGTGGCCCCTCGTGTGGCTCTCGTGTGATTCAGTGGTCCCTCGTGTGGTCCGGTGGCCCCTCGTGTTGTACGTTGGACCCTCGTGTAGTCCGGTGGCCTCTCGTGTGGTCCGGTGGCCCTCGCGTGGCTCTCGTGTAGTCCCGTGGCCATCGTGTGGTCCGCTGGCCCCTCGTGTGGTCCGGTGGCCCCTTGTGTGATCCGGTGGCCCCTCGTGTGGCTCTCGTGTGATTCAGTAGTCCCTCGTGTGGTCCGGCGGTCCCGCGTGTGGTCCGGTGGCCCCTCGTGTGGTACGTTGGCCCCTTGTGTGGTCCGGTGACCCCTCGTGTGGTCCGGTGGTCCCTCGTGTGGTCGGGTGGCCCCTCATCTGGTCCGGTGGCCCCTCGTCTTTGGTCCTCCTGTATTACTGCCTCCTGAGGATCCTTGAGACCTCCTCCGGACACAGACCTCTGCAGGACCTCTCTGAACTCTGGCCGTGTGGATACCGTTCTCCCCTCGCTGTAGGTAGCTCCTCAACTTCTTCTCGTGGATGTGCGATGACGAACTTGGTCGGAAATTGGACAACACTAGGTAGCAAATGCTCCAATCCTAAGTGTAATGGGACCTGCTCAATCCAGCCCCTTGTCCTTCCACCCCTTCACTCCTTGCCTATCCTCTCCTGACTGCCTCTTTTCTCCTTTTTTGATATTTCCTCCGATTGCCATAACTCTCCCAATTTCGCTAAGTCACGCCAATTGCGGACTTCCACACTCGCTGTAATTCGTTGCCGTAGTTGATCAGCATTTCGCCACCATGATTTAGTGTTTTAGTGAGTTACCTTATATTTGAACTGCTTGAACCCTGGGTCACCTAGATGTTTACATTTTGTAACTGAGTCCTCATTTACTGTTGTTGCAAACCTCTGATTTCCTGTTATTTCCAAAATTCTCATTAATTTTTATAATTTGTATAGGTATAATATTATTTAAGGTTCATAATAATACAAAAGGATACAAATAAATATATATTTTTAAAAATTGATTTCCACAGAATTTTTTTAAAGAGAATATTGTAATTTTGTACCTATTTCTCATAATCAAATTTCTGACTTTGATAATTATTTGGCAATCCAAAAAACTAATCGTTTCCAATGACGGGCTCAACATTAAAATCGGCCTGGTGGAACACCAGATTTAGTTGTGTACAGCAAAATTCCTTACACTCATTATATATTGTCAATAATTGGTTACAAATTTGAAGTTGTTTTGATTTATTAGCTGTAGTTCAAATCAGGTGGTCAAATAGACCAAGATATAATATTCTTTTAGCTTTTGAAATTGTCTACAAATCCAATTAGAAAAAAAATATAATTTGTTATCACATTTCTAACGTATTTCTTGCAGTTTAATATTTTACGTTTTCCTCCATTAATTACAAAATATGTCTGAGTTTGATAATTATTTTACAATCTACATTATTAAGGGTTTCTTATAAGGGGTTAAATTTTAAAATCCGTCCATAGCAACTGTAGATTTAGTGTATATTACCCTTAATAGTATAAATTATAGCCCCTACACTCATTTTATATCGCCAAAGATAGATTGCAAAATTTGGAGGTTGTTTTGTATTTTTATCTATAACTCCAAATTGCAGACAAATCGATATGAAGCACTAGTTGACAAAGTGACTAAGCAAATGCAAAGAATGACTGGAATAAACAAGTAATTTGTTGACAAATTTGTAATATATTTCTTTCAATTTAATATCTTACGTTTTCTTCCATAAATTACAAAATATGTCAGACTTTCATAATTATTTTTCAATATACCAATTACGAGTTTCCAATGAAGCGTTTAAAATTAAAGTTCGTCTGGTGAAACTCTATAGTTAGCTAAACACAGCTAAATATAACCCGTATATAATAAAATATAAGCTAAATATAGCCCTTACATTAATTATATTTTTCAAAAATTAGAACCAGAAAATTCGAGATCGTTTACATTTTATAGCTGTAGTTAAAAACTGTAGAAAAATCAACCAAAGTGGATGATGATTTTCTTAGGCCTGAAATATTTACTACAAACTAATGAGGGGCACTTCTTGAAAAAGTTATAAAACCAACTTAAAAGTCGAAAAAAATGCATTCCTAACGAATTTACCACGTATTTCTTACGGGGTATATTTTATGATTTCTACCCCATAAATAATGAGAAAACGTGGAACTTTAATAACTTTGTCAATCTGCACAGGTAGGGGTTAAAAATGAGCAATCAGTTATAAACATAGGCCAGCAGGAACGTTAGATTTAGTTGTACAATGTCTCACCAGAATCTCAGCACCCCAAAACAACCTTCATGTTCTTAGTTTAATTGACTTATTCAATTATATATAAGAATATTAACTGATTTTCATTAAATTTCAAAATTAAATTGTATTTTTGGGGCTAATTTAAACCTGACAAATAACAGTGTAAAATATGGAAAACTGTCATGAGCACCTTAGAAGTGATGTTGTTAATACTTTTTTTCTAATAGCTAATGTAATGTCAGTATTGGTGATTATTAATGATTTTACAACTCAAATTACTCAAAAGGTTTCAAGTGGCACATTGCAGTATCGGTTCCAAATTGGACTACATCCAGAATACTATAATCTAGAATAATCTATAACAAATACAAAACAAATATAATTTATGTAATTAAATAAAAAATAAATAAATATGTCTTTGTGTGTGTATGCGTACAGGGCCTTCTAGTATGGTGTAACTTTGAAGGAGACACATCACAGTTTTAAACTTTACTTATTGACAATTTGAGTAGGTTTTTTCGTTTTACTCATTCAAACTTGAGGAAATGTGCTTGGAAATCATTCAATGAACCCAAGTTCATATCTTTATTTAAGTGAAGGGCATTAATTTGATGCCACATATGACTACCCCGTGGTAAATATATAAAGTTAATTCTAGATAAATTGTACTAAGATTTCCAATATTTTTATGACGTCATATCTGAATGTGCTCGAAGGTACCGAAGTGGCACCCATAATTTTCGGATTCAGCACATTTTTCTTTCAGAATCAGTAATAAAACACCTTACATACTCATTCTGGCCACTTAACTTATACGGGCACCGGACTATAATATGGAGTTATAGTATTT
The DNA here is from genome assembly GCA_963675035.1 of Allygus modestus. NCBI lineage: Eukaryota > Metazoa > Arthropoda > Insecta > Hemiptera > Cicadellidae > Allygus > Allygus modestus. Next base: position 14,860,010 of record OY776113.1, read on the forward strand.
AATTATCCAGTACCGTAACCAACCGTTCATTGATTTTCCTACGGAAATGTTTTCGAACTCATACCTTATCGCAAAGTGTCTATTTGGAGGTAAACCTCCGATTTTTAAACAATATTCAAGTAATTATGAGTCTTTACCTCTTTTACGGTAGTATGTGTGTTATTGGTTCACGGCAGCAGCAGTAGGACTCAAGAGATTCCTCTGTGGCGTCGATGTGTCACGTGACCCCTTCTTCATAGTTTGAAGGAGCTTTGGTTCTCCCTCTTTTCATTTTCAACCGCCAAGGCATTAAAATCCTTTTTCAATTAATCAGTCTTAAAAGTTATGTGTTTGTCTCTAAATTGTCCTTTGTTAATTAATTGTCAGTTGTTAAATTAATAATCAATCCATGGTCAGGTGAAATCCACAAATCTATGTGGTAAGTGTTTTTGAATTTTCTTTGTACAGTTTTGTCATGGCTAGGCTCAAGAAGCCTTTTCCCGAGATCAGAAATGTCGTTTTTCTTTTAAAAGTAAGTTTGTTTGCAAGTTAAAATAATGATTACTGTTTTCACTGTCCATAAATCAATGTATGAGAAACTTTATTTTGAAGGGTTTATTAAAGTTTGTAGGTAATTTCCCATTACGGAACATGTGCTATTTAATGTCTCTGCAGATAATGTTATGTTATTTTTCTTTGGGTTACAATAATACGTGTAGTTTCCCCGTTGTATTTTGCTAAATAACAACGTTCCACCTAGTGGAGAAATAATAATATAATGACTTAATCTGTCAGTTGAGAAGAATAGTTTAATTCTGTGAACAGATGAATAGGCAAGGCTTAAAACTTGTCTTTGTTGAGCTGGTAATGTAGAGGTAGGTTAAGTAACTATTTGTTCGCTATTATTTTTGTTCAAAACTATTTGTGATTCCTCTTAATGTTTATAAATATACCCTGTTATATTTATTTTAAAACGAACTACTTGTCTTTAGAAACTTGGTTCCAAAGATAGCTGCATAGCCTTTGACCAGTTCAACGAGGCACACTTTAAAGGTTAAGCTTTGTTCAGAAGTACATTGTGGCTGAATTTTGTTTTTACCTACCTATTTCGTTGAAAATGTATGGCTTAAGAAATCTGCTGTAAAGCTGTAACTGTATATTTGTAATAGGTATATGACCTATTTTCACATGCAAATTAGCTAAGCCTCCATTGATTATGGGACAATCTCATAGGAAAAAATGTCATTTTGTTTGAATCTTTGGCATCAAACTTCTAGCTACCGATATATTTTAGTTATATGAAACTGTTTACTGGCTTCATTTTTTCTGAAAGAAAAGATAAGTTAGGTTTACACTTATAGCTGCGTTTGGTTTAAAATACTTTTCTCTGAAGAACCCCTCATTTGGAAGTGTCAATGAATTTAAATTAACCTTTAATTCTTTTTTTCTCATTTTACGTAGCAATAGGCTCAGGCTCTCACACAATTGATTTTGCAGACCCTATTCATCGGTCTGTTGGGGCGGTGTGACCCCTTCCACCTCAATATTCCTCCGCCTGAGGTTTGGACTACTTCACCATCGGCATTCACTGCCAAGCTCTGCGTTGGACATGGACTAATATATTTTCCTGCGCAGAGTTCTCTCTTCTTCTCCGTGGGTACCGTCCTACCAGTCTGGGTGTTGAGGAGGGTTACTACCAGCTGCGCCGCGTGGTCATAGGAACTCGGAAGGTACCCCACATTCCAGAAAAAGGACTATGCCAACTGCGCTGGGAAACGCTTGAGCCCCTTTGCACCGAGGATTGCGCCGGGAATCCTTGATTGGTCAGTAATATCTCCAGCAAATAACTCACAAAGTTAAACAACCAGACATAAAACAGTTGTATGGTGACTTAGTTTAAACACTTACTTAAATAAAATCGTAACGAACGATCGTAATCTTACGCTTCCTATTTGCTATTTTTGATCACGTGAAAAATTATCAACGTTTTTCATTTGATTAAAAATATACTCTCCCTTACCATATAAAATGAACACACACATTTTAACATTCTTGGCCATAAAACGATAGTTCAAATCCGTGAAGACATGATGACATCTAGTGATATATATCTATCGTAAAAAAATAATTTTCACCGGATTTTGAATTATATATAAAAATTATTATAGATGATACGACAAAGATATAAAAGCGTGATTCCCAATGTATATTACGTTTTACATTTAAACATCATTTAGAAATATTACACATAATTTAAGAAACGATATTAGTGTATATTGCTATTAATTAAGAGTTTTACCTTGATATATTCGTAATAGTTATCTAAAAATAGTCTATACTCTTCCATAGTGACCAGGGAGACCTTAAGAAATCTGCTGTAAAGCTGTAACTGTATATTTGTAATATATACAGATTTCTATACTGGTTAATACCAATAAATACTTTGTTTAACTATAACACATATATTATAGTCATGAAGTGATATTTTACCTTATTTATCCAAAATTCTGGACTTGTTGCACTTGGAAAAAATTGCTTTAATAAAAACCATTCTAGCTAAATAATAATATTCATACATATAACCAAAAATAAAGTACATCTGTATAATTTGGCATATTATTCTGCATCGCACAGCGACCACGCGGCGCAGTTTGTATAGTGCCCGAGGAGGGCCCCTTTTGACCGTGCGGCGCAGCTGGAGAGGGTAATTAGGAATTTTCTGACCGCGCGGCGCAGTTGGTATATCCCCGCTGAGGATTGGCTGCTACGGTGTCGTATTGCGAGCGCCGAGGCTTAAATGGTAGCGCGAGCGCCGAGGCCATAAATCTTGTAAGGGTCTGGGCAATGAAGCAGGAGTGACGAGGGTAAACACCAGCCCCAATGGTACAATTGGTGATAACGTAAGTCCTCCAATTATACTAGTTTGTGCTGGAATTCAGAATTAAAAAATACTGATTAATAAGCTACGGCTATATCGTCAGTCTAAGTACTGTATTAAAGTTGTATAGCTGCAAGTTTTCTTTAAAAGTTAAAATACAATAATTAAGATAGCAAAAACTAAGTTAATTTCAGCCAGTTACTTTTTCGTTGGCCTGAACTGAGGTGCCAACATTACCAACGCTATAGAATGCAGGGTTTCCCAGTCAACAAAAGCAAAGCCGGTCATCCCCCTCCCCCTACCCCTACAGCCTCCTGTAACTAAAAATCTTGTCAGTTGAAGTGGAATTCTTAACCGAGATGGAACGGGCAGAAACACAATTTCATTTGATTAATTCGGTTCGTTAAGCGCTATCAAAACTGTCACAACACAGTCAGGTAGTCTGCTCGGCGCTCCGCTCGCACCATATAACCGGCTGTTACTGCCCGCCTATCTGGTATTCATCAGGACACCAACATTTACAGCGCCTCATGTTTCTCAATTTAGTACCTGTAGGAGACTTAATAAGATTCCTGATGTTCCGCTACTCGTCTCATATGGAAGATGGGCGGTGAACTGGTTAAGCCATGGAAGTTAACTTAATTCACAATAATATTGGACAGTGCCAATCTCAAAATTCTATTTAGTTTGCCTCTTCTGCGAGTCAGCCCATACTTCAGTACTTATTTTGTGTTTCGTTCAAAATAAGCCCATACATTGGCTTGGCATACTAACCTACAAAACCATACTTTAGAGCAGTTAATGATCGTTACTTTAGAGCGAATGGTGTTTTTGCCATCTGACAACCTCAAAGCGAAAAGTTATCATGGTCCCGGGCCGAATACGGCCATAACTTTACCATGCCGAATACGGTAATATATTATTCTCTAGACACCAAATTCGGTAAAAGGTAGCATTTTATGTTCATTAGACTTTTACGCTAAATGTAAAAAATTCATCCGTCTTATGAAAATGTATACAAAACTGCTTTTCTGTGTTTATTTCATCTCTAAATCCTTGCCAGGCTTAAAATGATAAATGACGAAAACTTTCTTGGATTAGACCACAAAGTAAAACTTTTAATTTGATAAAGTTGGAAAGGTTAAATGAAGAAGAATAGTCGCTAATAAAGTGTAAGCAGACGGGAGTTATAACGCTACTCGTGACTCGGTAAGGTTACCCACCCATAAATAAACAATAATTTTGTTGATATTTTCTTCCCCTGAATACGAATTTGACTTTATTTTTTTCTATTTAATAATAGTTTACTGTTTAACAGTTATCTGTCACATCTTAGTGTTACTAAGGTAAAAAATACTAAATACCCCCGTCGCAGCAAACCTGCATACTCAGCGAATTTCCAATGGATATATAACATAACACATTAACACTTAACGGGATTTATAAGAAATATATTCACAAACAAGCGATGTTAAAAATATTAATTATTCTCCATAAGAATAACATTGGGGATGAGTACGCAGGTTTGCTGCAACAAGGAACACAAAATAATGGGTTTTTATGCAAATATCATTAGAACTCATCTATCTAAAGTCACATACCAAGTTTCATCCATATACATTCATAAATAACTGATATATAACATTTTAAGTATTTTCCATAAGAATAACATGGGGACCAAGTACCTAGGTTTGCTGCTACAGGAACCATAGGCGAAAAATTTTTTGTTGTGCAAACAACAATAAACCACAACCAAATAAAGCCATATACCAAATTTTGCCAGTTTACGTTCATAAATAATCGAGATATACAATTTTTCTTTTTCTCCATAAGAATAACATTAGACAACGTACTGTGTTCAGCACTTTCAATATCTCGGTAACAAATTGACGTAGAGCAATGATCAAAATACCAAATTGTTTGTTTTTTTAAGCTGAATTTAATGGTATAAATTAAAATTTGATTTAAATTAAAATTACATGTGAAAACCCCAAAAAACACATTTTAGGGGTACAAAACCCCCAAAAACCCCCCTTCGGATGGTGCGATTCATCTGGTTTTTGAACTCGTTCAAATAAATGGTACTTTACACATTTGTACCAAATTTCATTAAGACCGGACCTTTTTTACGAGAGTTATCGTGCTTACGGACACACACACACACACACACACACACACATATATATATATATATATATATATATAAAAATTTGAACGAATGGTGTTTTTGGCATCTGGGGACCTCAAAATGAAAAGTTATCATGGTCTCGGGCTTAAGTCTTACCATGAGACCTATGGTAATAGCTTCTTCCCTATAGGGGAAATTCGCTAAAAGAGTATTGTAGAGATCCCCTTAAATCTTGTTAGTAAAAGACCAAATCGTTTCTGAACAAAACCCATTGTCGGAGTCTAGTGCATAACCTTAACAATACCCCTGTTGCACCAAACCTTTGTACTCAGCGAATTCCCAATTCATTTACATGTACCTAACAAACAATAGAAATTACATACCAAGTTCATCAAAACATATGTATAAATAAGCGAGATATGACATTTTATTTATTCTCCATAAGAATAACATTAGGACTGAGTTTGCAGGTTTGGTGCAAAAGGGGATAAAAATGGGATTTTCATGAAAATATCAATTGGCCACCATCAGATGAAACAAAATACCAAGTTTTATCAAATTACTTTTATACATAAGCGATATTTATACCTTATATCCTCATTAAGAATAATACGAGAGCGAAGTACGCATGTCTGCTGCCACGGGAAGGAAAAAATATATTTTTAATGTAAATATCAGTAAATCACTACCATATGAAGCTACATTCAAAATATTATTAATTGTTGATCTTAATTAAGTGAAATATAAAAATTTACTTATCCTCCATAAGAATAACTTTGGAGAACGTACTGCGCTTAGCAATTTAAATATATTTGCAATGGTTTGACGTAGGACAAAAATTGAAACATCAAAGACTCAATAATTGATTGGACAAAGTGAATTGTTTTCATAACCCCAACAGTGAAAATTCAAAATTTACAGTGAAAAGCGTAAAAATAACATAGGGCGTTTTTTAACGTTTTTTTTTGGATTCCCTACGCAATCACTTAACTTAGTTAATGATTCAAAATACCATATTAGTTATTTAAGCTCTATAAAATTCCCAAAACCAAGATAGTTTGTTATTAAATTTTAGAGTGAAAAATGCATAAATAAACGGTTGGAAATTTTTAAAACTCCATAAAACCCACTTCCCAAGGTCCTAAAATTTGTAACGAAGATAAGCAAAACACTATAATAAAACATACACCTACTCCCGTCCCGATCATGTTTATAGGGCCTACTGGCACTAAACGTGTTTATATTTGCCATGTTACATTAACTACCCGATTGGTTTTGTTTAAATTTGGCCGGAAAATAGCTAATTCTATCCTTTATGCAGACATCGCCTTACTGGATCTGAAACTCCCTCAGAACTCCACATCACTGGCCTTTACATATCACGTTAATCTTACGGACACTTTAAATATTTATTGGAGTAATCGGTAATAAACAAAACCGAGAATCAGTCTGGCCCAGCTAAAAATGTGTTGGGGCTTTAGAAAATTGTGTTGGAATTGTATGCCTTGGAATTTCTCAGGCAAACTGAGTATTTACTGAACGGATGGAGATTTGGTAAGACGACTTGTAATTCAACAAATTACGTAGGTTAACTCATTTTTTTAAAGCAAAAAGAACTCTGAAATCTTTGGCCCACAAACTTATATAAGCTAGCTAGGATTCCCAAGCATTGCCTAAGCGAGGGAAGTCTTAAAGAATTTATGATTACGACCTCTTGCTAGTGGATCATCTCAACCGACGCGACGTGGAGCCAAACATATTACTGTGTACTGTTGTAACGCATATACCACCTCTCCTTCCTGGGAGCCAAACATATTACTTTGTACTGCTGTAACGCATATACCACCTCTCATTCCTGGGAGCCAAACATATTACTGTGTACTGTTGTAACGCATATACCACCTCTCCTTCCTGGGAGCCAAACATATTACTGTGTGCTGCTGTAACGCATATACCACCTCTCCTTCCTGGGAGCCAAACATATTACTGTGTACTGCTGTAACGCATATACCACCTCACCTTCCTGGGAGCCAAACATATTACTGTGTACTGCTGTAACGCATATACCACCTCTCATTCCTAGGAGCCAAACATATTACTGTGTACTGCTGTAACGCATATACCACCTCTCCTTCCTGGGAGCCAAACATATTACTTTGTACTGCTGTAACGCATATACCACCTCTCATTCCTGGGAGCCAAACATATTACTGTGTGCTGCTGTAACGCATATACCACCTCTCCTTCCTGGGAACCAAACATATTACTGTGTACTGCTGTAACGCATATACCACCTCACCTTCCTGGGAACCAAACATATTACTGTGTACTGCTGTAACGCATATACCACGTCTCCTTCCTGGGAACTAAACGTATTACTGTGTACTGCTGTAACGCATATACCACCTCTCATTCCTGGGAACCAAACATATTACTGTGTACTGCTGTAACGCATATACCACCTCTCCTTCCTGGGAACCAAACATCTTACTGTGTACTGCTGTAACGCATATACCACCTCTCATTCCTAGGAGCCAAAAATTTACTGTGTAGTGCTATAACGCATATACCACCTCTCCTTCCTGAGAGCCAAACATATTACTGTGTACTGCTGTAACACATATACCACCTCTCCTTCCTGAGAGCCAAACATATTACTTTGTACTGCTGTAACGCATATACCACCTCTCCTTCCTGAGAGCCAAACATATTACTGTGTACTGCTGTAACACATGTACCACCTCTTTTTCCTGGGAGCCAAACATATTACTGTGTACTGTTGTAACGCATATACCACCTCTCATTCCTAGGAGCCAAAAATTTACTGTGTACTGCTGTAACGCATATACCACCTCTTCTTCCTGGGAACCAAACATGTTACTGTGTACTGCTGTAACGCATATACCACCTCTCATTCCTGGGAACCAAACATATTACTGTGTACTGCTGTAACGCATATACCACCTCTCCTTCATTTTCACAACGGAAACGAAGCGTAAGACTGTTAAAGCCCTGGATGACTGAGACATTACGCAGGCGAGTGGTTAGAAAAAACTTTTATCCCTTAAATTTTTAAAACAACCAAAGAATAAAGCTTTTTAACGGTATTTTAAAAACTATCGTGATACTTTAAATTCTGACTTGAGAGAACAAAAAAGATGTACTATAACAAATTGTTTCAAGAAAATAAAAATAATGTTAAAATGCTGTGGAATTACGTTGATGAAATAATTGGTTGTGGACGTAGGAAAAACATGAAGGATATTGAAGCAGTTAATTTATGTGCTAATAACCAATCTTTGATAGATCATACTGATATAGCTAATGCTTTTTGTGCATTTTTCCAAAATGCAGCTCAATCATCAAATATTAAAAGTTCATTGCAGACAGTGGATCGTTATAAGAATTTTTTTCCTGGTCTTTCTTACTTAGATTCATTTTCCATTTTTCCAACGGATAAATTTGAAATTATTAATGTTATTAACAGTTTGAAAAATAAAAAGTCTGTAGGTATTGATGGTCTATCAGTTTTTACCTTAAAGGCAATTTCTCCTCTTATAGCTGATGTGCTGAGCTATTTATTCAATTTGTCTTTCATACAGGGAGTTGTCCCAAATCCGCTGAAATCGGCTATCATTGTTCCTATCCATAAAAAAGGGGATCGAATTTTGCTGGATAATTATCGTCCAATTTCTTTGTTACCAAATTTTTCTAAAGTATTGGAAAAACTAATGAAATCTAGATTGTTAAACTTTTTAAGCAAACATTCCTTTTTTAGTGAAAATCAGTTTGGTTTCATTGCTGGTAGATCTACTGAAGATGCGCTGATCAAGCGCATTGTTCTTTCTTGTACAATGGTATAAACAACAATTTATTTGTAGCTGGCCTCTTCGTTGATATCACCAAATCATTCGATACTGTAAATCATGATTTACTGTTGCAAAAGATGTGGAATATCGGTATCAGAGGAAATGCTTTCTATTGGTTCAAGAGCTATTTAAGCGACAGAAGTCAAATTGTCAAAATTAAAAACGTGTTTAGTTCACCTGTTAAAGTAACTTGTGGTGTGCCCCAAGGGTCAGTTCTTGGGCCCATCTTATTTTTAATCTATTGTAATGATTTGTGTCAGGGTGTTTTGAATGGCAACTTAACAGCTTTTGCTGACGATACGGCTTTTTCATACGCTGCCTCATCAAAGTTTGATTTATTTTTACAAATTCAGAACGATTTAAATAAGTTAAAGTATTGGTTCGATTCAAATGGTTTTATTCTTAGCTCTAAAACTAAATTTATGACCTTCAGTTTGCGAAATAAAATCACGTTTGACAACCACCTTTTATATAAATGCTCAAACTGCCTAGAAACAGATTCTTTGTGTAATGTTAACTGTCTCAAAATTGAACAGGTATCTGATATGAAGTATTTAGGAGTTACTTACGATTATAAATTAAAATGGTAATTTCATCTGGAAAATCTGAAAAAATCTCTTTTGATGAAATCTCTTAGGAAGATATTTTTACTAAGAACATTTTGTTCGATTGATATTTTAAAAAATGTGTATTTTGGTCTAATAGCTTCTAAAATTAAATATGGAATAGTGTGCTGGGGCTATACTTATTCAAATTTATTAAAACCAGTTGTAAATATACAAAAGAGAATATTTACATGTTCGTTGCATGCTAAAAAAATATGATGGAACCTTCTTTTCCTCTTTTTAAATCGTTAAACATACTCCCCTAAAAACACTTATAAGTTTTTAGAATAGTAAGCACTTTTTTATTAAATCTCAAAAATGGATTTCAATTGAAAGAGGTTATGAATTAAGGCACCAACGATCGAACTCATTCTTTAGACCATTGCCTAGGTTAGAATTTTCTAGACATTCTTTTGAATACATTGGTCCAACTTTGTTCAGTAAAATACCAAATCACATAAGGAATTGTTTTAGTTTAAAGAAGTTTCAAAAATTAATAATTATTTGGCTATTTGATATTCCAGATATAAATATTCTTTTTGAATTCAATGTTTGAGTATAGCGCTTTGGACAGGTAAAGTTAGTTTGTTAAAATTGTTCGGTATTATGTCATTATGCCTGATACTGTTTATTATTTGTACGATATATGTTTCTTTATTACGATAGTTAGCACTTTTTATTTATTGTCATTACTGTTACTTTGTTAATTCAGTTTTTCTAATGCACCGGCCTGCATCCCTTTCTTATTAAAATGATGGTCACCCCGACACAGGTTCGCCTTTGGGGGACCTAATTTCTGTTTCGGTACTTTGTTTACTTATTAACTTGCACTTAATTATCTTTGTTTTGTTAGGTTAAGACTCTATGTTGAATCATTTGTTGTTTATTGATTTGTTATTTATTTATGTAATAAGTGAATTCAATGTTTTGTTATTTATTTATGTAATAAGTGAATTCAATGTTATGTTATGTACTTGAATAGAAATAAATATTTTCTTTCTTTCTTTCTTTCCTTTCTCCTTCCTGGGAACCAAACTTATTACTGTGTACTGCTGTAACGCATATACCACTTCTCATTCCTGGGAACCAAACATATTACTGTGTACTGCTGTAACGCATATACCACCTCTCCTTCCTGGGAACCAAACATGTTACTGTGTACTGCTGTAACGCATATACCACCTCTCATTCCTAGGAGCCAAAATTTACTGTGTACTGCTGTAACGCATATACCACCTCTCCTTCCTGAGAGCCAAACATATTGCTGTGTACTTCTGAAACACAAATACCACCTCTTCTTCCTGGGAGCCAAACATATTACTGTGTACTGCTGTAACGCATACACCACCTCTCCTTACTGGGAACCAAACGTATTACTGTGTACTGCTGTAACGCATATACCACCTCTCCTTCCTAGGAAACAAACTTATTACTGTGTACTGCTGTAACGCATATACCACCTCTCCTTCCTGGGAACCAAACTTATTACTGTGTACTGCTGTAACGCATATACCACCTTTCCTTCCTGGGAACCAAACTGATTACTGTGTACTGCTGTAACGCATATATCACCTCTCCTTCCTGGGAACCAAACATATTACTGTGTACTGCTGTAACGCATATACCACCTCTCCTTCCTGGGAACCAAACGTATTACTGTGTACTTCCGTAACGCATATACCACCTCTCCTTCCTGGGAACTAAACATATTACTGTGTACTGCTGTAACGCATATACCAACTCTCCTTCCTGGGAACCAAACTTATTACTGTGTACTGCTTAACGCATATACCACCTCTCCTTCCTGAGAGCCAAACATATTGCTGTGTACTTCTGTAACACAAATACCACCTCTTCTTCCTGGGAGCCAAACATATTACTGTGTACTGCTGTAACGCATACACCACCTCTCCTTACTGGGAACCAAACGTATTACTGTGTACTGCTGTAACGCATATACCACCTCTCCTTCCTGGGAACTAAACGTATTACTGTGTACTGCTGTAAAGCATATACTACCTCTCCTTCCTGGGAACCAAACATATTACTGTGTACTGCTGTAACGCATATACCACCTCTCCTTCCTGGGAACCAAACATATTACTGTGTACTGCTGTAACACAAATACCACCACTCCTTCCTGGGAACCAAACATATTACTGTGTACTGCTGTAACGCAAATACCACCTCTCCTTCCTGGGAACCAAACATATTACTGTGTACTGCTGTAACGCATATACCACCTCTCTCTCCTGGCAACCAAACATATTACTGTGTACTGCTGTAACACAAATACCACCACTCCTTCCTGGGAACCAAACATATTACTGTGTACTGCTGTAACGCATATACCACCTCCCTTCCTGGGAACCAAACGTATTACTGTGTACTGCTGTAACGCATATACCACCTCTCCTTCCTGGGAACTAAACGTATTACTGTGTACTGCTGTAACGCATATACCACCTCTCCTTCCTGGGAACCAAACATATTACTGTGTACTGCTGTAACTCATATACCACCTCTCCTTCCTGGGAACCAAACATATTACTGTGTACTGCTGTAACACAAATACCACCACTCCTTCCTGGGAACCAAACATATTACTGTGTACTGCTGTAACACAAATACCACCACTCCTTCCTGGGAACCAAACGTATTACTGTGTACTGCTGTAACGCAAATATCACCTCTCCTTCCTGGGAACCAAACATATTACTGTGTACTGCTGTAACGCATATACCACCTCTCCTTCCTGGGAACCAAACGTATTACTGTGTACTGCTGTAACGCATATACCACCTCCCTTCCTGGGAACCAAACTTATTACTGTGTACTGCTGTAACGCATATACCACCTCTCCTTCCTGGGAACCAAACATATTACTGTATACTGCTGTAACACAAATACCACCACTCCTTCCTGGGAACCAAACATATTACTGTGTACTGCTGTAACTCATATACCACCTCCCTTCCTGGGAACCAAACATATTACTGTGTACTGCTGTAACGCATATACCACCTCTCCTTCCTGGGAACCAAACATATTACTGTGTACTGCTGTAACACATATACCACCTCTCCTTCCTGGGAACCAAACGTATTACTGTGTACTGCTGTAACGCATATACGACCTCTCCTTCCTGGGAACCAAACATATTACTGTGTACTGCTGTAACGCATAGACCAACTCTCATTCCTGGGAACGAAACTTATTACTGTGTACTGCTGTAACGCATATACCACCTCTCCTTCCTGGGGACCAAACATGGTACTGTGTACTGTTGTAACGCATGTACCACCTCTCCTTCCTGGGGACCAAACATGTTACTGTGTACTGTTGTAACGCATGTACCACGTCTCCTTCCTGGAAAATTAAACTCCGGTCAAAGGGAGATAGAATAACATAATAATTTCCTTTTTGCAATTGGTTGTATATATCTCTTGGGATGGGAAGCTGAATACACAAAGTTAATAATACTGGAGCGCAGTGTAAGCGTTTTACATCTCGGTTTACACCGGTAGTTACATGTATATAGTACAATTTATTATGCTCCTATTGTTTTGTTTTAATAATGTTTTTTAACAGAATCATTTATTTTAATTCATTGTTTGTTTTGGAAATTTTATGTTTTTTATGAAATGATTGAGGATATTTGGCATCAGCGATTATACAAAAGTAAGATCCAGGACCTCGTAGGATTTATCTTCAGTCAACGATAGTTAGAAATCATATTTATTTCTCAAAATACATTATTGTATATTTTTTTAAATCTAGTTTTATCAATCAAAAGACATCTTTTAGACTTGATCTATACTTGTTAACATCTGATATGCAGGGTGTATCCAAACTGAAGAAACGAAGTTAAGAAAGTTACATGATTACACAAAGTGACTATCAAATACTGCCTAATCGCTCGGGTTTATAATTAACACTATTTTCAAACTTTGACTCTTTCGATGTAAAATCTGCTTCGCTAAAGTTTTCAATATACGACGAATAAATTTTTGGCTGACAGAACCCTATATGATATACAAATACCATTTTAAAACCTCGGATAAAGCAGTAGAAAATGGTATTTACAAATATATATATATATATATATAAAACCAATGATGTTCATTATATCTAATGAACATCCAATATCAATCAAGTTCTAGTGATTACGTAGAATTAAGATAATACGATAGCAAACAAATGAAAATCGATAAATACTACTAATAAAGCTTGAAATGTCCAACAACATCATGAAATGTTATATATCATATGTAGTTACAATCTATGTCGATTCTATATGTCTGCACGACATGTAATTTGCTGCAGTTGGACAATAACTGTCGAGTATTGATTTATGTTGGTTAATACATTAAGTAAAGTTATAACGGTGTTTAAGCCCTGGCCACACCGTCGTGGGAGCAATCGCGTTTTAGTTCCTAGGCATTTACTAGTGATTTTCCTGTGGGAAGGTCGCTGGCGGGAACTGCGGCGCGGGAAGCGGAAGCCAGTGTACCATAGTGAGGTCTATTATAAGTCTACAGTTTGTTACTGCAAGAAGTATGTTTTGTTGCATGTAACTGTTTATACATTCGTGTGACAGAAGACAAAGAACCCAATAAAAAATGGGTGTGCGACGTAAATAAGAAATACTTCAATTTGGAGAGTACCTTACGCTCTTGCCCCAATTGAGAAATTACGATACGTTTTTTATACCGAGCGTTTCTGAACTCTCCACCGAAACATTAAAAACTTCCTGGGGTCAAATCAAACAAAAAATCGTATATAAACCTATCTCGCTCCGTTTCACGTCGGTATGTCTGTACAAGGTCTTCTTAATCAATACCTTAAGTACTTGAGGCACTGACTCAAAACCTGGCACGTGTGCTTATTTATTTATTGCATGCTAGATTAGGGCTAATTTGGTATTTAATTTAACTTTCCTAGCTTTAAATTTGGCGGCCATTAAAGTGTTTAAAGCTTAATATCTCAAAAACGGCAAATTCATGAAAAGCTTATTCAGTTATTTAAACGAAATTTAATTTTAAGTCAAAATATTACCTATATAATAATACTTCAAACATTTTTTTAACCCATAGCCAAGATATTAATATCTTTATGAATAAAATATTCCAAATTCTCATTAAATTACCTGAAATTGACACGACTTTGTTCCAAAAAGTTGTAACTAACAGCCCAACAAATGCTTATGTTTATTTGTTGTATTTCAGCTTGGGGCGAGAGATCTTTAATTTTGTTTTACTCTTTGGGCTTCGTATTTTACATTTTCTAATACCTAAATAAAGTTGTCTAATATTTTTTGTTTTCAAAATATTTAGCTATAACAACTTTAAATGACCATTATTTTAAAACGATAAAATGATAACCCAGCCGCGGGACGAGGGAATGGCTGCAGCGTTCAGGCGGGACACCGGCACCAATTAGAGTCCGATTTTCGAAATAAAGTGACTGGCGGAGCGGCCGCGCGGTGACCGAACATTCATAACATCGTGGAAACGTAAAACAAAGGAATAGAAATTTCCAATAAACGTAACTATAATAGTCAGTTAAACACTTCTATAGTGTATTTTTCAAATATTTTGTACCTTATTCTGATGAGTTTATATTGACAGTTATATATATATATTTATCACGAATTAAGACAGTTTTAATTGTAACTCATGTAAAAAAAAACATATAATTATCAATATAAACTCATTGGAGCAAGATGCAAAATATTTGAAGCATTTTTTTATAAACGTATTAAACTGACTATTTAAATTACGTTTACTGGAAATTTATAACCCTGTGTTTTACGTTTCCGTGAGGTTAAATAGAATGTTCGGTCCCCGCGCGGCCGCTCCGCCAGCCACTGTCTTTCGATATTCGGACTTTATAAACATGGAACGTTGGATCAAGTGACCCTAGAAGGTAACCTGCTCCCAAGCTGCTCCCCACATCACTATCTGTGCTCTGACTGCGGCAATGTACAGAGTAAACATCACGTGTTAATGATCCCATGTTTTAGTATGCAGGCAAGGCCGCGACAAGCAGCTAGTAGGCTTAATCCTTGATTTACAATAGTTAGTAATTATTGAACGGTCTTCTTTTTGATAGTAATCTTCATAAATTACAAATGCAAATAATAACACTGTAAAAATGATAAACAATTAACACCAGTTCGTTACTAAATAGTTCAACTTCTATTGTTGAAACATCAAGTGAGATTTATTTTGTTCATTTTTTCAATCTTTATTTTTAGTGAGTAATGAAATTTCCAACTTTTGCTCCCTTTATTAAAAGCTTGTGTGCAT
Source organism: Allygus modestus (assembly GCA_963675035.1). Classification (NCBI taxonomy): domain Eukaryota; kingdom Metazoa; phylum Arthropoda; class Insecta; order Hemiptera; family Cicadellidae; genus Allygus; species Allygus modestus. The sequence continues at coordinate 14,875,780 of OY776113.1, forward strand.
TTCAGAGGAACGTTTTTTACTAATCGTCTCTTTACTGCGAGTTTGGCGCTTCCCGCTTCCCGCCCCGCGACACCGATGAGGCTGGTCATCATAACCCGCTATGGTACACGTTTCCTGCACGGGCAATTCCGAGAAGGAAACTCGCTCTCGGTCCCGCTCCCGCGTCGGTGTAGACTGGGCTTTCAGTTAAAACCCTTTAACAGTTGTTCAAAGGACACAAGAGATCCAGAGAGGTCATGACAATATAAAACGAGTTCGCACGCAGCACGCAGACGTGAGGGAAGTGAATTTCCACATAAAAACTTTTAAAACTCAAAATCAGTGTAAAAACATACATTTATTCCAATTTTTATTGAAATCTGAAAACAGTGATTTTTTGGCTGTTCTGATGCTCCTGGTTTCATTTACCTGCAAAGCTGGGAATACAATTTTACGCATTGTAATAGGAGAAGGTCCAGACAGGCTTGAAAGTAGGCGTGAGGTTGCTGGGGGTGATAAAAGTACTCTAACAAACGAATAACAGGTTTTAGTGTAAAACCCCCATAAGACAACGTACTGTGTTTAGTCGATATACATTTTCTTTAATAACTCGGTAAATATGTATGCTAGAATGACGAAAGAGGGCATAAAACTTTTGCCTCAGTAATTCTAATCTTTTTAGATGCATTAATTTTACATACGGGGCTTTTCTGACCCTTTTTGGGCCCAAAAACTCGAAATTTGGAAGATTAATCCCCAAAAAAGGGGTTTAGAGTTTTCCGATTGTTTTGCCCAACGAACTTGTTCAACTGATTACAGAAAGGAATGTCCCTACCAAATTTGAAGTCAATCGGACAAAAAATGCGACCGCTAGAGTGCATACACACACACACACACACACACACACACACACACACACACACACACAAACACACACACACACACACACACACACAAACACACACACACACACACACACACACACACACACACATACATATGTCCACACATACCTACATACATACATATAAAAAAAACACACATGATGTGATATGATGTGATGTGATGTGATGTGATGTGTGTGATGCGTACTTACATATGTCTATATAGATATTTATATACATATATATATATATAAAATTTTGAACGACCCCCAAAACGTGTTCAGGGGGTCACGTTAGGAACTTCTATGGTGGTCCCGGGCCTAAGTTTCACCGTGCGGGGTCATGCTAATAGTTCAATTTCCAAAGGAAATTCACTAACAAACATGCTCACACTAACGGCATGTCTTTGGCTTGATTTTAAATCATTATGAGTTTTCGTTCATTTTGGCCTTGTGGATGCCTGATAGTAATTTTTATCTTTAAAAATGTTAAATTATTTCCTTTACTTTGCATGGTTTGAGTTTTTATTAAGCAGCTTGAGCATAGTCTTTGCACTTTTGCTTTATTTTAATGCAATATTTTATAACTGTTGGGGTATGTATTTGTAGTATTAATATAAACTGATACTACAAATAGTGTTTGTGTTTTGACCCTAAAACAATTACCTTTGTAAAACGTTGAATGGTTAAGTAAGAATCCTGACTCTTAACTTATTTGTAGATTGTAGATTCACAAGGATAAACAATAATATTTTGTTAACACTCTATTTAAACCTCTCAAACAGGTGTGCTGATGGTCATATCCAATTTGCTGTAGGCAGGCAGCACGGATTATATGATAATTAATATTATGTTTATTTATCCCGCGAGCAGCGATGTGTAAATCACATTGATAACATTGACACATTACTTCAGGGCTGATTATTACTAAAACCTCGATTCTGTTATCACGCAGAGGCTTGACACGATGTTTTCGTATTTTTTCAAGTTCAATTTGTCCATATTTGATGTCAAAGGAACAACACCACACGATAATAGTGATATTTATTGCCAGATATCTAAATACATAGAACAAAGTCGGGGTTAGTATATTAGTATGTTAGTTAGATGGTTGCACCAAACGGCTGTTATAAGTATTTGATCCAAACATACTTGAAAGGCATAAACGTATGTAAATAGTTTACTTAAATTCAAACAAACAAACTTAAAATTGGAAATTCACTAGAAGTTCGACGATTCAAAAGGTCATTGAGCGTAGACAAAACAACTAAAATAACAGGAAGTGAAGAGTCATATTACTTGATATGTATACTATATTATTACTTACTCATATTATTACTCATATTATTTGATTAAATTATTTTAAATCAGAAAAATTTGATGCTTTTTTAACATTAATATTAAATCATTTTAAATCGTCGATCAAAAATTATGAAGAAATAAGAGTGATAATAAGTTTAACATTAGTTTCAAAATAATTTTGAATAATTTTGAAACTATTTTAACATATTTTTAAATTAATTTCAAAATAACTTTAAAATATTAATTTGAATTGTTTGTATTTTGCTTTAAAATTATACTAAATAACTTTTGACTAACTCGATTAAAAATTCTAACTAAACCTTTAGAAATAATTTTAAAATTTGTTTAAATAAATAACTTTTAAGAATATGAAATGTTTAAAATTATAAATTTTTTTCACAGATTAAAAGTTAATGAGAAACATGTATTACTTAGCAAAGAAGTTCTGTATTAGTTTCAAAATTTGTAATCTTTATCCAAAATGGGTTGATGTAGTAATTCGTTTGCAGCCTCAAAAAACGCATATAAATCATACGTACATTTCATTTTCCTTCCCATGAAAGTCTATGTAAACAAAATAAATACTTTCGTGGGTCTTTTAGCGAATTTCCCCTATAGGGAAGAAGCTATTACCGTAGTCGGCATGGTAAGACCTAGGCCCGGGACAATGACAACTTTTCGTTTTGAGGTTCCCAGACCCCAAAAACACCCACCATTCGTTCGAAACTGTATATATATATATATATGTGTGTGTGTGTGTGTGTGTGTGTGTGTGTGTGTGTGTGTGTGTGTGTGTGTGTGTGTGTGTCCGTGGGTGCGATAACTCTCGTAAAAATAATCCGATTTTGACGAAATTTGGTATAAGCGTGTAAAGCAGCATTTATGACTAAGTTCGAAAACCAGACAGATCGGACTATCCGAAGGGGTATTTTGGGGGGGTTTTGTACCCCACAAATTTCTTTTTAGTTTTCTACATATAATTTTTGAAAAGTCAAATTTTAGTTTCTTCCATTGGAATCAGCTTAAAAAGACGCACAATTTGGTGTTTTGGCCATTGCTCTACGTCAAATGGTTACAGAGATATTGAAAGTGCTAAACACAGTACGTTGTCCAATTCTATTCTTATGGAGAATAAGAAAAAAATTATAGCTCGGATAATTTATGAACGTATTCTAACAAAACTTGGTATATGGTTTCATCTGGTTGTGGTCTATTGTTATTTTCACAAAAAATCCGATTTTACCAATAATTCCCGTAGCAGCAAACCTGCGTCCTCAGCCCCCATGTTATTCTTATGGAGAATAAGTAAAATGTAATGTATCCCTTAATTATGAACATAAATTAATAGAACTTGGAATGTTGGTTCACCTAGTTGAGTTCTATTGATATTTGCATAAAAACCCATTTTTTTTGTTCCTTATTGCAGCAAACCTGCGTACTCATCTCCCATGTTATTCTTATGGAGAATAATCAAAATGGCATATATCGCTTATTTATGAACTTATATTGATGAAACTTGGTATGTGGCTTCACCTAGTTGAGTAATATTGATATTTACACGAAACCCTATATTTGTTGTTTTTTGTAGCAGCAAACCTGCGTACTCATCCCCAATGTTATTGTTATAGAGAATAATTCAAATTTGATATATCGCTTATTTTTTAATATATTTTTATGAAACTTGGTATGCGGCTTTATGTGGTATTAAGACTTATATTTTGCATTGGAAATTCGCTGAGTACGCAGGTTTGCTGCGACGGGGGTATTTATTTGTTGCATGCAAAGGATTTGTGTAAAATAGGTTTTGGGTACCATATATTGCTCAACAATTTTATATATAGCAAAGGAATATTACAAGTTTTGTTTCTAAAATCTTACAAGATGTATACAAATTACAGTGTTTACCAGCAACAGCAAAAGCAGACAAGAAATACTATAGTTCCACCAAGTCCCCGTAGGGTGCTGTCAATTGGTTATTTTATGTTTCTAGCCCGACCTTTACTTATCAAGGGGTGAAGTGGCCAAGAGAGTTAAGGCGTGAGTGTAGTGATCACAGGTTGTTGGTTCTATACCCGGTTTTGGTCATAATATTTTTGAAACGTAAAATATATTTCATAATTTTGTTCAATCATTTTCATGCGTATTACACTATTAAAATAGTGAAAATAAGTATAAACTGTATTTTTTTCAGTAAATATTAATTTTGTAATTTTTAAACATATTTTTAAATTATTTAAAATTAATTTAAAACTGATTTATAAGTTATTTCAAAATTATTGTAAAATAAATTTTTAAATGATTTGAAAATATGATAAAATAGATCAGATAGGGATTTTTTTTGTAAAAAAATCATTTTATAATAATTTTGAAACCATAAAAAAATCATGTAAAAATTATTTTAAAACTGATTTGGCAGTTACAAATGCTACTTGGGTTGATAATATCATTGCTAAATAAGTTGTGTAACACTGAGCTATATGAAATTTGCACTATACCGGGATGTTACAGAAATACATTTAATAAATAACAAATAAAAGCATAGGTTTTATACTGCAACACGTTCAGTTTTAAAAATTTTGCAATTAAATATTTTGAGATTTGGACTTCATGAGTTTATTTATACAACTGATTGAAAGAAAATAAATATTTAAAACTAATTAATCGAATGTTATGGAGTATGTTCCTAGAGAAGAGGGACAGCTTTATATATTCTTCAAGAAGAACCCCGAAGGTTGGTTTTATAATCGACTTTACAATTAAACACGGTAAATTGATATGCATTTCAGATTGTGATACGTAAATTGGTTGATTTACGATTCACCATATGCGATTTTAAACCTTTTAGTAGGAACAAATAATTAGTCTTTTTAGTCCATTAATTTATTATATTTATCTTATGTATCCGTTCTTCGCACGGGTTGGAAAGGTTTTGAAACAGCTGTTCTTGCTTCTGCTCTTTAAGCTGAAAAAAGGGAGTATCCACAGCTGTTCGCATTACAGTTTCTGAATGTTTACCTTCTTCTGATATGTAAATATTGATATTAGGTTGTTCACGGGACGTAGCCCGAGGGTTTTTTAAGGAAGTGAATAGGCCTATGTGTTGCGCGGGTCAAGATCTACCTTTGGGTAAAATTTCAGCCCAGTCGGTTCAGCAGTTTTTGCGTTTACGCGGAACATCAGACAGACAGACAGAAACCACCTCTTCTTTATAATTTATTATATATAATACTCTTTTGAACGTATTTACGTAATTTAATTTATAACTTGTGACATTTTTAATGAAACGGACTATATGCCTCAGCAGGGTTAGCTACAACAGGGATAATAGAGTTGTATACCAGTTTATTAAACTACGGGATTAATTGATCATGCTGCATTGTGATGGTCACGAAGCCAACATCGTCATATCCTTGCCTAACTTACACGTAATTACATTTTGCGTTCGTTAGTTTCACGCACAAATTAGTTTGAAAAAAATTATCACTTTAGGAAATGACAAGTACTGGATGTCGAGCACGGATGGCTCCGGTGGTGGCATGATTGGACCTCAAACAAGAAAGTGATGAATAATCTGTTTCTTCTGGGCTGTTGGAAAGCGGATTCAAGGGTCATGAATTGAGAATAGCCTCAACTTTTGTTAGTATATTACTCAACTCTTCGTACCTCAGCCTCCCAGATACCTCCAAAATGAGGGGTATATGGAGAATTGAAGTTCGATCTCACTTCTATCTTGGATAGGTGATGTCGAGTGTTATTTTGAGTAGAATCCTTATAGTACCTAATTCCCGAAGTCGATTTATTGCTCCTTCGAAATGTATACCATAATCAGAAAATACTTGTTGAGGAAGACCTCTGCGGGATGTGAACCTACTGAAAGTTGCCAAGAAAGCGACAGTGGTAAGCGAGATTACCAGCTCGAGATGCACGGCCTTAGTAGCGAGACAAACGAACAGACATATATACATTTTTTCCTATGCCTTTCCAAAGCCGTTATTCTAAGAGACTTTCAATGGCCAAAGGTCAGGTGAAGTCAATTCCTACATGCTTAAATGGTCTGCTATGGTTCACTCGTTGTTTTGGCAAGTCTTCCATTTTTGGGGATAAAGTTTTGGCCTTTCCCTTGTAGCATTTCAAACAAATGAAAGTTCTCTTATGGACAAGCGTTCTAAGACCTGGTATCCAACATTTTATCGGATGAGAGCTTGTAGAAGTAATGGCCCAGGATGTAGATGCATTTTGTGATAGTATTCTGTGATAGACCTAAAGGTGGTAAAATTACATTTTGGTAGAATTATTGAATGATTCTGGTTGTATGAAACATCTGCATTTGACAATCTTCCGCCCACCATGAGAACGCCCCTCTTATCAAGGTAAGGAAAACTTGTGAAATTTCTGCATGACTTCATTCATAGTATGCTTTTTTCAAACATGTAGTATTGCTGAAGAAGGAAGTTGCACTCTATCACTGCATCTTCAATTTCCATAGAACAGAGTGGTCCAGTATAACGTTATTCTTTTCTTTATGTCACTCTGAAGTTGCTTATAAATCTTTTAGACCATGTTATCACACGATGAAACATGTAGTAAGAAGAAAATATTGACATCTTCTTGATGAGTTCTGGCTCTTGAAGTTAAAATAAGAACTAAGGTCTCTGACTTTCCTTCCGGTAACTCGTGTTAAGGAAAGGTTGTAGTTGATTTCATCCATTCACCTTCAAGTTGTCTTAAGTTTTAGGCCGGGCATAAGATTGCTTTTAAGTGAACCTGACGATTCAGAAGCTGCAGTACTTACACGAAAGACAACTCGTACCTTGGATCGATCTTCTTTAAAAACACAATGGTGAGGTATCACATATTTTGATTGTGATGAAGTAGGACTCATATGTCCCAAGTCAGAATACTCTTTGATAAAAGCAGAATATTCTGATTTCAATGGAGTATTATTATCGAGTCTTCCTTCCAGACTGTTAAATATCTTCAAGAGAAATGCATATGGATATTCAGATTGGCACTCAGGATGTTTGAATGAGAGAGGGATCACTACAGACCATTAACTCGATAATGTATTCTTCTAAAATGTTCTTTGTAATCTAAGTCCTCTGGGTCAGCCTTTGTATGCTGTACGAGCTCTTTAAGATCCCAAGACCTTTGTAGTTGCATTTTGAGATCATCAGATTCATGAACTGTGGTAAAGAAAGAAGCAGTAGAAATTGGCAAAGAACAGCTTGAGACTCCGCCCATTACAACGTAACCAAAAACTGATTGAAACAGTTTGGAGTTGTTTTCCCTGACCACAACTGAGGCTCCAAACTAAATATCAATAAACGAGTCTGTACCTAGTAGTAAGTCTACAGGACCAGGTTCATAAAATGTATGGACTGCCAAGTTATATTTCAAGTATTCTGATCGTACTTTGTTGGGTAGTTCGAAGTTTGGAAGATGTGATGTATCCTTACATCGCAAATCGAGTGGCACACATAACAGACCTTAATTCTGTGTCATCAAGGAGACATGTTGAATCAGAGCACACTCCCAGTGACCATGGTTCAAGAGGGCTGAAACCAAACAACATCTTGAGCTGTGGCTTGTGGTTGGCATGGGCCCAGTTGGCTTAGTCAACCTGAAGATGAATGGCCAAAATCAACTACAACCTTTCCTCAACACGAGTTGCAAGAAGTAAAGTCAGAGCCCAAAGTTCTCATATCAAATTCTGAAGAGTCAGAACTCATCAATATGATGACAAGATTTTCTTCTTACTGCAATTAAAACGCTAAATTCGCCTATAGTCAATAACGTCTGATTATATATTTAAAATTAGGTATTTTAGATTAAATGCATTTAAAGTGTGCGCTCGCCCTTGAATTAAGAATGAGCATATTTTTGGGTTACGTATTAAAATGGATCACTCCCGATTTGATCAAGTCTACTATCACTATCAATGCTGCCTTGCTGCCAACGGGATTTCAAAGTTTTGATTTGAACTTTCAGTATGTCACCAAGCACTACTGTGCAAAGGGTTGTTATGAAGGAAAAATAAAACAATTAAAATCGTTTTCTCAGATTTGTGAATTTTATAATTTTAATAATATTCTACATGTTTATATAAATAAGCTTCATGTCTAAAATGAATTTTGTGAAACAAAAAATAAGAGATATAAGGTATGCTTGTTTTTCAGTATCAGTAGATGTTGTGTATCCATGAAGGTAAGTCGAGTGCTAGAACATTAAATTTCAAAGTACAGAATATATATCTCGGTGAAAACAACCAGATGCCATAGCAGCCGTTGCATTAAACATTCTTGAGCAAACATTTTTGCGAATGTATGATCTTTTTTTATAAATAATTTATGAACTAGCTGTTTTAAATAGCAGTAAGAGTGTTCTTTTATTCTGTAAGATTATATTTTATTTGCAGTTTTAGCGAAGATTTCACAGAATTGTAAACACCTATTAGCATTTCCTTATTTTGTTAATTATATTAAATGCATATGTTGCATGTTTTGACAAAAATCACTCGTTATAGAAAATTGATATTACAACGTGAACAAACCTAGTAACAGTCTCAGAATAATTTTATAAGAGTGATTTTGGAAAAGATCTTGGATGAATCCTAAGCTAGTGATGGGAAATAGGAAGACATTTATCTCTTATCAATCAAATATACCTCCATCTTTATAAAAGTAATTATGGGAATGACAACTTCGATGACGTTCTACACTGATGTTGGATTATAAGCGGACCTTTATCTCAGATCACATCAAAGAGACTTCTATCTTTGTAACAGTTATTCTGCGAATGACCCACTGGACGACGTTCTAAGCTAAAGACGGATTAAGGGCGGACCTTTATCCCTGCTAAATTAATATCACATATCTGAAACTATATTAATAGCTCTCTTATATTTATATATTCCCTGACTTGCCCTAGCTTCCCCCTTACTCTTAGTAATTATCTACACATTTATATCCTGATGACTCGTTAAATTAAATGGAAAGTCTGCTCCGACGAACCACGGCGTGTAAGAGCGCCAGGCCGTGGGGGAAGCAAGATGTAGAGTTGATGCTGACGGAAGGGAGCAACAAGGTGACGTCACCCAACTTCCGGATCAGCCGTTTACTGAAGCGAGCCAGTAAGCGGGTTGGCGCAACCGTAACACGCCACAATCGCTAAAATTCATAGTTTAAATCAACAATAACAAAAACAAAACTGAACTTGCACCTGGTATAAAAAACACTTTGCTACTGAAAACCGAGATAGCGATTGTTGATTGCTGACTGTTCTAAAAAATTCCAAAATAAAAGAACATGCTTAAATATATAGTGCTTAAAAATATATATAGTGTTATAATTAGTTGACTTTACTACTATAACATTAATAGAAATGTGGAGTTGCGTTATTTAAATGCAAGTATGAACCATGAAACTATGGGCAGGTTAAGAGTTGGTTAGCATTTGAATTTAAAACAATGTCTGTGAAAATATATCACATTTTCTTTAAATATTTAAATAAAATAAGTCTTATATGTGTATTTAAATTAATGTTGCCTCATCCCGTCAAACATTTGACGTTAATATGATAAACATAACTGGATGTTAATTTCGGTTGAAATTTGTTCACCTTATATCCCTAAAAGTATTTAAGATTATAACACAGTTTTCATGCTTGTAAAAAAAACGAAATACGTATTTAGTAAGTTATATTTTAATAATGGTGATTTTGTAATTTTAATTACCATTAATGTTATTGAAATTAAATTTGTATTTTAAAGTAATAGGCTGTAATTACCTTATTTCATTTTTATTAATATTTACGAATATGCAGGCGTTCCGTTTGAAATATAAATTCCAACAAGCAAAGTACTATTAGGGAAATAATAGTAAGAGACTAGGCGCTGCGTGGCTCGACGCCCGGCGCGGTGCACTGCATGGTCTGCCCGCAGCTGTGAGAACGAGCTCACAACAAAAGTGGGAGACTAGGCGCTGTGTGGCTCGACGCCCGGCACGCCGCACTGCACGGTCTGCCCGCAGCTGTAAGAACGAGCTCACAACAATAGTGGGAGACTAGGCGCTGTGTGGCTCGACGCCCGGCACGGCGCACTGCACGGTCTGCCCGCAGCTGTGAGAACGAGCTCACAACAATAGTGGGAGACTAGGCGCTGTGTGGCTCGACGCCCGGCACGGCGCACTGCACGGTCTGCCCGCAGCTGTGAGAACGAGCTCACAACAATAGTGGGAGACTAGGCGCTGTGTGGCTCGACGCCCGGCACGGCGCACTGCACGGTCTGCCCGCAGCTGTGAGAACGAGCTCACAACAATAGTAGGAGACTAGGCGCTGTGTGGCTCGACGCCCGGCGCGGTGCACTGCATGGTCTGCCCGCAGCTGTGAGAACGAGCTCACAACAAAAGTGGGAGACTAGGCGCTGTGTGGCTCGACGCCCGGCACGGCGCACTGCACGGTCTGGCCGCAGCTGTGAGAACGAGCTCACAAAAATAGTGGGAGACTAGGCGCTGCGTGGCTCGACGCCCGGCACGCCGCACTGCACGGTCTGCCCGCAGCTGTAAGAACGAGCTCACAACAATAGTGGGAGACTAGGCGCTGTGTGGCTCGACGCCCGGCACGGCGCACTGCACGGTCTGCCCGCAGCTGTGAGAACGAGCTCACAACAATAGTGGGAGACTAGGCGCTGTGTGGCTCGACGCCCGGCACGGCGCACTGCACGGTCTGCCCGCAGCTGTGAGAACGAGCTCACAACAATAGTGGGAGACTAGGCGCTGTGTGGCTCGACGCCCGGCACGCCGCACTGCACGGTCTGCCCGCAGCTGTGAGAACGAGCTCACAACAATAGTAAGAGACTAGGCGCTGCGTGGCTCGACGCCCGGCACGGCGCATTGCACGGTCTGCCCGCAGCTGTGAGAACGAGCTCACAACAATAGTAGGAGACTAGGCGCTGCGTGGCTCGACGCCCGGCACGGCGCACTGCACGGTCTGCCCGCAGCTGTGAGAACGAGCTCACAACAATAGTAAGAGACTAGGCGCTGCGTGGCTCGACGCCCGGCACGGCGCATTGCACGGTCTGCCCGCAGCTGTGAGAACGAGCTCACAACAATAGTGGGAGACTAGGCGCTGTGTGGCTCGACGCCCGGCACGCCGCACTGCACGGTCTGCCCGCAGCTGTGAGAACGAGCTCACAACAATAGTAGGAGACTAGGCGCTGCGTGGCTCGACGCCCGGCGCGGCGCACTGCACGGTCTGCCCGCAGCTGTGAGAACGAGCTCACAACAATAGTAAGAGACTAGGCGCTGCGTGGCTCGACGCCCGGCACGGCGCACTGCACGGTCTGCCCGCAGCTGTGAGAACGAGCTCACAACAATAGTAGGAGACTAGGCGCTGTGTGGCTCGACGCCCGGCACGGCGCACTGCACGGTCTGCCCGCAGCTGTGAGAACGAGCTCACAACAATAGTAGGAGACTAGGCGCTGCGTGGCTCGACGCCCGGCGCGGCGCATTGCACGGTCTGCCCGCAGCTGTGAGAACGAGCTCACAAAAATAGTGGGAGACTAGGCGCTGCGTGGCTCGACGCCCGGCGCGGCGCATTGCACGGTCTGCCCGCAGCTGTGAGAACGAGCTCACAACAATAGTGGGAGACTAGGCGCTGCGTGGCTCGACGCCCGGCGCGGCGCATTGCACGGTCTGCCCGCAGCTGTGAGAACGAGCTCACAAAAATAGTGGGAGACTAGGCGCTGCGTGGCTCGACGCCCGGCGCGGCGCATTGCACCATTGATTATACATCCTACGGAATAGATAAACCTAGCATACGGGCCGGGCGTGCCTCGGCATTGCTGCGCTGGCCCCGAGTTTCAGTGAGATCCCGCCAGAGCGCAACCAGTCGGCTCTTCCCCTCTTTCACCCCTCGCTCTCCCTGATCTCCAATCGCTCCCTCCAGGCCAGTCAGCAGTGTGTCCACAACTAGTACCTTGGTACTAGATCTAGTACCTTTTGAATGGTTTTAGTACTCTAGTACCTTTTACATGGGATCTAGTACCTTTTTACTTAGTAATAGTTTATATCAGATTTTTTGTACAGACATAGGTTTTGGGAGTTTTAACTTTATTTAATCTTAAACTGGCAACACCGACTCAAATAATCACTCTACTACAATATGAATAAAATACTTTCTGTAATTTCAGGAAATAAGTCGTTCGATTATTTCAGCTAAAGTACTTTTAGTCAGTTGTTACTCTGTGTGTACTCAACTACCAAATCCTATAACCGGGACCGGGACCTGGAGTTGTTATTATTAGATTATCACCTCTTGCAGACGATATTTATTGATAAAATCGGGGAATTACAGACAGTAACAGATGTAGTTAGTAAAACTGTAAATATATTATTTCATAATTAATTACTTATAGTATGCCAATATCAAGATACGCTGAAAATAAATGGATTACACATTTAAGTTTATAGTGACACCACAATTATGTAGGTATCAATAATGTATTTTAGAATAAAACTTGTAATAGTTCAATTAATTGATTCTATTATGTATGGTTATTTTTACAGCGTTCCACATTTTAACTCACACTCCTATCCCTACTCTATGTTATGTAATCTAGTACCTTTTTAATGAAATCTAGTACCTTTTTCGGGGGAATTTAGTACCAAATTGATCAACCCCTGTGGACACACTGCCAGTCAGTGTCTCAGCGACTGCCTAGCGGGTAAGATGCACGCGCTGTTTCTCGTGAAAACACGGCACCCGCCGACTTTTCCCCCTCCCTCCCCACAGCACTCCAGGCCGAGTTGAGTCACCGCGGCCTTTGAGAAACACTAGCAGAGATGTCCGTTGACATTCTTTCTTTCCGGTTATGACAAGATCCGAAATTATAAGAAACCTGTTAAGCACATCTCTGTCGCAGTTAAGTCTAGAGAACTTTCGAGCAGAGATTTCCTGATATTGTCTTATATGCTTATTGTGAGCTTCAGTACGTAATTCTTTTTATTCTTGCATTAAATCGAATAGCTACCGTCTAGTAAAAATGGCATTTGCCGTTCCTGTAATTAAAAAAGTTTCTGAGTCATTAAGTGTATGGTTTCTTGGTTTTAGCATGTTATTGCTTTAAGGAACTTAAAATACCCCCGTAGCAGCAAACCTGCGTACTCAGCGAATTTCTAATGCATATATATGTATCTTAATTCCACATAAAGCCACATACCAAGTTTCATCAATATACATTCATAAATAAACGATTTATGACATTTTAATTATTCTCCATAAGAATAACATGGCGGCTGAGTATGCAGGTTTGCTGAAGCAAGGAACACAAAAAATGGGGTTTTATACAAATATCAATATAACTCATGTAGGTAAAGTCACATACCAAATTTCATTAATTTATTTTCATAATGAAGGCAGATAACACGTTACTTATTCTCCATAAGAATAACATGGGGCTGAGTACGCAGGTTTGCTGCTACGGGAGCCTTGGGTAAAAAATTGTTTTTTTGAGCAAATATCAATGGTCCACAACCAAATGAAGCCGTATACCAAGTTTCGTCAGTATACGTTCATAAATAAGCGAGATATAAAATGTTTATTTTCCTCCATAAGAATAACATTAGACAACGTACTGTGTTTAGCACTTTCAATATCTCGGTAACCAATTGACGTAGAGAAATGATCAAAATACCAAATTGTGTGTTTTTTTAAGCTGAATCCAATGGTAAAAACTAAAATTTGATTTTTTCAAAAAATACACATACAAAATTCAAAAAACCCATTTTTGGGGTACAAAATCCCCCCAAAATACCCTTTCGGATGGTGCGATGTGGCTGGTTTTCGAACGTAAAGTCATAAATGTTGCTTTACACGTTCATACCAAATTTCATCAAAATCGGATAATTTTTACGAGAGTTATCGTGCTCACGGACACACATATATATATACAGTTTCGAACGAATGGTATTTTTGGGGTCTGGGGACCTCAAAACGAAAAGTTATCATGGTCCCGGGCCTAGGTCTTACCATGCCGACTATAGGGGAAATCTTCTTCCCTATAGGGGAAATTCGCTAATACAGAGTAGCAAATAGTAGCAGAAATTATTATCAGGATTTGTCATGTGGGTATTCAAAATGTGCGGAATTTCACCTTGAACACGATCGTGCAGTTATTTTCCCGATCGCGGAAAAACGTCGGAAAATCGAAAAAACATTGTTCTTATAATACTCTCATGTGGGTATTCAAAATTGTGCGTAAATTCACCTTGAATACGTACGTGCAATTACTTTCCCGATTACACGTTTTTCCGCGGAATAGTCGTTAAAACCCCGGAAAATCGAAAAATATTATTTTTCTTATAATTCTGTCATGTGGGTATTCATACTGTGCGGAATTTGACCCTGATTACGTATGCGCAATTATTTTGCCGATCGGACAAGTAATTGCCAACAAAGGTTTACAATTTATTCAACACAGAGCGGGCCCGGTACTGTGCTTTTTACAGCGGCCACAGCACTAGTTTCGGTGTTTTTCATCTCAGGCGCGGATCCAGGGGGGGGAATGGGTGAAATTTCCCCCCCAAGGCAAAAGGTTGGAGTTGCGCGCGCACCCCCGCACCAGCGCTACGTCTGCCCGGCAGCGTCATCTCGTCTGATCGATGCCGTCGTCAGTCAGATCATATGCCTGTAATACTACTACAGAGTGTCCATAGACCGAAAATTCCAGGAAAATTGGATAATTATACGGGAATTTCGACGAAAATTCCTTAATTTAGTTTAAATCCCTTTTTCGGCTGTTCTCGTTCATGCGGCTTGGTTGTCGTTTCCAGCCAATAAAACAAGTTTTGGTTGTTATTTTCAGCCAATAAGAAACGTTGCCGATCGTCATTTCGGGCCATTAAATGCAACTAAATTCCTGTTTCTGACCCATCCGACGCGAAAGAATAGGCGTTCTTTGGCTATATAACTGGGTCGAATCGCCGATTGTATTCGTAAATACGTTCCGGTTGTCATTCGGGCCTATACAACGGGATCCGGCTATATTTTTCGCTAGGAAAATATGGTACAATTGCCAATTTTTATGATAGATTGTGATTTTTGGCATATATTGTGCCTCAGTTGTCAATTGTCACGTCGCGTCGTTCGTTGGGCGCAGCTTCTTGCATTGCTCCCGTTTTAGGGAATATATGTTTTATTTATTTGTTTAATTTTGTTTATTTGTTTGGTTTTTTTTTTTGCATAAAGATGAAATTGCCATGAATGGTGTTGCTCTTCGTTGTTGTATTAATACATAAATGTTAACATTACATGTAAATAAACTATTGAACATTAATCAGAAGTTGTGACAAAGTCCTCAATTTTGTATTAACACTCCAAAAGAAATCATTCTTTTTAAATTTTATTAAATTTGTTTGAATCGTTAATTTTCTTGAAATTTTCAGGTTATTTCTTATAAATTATTGTTATTGCTAATGACAAAATTTCGAATTTAAATTAAAACTGTACATTATAGATCATACGAATTTCAGTTGATTTTAAAAATTTATATTTCTGAGCCTGTATGCCCTAAACATTATTAATGTTTTAATGATGGCAAGTGGGCATTTTAGGTGTATGAGAAATTTTCATCTGGGGAAATCAGATATTTTTAAAAACTAGTCATAATATACAGGGTGAGTCAGACCACCCGTCCAGCATGTATAACGGGAGAACGGTTTGGTCTAAAGTCATCAAAAACAATTATTCCTCACTAAAACGCATATGGGCTATCTATTAAAAACATTTTCATCAAAATCTATGTACGGAATGTCCCAAAACTGAAGGTCACGGATTCAAATCTCAACATTTTCTTATGTGAAAATAGGGCCAACATACATTATACATTATTTAAAAGGCCTTTTTTATACATTATTTTAAAGGTCTCGTTAAAATAAACATTTGGCGAAAACAGAATTCACTTATCTTTATCCGTTTCAAAATGGCGGATATTTTTGTGTAAAATATTGACATTTGCGGAATACTCTGTATTTTTTAAACCATTACTCGTACCTTTTTTCTGACTTAAACGAGCCGCCATTTTGAAACGGGTAAAGATAAGTGAATTCTGTTTTCACCAAAATGTTTATTTTAACGAGACCTTTAAAATGAAGTATAATATTTCCTATGTTTACATAAGAAATGTTAGGGTTGCGAACCCTTGACCTTCAGTTTTTGAACATTCCGTACTTAGATTTTGATGAAAATATTTTTAATAGATAGCCCATATGCGTTTTAGTGGGGAATAATTTTGTTTGATGACTTTAGACCAAACCGTTCTCTCGTTATACATGCTGGTGGACGGGTGGTCTGACTCATCCTGTATATACTAACATAAATAATCGGACAGCTTTGACACATTTATTTTGTCATATAAGTAGGGGAACATATGTTTGCAGAAAGTAAAATTGATAAAATTGGAGAAATACTTTTATTTTTTAATAACTTTTCTCTTAACCGTACTGAGTTTATTTTTTATAAAATTGTTATTATTTAAGAATTTTAAAGTTTCTTATTAAAAAAAGAAGGCTTTGCGGGTAATATTTCAATCAAAATGAACCAAAGAACGCTCTTAACCTTTGAAAGTATTAATTTACTTGCTATTACTTCGGTTTACATTTGCGAAACCACAATTTTTGCGCGTTATGTCACTTGAACAGTGAAGGGATTTGAGCCCATTTTAAGATCGGAAAAGTGTGGCCGTAGCTACTCGGCTACTCGTAGCTACTCGGCTGTCCTCTCAACGCCCAAGGCATTACCAAAGACTTAAAACTACTGGACCGCGCGCGCGCTCACTTGAATTGAATTTGCGGCCAGGGAACATTTTTTATGGTTGAATGGCCTTCTGATCCGTATTCCTGAATAGTTTCTCGAATTTTTAATATCAAAAGTAACTATATTCGACCAGGATTAGTTGCGTAAAAAGAACAGAAAGTTGGGAGTTTTGTAAAATAATCTCCTCGATGGCTGATTTTTTCATATTTCCAGTCATATAAATTTATGTACGATCCACTAGGCTTTAGGTGTTGTTCAATAATGATGTTTTGAAGTTTTTGGTACTGGAATGAATTCTTTTATGAGCAGTAATATCGTTCTTTGGACTAGTGAAACTTTGAATTGTAGCATATAAACTTCGACGTTCGCCAAAAGTTGTAGATTGCATGAAAGTTAATTGGCCTATATCATAAAATTTTGTTGATGAATGAATACCATACAAGACAAATACTTTTTAATAGCAAATGTATTCTTAATAAACATTAATTACCAAGATGGTTCGTTCACCCGTCCACGTAGAGTAGTAAGAACGATTACATAATGTTGCATTAATACAACATTTCGCTATTGAATAACAAAAAAATATCTTCAGTGTATGATAACAGTTGATTATGATTTATTTAACAGACAATACAAGTACAGTACAAAAGTCGTATAACTATGTATTTTACCAAAAAACTAGGTCATGTTGTAACACAGCATCACTGAGTTGAATTTGACAGCGCGGCACGGCTCGTGGCACGTCTTGGATAGAGCGCGGCGAAAAGTTTCAGCATCTTTCCAAACGAATTGTAGCCAAACCAACAACTTTACCGAAAAATGTTTGGAATAAAAGTTTTAGAAAAAGTAATTATCTACAACTTTCCCGCTGGAAGTTTGTTTCTAACCTAAAAATAAAAAATTTCCTCGCTGAGTAACTTTTTCATGTCTCTCTTTAATAACACGTAAGAGTTTTTAATTATTTAACATATTAAAACACGGTAAAAAAAAAACAATATTTATACTTTCGAATTCCGTAGTTCACGTACACAAAGGATATATAAATTTCATTACAATTCAAACATGGCAGTGAAGTCCAGGAGCGTGTAAACGACAGCGCGTTCATCGCCAGAATCAGCTCTGAGCACACAGCGGCCCACCATTTCTGTTCCGCACAGTCCGACGCGGACCGTTTTTAGCTCACTTAGCGATCTCTCCAGTTACCTCGATGGGCATTACTCGCCGGCCTCGCCGCGCCACGCAGCACAATCATATCTGACAGGAGGGGTAGAAGAGGGGACGGTAGTTGATGGATTCGCCGCTTGAGCGCTTCAGTACGGTAGCTGACGACGCTCCAACTAGGAGAGCTTCTACCGTTAGCCAACAGAATGCGCTCGAGGAGCTCGCCAAGGTCGGCTTCAAAAAACGACATTACTAAGTTTATCTATTAGGATGTATAATCAATGATTGCACGGTCTGCCCGCAGCTGTGAGAACGAGCTCACAACAATAGTGGGAGACTAGGCGCTGTGTGGCTCGACGCCCGGCGCGGCGCATTGCACGGTCTGCCCGCAGCTGTGAGAACGAGCTCACAACAATAGTAAGAGACTAGGCGCTGTGTGGCTCGACGCCCGGCACGGCGCATTGCACGGTCTGCCCGCAGCTGTGAGAACGAGCTCACAACAATAGTGGGAGACTAGGCGCTGTGTGGCTCGACGCCCGGCACGGCGCACTGCACGGTCTGCCCGCAGCTGTGAGAACGAGCTCACAACAATAGTGGGAGACTAGGCGCTGTGTGGCTCGACGCCCGGCACGGCGCACTGCACGGTCTGCCCGCAGCTGTGAGAACGAGCTCACAACAATAGTGGGAGACTAGGCGCTGTGTGGCTCGACGCCCGGCACGCCGCACTGCACGGTCTGCCCGCAGCTGTGAGAACGAGCTCACAACAATAGTGGGAGACTAGGCGCTGTGTGGCTCGACGCCCGGCACGGCGCACTGCACGGTCTGCCCGCAGCTGTGAGAACGAGCTCACACCAATAGTAAGAGACTAGGCGCTGTGTGGCTCGACGCCCGGCACGGCGCACTGCACGGTCTGCCCGCAGCTGTGAGAACGAGCTCACAACAATAGTAGGAGACTAGGCGCTGTGTGGCTCGACGCCCGGCGCGGCGCATTGCACGGTCTGCCCGCAGCTGTGAGAACGAGCTCACAACAATAGTGGGAGACTAGGCGCTGTGTGGCTCGACGCCCGGCACGGCGCACTGCACGGTCTGCCCGCAGCTGTGAGAACGAGCTCACAACAATAGTAGGAGACTAGGCGCTGTGTGGCTCGACGCCCGGCACGGCGCACTGCACGGTCTGCCCGCAGCTGTGAGAACGAGCTCACAACAATAGTAGGAGACTAGGCGCTGTGTGGCTCGACGCCCGGCGCGGCGCATTGCACGGTCTGCCCGCAGCTGTGAGAACGAGCTCACAACAATAGTGGGAGACTAGGCGCTGCGTGGCTCGACGCCCGGCGTGGTGCGACTATGTTATTATGTTGTAGGTGGTGGAATTAAACCCATTTAAATGGTGTAGCCATTAATTAAAAGTCAATTTTAAATATTTTAGTTTTACTGTAAGCTAAATAGATTGACCCTACCTAAACAAGACATTTTGTGAACATGAAGGTATAATATTTGTTTGTACACCACTTATGAACATTTTGATGGTTATTTTGTCAAATTATACCTAATAGTTGTTTCATATAGTAATAAACATGTGCCAGACACAGTTAAAATATTGTAAAAAATAAAAAACTTTAACATGATTGAAATAATATTTTGCAAGAGAGTTGTTCGTTCCAACATTTGTTTTCATAAGCCCCAAAGTATCCCATAAAAGGCCCAATCATCAAAATCATCTTTTGGGTATCAGTTAATTTCTTAATATGCACGATAGAGATGGCAGGGTCGCCTTACCAACAACATTTTTGATACCTACAGTTATTTCCTGAATATTACAGTTTTAAGATATTTAGCTTTAAAAACAAAAATGATCACAATTTTGAAATGGTACAAAGTATAACATTGATACTTTATACCAAAATGGGTCTTATTATATCTAATACGTGTACCAAGTTTGAAGTTAATATCTTCAGATATTTCTAAGATATACCCTATTAAGTAGAAAACACATACAGGCAGATAGACGGAAAAGTAAGCATTTTAGGACATCCCTTCACATTAACTTTTTTCTTTCCTTTTGTACAAGGAATCGTATCCCAAAATCCTGAAAGGCTTTTTTTAATACCCTGTATATGTTTTAAGGGTGTGGTGGAGTTCTTAAAAAGGTCCGTCCTTGATTAAGTTTGATACAAACGTGTGAAGCAATAATTACGACTTTAAGTTCAAAACTAGATCGATTGACTCATCTGAGAGGTTATTTTTTGATAATTATTTCGTTTCTTTATTTAATCGATGACAGATGGTCGTTGAAATATTAAAAGTGCTAAACTTATTTGTCTAATGAAATTCTCATGGAAAATAGGCATGCTTCGTGAATTCACTGAGCGCGCAGGACTGCTACGACGGTGGTATTTTAAATCATAATAGTGTAGATATAAAAGGCAAGATATAGTTATATATTTTTTATTTTAGCTTGCTTACATTACTGCAGAATTCTATTATTGTGACATCGTATAATATTTCATAATGAGACTGTGCTCAACCTTAGCGTGTGTCAAGTGATATTTACTAAATTGTACAAACATTTCCCCTAATAATTATAAAATGGAGTTTTATAACCATTTTAGTAAGAAATCCGACAGTGATTCAAGTATATAAAACCTTTACAGAAAAATATGTAGAAAATGTATATCTTTTATATCCTCCTTTTCACATGTAAAATCACACTTATATACTACGAATACTTCAAGCCAATATTTACCCAGCATTGACTACCAAATATGGATGCTCCACACGTTTTTTTTGTTTTTTCGTTTTTTTGTCCGTCGTTTTTTGCGTTTTCCGTTAAACGGATCAGGTATTTTTGTAGCCTTTATTTTGTATAATCAGGCTATCCCGTAACGAATTAATATTTTAATCATATCTAGGAAACAATCTTTCAAAAATCAAAGAATTAAATACCCCCGTCGCAGCAAACCTGCATACTCAGCGAATTTCCAATGAATATATAACATAACACATTAAAAGACTTAACAGGATTCATAATAAATATATTCACAAACAAGCGATATTAAAAACATTAATTAATCTCCATAAGAATAACATTGGGGATGAGTACGCAGGTTTGCTGCAACAAGGCACACAAAATAATGGGTTTTTATGCAAATATCAATAGAAGTCACATACCAAGTTTAATCCATATACATTCATAAATAAGCGATATATAACATTTTAAGTATTTTCCATAAGAATAACATGAGGGCCAAGTACCTAGGTTTGCTGCTACAGGAACCATAGGCGAAAAATTGTTTTTTTGTGCAAACAACAATAAGCCACAACCAGATGAAGCCACACACCAAATTCCGTCAGTTAATGTTCATAAATAAGCGAGATATACAATTTTTCTTTTTCCCCATAAGAATAACGTTAGACAACGTACTGTGTTTAGTAATTTCAATATCTCGGTAACCAGTTGACGTAGAACAATGATCAAAATACCAAATTGTTTGTTTTTTTAAGCTGAATTCAATGGTAAAAATTAAAATTTGATTTAAATAAAAAATACATGTGAAAACCCCAAAAAACACATTTTGGGGTACAAAACCCCCCAAAAACCCCCCTTCGGATGGTGTGATTCATCTGGTTTTCGAACTCGTTCAAATAAATGGTACTTCACACATTTGTACCAAATTTCATTAAGATCAGACCTTTTTTACGAGAGTTATCGTGCTTACGGACACATATATATATATATATATAAATATATAAATACATATATACAAATTTGAACAAATGGTGTTTTTGGCATCTGGGGACCTCAAAATGAAAAGTTATCATGGTCTCGGGCTTAAGTCTTACCATGAGACCTACGGTAATAGCTTCTTCCCTATAGGGGAAATTCGCTAAAAATATCTTACCGTACGTTAAACAAACGGCTAACTTTTTCGAAGTATGTAATAAGGGCGGGGCTCAATAGAATTATATATATAGAAATAGTTATCGTCGGTGTGACCGCGAGACATTTCTGAAATGTGTTCTTATGATACCTATCAACTCTCGTAGTAAACAGTTTGTAGAGTCTCAAAAGATTAGTACTTTACAACTTCAAAAAATTATAGTTTGTCTTATGTAAAAACATAAATAAGAAGTTACGAATTAGCAAGTACGTGCCTGCACCGCTCTAACTAAATATTGTTACTTTAATGTGTATGGTTGTAACGCATTATATCAATTAAATTTAAAGAATATCCAACAGAAATATAATAAAAAACATAGACTAACCTGGAGCTTGCTGTCCGTGGATATTGTTTCATTCCTAACAGGACGAACCAAAATCACAAAAGTAAATAATACTGTTAGTGAAGAAGGACAAATAAAACTTGGTATTCCGCATGGTTTGGTATTTTCACAACCCCTTTTTTTGATATCCATAAATTACTTGTGTAATGGTAATTTTAAGATAGCTCAGTGGATTTTGTTGATGATACAGCATTATTGTATAAATCAAATTCACTTATTGAACTTAAAGAGCAAATTCAACTAGATGTGAACGCACTTAAGTGGTGGTTCACGAAAAATGTAATGGTTATGAGTACTAAAACAAAGTATATAATTTTCAACCTGATCGAATATACATACTTTTTTACATCTTTAAAATATCATGAAATAACATGTCCCGTAAATTTAAACGAGTTCGCACGCAGCACACTGACGTGAGGGAAGTGAATTTCCACTTAAAAACTTTTAC
Organism: Allygus modestus; assembly: GCA_963675035.1. Lineage (NCBI taxonomy): Eukaryota > Metazoa > Arthropoda > Insecta > Hemiptera > Cicadellidae > Allygus > Allygus modestus. The sequence goes on from OY776113.1 coordinate 14,898,642, forward strand.
AACTCAAAATCAGTGTAAAAATATACATTTATTCCAATTTTAATTAAAATCTGAAAACAGTGATTTTTTGGCTGTTTTGATGCTCCTGGTTTCATTTACCTGCAAAGCTGGGAATACAATTTTGCGCATTATAAGGTTAGGAGAGGGTCCAGTCAGGCTTGAAAGTAGGCTGAGGTTGCTGGGGATGATAAAAGTACTCTAACAAATGAATAACAGGCTTTTCTAGTGTAAAATCCCCATAAGACAACGTACTGTGTTTATTCGAAACACATTTTATTTAATAACTCGGTAAATATTTATGCTAGAATGACGAGAGAGGGCTTAAAACTTTCGCCTCACTAATTCCCATCTTTTTACATGAATTAATTTTACATACGGGGCTTTATGACCCTTTTTGGACCCAAAAACTCAAAATTTGAAAGATTAATCCCCAAAAAAGGGGTTTAGAGTTTTTCGATTGTTTTGCCCAACGAACTTGTCCAACTGATTACAGAAAGGAACGTCCCTACCAAATTTGAAGTAAATCGGACAAAAATGCGACCGCTAGAGTGCAAACACATATATGTATGTCTATATATATAAAATTTTGAACGACCCCCCAAAACGTGTTCAGGGGGTCACGTTAAGAACTTCTATGGCGGTCCCGGGCTTAAGTTTCACCGTGCGGGTCATGCTAATAGTTCACTTTCCAAAGGAAATTCAATAATAATTGTAATTGTAAAGCTATTGAGCAGGTTAAGAGAAAGTACTTAAGTTTGTGGGTGGATAGCAGACTCAGTTGGAAAGAGCATCTCAAGTACATAAAAATTAAATTGGTTAAATATACCCGTATCCCGGTTGGTTAGAACCGTGTGTTACACCCAGCTTCTGAGGAGATAAATTTATTGCGCTTTTATAAATTCTAAAATAAAGTACGGTATTGAAATATGGGGTGAATTGTATTTTACAACATTAAAGCCAATTTTAATGCTACAAAAAAACTTCATTTGAATAATTTTAAATAAAATTAGGACCGAGCTTTCTTCCCCTCTCTTCAAGACCTTAAACATTTTTCCTATTAGGAATTTATATCTGTTTAACGCTTTGCAAATATATTTTACCAGGTGTGGTGCTAGTTGAGTGAATCTAAAATATATTACATTGAGGAGCAAGAGTTTGTGTTCCTAAGCCAAAACTAACAATGTTTAAACAATTATTTTTTCGTCATACTGCTTCAAAAACATCTGTTTTTGACAGATGCGTTGAGATTCAAAAGTTCTTCTTTTTAGTTTTTGGATAATAACATATGTTTTGATGATCATTATCGTACTAGTACTAAAAAGATCATTGTTGATGATACTTTTGATTCGAGGTCGTCATAAATCGATTAAAATTCATTCGATTATAAATAATCGAAACATTCATTGTTGTATTGTTATTTGAAGAACAACCGATTGATTCGAACCACAATGATTGGTTTGAATGATCGACTCAACAACCGATAGATATGAATGAACAGAAATTATGCATGTGCAACAGCTGATTGTTTCAAGAGACAAGCTGAAAGAAACATTTGAGGTTATGAAGACAAAGTACGTAAACTTTACTTTTGTTTTTATTTAAACCTTAAGTTTTTTGGCAGTATGACGAAAAATATAGTTCGTCACTCGGATCAAAAGTGTCTTTTTAATACTCGCTCATTTCCCAGCCTCGGCTTCGCCTCGGCAGTTAAACTGGAGCTCGTATTAAAAAGATCCACTTTTGATCCTAGTGACGAAATATACTATTATACTTAGCACCAAGCTTCTACAATCTGCTTCCTGATCACATAAAAAATGTTCACGTATAAATTAATTTAGCAAACTTATACGTGACTATTTTACTAGGCTAAATGACATAAATATATTTTTCATTACTTTTAATAAGTCAGTTTTTTTGTAATTTTTTTCCTGTAAGGGTAAGGGTAAGGGTTATTGATGTTAGTTACTGTATTAAAATTGTTAAAATATGTAATAACTTATATTGATAAAATTAATTGTTTCTCGTAGGGAAGATTATGTTTTTCGTTATGATATTTATTCTATTAGACAAAATAAAACTATTTTGTCCTATCCTGTTATGAAGTAAGAAGCCATTTATGATTTATTTTATGCACTGTACTGTGTAAGAGTATACAGTGGTACTGGTGTCTGGTCGGACATTCTCACCACGAGTCTTTGTGCTTAGTTTAAATGCAGGATTCCCACACAGGTTTCATAACCTCAGGGCTTTATTGCTCTAATGTTAAGTTTGTGAAGTAATTTTAATGTACAGTATTACTATTATTATACTCATAGTATACGTATCACTTAAAATTTACTATATTATCGGTGTGTTGTAAAATGAGCAATAAAGAATTTTCAATTTCATTTCATATAGTAAGTTGCAATTATTAAGAGACTCATTATACTTTCACACTTCAGGGAAATGTGCATGAGAAATGGATAAACCTATGTCGACACCTAGTTAATCCCGGGTCGGCGCTATATTGATGCTCCAAGGCATCTGGATTGTCACTTATGATATTGGATCGTTCCCGTTCTGCGTCACACTTCATTCTCCAGGCAAATATGTTTCAATGATAGGTAGAGCTATAACGCAACGGTGGCCGCGGGCCAGCAATCTATTGCTGCTCCAGGCTACTTCATATGACCCACAACTTTAATTTATCTTTTTGAACGTTACATAAATGGTTTAGTTAGATTTTTCATTAAAGTATTTCTCAGTTTTTAGGTCGTCTCAAAGTTTTAGAATACAGCCTAAAGCCTAAAGTTTTTAGGTATTGATCGCCGTATTAATTCTAAGAGTGTACAAATCTATTTCAAGAATAATGGATCACGTGTGTTTACGTTATAAGATATAGGTATATTATATATATATATAATACGATTTTAAACTGTACATTTATGAACTTTGCACAAAACGATTTGAGTTTCAGCTAATTTTCACTATAGGGAAGAAGCTATTACCGTAGTCGGTATGGTAAGTCGGCCCGGGACAGTGATAACTTTTTGTTTTGAGGACCCCAGATGCCAAAAACACCATTCGTTAAAAACTATATATATATATATATATTCTATTATTAACGAGTAGTATATATATACAGTTGTTGTGCATCTGGGGACCTCAAAACGAAAATTTATCATGGCCCCGGGCCTAGGTCTTACCATACCGACTACGGTAATAGCATCTTCCTTGTAGGGGAAATTCGCTAAAATACAATTTAAACGACTGGATTTCTAGCAAGGGGATTCAACAAAGTCGGTTTAAAAAGAAGCAAATGGTCAGGTGGCCAGGATATTGCATTCCTCCTTTGACTTGCGGGGATTCAATCTGCCCTAATCTTGCAGGGTCTAAAACTGTGTTATCTGTTTTCATCAGTTTCTTCCCCTTGTAAGTGCCAAATACTCCTGTCGTGCAGTGAGATAGAATATTTTAAAACCTGGCAAATATTAGTGTATGCTATAAAATAGTTAGCTATATTTATCTGTTTAGCTATATTATTTATAAACTATTCCGCATAACCTGAGGCCCAAAACTCGAATATCTAATAATTTGAAGGGCAGAAAAGATTCAGGGAATAAAAACTTAGTGATATGTCAGGGTTAATTTGAGGGATTAGGAAGCAATTCCAGGAAAACCATTATGCTTAATAAATAAAAATATTTCAGCTTATGCAGGCGAGGGGACGGGAGTGACTCACTAGGGGTTCACACTCCAAGATGTCCTAGGGGGGTGTGACTCACTAGGGGTTCGCACTCCGAGATGTCCAAGGGGGGGCTGTGACTCACTAGGTGTTCGCTTTCCGAGATGACCAAGGGGGGATATGAATCACTAGGAGTTCGCACTCCGAGATGTTCAAGGGGGGGTGTGACTCACTAGGGGTTCGCACTCCGAAATGACCAAGGGGGGATATGAATCACTAGGAGTTCGCACTCCGAGATGTTCAAGGGGGGGAGTGACTCACTAGGGGTTCGCACTCCGAGATGACCAAGGGGGGATATGAATCACTATGAGTTCGCACTCCGAGATGTTCAAGGGGGGGTGTGACTCACTAGGGGTTCGCACTCCGAGATGACCAAGGGGGGATATGAATCACTAGGAGTTCGCACTCCGAGATGTTCAAGGGGGGGTGTGACTCACTAGGGGTTCACACTCCGAGATGTCCAAGGGGGGGTGTGACTCACTAGGGGTTCGCACTCCGAGATGACCAAGGGGGGGTATGAATCACTAGGAGTTCGCACTCCGAGATGTTCAAGGGGGGTGTGACTCACTAGGAGTTCGCACTCCGAGATGACCAAGGGGGGATATGAATCACTATGAGTTCGCACTCCGAGATGTTCAAGGGGGGTGTGACTCACTAGGGGTTCGCACTCCGAGATGACCAAGGGGGGATATGAATCACTAGGAGTTCGCACTCCGAGATGCTCAAGGGGGGGTGTGACTCACTAGGGGTTCACACTCCGAGATGTCCAAGGGGGGGTGTGACTCACTAGGGGTTCGCACTCCGAGATGACCAAGGGGGGGTATGAATCACTAGGAGTTCGCACTCCGAGATGTTAAAGGGGGGTGTGACTCACTAGGAGTTCGCACTCCGAGATGTCCAAGGGGGGTGTGTGACTCACTAGGGGTTCGCACTCCGAGATGACCAAGGGGGGGTATGAATCACTAGCACACTCCGAGATGTCCTAGGGGGGTGTGACTCACTAGTGGGCACTCCGAGATGTCCAAGGGGGGGTGTGACTCACTGTGGGTTCGCACTCCGAGATGACCAAGGGGGGAGCATGAATTACTAGGGGTTGGCACTCCGGGATGTCCAAGGGGGGGGGGGTTGAACCACTTCCCCTGAAATGCGTTTGAGTTTCTCTATAAAACATAAACAGAAAAAAGTGTGAAAACCAAAAAAGTATGGTTAGGTAATTAATTAGTTGGGAAAAAAACATTGACATAACCATAGAATTGGCAAAACCAACCTCTACACGTTTCCTAACAGAAATATTATTAATAATGATAGTCCAGTATTATCTAGTGCTAGCAACCCTACCTCAGCATCAACCACAATAAACTACCAAAATCAGTAAAAAATTACTCCAATAAAATGAATTGCAATAAGAATATATAGATATTTATTTATTTGTTTATGTTATTTATAGTATTTTTTTAACGTATTTTAAAATTGTATTTTTTTAACAATGTCGCTGTTACCTTTTCATTATTTATTTAATTTATATTTTGGTCTATTTCAAGAAAAATGTTAACTAATAACCTGTTTTGTTATTCAGTTATACAGGATCATATCGTGTATTAAACCGGTGCGCGTATTCTGAGGTTATATTTTTGTTTGTTTTTGTGGGGATTAGGAGGCCCGGCAAAGCCGGCTAGGCACGTCTCACTTGGGATATTGCGTAGGCACAGGAAAGAGGGAAAAGAGGGATGGGAAATGTGGTAGGACGGGGTCAATCTGCCTCGCTCCAGAAAGGGAGTGAGCCTTACCTAGCTCCCGGGCTCTGTGGGTGACCAAAACCCCAGGACGATTCGCCCTCTAACCCGACGTCCCCCTAAGTCCAACAGACAGGGACCACCATCGCACAGAGCCTCCAACCTCTCAGGGGTCGGGTGGCCCCAAGACGGTTCGTCCCCCTGCCCGGCAGACCGAAGACCGTCGGGTAAGAGCCCTTCCTCCCAGGCACCCGTACCAGGCTGCAAGGAAGATCCACTACTCCCTCCAAGGACGTGGACTAGACTGGGTATCCAGGCTCAACTGGGAGTCAAGCCCCCAGAAGAGACAAGTAGGAACCAAGGAAGGGAAGTCGGTCACACTGGATAGCCAAAAGACTTAACAATACTATGACAGCCTCATTTTGCAGTACCCAATGTCGACCTCTGTACTAGTGTAGCCCAGTCAGAGAGCTGTCGAGGCCCAAGGTTACTAGGTAATTTATTGTGTTCAAAAATTACAAAATATATTGATGTAGTTTTAAAGTTTCACCAGTGAGACGGATATAATAACATTCAGTAAAATAAACAATACATATTAACATTACCTTTCATACAGTTATATATATGCTGACTGATATATAATGATAAATTATTTCATACTTTTTTAATGAACACAACAATAATACAAATAATAATCTTACGCCATAAAAACCATGTTCAGCTCTTTAGTAGGTGTTTTATTTATAGTTTCACATTCGAATGATATTGAAATATATTGATATTGATATTGAATGATATTGAATGATATGAGGTGTAGAGGATTTGAATGAACTTAGTGTTTCTCAAAGTACTAAGTTCATTACTATACTCATTACTTTGCTCATACTATACTATGTTCGTGTTCTATTTTCCCATTCCACTTTTAGAGTTTGAACTGCAATTGGTTTTGGATGGCGGGGAAAATTATCCCGTGATATAATCATTTGTTAAGCATGTTAAATATAGTTAGTTTGTTTAAGGGATCAATGGATAGATCAAATCACATTAAATGAGTAAAGTAGTTTCATTTTAGCTTTTAGCTATTTAAATTATAATAAAATTAATGAATAACTAGAATAATACGTGGAATATAGATTAATCGTGTACGTTTGTGAGATGAATACAAAGTAGTAGTCCTGTGACAGTTATAATTTACCGATTGCAAATTCACCAAGAATAAAATATAATGTTTGTATAAAGAATGTATAATGTACCGATTTTAAACACTATCTAAACATTTTAAGGAGTAAAAGTTTTAGTTTTGATTCGCAAACTAAAAAGGTTTACCTAGGTGGTAAACTGTAAAATTTATAGTAGAAGGTGTAGGTGTTTGTGCAACTTTGAAACAGAAGCTTTAAGCTTCATGTTGAAACTTGTGAAGATTACAGCTTAGTTCGAAGAAAGTGAAGAAGCAACAGTATTCAACTTGAGAAAATCCTGTTACAAAGTCAAGAAGGTGTAAGCTTACTAAGCGAATGTCTTTGATAAAACTGATTTAATGTGTGTTTATGGGTTAATGTTTGACTTACTGTGTGTCCACTATCAGTATGTTCAACAAGTGTTTGGATTCATTAATTTTATAAATTATTAATAAATCCGGCCAGCCAATATGCTGTATATATCTTGTAACCAAACAGAATTCAAAATTTAAAAAAAATATCTCTTCAGGTTTATGTGAACATCAAATGTATTGATAAGTAAGGAGAAACATACACAACTAAATCTGTTTCTTAATATATAAAATAAACCTGATAAAACTTTGTTATGAATATAACGCATACTTCCCGTTTTCTACCCCATCATCCATATACTTGTAATATTTGTGTTTGCAACTAATTTTCAGAAAATATCCGAAAACCAAGGTAGGCCTATCTATTACCAGTGTCAAGATGGCATATAAAAACCGGAAATAATCGTATTGACTTCCTCTCGTTCATACAAGCTAAATGGTTAGTCCAATTTAACTTTTCATCGGGAATCGTTTGTCAGAAATGTAATTGTCTACAACTGTGTAACTTAACATATACCTATCTATATCTATAAATAATCAGTCGGTCTTAGTCAGTAACAAGGCTACACAAGGCATCTCACCCATTCACTCATCATTCAATCATATTCGCCTTAAAATACGCCCAGGTTGCGTCGGCGTCTTAAAGTGATATTAAGATATTTCATCAAAACACAAGTAACAAACAATGCCACTCTATAATAGCGGACAAATAAATCGCCAGTTGAGGACGTGGTTTGCAGGGCTATCAATCAAGATCAGCCAATAGAAGACGTGCTACATTGCCAAAACCCCAAACCAGCTGATCGGCATAGCATTCGAGTCATATTTTTCCATGGCAAAATGGCAACAGTGATAGCGTACAGCCACGCTATTGACTACAACCCAACTGTTTACTTATTTGACTTCTATTATAAAAACAAGATCTCCTTGATGTAATGCCGCATCTGTTACGAGTGGTACCGATCAACTTAACTCAACTTGGAATCCGTAAAGACTTAAATGACATTTTTAAACTATTTATTGTATAAAAAACGAAAACATAACCAAATATCTCTTATTTAGTATAGCAGCTTCCCATATTTTGTAATGATTTGATGCAACACGTAACTTACGTTCGAAGTTGGGTTCATTAGTCCAGCACCGCTTGTCATGCTAATGACACACGCCGATATAATAAACCTTTACTGCCACTGACTGCTGAACATTGGCTGTACACAGCCTTATTGCTTACCAGCTTTATTGGTCATGTAAAGTTTGTATTGTTGATGAATTATGGTGTTGTTCACGATATAATTGAAGGCTAATTGATATGTAGGGATTAAAACAGTTTTTTTTTATCTTTAAAATGGAAAAGTAAAATTATACACATTTTTTATTTAGTACAATATTGATTCGCAGAAGAGATCGAACTTAAAAACCCCATCACTCATTCAAATAGACTTATCTAAGACCCCATGGAGCTCTCAACCTGTCATTCTATGCTTAATTTATATAGCCTCGTAGTACCCTGTGAAGTAACATCATACCCACATCGGGGCAGTCAAAATGAGAAGTTTATTAAAAAGGCTAGATTATTTGATTAATTAAACCTTAAAAAGAACCAAACGTTACACTCTTTTTTACGAACTAAGGTGTTAAAATGAAAAGTCTGATACAATTCCATTCAATTGTGGCGTTTGTGGAGCTGATTTTTCTAGTGCGAACGGTGTGATTAGTTGTGTCGGTGAGTGTGGAAAATCGTTCCTACAGCAGTCTGTAAAGGATTATTTAGACGAGAAGAAAACCCGCTCAAGCAAGAACTGGAAATGTAAGGACTGCTGTTTAGTTTCTTTAGCGAGCAGTAGAATCCAATCGATCACAAGTGCAACAATAACAAAGGATTTTATATTAAGTGTACCGGAGTTCTTTAATACAAGTTTTTAAGGAACTGCAGACGTTTCAAGAAGAGATGTTGGAGATCCCAGTGGATAAGACCAATGTATTGATGAGTCAGCTGAAATAAGATTTCTCCACATTAAAAAGGAAAATGAAGCTCTTCGATGTCAGAATGCGGCTCTAGATGATACCGAAGGACCGGAGGTGAGTGGAGTCCCAGTTACCCCTCAGGAAAACCTGATGGACATCATCAAGGACCTGGGGGTGGCGATCGGTGTGAGGGTGGAGGAGTCGACCGTCCTCCAGGAGGGAACCATCCCTGGTGGGCCAGTTCTATACCAAGGCCGAAAGGGGACACCTGGTTCGGAAAGTTGAGGAGAAGAAAGGACTTACAGCAGAGAAGGTAAATACAATGCTCCCTAAAACGCAAAGAGTACACATAAACGAGCATCTATCTCCAGAAAATAAGCTTTTCCTCTTTAAACTTAAAAAATCGATGCCAGGAAATAGGGTAATCGTATGTTTGGTGCCGTGAGGGAAAATGTTTGACAGGAAAGGAATGTGGAGACTTTTGTTAGGGTTATACCATCGGTGACATGAACAATCTCAAATAAACGTGCATGAGGAAACTAAAAGCAGAGTGTTTTAGGTTATTTTTACTGTGCTCAAGGATATTCAGACTCATGAGAATTGGAAGATGGGCGGCACTCGAATACGGCACCAAATATGACCCTCATTAAGAATTTAACGAGGTGTTATTAATTCCACGCTTTAATACGGCACCAAGGCAAATTACAGGATGGTTAGAGAGGTCCCCCCTCCACAACCCCATACATAATCCCCTCATTCTCTACTCTCCCCCCAACTATTTAAGTCTAATCTGCCTCTAACTCTCTCAGTGTAATAAAGCTCTAGTTTAACCTGTGAACACAGAATAATAATACAACGGACACGCCTTTCAAAAGCAAAACCGAAAATATCCCCTCATACTCCAACTTCGATAGGTCCACAAGCTTACTTATGGGGGGTCCATAGTTTCAATTCATAAGAAAAACGTAGAATTCCGTATTAAATACATTGAATGTCAACCTTATAGGATTAAGGTAACATTTTAAAAATTGGAATACAGACTATATATAAGTAGTTGCTAACAGTTTGGTTTTAATAGTAGGCCCTACAATGCGACAAAATCTCCTATAACTTACATTCGTCTAAGGTACCGCCCTTCAGGTCACCAATGCTTTGTTGTAAAACGTTCAGAAGAGTATTAAGTAATAAATCAACTGAATTGTAACAGCTATTGATTTACTAACAAAGCACAGTACTGTAGCAAGACCATTTGTTACAAATATAACAAACAATTACTTCTGGAATGGCAATGCATAGTAGGTTATGAAGGGAGTTAGATATAAATTCAAAAGTACGAGGAGGACATTTGTTTACGAAGAAGCGTTCCACCACCAAATAAAATCCAACTTGCCAGTAAATATTTTTTAACACAAAAAGCGCGCAAGATTGAATGGGTTTTAGAGTTTTAGATAATACATTTTTTTAAATGAATGGAAGAAATACATTATCTGTCAGATTAACAGTACATGATGTTTTTGACGTTTCTTTAAATAGGCACATCACACTATTGGTTGTGAAACAAGTTTTCCCTCCAATCTTGTACAGATGAGAAATCAATTGTTGTCCTCCGTAAACAACTATTTATTGTGAATAAAAAACACCCTTGTTGCTCTTAGTCCATTACAAATCCGGCGAGGTGATCGAGAGAGTAGTTAGTGAGAGGGAGGGAGTGAAGGAGGAGATGTGTAAGTGGAATGGGGAAGAGGGGTGGTTGGTGCCGAGTAAGTGTGTGTCACGGCGGCTGGTGAAGGGTTCGGTGCCGTATTAATGTGTTTTTTTTATAACATTTGGGTTGGTGCCGTATTCGTGAACCCCGGGAGGATGGACTGTGATATAAAAAGTACCAATAGTCTACACCTACACCGTACAACAATACTATTGACTATATACCTGTAGTATACTACAAGTGTATCGTCTATACTATAAGTAAAATGACAATACTTTCGTTTAATGTTCTTCTAAGTGAATCTACTCGTGCCACTGGAATACAAGTAATAAAAGTTGTAACGAATTAATTTAGTTCATTTGATTTATGTATTTATTCTTGCCATGAAATATGATAAATTACGAGCAAATTAATACATATTTAATATAATTATAATAACAATAAAATAAAATATAACGTAAATATGATTTATACAAAAATTAACCAACGTTGGGTCAGTCTGCCTAGCTCCAGAAAGGGAGAGAGAACCTTACCTAGCTCCCGGGATCTGTGGGTGACAGAACCTCAGGACGCCCTCCAACCCGACGTCCCCCTAAGTCCACCAGTCAGGGACCGCCTTGGCGCAGAGCCTCCAACCTCTCAGGGGTCGGGTGGCCCCAGGACAGTTCGTCCTCCATCCCGGCATACCGGAGACCATCAGGTAAGGTCCCTTCCTCCCAGGCACCTGCTCCAGGCTGCAAGGAAGATCCACTACTTCCTCCTAGGACTTGGACTAGACTGGGCATCCAGGCTCAACTGGGAGTCAAGCCCCTAGAAGAGACAAGGAGGAACCAAGGAAGTGAAAGTTGGCCACACTGGATAGCCAAAAGATTTACCAATAATGTGACAGCTTCATTTGATTGTAAAAAAACAACGTTGGTCCAACAATATTAATTTCGGTTGGCCCAACCACATGAAAAACTGTTGGGCAGCGTTTGGATTTGTTGTGGAAACCTCAGCCCACCATTAGCCGGTAGACTAACGGCGAGTGCTACATGGGAATATATATAACGGTTTGTTTAAATATCACTGAAAGTAGGACTTTGGCAACAATATCTTTTGATGTCCCAACGTCTGCTATGTTTGATTTGCCGACTTTTGCCCAACCGCGTTAATGCCAACCATCACTTCCCTCCCATACCCAACAATGGTGACGATAATCCAACGTTGGGCCAGCGATGTTTGCTACTAGGTATATTGTTTAAAACATCCAATTAATTGTGTTAAAACTACCATTAATTATATTATTATATTCAACCATAGCTATCATTATTAAATAATATTTTTAAACAATATAGTATAACTAGAGTGAAGTGTTAAATTAAATATTCTACTATTTTTTTATTAACTATTTAATTGGTTGTCCTAATCAATTGCACCTTTAACTAGACATGATTGGTTATTTCAAACAATCAATTTGTCTCTGTTATGTATCGATTTTTCTCTGTTATGTATCGATTTTGCTAAAACAACAGTTATCATAATTCTGGAAAGAGTATAGGTATTCAAAAGCGAAACCCGTCTATAGGTACAACACAGGTTTATAAACTTTAATTCCCTTTTTAGGATAACTTTAGAAGTTTGAATAACAATGTTTGTATTGAAGTGTTAGATTAATTTGTTTAGTCAAAGTTTTCCCTCAGTACCGAAGCAGGGAGTCAGTTTCAGCTGTTACGCCTCCAGCTTAATATCAAAAGAGGCATCCGACTTCACTACCCTCGCATTGAACCGTAAACTACCAATGCATTTATCGTTTTAGATTTTCTGTTACTCAATTTTCTTAGGATAACTTTGAGATTATACAATTTAACTAGAATAAATACAAGCGTTAATTCTGCACAAACAAATTTCGAAGGAAATAAAATTTTTCGTACGATGTTCAATAATTGCTGTCCAGAAGTCCTGCGGGAATCGTGAATTAACGTTGAAACGTAATATATTTAATTAAAAGTATGTTTTATGGCGTTATTTAATAAAGTAAATATTGCCAAATATATACAGTTCAAGGTGTGTTTAAAATTATAAAAGTTATAAACAAGTTAACACCACAAGCAGAAGGCAGGATATTTAAAAAAAAAACATATTATAAAGAGGATAATCAGTTAATATATGCTAATTGTTGTAATACTTTTAGTAGCCCGGGCAAGGATTGTAGTTTTCGAAACAAAAATACATTGTAATGCAGGATTAAAAATACAAACAGTGAAATTGGATTATATAAATTGCTATTGATGAAAAAGTTAATTACTGCTATTATATTTATCACCCGGTTGTCAAATTTAGCAACATTTAATACCAAAATTAACTAGGAAGAAAGTAAGTGTTAACAGGTAAATCCTCTCGTTGAACCAGGAAGTTTGATAAATGATGAATAATTTTCTGGTAAGCTAAGGAGTTATATGTTTGTTTTTATTTATTTATTAGCGAATTTAATATGGAAAAGTAACATTACCCACACTATAAAACTTAAGCCAGGGACCACCATAGAAGTTCCTAACATGACCCCCTGAACAAGTTTTGCCAATATTTATTGATCTATTTACTTAAATTCGATTGCACTCAATTGGTCACATTTTTGTCCGATTTACTTAAAATTTGGTAGGGACATTGCTTTCTACATTTAGTTGGACAAGTTAGTTGAGAAAAACAGCTGGAGAACTCTTACCCCAATTATGGGGGATTTAAAAATTTAAAATGCCGTGTTTTTGGGCACATAAAGGTCAGAAAAGCCCCAGATTTAGAGTTAATGTTTGTAAAACTAATGAATGTAAAAAACCAAAAGTTTTAAGGCCTCCCTCATCATTCTATCATAAATCCAAACCGTGTTATTAACGAAATGTAAATTGACCAAGCACAGAAGGTTAGCTGGATTTTACATAAGACAATAAGGCTGTTGACTTATATTGGCTTAGTTTATCATCACCAGAACCCTGATGCCTGCTTTCAATCCCTCCTTACCTTATAATGCACATTGCCAGCCCAGTATTTCAAATTAACAAAACCGGGAGCATCAGAACAGCAACAATTAAATGGCTTTCCATTGCCATAACATTTTGAATAAGTAGCTGTTTCTATACCCTATTTGTTTTTGTTTTTCAGTTCTTAATGCGAAAATTCGCTTCTTTCAAGTCAGCGTGCTGCATGCAAACTTTTTTGTTGTTTATGGTACTGTCTTTAAATAAACGGTATCAGGAAACTGACACATACTTTCTCCCTTTTAGCCCAACTTTAACAAAACATTTACTTTTTATTTACTAATCTAAATATATAAAAGAGGAAGTATTTATGTATATATATATATACATATATATATATATATATATGTGTGTGTGTGTGTGTGTGTATGTAGCCTATGGACGCCGAAACCGCTCGACAGATTGTAATGAAACTTTCAGGCATTATTAAGCATTATTCAAGGATGGTTTTTGTGAAGTTTGGTGCAAATATGTCCAAAGGGCTCCGACCCAGAGGGCATACAAGGGTGCAGTGTCAGGTTTTAGAAATCTAGTGTTTACAAAATTAACAGCTGTAATTAGTAAACAACTTAATTTGGGCGCAGCAACGCGCGCCGGGAAACTGCTGGTATAGAATATAAAGTCCGGTTGAATGTACAACAAATCTTCTAAATAACGTGTATTCAAAAATATCCACCCAAATCCCTTTTATGGAGGCACTAAAGTATCTTCTGCTACACACAGTGGTTATAAGAGGGGAAATGCCCCTCATCCCCCCCAATGGCAACATATTTCGAACATCCTCTGTTGGTGAATGCTAACTTGAGCTGCATATAAAGTTTTAATGAAATTGATCAGTAAATAAGAGAGAAATAGTAATTTTTGTATTTCCCATAAGAATAACATTAAACAACGTACTGCTTTTACCGCAAGATACAAATTTAAATTTTCTCCGCAACTAGCAATTGTAGAATAGTAATTCAAAGTACTAAATTATTAAGTGTTTTAGCTCTTTTTAATGGTAATATTTTTTATGAAAAATCCAAAAAACCGATATTTTGATGTTTAAGTCCTGACATTTTTGAACCCGAATTTTTCCAGAAATGCGGTTTATATCATTTTGTTGGGAATTAAAAGCTCTACAAATAACTAAAGCTTAATAACAATCGTTTGAGCCGTTTATGAGAAATTTGGTTTTTTCATGTTTTTTGGGGGATGATTACCGTACAAAACAAAAAATTCAAAAAAATGAAAACTCCTAGAGATATCGCGGATTAGTACCTATATATAAAATTTCATAAAAATCGGTCCATTGGTTAGGGCTCTAGCTCTGTTCACATCCACACAGACACACACACGCACACACGATCACACACGCACACACATACATCACATAAAAACCACGTTTTTGGGTTCAGGGAGCACCAAAACGAATATTTCCACTAACAACTCAAATTCGAAAGTTTTGACGTAAAAAATACTTCTCCTTATAGCCATGTATAGGGGGAGAAAGTAAAAACTACATTACCCTGGAATCTTATTGTTATTCTATATCGATACAATTGTTGATACACTACATGTTAAATAATACATCGACTGAAGTATTATAAAAGTTTTGATGAAATTCAATACTTTTTCACCTTTTTCGTTAATGCATCCACCAACTTTCTAGATAGCTGGCTTTTTACACGGTGGACGAGCTCCTTGCTCAATGGTACAGATGAAGAAAAGGTGAATGAATGGCCGAGGTGTGCTTTATCTCTTTACTACTTACTCTTTTACTTCTTCCTCGTAAAGTGGATAAAGTTAAGTCGATTCCGAGCGGAAGTTGAGTGAAATAATTCCTGACACTTCCTGAAGGCAAGGGGATTAAAATATTAAAAGTAGACAAATCAATAATGAGTAAATAAAACAAACGATACAATAAAGAAAGAAAATGTTAATTACTATTCCTTAAGCTTTTGTTAATTTATTATAAATGTAAATTTTAGTTGCTTTAGCTGCCAGGATGGACTTAATTTTACTAAAGCTTGGTATCTACAATAGTTTATTACATGGAAAATACCTAGTTTTACTTAAGTAATAAAGATAAATTAAAAGCATTGCAAATACTTTTCTTGACCACATCAGACTATGTAGTTGGATATTTACAAACAAAGTCATACGATAACACAAGTAGTCAATTGTAAAACACCCTGGAAACATTCTTAGTTTAAATAAATAAGAAAAAACATCCTACAACTCGTCATTACATAAAATATCATTACAATAGTTTCAATAGCATTAAACGTTTTATTATTTTTTAGCAAAATGAAAAGACTTACGGAATGCAACGCTGTCAAAATACTTGTAGTTCAAGTTTAAGGTTCTTGACATACACAAGAACTTCAAACTTGTGTATGTTGTGTGTTCTAGAATATTTGTGTGATATGTTGTGGTAATATGGTAATATGTGTGGTATGTTGTGTGATATTTGTGTGTTCTAGAGTACACAAACCGCTGATCCCGTCCTATAATTAACAACAGCCGTTGAACTACCGCGAAATATTTTAAATTTCATAAATGTTGTATCCATTTATGTATTATTTTTCAACAGATAAAAGTCGATTTGTTTCAAGTAAATGGATTAGAGTTACACTATTGGTGTCACATAGTGTTAAAAATATTCAGTGATTGCCTTTAGAGTTTGAATATTGCTCTCTACTTTAAGAACAACTAACGCCATAATAACTGGGTAGCCACTATTTACCATCTGTAAAACATTATACCCTGATCTCCTGAGTGTAAGTTTTACTCCCATATTCCAGTACCTTACTAAATACATATTCGCACTTTTATTTTGAATACTGGCATGGTATAACTTTGTCGTTAGATATTAAACTAAAATCAAAACACTTAATACACTTGAAAACCGTACTGTGTGTAATTTCACTTAAACCACAAATATTTACAATACAACTCATCGATTTAGGGAAACTTAAAGTTATACAACTTTATATATTTACTATCTTTACCTATCATTCTGTTACTATTGAAACTACAGACTTAATACTTATACTCCCCATGATTTTATTTTTGGTATGAGGATTAAACGGTGTTGGAATTGTTTAAAAGGTTTGTTGTCGTGGTCATGTGAACCCTATACAAAAGAAAAAGCACAACGTGCTCTGTAGTCATTTATCGAATAATTACTTTTCATTTACACGTATCAAACATACAATTTACTTTCTTGTACTGTTTTTTAAATTAATTCCCAAACTGAATTACTTTCTGTTCTCGTCAGCCAGCTCTCATTTTAAAATTACTACTAAATTCAATTGTTCGACTATTCTTAACATTGCATATGAAAAGATTACATAGCAATACTAACAGATTTTATAAATACAAAAATCAAGTTTGTCTGTACCTTACTGAGCAGGGCGGTAGCTCATGTCGCTGATCTTGAAGACGATGCCGGCAGCTCCCCCACGGCGATGGTGCGGCGGTCAGTTGATGAGTGGCTTTGACACACGTAAGACGGTGCCGGCAGCTCCCCCATGATGATGGTGCGGCGGTCAGTTGATGAGTGGCTTTGACACACGTAAGACGGTGCCGGCAGCTCCCCCACGGCGATGGTGCGGCGGTCAGTTGATGAGTGGCTTTGACACACGTAAGACGGTGCCGGCAGCTCCCCCATGATGATGGTGCGGCGGTCAGTTGATGAGTGGCTTTGACACACGTAAGACGGTGCCGGCAGCTCCCCCACGGCGATGGTGCGGCGGTCAGTTGATGAGTGGCTTTGACACACGTAAGACGGTGCCGGCAGCTCCCCCATGATGATAGTGCGGCGGTCAGTTGATGAGTGGCTTTGACACACGTAAGACGGTGCCGGCAGCTCCCCCATGATGATAGTGCGGCGGTCAGTTGATGAGTGGCTTTGACACACGTAAGACGGTGCCGGCAGCTCCCCCATGATGATGGTGCGGCGGTCAGTTGATGAGTGGCTTTGACACACGTAAGACGGTGCCGGCAGCTCCCCCACGATGATGGTGCGGCGGTCAGTTGATGAGTGGCTTTGACACACGTAAGACGGCGCCGGCAGCTCCCCCATGATGATGGTGCGGCGGTCAGTTGATGAGTGGCTTTGACACACGTAAGACGGTGCCGGCAGCTCCCCCATGATGATGGTGCGGCGGTCAGTTGATGAGTGGCTTTGACACACGTAAGACGGCGCCGGCAGCTCCCCCATGATGATGGTGCGGCGGTCAGTTGATGAGTGGCTTTGACACACGTAAGACGGTGCCGGCAGCTCCCCCATGATGATGGTGCGGCGGTCAGTTGATGAGTGGCTTTGACACACGTAAGACGGTGCCGGCAGCTCCCCCATGATGATGGTGCGGCGGTCAGTTGATGAGTGGCTTTGACACACGTAAGACGGTGCCGGCAGCTCCCCCATGATGATGGTGCGGCGGTCAGTTGATGAGTGGCTTTGACACACGTAAGACGGTGATATGTTGGCTCTAGACTGAACGAGAATTATTAGTTAAGAATTATTAGTTAAATTAATATTTAAAGTTAAAAATAGATTTAGATTAAAAATAAATTAAAAAATTTATTAATACGGTACACTACCAATGCAAGTGTAGTGTATACGTGAGCTGAGGGTAGGTGAGGGTAGCGAAAAATGGAAAATCTTTAATTGATGGTCAATTACATGCTTGAGAAACGTTTGCTTATAAGGCCAAGCTTTTGCCCTTTGGTTGAGCTTTTAACCAATAACACGGAAATTAAATAATTGAAATATAATACATATTCAGATTAAATTGATTGTATCGATTGGATTTTATAATACGAGACTTAACGAGGTTCAATCCATATGCTGCACTTAGAGCTATTAAACTCGCAAACTGTAATGAAGTGCATAAGTTAATATCCCTGATGATATAAAGAGAATCATCACTAAACTAATTTCAGCTCCTTTTGATGTTCTCAAACCAATTTCTTGCAAAAACATGACTCAAAAAAATGCGCTTTGAAGAAATATTGAGATGAAACTTTTGACAATGCACAAAATAATGGCAGAACTATAATACAAATAGTCGTTTACGCCAAAATACCAGTTTCTAAGTAAATAAGTTGTCGTATTTTTATATTCAGCTTTCTGCAGATTCATATATCCAGAGCTTATCCAAGAATAAAGTGATATTGTTCAACCACAGGTAAGTGGCTCCGACCTCGCTGTATTTCTTAAGTCGTTGTAACACCATTTCTAAATCATAATTCATCGTATATCCTGTGAAAGTACCATTGTTTAATAACATTGACATTCTAGTTCAGTCTAAGGGAATATAACTATAAAATAAAATATGTATACGTCAGGTAATACCTAAACTAGATCACAAAAATAAATATTAAGCTAGCTGGAAAGTTACATTGAATGTCGAGTACAGTTGCACAGCAAAATGTATAACTGAACATGGTTATAACGCATATGGTTATGGGCTATTTAAATATTTATTTCCCTGATGATTATGCTTATGTAAATATATTTGTTCAGAGACATTAAAAACGGCTATGTCAATAAATTTTTTTCGTAACTACTAACTTGAAAACAGGCCCTCGACGGGACGGCTCTCTGAATGGTCTATACTAGTACAGAGGTCGACATTGGGTACAGCAAAATGAAGCTGTCACAGTATCGGTAAGTCTTTTGGCTATCCAGTGTGACAACTTCCTTTCCTTGGTTCCTCCTTGTCTCTTCTCAGGGCTTGACTCCCAGTTGAGCCTGGATACCCAGTCTAGTCCAAGTCCTTGGAGTGAGTACTGGATCTTCCTTGCAGCCTGGGACGAGTGATTGGGAGGATGGGCCCTTACCCGACGGTTTTCGGTCTGCCGGGCTGGGGGACGAACCGTCCTGGGGCCACCCGACCCCTGAGAGGCTCTGTGCGATAGCGGTCCCTGCCTGGTGGACTTAGGGGGACGTCGGGTTAGAGGGCGAATCGTCCTGGGGTGTTGTCATCCACAGATTCCGGGAGTTAGGTAAGGCTCACTCCCTTTCTGGAGCGAGGCAGACTGACCCCATCCTACCACCTTTCCCATCCTTCTTTTCCCTCTCTACGGTGGCTGTATAGTATCCCAAGGGAGACGTGCCCAGCTGGCTATGCCGGGGCCTCCTAATCCCCCCAAAAACAACCAAACAAACAAACTTGAAAACAAAAATAGTATGCTAATTAATGAGACTAAAAGTAAGCTCAATAAATTTGGGCAAAATATTTTAAAAAAGCAACCGGTTTCTGATTCAACAACTCCAATAAGTGAATCCTCACAATGGAGGACTATTCTTGTGATATTTGACACCGAAGTCGAGATAAATAAAACTTCTAGAAATTCAAGTAGGTCTTCGAAAAGTCTCACAATTGATGTGGAGCCGATTACGAATCGTACAGTAAACCCTATTGATCTTTGCATGTTAATGGGGTCTTCATGGTTACAGTGCATGCAGTCGAAGATCAGTTAGCCTTAGTTGAGTTAAGGTAAATCTATATTATTGTAGATTTTACAATGCAGGTACACAAATTTAGTAAGTATAATACTAGAAATACTAGAAATCTTATGTTAATATATTATTGTTTGAAGAAACGAGCTTTGAAAATTCATAAAATTGATACACCGCAATGTTGGAATATACTAATATTTATTCTATATGATCTGCTTTGAAATATATTATTAATAATTGTGTTGAGGTATTTTCACCATAGAGATATTTCTACATAAAAAAGTATTATAAGCATAGATTTTCACAAGGTGGATAACACTTTCAAAAAATATGTTTTTATCATAGGGAGTCTCCCTCAGAAATCTTATTACTTTCTTGAGATTGTTTGTCAACAAAGAATCAATCCCTTGAGAAAACATATTCTTATTTCAACGAAGTGAAAACATGCTAACAATATAACTCGTCTTCAAAGCATTCATTTTTAAATTGTTTAGTATTTATATACCGCGTAAAAATTTGCTTAAATTAAATTGACCTAATCAAATTGCCTTGCTTGATCAGTATAACTAGCATAAGCATCAGAACATAATATAATACCTCCGTCGTTGCAAACTCGCGTACCCAACGAATGTCTAATGTATATGTCTCATTACCACATAACGGGACTTAACCAAGTGTCATCAAAATATATTATTAAATAGTGATTTGTAACATTTTATTTATTCTTCATTAGAATAACATTGGGGCTGAGTGCGCAGGTTTGCTGCTAAAAGCAAGATAGGAAAAAATTTATTTTTATGTAATTATCAATATAACGCAACCAGGTGAAGCGAAACACCAAGGGAAACACCTTAACTTTGGTTCATAATTAAGGGAGTTATAAACTTTACTTATTAGTATCAATAAGAATAACTTTAGGGATGAGTATGCAGGGTTACTGCTATGGGGATAATAAAAAAAGTATTTTGTTTTGCAAATATTAACAGAACACCAGTAGGTAAAGCCACACACCAAGTTTCATCAATATGCATTTATAAATAATCAAGATATAAAATTGTATTCATTCCTCATAAGAATAACATTGGACAACGTATTGTGGTTATAATAGCTCTGCAACGGTTGGGAGTAGAACAACAATTATTGCCAAAATTATTGTTTTTAAAGCTAAACTTATTGGTTAATAGATTTCATTAATGAGATAAACGATTTTAGCGTTGTGAGACAAATAGGTTCCGACCACAAGCCTATAGAGGTGAAATTGAATGTAAGTAATTGTGTAAATGATAGGAGGAACATAAGAACATAATTCCTTTATTGCCTGGATTCAAATGGCCTAAGAAGGATGAGGAAACTATAAAAATAGGTTAAGTACTGCTATTGATGGTCTAAGCATAACTGGTAATTCTCAAGCAATTTTACTAATTTAGTGGAAAGTATTGAACTGTCTGCACATGCCAAGCAAAATAGTAGTGAAACAAACAATGGTTATTGTTTACAAAATAAGCAGCCTTGGTTTGATTGGCAATGATATTCACTTAGGTGTGGGGTTTTTAGATTTTTAAATATTTTTAGGAAGACTAATGTTTTGGCGGCAAAGATTGTCTATTTATATGAAAATAAACAGCTTAAATTATTTTGCAAACAGAAAAATATACAGTTCAAAATAACTTATTAAATGCTCTAGCTAAGCAACATAATAGCAAACAAACATGGGACGCAATAAACAGGTTTAAGAAGAATAAATACCCCCGTCGCAGCAAACCTGCGTACTCAGCGAATTCCCAATGCATATATATGTGACTCACTACTATATAGAGCTATTTACCAAGTTTCACAAAAATACATCCATAAATAAGTGATATATAGCATTTTATTTATTCTCCATAAGAATAACATTAGGGTGGAGGACGCAGGTTTGCTGCAACGAGGAAGATAAGTAATGTGTTTTTTTTGCAATTATCAATACAACTGGACCAGGTGAAGCTACATACCAAGTTCTCTTAATGTAGGTTCATAATTAAGGGAGATATACAACTTTACTTAATCTCCATATGAATAACATGGGGGCCGAGTATGCAGGTTTGCTGCTATGGGGACTATCAACAAAAAACTTGTTTTTTGTTCTAATATCAATATACCACAACTAGTTGAAGCCACATACCAAGTTTCATCAATATACATTCATAAATAATCGAGATATAGAATTTTATTTATTCTCCATAAGGATAACATTGGACAACGTACTGTGTTTAGCACTTTGAATATCTCTGCAACGGTTGGACGTAGAACAACAATTAAAACACCAAAATGTTTGTTTTGTTGAGCTAAACACATTAATAAACAGAAATGTGAAGTTTTTAGTAAAACTATCTGAGAAAAATCTAAAAACCTTTTTCCCATAAGTTTAACATGGGAAACGTTTTTTTGGATTTTCTCCTCAACCACTTAACCTAGGTTAATGATTCAAAATACTAAATTATTTGTTTTTTTAAGCTCTATAAAATGTTTGTAATCAAAATTGAGTGTTTTTAACATTTTGGGGTCAAATTTGCAAAAAACCGATTTTTGGAAAATTGTAAACCCCCATAAAACCCCCTTCCCATAGACCGATCGATCTGGTTTTCGAACTTAAAGTCATAAATGCTACTCTCCACATTTGTGCCAAATGTCATCAAAATCGGGTGTTTCTTTCAAAAGTTATCGCGGTAACGGACACACACATATATATATATATATATATATATAAATTTGAACGAATAGTGTTTTTGGCATCTGGGGACCTCAAAACGAAAAGTTATCATGGTCTCGGGCTTAAGTCTTACCATGCCACCTACGGTAATAGCTTCTTCCATATAGGGGAAATTCGCTAAAAAAGAGAAGTAGGTTTAATTGTGGCAGATGAATGGGTTAGGCATTTCCATAAGTTGTTGAATCCCCCTTTGTTGACGTCAAGTATACGCTGAGCCGTTTATTGAAGATTCTTATCTTGATCGTGATATAAATATGCAAGAAATAAAATCTGTTTTAAAGTTGGCCAAAAACTGCAAAGCACCCGGAAGTGATGGCATTCTTTATGAGTTTGACAAAAACAGTAAATATAGATTTACAAATTTTATGTGAAACTAACTTTATTTTCAGATCGCACATAGCCCCAACTAGTTTTTAGAAGTCTATTATTTTTCCGTTACATAAAAAGGGCGATTTGACTCATGTTCAGAACTACAGAGGTTTTTCTTTTATCGATTGTTTAGCAAATATATATGCTAGTGTTGTGTTTAATAGATTAAGGGGTTGGGTCACAGGTCACCAAATCTTGAATGAATGCCAAGCAGGTTTTAGGAAAAATCATTCAACTGTGGATAACATTTTAAATTAAATAAACGTAGTAAGTTTACGGACAGAAGCGCAAGAGGAAACACTTTTTTTGTGGAGTTTGAATCGGAATTCGACACTATAGATAGACATGCATTATTTTACAAACTATCTGGTTTCGGAATATCTAATAGAGTAATTAATTTTACAAAATACATAAGTACAACAATAGTTACACAGGATAACCATATAATCTTATCGACACGGGGACTTTAGCTGCAATTAAATATAAAGATGGAGTTACTAGATTCTTTGACAACAATATAGGATTAAAACAGGGCTGTGTCGGATCTGCTTTGCTATTTTCACTGTTAATTAATGACATTCCAGACGAGTTAGAAGGTGGCTGTACTTTTGGAGGCTTGACAGTAACGTTTTATTGTATGCGGATGACCTTTTGTTAATAGCCCCAACGGGGGCCATTCTTCAGAGAATGATTATAAATCTGGAGCGGTATTGTGACCTGTGGAACCTAAAGGTAAATTTAAATAAATCAAACATTATGGTTTTTAGGAGAGAGGGAGAGTGCGTTCCAGAGATAAGTGGTTTTATAAGGGGAAGCTAATAGAGGTAAATCATTATAAGTATTTAGGGGTAACGATTACAACAAAATTATCGTGGGGAAGTCATTTAAAAGAAAAATCTACAGTTGCCAAATTTGCAATGAATCCTATATGGCGTTAATGTCTCAATAATAAAAAGGTTCCGGGTGCCAAGATTTTTGCAATTTATGCATTGGTTAGATCGATAATTTGTTATGGAAGCCAAATTTGGGGTTTAGGGAAAATGCCAATGTTGAGGGTGTTTTACGATTATTTATTAAGAAGATTTTTAATCTTCCAAACAATGTGCCAAATTACATTTTTCATCTAGAAACTGGGTTAGAAAAATGCATATGTATACTTTACAGACCCATTGAACGATATGTAACATTAGCGCTTTCCGCAAACAGATTACCAAATTGTCTTCCTACACAGGTATTTAAATAAACGGTATCAGGAAACTGACACATACTTTCTCCCTTTTAGCCAAACTTTAATGACAAAAATATTTGTTATTTACTAAATATAGAATATGAAGTATAGATAAATGTACAGAAAATTGTCTAAAATAGTTGTTTTCAGAAATATCCACCCAAATCCCTTTTTGGGAGGCACTATAGAGTCCATTGCTACACACAGTGGTTTTGAGAGGGGAAATGCCCCCTTGCCCCCCAGGGTTAAATAGCAACACATTTCGAACATCATCTGTTGGTCAATGCTAACTTGACCTGCATATAAAATTTTAATGAAATTGATCAGTAAATAAGAGAGAAATAGTTATATTTGTATTCCCCATAAGAATAACATTGGACAACGTACTGTGTTTACCGCTAAATGAAAATTTCAATTTTCTCCGTAACTAGCAATCGTAGAATAGTAATTTAAAATACTAATTTATTTAGTTTTTTGAGCTCTTTTTAATGGTGAATAGTAATCTTTTTTAACATTTATGATTTTTTATAAAAAATCCAAAAAATTGAATTTTGGATGTTTTAAGTCCTGTAATTTCTGAACCCGAATTTTTCAAGAAATGCGGGTGGTGTCATTTTGTTGCAAACTAAAGTTCTACAAACCACGAAAGTTTAATCAAAATCGTTAGAGCCGTTTTTGAGAAATTTGGATTTTTCATGTTTTTTGGCGGTTTTTGGGGGATAATTACCCTTAAAAATCAAAAATCCAAAAAAATGAAAAAATGCCTGGAAATATCGTGGATTAGTACCTACATACCAAATTTCATAAACATCGGCCCATAGGTTAGGGCTCTAGCTCTGTAAACATCCACACAGACACACACACACACACACACACACACACACACACACACACACACACACACACACACACACACACACACACACACACACACACACACAGACAGACATCACGTAAAAACCACTTTTTTGGGTTCAGGGAGCACCAAAACAAATATTTCCACTAACAACTCAAATTCGAAAATTTTTACGAAAACAATACTTTCTCCATATACTATGTATAGGGGGAGAAAGTAAAACATGTATCATTGGGCAGAGAATTGGTGAAAAACATAGAAGTGGCGAGGTTGGGAACTAAGCAAAGCAGGCCTGGTTACTGTCCACGAGGGAAGCTCGTTATCACCATATATATATAGATTCCGTTCGTTTCGTGATGTTCCAGTGAGCGGGAAAGTCCCTGGCCCACTGAGGCTGTATTAGAGCGCTTGGGCCTCTTCAGCCGTCGGATAGGGTTGGTTGGGGAGGGGGAGATTGACACCCTGCAACAGGACTTTTTTTCTCTTGCCTGCTACAGTGGCTAGGTGATGGTGGAAGGAGGGACTCACTGCGACAGGACTTTTTTTGTTTGTTTTATAACGAGTGCCTGTCACAGTGGTCCGGAGTGGGAGCTAGGGGTGGTTTACATAGGGTTTAGTGGTGGGGATAATGGTGCGGGCTGTTGGTCGAGGTTGGCAAGGTGGTGGATCGTGAGGCTGGGGCGGTCTGTGAAGTAGGGTTGAAAGTAAGGTTGGAGGATGTCGGAGGTGCGGGCTCTGTCGAGGTAGGTGGTGTTGAGGTGGTAGAGGAAGTCCCTGAGTTTGGGGATGGAGTGGGCTTCGTAAGCCGTGTGGTTACGGGCCCAGGGTGGGAGGTGGGATGCAAGGCGGAGGGCGCATCTCTCAGTAGCCTCAAAGCTTGAAAGGAAGCTGTTCGGGGCGGATAGAAGGGGCGGGTGGGCGTAGGTCAAAACAGGGCGGATGACTGAGGAGTAGAGGCGGGCGAGAGTGGGTTTGGAGCAACCACGGCTGCGATGGTTGAGGATACGGAGGGCACGGAGACGCGTGGTTGCTCTCTTTTTGGCTTCACGGAGATGAGGGACGAAGGACAGTCTGGAGTCTAGGTTGACGCCTAGGTAGGTGCAGTATGTTTTGAGGGGGAGACGGACGTTATTCAGAAAGATGGGTCTCTCTTGGTGCAGGAGATGCGGCGGGCGTGGAAGTTGAAGAAGCAAAGTTGGGTTTTGGAAGCGTTGAGGAGGATGCGTCATTTGTTGCAGTAGGAGAGGTAGTTCTGGAGGGTTTGGGAGGTTTTCTGGATAAGGGTATTGTGGTATTTCTCGGAGTTACAGAAGGCGGTGTCGTCAGCAAATTGGGCAAGGCCACAGGAGGTGTCGGTGGGATTGCGTGGAATAGGGGCAGGGAGGTCACGGACATAGATGATGTAGAGGAGGAGGCCTGCTTTAGATTCCTAGACCTTGAACTCGGGCAGCAGTCTTACCTTGCTGATAATTTGGGCGTTGATTTAAAACGATGGGTCCTTAAGGCCCAAGCCGATGGGATAAATCTTAATTACAAGCCTTGGCTTACTGGCAAAGTTTGTATTGTTCATTATGCAATTTGCAAGAGGATGAAAACATTTTTAGTTTTATTTGTAGGTGCCTGATTTTGTCTCAAATTCGAAAAACCTGGCTTAAAATATGAATTAAGCTGGGGGAGTTTTTGTCATTTATTAATGGTAGGGATTAGCGTGCATTGGGGTGTTATTTAAAAGATACTTGGAAGGTGCGGTGGAGCATGATAGCTGAATTTAATTTCTAAAACTTTTATCTAGGACTTGCATTAAATAAAGGACAAATAAATAAACGTAAAAAATGTATTTTATAGACCTGGTTTTTTTTAGGATTTATGTAGTGTACATATAAAAAAATATATATATATAAATTCTCTCGTTTGGAATTTTAATTATTTTTAAAGTTATTATTATTTTAAGTTATTACAGTAAGTGTTTTTGTCTGTATTTTAAATTAGTGAAATTTGAAAAAGAAGTAAGCTATGTCAACAAGTAGTTGGGTCTTATTGTTGATATAATAACAGAAGCAATTATAATTTGTCAACCCAGTAGACGGTTTTCCAAAACCATTACTGTAACAATGTTGTTTTAACAAAAAGAGTTTTCCCTCTGAGGATTCTTAAATTTGTATAACGTGTTTTAACAGTACTGAAAATAAAGCACTGATTTATTTATCTAATTGGTAAAACAAATGCCAATGTTTCAGTGAAATCAAGTGAGAAAAAGGTAAAAACCTGTTCCCTAGTAACAAGGGGAATATTATAAAATAATTTTTTTTGGATTTTCACAGCAAACTCTTAACCTAGGTTAAAGTTTTAAAATATTAAATTATTTATTTTCTACGCTCTGTAAATCGATCAAAACCAAAATTGTGTGTTTTTATATTTTAAAGTGAAACATGCAAAAACTGATATTTTAAAATTTTTAAACTCCTATAAAACCGCCTTGCCATGTCCGATCTTTCTGGTTTTCTAACTTGAATGACTATTTGTACCTTTGTACCAAATTTCATCGAAATCGGCATTTTCTCTAAAGTTATCGCGTTCACAGACACATATACAGATAAATTTGTTAATTTAAATGAGTAGTGTTTTTGGCATCTGGGGACCTCAAAACAAAAAGTTATCATGATCTCAATTCTTACCATTCTACGGTAATAGCTGCTTCCCTACGGGGGAAATTCACTAAAACAGAATAATTACGTCCTAATTATCATTGAGTAGTTACAAAATTTAAAAATGAATTGTTTAAGCTGCTAATATTATTATTTCCTTGTTTACTGCTTTTGCGTTAGCGAATGGTGTTTGCGTCAGGGAGCAAAAACACAACCTTCACAGGAATGTATGGCAATATAGGCAATAATATAGGAAAGGTTTCCCAATATTATTCTTGGAATGAAGATCTATACTCGCGTATGTACCCATACTTATATAGATGCTTAACATAATATTGTGTTTTGATCATAACATTAATAGCTATAATAGATAAAACGGATAGTTAGATAACTACTGAAAATAAGAACGTATCAATTCGAGTTAATGGCGTATTATCATGAAGGACCGTCAGCATTGATGGTGATCATTGTCTTGAGCTAAAGTGAAAATTTATTCAAGAAATAACATGGATTATCTTTACAACTAAGCACAACTATCTATATACTAGCTGATGTACCCGTCCTTCGTACGGGTTGTACATAAATGGCAGATTAACTAAAAATATTAACAACCCACATAATTTTACAATATTAAAATTACATTTTACACTTTTAAAGTAGAATTAAAGTTAACGAAATATACTATGGCAGATAGTTCGGGTACTGCTGCCAAGTCGAGGAACTCTGTCGGGTAGTGAACGGTGTGGTTTTTGCTACTCCAAATCGGTACACGTAACACTTTGAATTCGATTTTAGAAATAAAAGAACTCAAGTACCTACAACAAAATATTAACCCTGTTTAATTTAACATTTTAAATACTTTGATACATTAATCTTTACATTCCAATAAATTAATAGTAATGTAACGAAACATTAAACTTTAAAAACATTGACAAACCACTTTTAAAATCACCATTCTTGCCAGGTCCTGTTTTCAATATAATTGTAAATAAACAATTTAAACTTGGAAAAATCATATGTTTTAAAACATATGACTACTTGATTTTATTTAAATAAATGTAAATCAATATATACGAACTGTTCTAACAGTGGTCATGGTTAAATGAACGGTATTAAATATTGTATATGTTCGTTCCTCCCTTTGGAATAGACCTACATTTGTGTTTATCTCCGTTTCTTATTCATTGGTGGACGTGAGGATGGCACAATCACAGAGCCAGGCACTTTCCAGATTAAACTGTTTATGAACCTCGGTGTAACAAACTGTTAATCAATAAATCCTGTGATTCATCGATAGTGCCGAGTGAAGGATAGATGTTTCTGAGACCTTAATTTGTTTTTCAATGTCCCAATCTCAACTTTTAAAAGCGCATAAGAAAACTAATCAACCCCTTAATCTTCTCAAAAATACATTTTCATATTTACTGTTAAGTTCAGACGCTCAGTGGTCGGCTACATAAAATATATTTTTAGAGAGGCGTAGACTCGTCCACTCATGTTTCACTTACGACAAAGGGTCTGTATGAGATATCCAGAGAACAACACCGTGACTCCCCATGATGTTGTTTCTTATTTCCTTTAAGGCATCAAATTTCAGCTCTACTGGTTGAGTAGTTAGTGTGTTATGACTAACGCGTTTATATTAAAGGCCATTGGGCCAGAGTCCTTGAGTATATTTGTGTCTGGAGTAGGTAAATGTCTGCACTGACCTATCAGCTACATTCCTACCAAATTTCAGATCCATCAGTCCAAGAGTATGTGCAAGATTGTTAAAATATTGTATTTTGAAATTCTGGGGGGCGAAGCACATAAACATTTTCGTAACAGGAATAGGCTGCGTTTTTTTCTGATGAATTAGTTATGTTCCTACCGAAATGTAACTTACAAAGATCCAGAAAGTACTAATACTCATACAATTGCCATAAAAGTAAATTAGCGAAGAACCCTATAGGACTTTTTTAAACGTATTCTTATTGTGAATCTGCAGCATAAGGGGAACCACCATACAAAATTTTATCTTCAGTAGACATTGTCGTTTCTTAGATAAAGTGATCACTATGTCAGTGAGTGCATGAGTCTGACAAATATAGATTTAGATCATATATCCACTTATGTTATTTATTACCAATCTTCACTCAACGTTTTAAAAAAGAACTAATAAACCTATTTATAGAATAACTATGCCATCATCTGGTTCAATATAAATAAATGCTTTGTCCATAAGAATAACATAGGATCTTAAAAACCCTATGGGGCAGTGTCCTAAGGTAATTTAAAACAATCCAATTAGCCTAAGACCTTCTAACGCACATATAGAACATAGAAAAAAGTTGCATAAAAGTCGGTGCACCCGTTTTCCTGTGAAAAGCGAACAAAACATGACCAAAACCGCACAAAATCACGTTTTTGAGCGGCCGCCATTATTTTTTAAAAAGGCGTATGCCAGTTTATAGTGCCCTAAAACCTTCTAACGCATATATAGAACAAAGAAACAAAGTTTCATTAATGTCACTGCACCCGTTTTCCAGTGAAAAGCGAACAAAAACCCGCCCTTGAGCGTTACCGGCAGACAGACAGACATAAATTGAGATAAGATTTCTTTTGGTTTCCCTAGGGTGTAAAACGTGAAAATATGCAAAAATTTCATAATTCCAAGCAATGTACAGACAAAACTCTAATTTTATTTATATAGATTAATTATACGGTATATTGAAATAAATATATATATACTTGATGTACACGTTCTTCGCACAGGGGTTTTCCTTACCCGTTCTATAGTCAATGCAAATTTCATTTTAGTTAGCTTGAAACAGCTGTTGTTCTTGCTTCTGCTCTTTAAGCTGCCAAATGTAAGTGCCCTCAGCTGTTCGCATTACAGTTTCTGAATGTTTACTTTCTTCTGAAATGTAAACATTGAAACTTGGGACGTTCATGGGGCGTAGCCCGAGGGGATTTTAAGGAAGTGAATAGGCCTATGTGTTGCGTGGGTTCAAGATCTACCTATGTGTAAAGTTTCAGCCCAGTCGGTTCAGTAGTTTTTGTGTTCACCCGGAACATCAGACAGACAGACAGACAGACAGACAGACAGACAGACAGACAGACAGACAGACAGACAGAAACCACCTCTTCTTTATAATATTATAGATATAAATACGAAAACCCGATCATCCCCCAGGCCTTACCTCTACTCCTACGGCCACGAAATTTGGTACTTATACTCTCTCCATAACGTAGATAACCATTAATATGGGATTTTAAGAAATTCACATAGGGCTCTGGCCCGTGAGGCTTCAAAATTCCAATCCAGTGTCATTCTTATGGACGTTCACTTTGGTTTGAGTTAATGAAAATTCAACCAGCTGATCATGATTCGTAGTAGTTCCACGGGTTAAGAGGGGGCCGGACCTAGCTCCGCCAGCCGCCGGCTCCGGTCGTCTTTTAACATGGGGCGCTACTATAAATGTTTTATTTTATTGAATGCCCGCTTTTAAATGTAAAAATGATCGCAGGCCAAACAATCTGATAGTTATTAGCCGTCTGACCTTAGAATCAAAATGTAATATTTTAAAAAAATAACACCTAAAACATGTAAACTAAGTTTCTTTTTTCCCATAAGGAGTTGTGTACTTTTGAAACAATTTATAAAATGACACGTTTTATATAAATTAAATTTGAAAACGTCATAATAGCAGTCATGTTATTTTTAATGTTTGGCCTGAGTATTTTTTTCGGTTTTAAAATGTGAAACTGTTCCAAAATAAGACTTTTTTGAAGTCTTACAAAACGAGTAGGCCCACAGACTGCAACTGGTTCACCGTCACCCCGATAGATGGCAGCAACGTCGCTTACCGACCAAAGATCCCGTTTCCGCAACCGATTTTGCGCGGCAGATTTGATTCTCCTCTTGAAACCATTATCACCTACTGCTCGAAATCCAGTACATTTTTACTTTCTCCCCCTTATACGTAGTATATGGAGAAAGTATTGTTTTCGTCAGAATTTTCGAATTTGAGTTGTTAGTGGAAATATTCGTTTTGGTGCTCCCTGAACCCAAAAAAGTGGTTTTTACGTGATGTCTGTCTGTGTGTGTGTGTGTGTGTGTGTGTGTGTGTGTGTGTGTGTGTGTCTGTGTGGATGTGTACAGAGCTAGAGCCCTAACCTATTGACCGATTTTGATGAAATTTGGTATGTATTTACTAATCCACGAAATCTCCAGGCGTTTTTTTCATTTTTTTGAATTTTTGATTTTTAAGGGTAATTATCCCCCAAAAACCACTGCTAGCGCTCTAGTGGCCAAACTCCAAACCAAAAGGCGGAATTCCATCTGACTCCTGCCCCCTCTTAACCACAGAATGCAGCAAGCACCACAGGTTTAATTCCGAGTGAAACCGGGTACGATGACTGCTAGTATATCTATAAATTATTTAAATTGTGTTTGCAATTGTTTACTTTGCATTGTTATAAACCTAAAAACATTTAGTACACTGTATTCAATACAACCTCTCCTGCGCTGGTAAGAAGACGTGGTTGTCACCAACGAAGTGTAAGATTTATAATTATTCAGATGATAAAATTATGATATTTACTACAATCCTTTTATGTTTTGCACAATTTGTATAGCTTAAGAATTCCCAAAACCTGCAACTGTAATTGAAACTTTCATTTTAAATATTATTTTCGGTTTTTAAGACAAAGGAAATGTTGATTATCTAAAATGGATTATTTAAAAAAATAAGAAAATTAAAGTTGAAACTCCAGGAATAAGCTCAAGGATTGGGATAGGATTCCACAAAAAATTGTACACAAATGCCCCAAATTACGTTCTGTCGATTATATTGAAGTTATAGAATAGTATTTACGAGAAAGGAATCGTTCCGCAAAGCTTTAAATGGTCAGTCGTGTCTCTTCTCTATAACAAAGGTGATGTACATTTGGTCAACAACTTAGGGGATTATTATTTATTGATAATATAAGTAAGATTGTTTACTGGCTTGTTAAATGTTAGAAGATCAATCTGGGCTGAGAGTAGAAACCTAATATCTGAATTACAAGCAGGATTTAGGAAGACATATTCTACAATTGATAATGTGTTTAGTTTCACTAGTATGATAAATCTAAAATTAGAAATGGAAAAATGTGTTGAATGTATTATATTTGTTGTGGATTTCAGTGCGTCTTTCGTTAGTACTGATCGGCAGGCAATCGTTTTATTATTATCCAGTTTAGACCTCTCCACTCGGGTAATAAACATTTTTAAAAGCTTATATTTATTTATTCATCAATGGTTTTCCAGTTTACATTTTCTTATTACAACAGGCGATCACCAAACACAAAAATAAATTACAGAAATATTACATGCATGGAGATTAGTAGGTTTTTTAATGATTTTTTTTCTAATTATGTTGAACTGTCAATCATTCCACAGTTAGTAATAAGAGGTCAAAGTGACAATGATGCTATGCCTTGGTTCAACAACTTAGCAAATCAAATTTTTAAATTCAGACCAGTTACTGATACTGAAATTTTGAAAGTATTGAGTTCATTTCCAAATAAGCTTTCAACAGGATTTGATGAGATTCCAATGACAGTGATAAAGTATGCAAGCAAACAGCTAATTAAACCCTTAGTTCACCTGGTAAATTCATCTTTTATTAGCGGTATTTTTCCAAATAAACTTAAGATAGCTAAAGTGATTCCTCTTTTCAAAAAAGGTGATTCGAAAGACCTTTCCAACTACAGGCCATTGTCATTGTTACCTACTTTTTCTAAGATTTTTGAAAGAGCAGCTTACAATCAATTAGTTAATTACCTTGAAACACAATGTTTGCATGATCAGGAACAACATGGCTTCAGACCAAAACGATCTGTAATAACTGCTGGTATTGATTTTATTAATTCAGTCATAAACTCTGTTGATAAAGGAGAGAAAACTGTAGGAATTTTCTTGGACCTAAGCAGAGCGTTCGACAGTGTGTCTCATAAACTTCTTTTGAATAAAATTGAAAGCCTGGGTATTAGTGGAAATTCTTTAAATTGGTTAAGTTCGTATTTAGTAAATAGAAAACAGTTTGTTGAGATAAAAAGTACTATAAAAAAACAAATAGTTTGCAGCCATTCTTCATTAGCTCAGATTCATCATGGTGTACCGCAAGGATCAATTCTTGGCCCACTGTTGTTTCTTTGTTATTTAAGAGGTATTCCACTTTCATTTCTGAATAGTCCATCAAAGAATTTGTGTCTGTATGCCGATGATGCCAGTTTAAAAATAAGTGATAGTATACTAAATAACTTGGAAACTAGGTGCTATTCAAAGTCTAACAGGTATAAACAATTTTTTAAATAATCATAAATTATTATTAAATACAAGTAAAACTAACTATATTATGTTCAAAGCTGGAAAAAGTAAACCCTCTGTGGATCCTGTAATAAAAATTAATGATCAAGCTTTGAAAAAAGTTAGTTCTACAAAATTGTTAGGTCTGATTGTAGATGAAAATTTGTCATTTAATCTCCACGTTGATAATGTAGTAAATAAAGTCACCTCAGGTATATATGCTTTGTATAGAATGTCTAAATTTTGTTCAATAAACACTTTAAAAACTCTTTACTTTGCACTTATAGAATCGTCAATCACTTTTGGTATTGCTATTTATGGTGGTACATCAAAACAGAACTTGGATAGAATTCTCCTTCTTCAAAAACGGGCAATACGTACCATGTTGAATTTGAATTTTGGTGTTTCTGTTCGTCAGTATTTTTCAAGTTTGGGCATAATGACTGTCTATAGTCTTTATGTTTTTCATACAACTCTCCACTTAAAACAACTGTGCAAAAACAATTTGGTTCCCAGGCTAGGCGACAGTCACTCATATTTCACAAGAAATAGAAATAAAATTGCCATTAATCCCCACAAGCTCACATTCTTTAACAAAAAAAACATCTTGTGCTGGTGCAAAATTTTTATCTAGGTTACCTGTGGAATTGAAGGACATAGGTAATCTTGAGGTGTTTAAAAAGAGGTTAAAAATGTATTTGATAGATAATCCTTTATATGATTTTGCTGAATAGCTAGATGTCTATTTTAAGATTATTGACATTGTAAACTGGTGTTAGTGATAGTTAGTTTAATGACGCCATTCGATGTATACCATTGTATACTTTATGAATAAAGATATTTTCAATTCAATTCAATTCAATGGATAACATATATTTTAGTTTACAAACAATTCATATCAAAGCTCATAATAAATGTAATTTTAGCAAATTAATTACAAGCAATAATTACATCAATATAATAATACATTACAATCAAACACCTAGCTAGTGTGCAAGTATACAAAGATCAATGTTATCCTAGTGTATATAATGGGACGACCAGTGTGGTAACAGGAAGGGTTGACAAAAGAGTTCGACACAATCAAGGGCCCCCTCCCACCACTCATGGCTTGGGACGACCAGTGTGGTAACAGGAAGGGTTTGACACGTTCAAGGGCCCCCTCATGTTTTGGGACGACCAGTGTAGTAACAGGAAGGTTGACAAAAGAGTACGACACGATCAAGGGCCCCCTCCCACCCCTCATGCTTTGGGATGACCAGTTTGGTAACAGGAAGGTTGACAGAAGAGTTTGACACGATCATGGGCCCCCTCCCACCCCTCATGTTTCGGGACGACCAGTGTGGTAACAGGAAGGGTTGACTGAAGAGTTCGAACCGATGAGGGGCCCCCTCCCACCCCTTCATGTTTTGGGACGACCAGTGTGGTAACAGGAAGGGTTAACAGTAGAGTTCGACACGATCAGGGGCCCCCTCCCACCCCTCATGCTTTGGGATGACCAGTTTGGTAACAGGAAGGTTTCAGAAGAGTTTGACATGATCAGGGGCCCCCTCCCACCCCTCATGTTTTGGGACGACCAGTGTGGTAACAGGAAGGTTGACAGAAGGGTTTGACACGATCAGGGGCCCCCTCATGTTTTGGGACAACCAGTGTAGTAACAGGAAGGTTGACAAAAGAGTACGACACGATCAAGGGCCCCCTCCGACCCCTCATGCTTTGGGATGACCAGTGTGGTAACAGTAAGGGTTGACAAAAGAGTTTGACACGATCAGGGGCCCCCTCCCACCCCTCATGTTTTGGGACGACCAGTGTGGTAACAGGAAGGGTTGACAGAAGAGTTTGACACGATCAGGGGCCCCCTCATGTTTTGGAACGACCAGTGCGGTAACAGGAAGGTTGACAGAAGAGTTCGACACGATCAGGGGCCCCTCATGTTTTGGGACGACCAGTGTGGTAACAAGAAGGGTTGACTGAAGAGTTCGAACCGATAAGGGGCCCCCTCCCACCCCTTCATGTTTTGGGACGACCAGTGTGGTAACAGGAAGGGTTGATAGAAGAGTTTGACACGATCAGGGGCCCCCTCATGTTTTGGGATGACCAGTGTGGTAACAGGAAGGTTGACAGAAGAGTTCGACACGATCAGGCGCCTCCTCCCACCCCTCATGTTTTGGGACGACCAGTATGGTAACAGGAAGGGTTGACAGAAGAGTTTGACACGATCAGGGGCCCTCTCATGTTTTGGGACGACCAGTGTGGTAACAGGAAGGTTGACAGAAGAGTTCGACACGATCAGGCGCCTCCTCCCACCCCTCATGTTTTGGGACGACAAGTGTGGTAACAGGAAGGGTTGACAGAAGAGTTTGACACGATCAGGGGCCCCTTCATGTTTTGGGACGACCAGTGTGGTAACAGGAAGGTTGACAGAAGAGTTCGACATCAGGCGCCCCCTCCCACCCCTCATGTTTTGGGACGACCAGTGTGGTAACAGGAAGGGTTGACAGAAGAGTTTGACACGATCAGGGGCCCCCTCATGTTTTGGGACGACCAGTGTGGTAACAGGAAGGTTGACTGAAGAGTTCGACAGGATCAGGGGCCCCCTCCCACCTCTTATGTTTTGGGACGACCAGTGTGGTAACAGGAAGGGTTGACAGAAGAGGTTGACGCGATCAGGGGCCTCCTCCAACTCCTCATGTTTTCAATATTCATAAACGACTTACCAGATGTCCTTAGAGGTGGGTGTAAGTTCGCATGCGGATGATGTCATGATAGTGCCAACGATCTAGGTCCTGCAGAATATGGTAAATTAATTGGAAATCATTATATTAATAGACAAGGGCAACACTGCCCTCCTTTTTTCTCAGCTTGAGTGTAGGAGAATTTCACGCATACCGTTGGAAAGGTATTGTATTCTGTAAATTGGCATTTGCTGTTAATAAATTAATTTAAAGGAATTGTCGTGTAGATGAGCGTAAACCTCTTATAATTTACATTGGCTTTTAGGGTTACGCCTCACAGGCTTTCAAAATTTCCATTTTAATCTTATGGAAGAACAGAAATCAATAAATTGTATTTTTTACAGCTTTTGATATAAAAAATGCTAGCAAAACAGCAAGAACAGACGTTACAGGCATAATTTAAATAAAAAGACCACTGACTACTGGAATGGCACCGCCCTTCTCTTATATAATTTTAAATAATTTATTGAGTAGCATAATACGTGTTGTTACAATTAACAGGATACACAAACTACGTCTCACATCACCAAGCAATATATTTACACTTATACTGTACTTACATACATGACGGTAAATATACAAAAATATGGTAGAAGGCGATTGATTTCATCCAGTCACATCGGTCGTCATCAGGCCTAATCAGAGAATGTCAGAAGAAAGATGGTTTACAGCTTTGACTGTACAAAGTTGGCATGTTCATTAATCAATTTATTCCTATCCTTACATTTTCCTTATTTTATTATTTATTGCTTGTTATTTAATCTATTTATATTAATTTAATCATCATTGTTCAACAAGCTGTAATGTTTTATTGTTAAGATAATGGAAACAATTTTTTCACCTGAATATGTTCTTGGTGTAAAAAGTATTTTTGTCAAAATAATGAAATAAATACAATACATGTTTTATTATTTACCTTTTTACTGATTACGAAGACAATGTGTGTTCTATTACAGATAACATTACAGTAGAACCCCAGATATATTTTTTTTAACCAGGTTTTAAATAAAACACGTAATTTGGTATATTTCTTGTCAGTCAAAGTCGTTTGAGAAAAACTTTCTGAACAGATTCGACATTTTCACTTTCTTTAAATCCCCAGACTTGCAACCTTTGACTAATCATCGCTCCAACTACTGAAAAGAAAAATGTTAACCTTGCATCCACTTTAATTTGATTACTGTTTGTCGAAGAGTTCCAAATTGTATTAATCTCGCAATAATTTCGCAGTTATAGCTCTTTCAGCAAAATTAGTAATTTAGCGTTAATGTAATATTACGCCTATAAATTGTTAACCATCTCGACCCTTCATAACACGAATGTTCATTTAGCTTGAATCTTCCCCCTTTCGCAAAACAATGATTTTGGATTTTTAAAGAGTATCCCGTAAGTTCCAAGGTTTACAATATACTTGCGATCGCCCAGAGGTCGAATTTCGACCAATAATATTCCTACACGGAGTATAATACTTATACTTATACTTACTTATACGTATTCTGTCGTCCCGACGACTACACATGTGGCATGAGACCAGTCATCTAATATGATCTTCTTATCCTATTGCAGTTCAGTAGAACCAGGTCATACATGGATGGATCAGTGTTAGGTAGGCCAAAGTTAGGAAAGGTTGGGTAGTTCATAGCTATTGATTAAATATGTTTTGAGCTTTGACTTGAATTTATTGGGACAAGCAATTTCTTTTAAGTCCAAAGGGAGGCCAGGAAAAAAATTAAGACCATTATAACTCGGTTTTTGTTCAAATATTTTAAAATTGTGTTGAACTGATGGATTTATTGCTCTGTTTCTTGAATTTTAATCGTGAGAATGTGAAGGCTCCAGATTATTATCTTTAACAAATGAGATGGACTCAAACATTAAAAGTGAGGGAACTGTTATAATCCCTAAGTTGATAAAATGACTTTGTCAAGACTCTCTAGGTTTGAGACCAAGAATACATCTAATTGCTCTTTTCTGTATCACACAAATTCCGTTGAGATCGTTTTTACTCGAGGCACCCCACAGTACTATGGAATATCTTATAAGGCTCTCTATTAAGCTAAATTAAACTATTTTGGACAATTTTATGTTTCTTATATAAGCTTTCTTTTATATTTCTAAGGACAAAAATATTCTTGGAGAAAGTTTCAGATAACTTATCTACCTGATCCATCCACCTCAGCCCACCGTCCAATCTCACTCCAAGATAGTCTATTGAGTAAGAACTTAAAATTTCATCCTCCCAAGAAAGACAGAAGGAAGGGAAATATTAGCTTTCATTGATCGTGCTGTTCACTCCCACCTCCATGAAATCTAATTAGTTGACAAATATAGGTATCATCTAGCTGTTTTCTCAGCCTGTGAAGATGAGTTTATAAGCATCAACAAAGAATAGGTATTTTGTTATTTATCTGTAATCGACCAATAATATTCCGTCTAAGTATGTTCCGGTATATAAATATTGGAGGGATGAATACATTTTATGATAATACCAGAGAGAGGAAAGAGACAGAGAGAGAGGGGGTAGAGAGGGGAAGGGAGGGGAAGACAAATAGAGTGAGCATAAGGTCCCACTAGATCTAATTCGGGAAAGATCAGCATTTTATTTGCATAAATTATTTGCATTATGTAAACTGATGAAATTTTTTTTAATTGATAGTGCATGATACGGAAAATCATTCACGCAAACTGTCATTAGTGAATATCCTTTGGAAAGTGAACTATTAGCATGACCCGCACGGTGAAACTTAAGCCCGGGACCACCATAGAAGTTCCTAACCTGACCCCCTGAACACGTTTTGGGGGGTCGTTCAAAATTTTATATATATATATATATAGACATAAATATATATATGTGTGTTTGCACTCTAGCAGTCGCAATTTTTTCCGATTTACTTCAAATTTGGTAGGGACGTTCCTTTCTGTAATCAGTTGGACAAGTTTGTTGGGCAAAACAATCGGAAAACTCTAAACCCCTTTTTTGGGGGATTAATCTTTCAAATTTCGAGTTTTTGGGCCCAAAAATGGTCATAAAAGCCCCAGATGTAAAATAAATGCATGTAAAAAGTTGGGAATTAGAGAGGCGAAAATTTTAAGCCCTCTCTCGTCATTCTAGCATAAATATTTACCGATATATTAAAGAAAATGTGTATCGACTAAACACAGTACGTTGTCTTATGGGGGTTTTACGCTAGAAAAGCCTGTTATTCCTTTGTTAGATTATTTTTATCATCCCCAGCAACCTCACGCCTACTTTCAAGCCTGTCTGGACCTTCTCCTAATGGGCAAAATTGTATTCCCAGCTTTGCAAGTAAATGAAACCAGGAGTATCAGAACAGCCAAAAAATCAATGTTTTCAGATTTCAATAAAAATTGGAAAAATGTATGTTTTTACACTTATTTTGAGTTTACAAGTTTTTATGTGGAAATTCACTTCCCTCACGTCAGCGTGCTGCGTGCGAACTCGTTTTTATTTGTACCACTTACTATACTCCGTGTAGGAATATTTGGTCGAATTTCGACCTCTGGGCGATCGCTAGTATACTGTAAATCGTGGAACCTACGGGATAGTCTTTAATAATCCAAAATCATTTTTTTGCGAAAGGGGGAAGATTCAAGCTAAATGAACATTCGTGTTATGAAGGGTCGAGATGGTTAACAATTTATAGGCGTAATATTACATTAACGCTAAATTAGTAAACTCATTTTGCTGAAAAAGCTATAACTGCGAAATTAATGCGAGATGAATACAATTTGAAACTCTTCGTTATACAGTAATCAAATTAAAGTGAATGCAAATTTAACATTTTCATATTCAGTAGCTGGAGTGGTCATTAGTTATGGGGTGCAAGTAGGGATATAAAGAAAGTTAAAATTTTGAATCTATTCAGAAAATATTCCTCATATGACTTAACTGCCTTAAAATATACCAAATTACATGTTTTATTTGGAAACTAAACATTGCAATTGAATCTGAAATATAACCGATGAACGGCATTTTTACAATATTAGGAGAAAAAAATATCCCATTCTTATGTACTCGTATGTTGGTACAAAGATTGGGAGTTGATAGCATGGGGCGTGTGCCATGTGGTTGAGCGAGGGCGAGAGGCAATCGCAGCCCGCACTATACAACCGACATGTTCAATCCTTCAATATTAAATAATAACGAGTTCGCACGCAGCACGCTGACGTGAGGGAAGTGAATTTCCACATAAAAAACTTTTAAAACTCAAAATCAGTGTAAAAACATACATTTGTCCAATTTTTATCGAAATCTGAAAACATTGATTTTGTGCTGTTCTGATACTCCTGGTTTCATTTACTTGCAAAGCTGGGAATACAATTTTGCGCATTATAAGGTTAGGAGAAGGTCCAGTCAGGCTTGAAAGTAGGCGTGAGGTTGCTGGGGGTAATAAAAGTACTCTAACAAAGGAATAACAGGCTTTTCTAGTGTAAAACCCCCATAAGACAACGTACTGTGTTTAGCCGATACACATTTTCTTTAATAACTCGGTAAATATTTATGCTAGAATGACGAGAGAGGGCTTAAAACTTTCGCCTTTCTAATTCCCATCTTTTTACATGCATTCATTTTACATCTGGGGCTTTTCTGACCCTTTTTGGGCCCAAAAACTCGAAATTTGAAAGATTAATCTCAAAAAAATGGGATTAGAGTTTTCCGATTGTTTTGCTCAACGAACTTGTCCAACAGATTATAGAAAGGAACGTCCCTACCAAATTTGAAGTAAATCGGACAAAAAATGCGACCGCTAGCGTGCATACACATATATATATATATGTCTATATATATATATATATATATATATATACATATATATATATATATATATATATATATATACAATTTTGAACGACCCCCCAAAACGTGTTCAGGGGGTCACGTTAGGAACTTCTATGGTGGTCCCGGGCTTAAGTTTCACCGTGCGGGTCATGCTAATAGTTCACTTTCCAAAGTAAATTCACTAATAAATTGTATCTACTAGATAAGAGCGTGCTTGCTGATGATAGGAATGACTTGGGGACGTTTTATTGGGTAATCAAGGTGAGATTGAGGAGTGGGCCTAAAGTATAAACCGCCCATGGACGGAAGCAAAAGCTATAACTTTTCCTTGTGAAATTTGAACGTTCAGAAAGATGATTAAATTGAATTGTGATTGGTCCTATTTAGCAGGCATATGAAAATGATGTTTTAGTAAAAACTGTAAACACGAGAATAAATGTTTTGAATATATGAAGGATTGGCATATGTTAGGAAATGAAATAGGAAGGCTTGGAAACGCTGGTATAAATGTATCAATGAATTTAAAGACTAATTGAAAAAGACAACGCTAAAATACTTAATATTGTATAACTGTTTTAAATCTTGTATCCTATACTCTAATATGAGTAAGGTTTGCTTGCTTGCGACACGGATCTCAAAAACGGCTCCAACGATTTCCTTCAAATGTTCGAAATTACTAATTTCTGGGATAAAAATAAGTTCTAGACAGGCCTCATCCCCAGGAAAAATCAAATAATGTAAAAAAAACTAAAATGAAAAGTTAAAAAAATTAACATTGGGCTTATGGAGTTTCAAATCAAAACAAAAGAATTGTAACAGCTGTTCATAATCAACCAGGGAACTGTCAAAGTAATACTCATGTTGTATATGATTATTAACATGTGGTTTCCTGAGAGCAGAGCTTAAAAGATTTGAGTGAAGATTACATAAATAGAGTAGTAAAATAAATCAGAGGGACATTGAGCTATAAGTAACAACTGGAGTGACCTTACAAATATAGAAAAGAGGCAAATGAGTTATACAAATCTGATTATCAGTAGTGGGAAGTGGTGAAATAATACTCCAAGTCATCTAAACAAACAGACTGGCCTTCCCCCGAGTAAAGCTCGGCCCCCAGGTACTTTTACCTTCTTAACAGGATAATACATTTTGTTGTCTCGTTTGTAATGTAATAGCTATTTTGATGTATACATATGGTATATAACGAAATTGTTATTTTCCAGGTAGATAATAATTAATTGAATTACTGTGCCAATAAAACAAACGTGTATAGTGCTGTGCATGTTATTATTTGCATTTGTTTTCACTTTATTTGATTCTGGACTTATGGTGAAAAAATTAGTCAAAGTCAAATTTTTGTTTTGAATTTAGAATTTAGAATTATGTATTTGTTTAATGTATTATATTTGCATGAATGATAAAGCACTCTTTCATTTAGTTTCAAAATTAAAACTGTTTAAAAATGTATTTAGCAAAACTGTATTTTCTCTGTTAACAGTAGGTAAACAACTTGAGTTTACCTACACGGAGTATAATAAGTGGTACAAATGAAAAACGAGGTCTCACGCAACACGCTGACGTGAGGGAAGTGAATTTCCACACAACAACTTTTAAAACTCAAATTCAGTGTAAAATGTTCTAATATATATATATATATATATATATATATATATATATATATATATATTATATACATTATATATATAAATATATATATAATATATATATATAATATATATATATATAATATATATATATATATATATATTAGATGCATTTTTATTTTAACGAAGTACCCTTTTTTATATAATTTTTTTATATTTTAGACTGGAATGTTTCGTGAGATTGGGCCATTTTCAAAGTATAAACGCACAAAACATGCCAGTCTAAATTAAAATTAAAACATTTATAAAAAAGGGTGCTTCGTTAAAAGATGAAAGTCATCTAATAATATTAGTAGCCCTAATGAACCAATATAACGTAATATATATATATATTTAATTCATAATACCCTAAATAAGCAAGTAAAGAAATCCAAGCTCAATTAACACCATAACTCATAAATAACCATTTGGCATTAGAATATGTTTATGTATAAATGATAATTAACTGACAACATCTTATTGAATCTTTTGGATTCTCATCACGCTTAACTAAATTACATAGATACTGTAGAATGGTAACACTTCTCTTCAATGCAGCCATTCTATATATTTAAGAATGTAGTATTTATACTACAAACTCAAATATCAACTGTTAAAATACATCTGCAGCAGAATGATGTAACAAATAGTACAGGCCGTCAGGTTCCATCCCAGCTGGAGCTCTGAGATACGCTGGAGGGAAGGTAGGGAATTGACAAAGGCGGAGGGGTACGGCGTAGTGATCAGTAATTCATAGTTTAGATGAGAACCGACGCACTGTTCTGTTTCTGAATAAATAAAATACAAAACTAATACAGTGTACATTAGTGATGGTTTAAATATGTAATTGTAGAGTCGTTTTAATCTTGAAGTTTCTTTCACGAAGGCAATTAGAGTTTATAAAGGTTTATTTCAAAATGTAATGACCAGATTGATTTTAAAACTCTTTTAGCGAATTTCCCCTATAGGGAAGAAGCTATTACCGTAGGTCTCATGGTAAGACTTAAGCCCGAGACCATGATAACTTTTCATTTTGAGGTCCCCAGATGCCAAAAACACCATTCGTTCAAATTTTTATATATGTATATATATATATATATATATATATATGTGTCCGTAAGCACGATAACTCTCGTAAAAAAGGTCCGATCTTAATGAAATTTGGTACAAATGTGTAAAGTACCATTTATTTGAACGAGTTCGAAAACCAGATGAATCGCACCATCCGAAGGGGGGTTTTTGGG
Source organism: Allygus modestus (assembly GCA_963675035.1). Lineage (NCBI taxonomy): Eukaryota > Metazoa > Arthropoda > Insecta > Hemiptera > Cicadellidae > Allygus > Allygus modestus. The sequence goes on from OY776113.1 coordinate 14,943,390, forward strand.
GGGTTTTGTACCCCAAAAATGTGTTTTTTGGGGTTTTCACATGTAATTTTAATTTAAATCAAATTTTAATTTATACCATTAAATTCAGCTTAAAAAAACAAACAATTTGGTATTTTGATCATTGCTCTACGTCAATTGGTTACCGAGATATTGAAAGTGCTAAACACAGTACGTTGTCTAATGTTATTCTTATGGAGAAAAAGAAAAATTGTATATCTCGCTTATTTATGAACGTAAACTGGCAAAATTTGGTATATGGCTTTATTTGGTTGTGGTCTATTGATATTTGCACAAAAATCCATTTTTTGCCCGATAGTTCCCGTAGCAGCAAACCTGCATACTCAGCCCCATGTTATTCTTATGGAGAATAATTAACGTGTTATCTCCTTTAATTATGAACATAAATTAATAGAACTTGGTATGTGGCTTTACCTAGTTGAGTTATAATGATATTTGTATAAAAGCCCATTTTTAGTGTTCCTTATTTCAGCAAACCTGCATACTCAGCCGCCATGTTATTCTTATGGAGAATAATTAAAATGTCATAAATCGTTTATTTATGAATGTATATTGATGAAACTTGGTATGTGGCTTTATGTGGTATTAAGATAAATTAATATGCACTGGAAATTCGCTGAGTATGCAGGTTTGCTGCTACGGGGGTATTTCATTTATCTGAAAATCAAGATTGATTGCTCAACCACTTTTTACCTCTAAATATATTAAACAATTTTCTTTTCTAAGGCAAGTTACTGTCACGTATTACTGTAGAAATTGATATCTTGTTTATAACACTTACAAAATATGTAACTTAAATTTAAAGGTAAAAACATATATAAATCATTTTACCAGTACGACAACTGTTTAATTTGATAGGCATTAAATTTTATAAATAAATAAATATATATGTATATATATATTAACATTTTCAGTTCACTTATAGGGCTATGATTATATATAGAGATACACAGTTACATGGGACTTGGGTGTTCAAACATATTTCATTTGCGAACTATCCAATGAGTACTAATAATCCTAACTATATATATACAACAAGTGCCAGTATTTCTTTCACATTTCACAAAACAATACTTCATACTATGAATTGGTACTAATAAAAACCAATGGCAATGGCAATGGTATTAATATAAAACAAACAATGTTATCAGGCATTAAAAAATGCATTGCAATGACTAAGCAACCATTGGCATGAAAGACCAATCAAAAGTTAAATAGCCTTAAAACTTCATAATATGAACAATGCGACAGTTTGAAGAACTCGGCGTAATTGACCCAGAAGTCCAGGAGGAGATTGAATTTAATATTTCGATGCTTGAGTATAGCCATTGACTAGTATCTTTAGTCAATGGTATAGGTCTTCCTAATATTCAGTCAATTCGTTGTATTTGTTGCATTGATTTATATACTGATATCTTATGTATTTAGTACACTTATGTCATTTTGATTACCTTCTTTATGATTCACTTGTAATTTAAGATTATTTATTGTATATGTCTTAATAATATATTTATCTTACTAAAGCGTAATGAATCAGCTTCCAAATGTCATTGTTTGTTTGTTTGTTGTTAAATTACGTATATAACTGTTTATTATATATGATAAATTGTGTTGCATGTAAAATGTTCCGCCGTTGATTAAATAAATAAATAACAAGTTATTATGATGTTGTACTTTAAATTTTCTAGACAATTTTGTCAAACCCACAACTGTATTTCCAGTCAATAATTATTATATAAAGTATTATGTAAACTATTTTAAAGTAAAGAAACCCCTAAATGATTTAGAATCCAGTTCATCCCCCATCTCTTGACAATGTATACTCAAGAGACGCAAACCATATGTTTATACAGTACCACTGCCACACACTGCTATTTAATGTATACTGTAACTCATACTACAAATGTACTGGTACTGAACTACATGACTGTACAAATACAGATTGAGTTAATCGATGATAAAACCAGTTATTTTTAAAACAAATAACTACCATCTGATAAGCATATTTAATGCAAGACAGTAGGTATAAACGTTATTATTGTATTCTTTAATAATTAACTCGCAAATAATTAATGATTAGTGAATTTCCTTTGGAAAGTGAACTATTAGCATGACCCGCACGGTGAAACTTAAGCCCGGGACCACCATAGAAGTTCCTAACGTGACCCCCTGAACACGTTTTTGGGGGTCGTTCAAAATTGTATGTATATATATATATGTGTGTATGCACTCTAGCGGTCGCATTTTTTGTCCGATTAACTTCAAATTTGGTAGGGACGTTCCTTTCTGTAATCAGTTGGACAAGTTCTTTGGGCAAAACAATCGGAAAACTCTAAACCCTTTTTTGGGGGATTAATCTTTCAAATTTATAGTTTTTAGGCCCAAAAAGGGTCAGAAAAGCCCCGGATGTAAACTTAATGCATGTAAAAAGATGGGAATTAGTGAGGCGAAAGTTTTAAGCCCTCTATCATAATTCTAGCATAAATATCTACCGAGTTATTAAAGAAAATGTGTTTCGACTAAACACAGTACGTTGTCTTATGGGGGTTTTACACAAGAAAAGCCTGTTATTCCTTTGTTAGAGTACTTTTATCATCCCCAGCAACCTCACGCCTACTTTCAAGCCTGCCTGGACCTTCTCCTAACATTATAATGCGCAAAATTGTATTCCCAGCTTTGCAGGTAAATGAAACCAGGAGCATCAGAACAGCCAAAAAATCAATGTTTTCAGATTTCAATAAAAATTGGAATACATGTTTGTTTTTACACTTATTTTGAGTTTTAAAAGTTTTTTGTGGAAATTCACTTCCCTCACGTCAGCGTGCTGCGTGCGAACTCGTTTCTCTTTCGTATGACTACAATTTCTTCTATAATTTGCTAAATATTTTAACATATTCAGCAGATTGCAATTGTATTACAACCACTCCATAAAGTTATAGGCGGAGTTTTGGCTAGTTATGAAAGGAAGATATAACTCACAAAAAGAAGTGGCATTAAAATGTATATTGTTAACATTTGTTTGATGTCTCATCTACAAAATAATTTAGCATTTATGATGCAGGGGTTTTCGTATAACACCTACTATAGTTGTTTTAAAAGATATAAATCAAGACTACAAGTCTTTTTCATTCGAAGTTATCACAACAGTTTCATTTAGAATGGCTTGAATGTTTACTAGTCTTAACATGTCATCCCTATTGTCAAACTATTTGTTTCTCGGTCCTCATAATCAGGAAAACAACAACATACATATGAATTAGTCCCCCTTATTTACTCATTAATTTGTCTCATGGTTTTGCCATTTTTGAAAGCCATATAGCCACATAGCGTCTCTACTTCAGTTAATTATTCCAGTTCTCCTTCCTATAGCCCATTCCATATATTCCCTTTCTCATTTTTGTAGCCCATTCGATTTATTCCCTTTCTCATTCCTGTAGCCCATTCCATTTAATCCCTTTATCCTACCTGTAGCCCATTCAATTTATTTTCTTTCTCCTTCCTGTAGTCAATTTCATTGATTTTCTTTCTCCTACCTGTAGCCAATTCCATATTCAATTTCTCCTTCCTGTAGCTAGTTCTATTTATTCAATTTCTCCTTCCTGTAGCAAATTCCATTTATTCAATTTCTCCTGCCTGTAGCCCATTCCATTAATACAATTTCTCCTTCCTGTAGCCCATTCCATTTATTCCCTTTCTCCTTCCTGTAGCTAGTTCTATTTATTCAATTTCTCCTTCCTGTAGCAAATTCCATTTATTCAATTTCTCCTGCCTGTAGCCCATTCCATTAATTCAATTTCTCCTTCCTGTAGCCCATTCCATTTATTTAATTTCCCCTGAAATATAAATGATTATGCTTTGTGTATATATATAAAAAGTTATTCAGGCAAGCTAAATTATTGCTAAAGAGCCTCTTAAATCCGGTTCTGACAGTCCACTTAGAAGACAGTTATAATGGACACATTTTCTCGTAATGTAATGGATTATATTTTACGGTTGAACATTTATAAATATAAAAAAAATTTGCAAATTAGAAAAAATAGTGGGAAATCCTTAACACTGTTGTGATTTTAATCTATAAGTTAAATAAATGTTCTGTTATTTAAAACATTTTTACCAACAACTTCTAACACTAAAAGAGAAAACCAATTAGGAAAATCAATTCGAAATGAATGGTAAAAAATGTCGTAATGAATGGACGTAAACTCATCATCACCACGAAGAATAACAATTATGATTTTTGTGTTTCAGAAAATATTCTTAAATAACTATTTGAGAGTTCTTGATTCCCAGTGACTAGTAAACTAATGAGAGTTCTTGATGCCCAGTGACTAGTAAACTAATGAGAGTTCTTGATGCCCAGTGACTAGTAAACTAATGAGAGTTCTTGATGCCCAGTGACTAGTAAACTAATGAGAGTTCTTGATGCCCAGTGACTAGTAAACTAATGAGAGTTCTTGTTTCCCAGTGACTAGTAAACTAATGAGAGTTCTTGATGCCCAGTGACTAGTAAACTAATGAGAGTTCTTGATGCCCAGTGAATAGTAAACTAATGAGAGTTCTTGATGCCCAGTGACTAGTAAACTAATGAGAGTTCTTGATGCCCAGTGACTAGTAAACTAATGAGAGTTCTTGATGCCCAGTGACTAGTAAACTAATGAGAGTTCTTGATGCCCAGTGACTAGTAAACTAATGAGAGTTCTTGTTTCCCAGTGACTAGTAAACTAATGAGAGTTCTTGATGCCCAGTGACTAGTAAACTAATGAGAGTTCTTGATGCCCAGTGAATAGTAAACTAATGAGAGTTCTTGATGCCCAGTGACTAGTAAACTAATGAGAGTTCTTGATGCCCAGTGACTAGTAAACTAATGAGAGTTCTTGATGCCCAGTGACTAGTAAACTAATGAGAGTTCTTGATGCCCAGTGACTAGTAAACTAATGAGAGTTTTTGATGCCCAGTGACTAGTAAACTAAATTTTTTGCTATGAAATATTTAGAATACACATGTAACTTATTCTTAAACTTATGTCATTTAGTACCAGTTGTCATTCTTTATAAAATGAATTGTCAATAGATCTGGCTCCAAGTGTATCACAGCTCTTGTAGTAGTACCTTTTAAAAATTCTCACCATTATTTACATAAACAAATCCACAATATTCGTCATAATCCCCACACAGTAAGCCTTATTGATAGATCGGAAAACTCGTCTACATCTAAAAAACCGATGATTTCAATAACGACGGACCAGAGGGAAAATGTTTACAATCTTATTTTAATAGTGTTTAGTGTTTTGTATAGTCAGTTAATCTATGCTTTGCGAGCCTGGGGGCAGTGGAATAATATATGTATTATGAATAAAAACTGTAAAATTAAAATTACTTATCACCATAACCACACCAAACCAGCAAAAAATTCGAGCTACAATAACAAAGACTTATCTATCTAGATACCTAGATATCTATCTATATATCTATCTATCAACTCATGTCAGGGCTGGGTGGAAGGAGGTAATGAGAGGAAAGATGACAGTTGAGATGGGATGAGGGTGAGGTTGAGGGTATCCACAGCGGGAAGGTGAAGGATGGGGATGTGGGTGTGCCAAACCCGGTGTGGTGAGATATGGTTGTAGAAGAGGCTGTCGCGTGCTTTCAGATGTGGAGGTACCGGTACCTGTTGACCCTCAGTACTGGTTGCTGAGGCAAGGGGACAGATGTTCCAAGTCAGAAGGCCACCAAGTGACACTCGGCGCGGCGGGTCGGGGGCTGGTCACTGTTCGGAGACGGACAATTGTCTGGGACGGGACTGGCTGAAGAGCCGTGCGGCTCAAGCCAGGGGTTGGTGGGACTGTTCGGAGACGGACAATTGTCTGGGACGGGACTGGCTGAAGAGCCGTGCGGCTCAAGCCAGGGGTTGGTGGTGGGCTTTTGCACTGCGTAATTGATGTCGAAATGAGGCCTGTGGTTTCTTGATTGTCAGCAATTAGCAGGCTGTCAGAGAATCATTTGAATATTCCATTTTAATGTTACAATTTCTGGTAATATAATTGTGACTTGTAACCAATGTTAGTAACATCTCACTGTTGGCGTTGGTGAGCTCAAAATTGTTTTCAGATAAAACATTTCATATCCACAACAGTAGTAATTTATAGAAAAAAAACACTCGTTCACGCAGTTCACAAATGTTACATTATTATCTCCATTGCTGGAATATGTTTTTAAAATTACAATTGCTAGATGTCTCATAAAAAACTGTAGTAATGTATTTAGGCATGATAAATAGTTCTCGGAATAAAAGCTAGGTAAAATTTAAAAGTAAATATTTTTCATAAGGTTTTAAGAGGTAATAATGACGTAAGATATAATTAAAGTACAACGAAACCGCAACAAAGATGCCACGAAGATGTTTTTGATTGAAAGACTCTCTTAAAAATTATACTTTTACCTACCATTTATTTATTGGGAAATATTTAAAAGTTGTGTCGATGGCGCGACCTATCGGTAAAACACTGATTTTTACTAAACAAAACAATTACTAAAGCTAAAAACTTAAATTTCCCGCTTAAAAACTGTTCTTTGATTTAGAATAATAAAATTGTAATGTGAGGTTTTTCTTTTCTGTATTCAATACAAAATGAGCTTGGAAAAATTCGAAATTATGTTTTCCTATCATTTTATAATTACATAACATGTTTATTTCTTTTTACAAGTTTATCAGGGATTAATTCCTTTCAGTAAACATTTTTACATAAAGCTCTATTAATTAAACATAATACAAGCATTGTTATTCCATCTTTTTACTTAACGATTGTTAATTCACGTATAAATACAATAAATAGATTCAAATTCATTTACATCTCATATATTAAACTTACAAATTGAGACTGTGTGCGAGCAAATTACTCACTAAAAGCCAGTCTATCGTGATCACATACAACATTGTCATTAGGGATGTACATAATTTATGTGTTGAAATTAAAACAAACATGAACGGATAAATATAAAATAAGCTGATAATAAAGCTCGCTCTTAAAAAAATAATATCATTATAATTTTTCAAAACGTTATCATACAGTTTCACTCCCGAGAAGTGTTTTATTTTAACAAAGAAGTTGTTTCATCAAGTCGCTTGCTAACAGCATCGCCTTGCCATGAAAAGCTGCATTCCGGACTAATCCCTCGGTTCAGTTAGAGGGCCATTATGTTAATTTGTTGCCGGCGAAGTACACTGGTCGCATCACTATGCCTTTTTAGTAAAATATTTTCTCTTCGTTGAAATACATAATCCCGTCAGAGTAAGATTGGTGTAGGTGATTGTTTTCTGAAATTTTTTTTGAAATTAACGAGGAAATAAATCATATTTATGTCAAATTTAAATCAAACATTATATTTTTCGGACTAATATAAAATAATAAATCTTCTCTGAAAAGATATTTTGTTTCTATTTCGAGAAAGTCGTCACAATTCGTATTTCCTTGGCAATAAAAATATATATTCCAGGGCAAGAGGCTTCACATTCAGAAAGAGCAAAGCAGTATTGAGGGGTGCGGATATCACTATCCTGGTATGTTATTCGTGACATACCCGTGACAAGCCGTGGGAGCCGTGGTTAGCCCGTCACAAGTTTTAGCTTAAATAAAAAAATACTAAAACTTTTAAAGCATCAGCGCAGACACAGTTCTAGGCCCTACTTATAATTTGTGAGGCTGCATTTAGCTAGAGAGAAGAATAAATCAAAGGCAACTTCACATGTTGCGCTGAAGGGATGGCTAGTGAATAGAGCTGGGGAAGACTGATATAATAGTGAGTTCAAGAGATCAAGGTAACCACTAATCAAATATTTTAGTTGTTTACCGACATGACGTCACAATTGTGTAAGTAAATTTACGGATAATACAAGTTGTGAGGATTTATAAAACATATTCCTGATTAATCCATTTTTACTTTCTCCCCTTATACATAGTATATGGAGAAAGTATTGTTTTCGTCAAAATTTTCGAATTTGAGTTGTTAGTGGAAATATTCGTTTTGGTGCTCCCTGAACCCAAAAAAGTGGTTTTTACGTGATGTCTGTCTGTGTGTGTGTGTGTGTGTGTGTGTCCGTGTGTGTGTGTGTGTGTGTGTGTGTGTGTGTGTGTGTGTGTGTGTGTGTGTGTGTGTGTCTGTGTGGATGTGTACAGAGCTAGAGCCCTAACCAATGGGCCGATTCTAATGAAATTTGGTATGTAGGTACTAATCCACGATATCTCCAGGCGTTTTTTCATTTTTTTGAATTTTTGATTTTTAAGGGTAATTATCCCCCAAAAACCGCCAAAAAACATGAAAAATCAAAATTTCTCAAAAACGGCTCTAACGATTTTGATTAAACTTTAGTAGTTTGTAGAACTTTAGTTTTCCAACAAAATGACACCACCTGCATTCCTGTAAAAATTCGGGTTCAGAAATTACAGGACTTAAAACATAAAAAATTCAGTTTTTTTTTTCATAAAAATACATAAATATAAAAAAATATTACTATTCACCATTAAAAAGAGCTCAAAAAACTAAATAATTTAGTATTTTAAATTACTATTCTACGATTGCTGGTTTCGGAGAAAATTGAAATTTTCATTTAGCGGTAAACGCAGTACGTTGTCCAATGTTATTCTTATGGGGAATACAAAAATTACTATTTCTCTCTTATTTACTGATACATTTCATTCAAACTTGATATGCTTGTCAATTTAGCATTGACCAACAGAGGAAATTCGAAATATGTTGCCCCTTAATAACCCGGGGGGGGGGGGTAATAGGTGGCATTTCCCCTCTTAAAACCACGAGTGTAGCAATGGATTCTGTTGTGCCTCCAAAGCAGGGATTTGATTGGATGTTTTTTTAATACAACTTGTTTACAAGATTTTCTGTACATTCTACCGTGCTTTGTATTTTATATTTAGTAAATAAAAAGTAATTTATTCGTTAAAGTTGGGCTAAAAGGGAGAAAGTATGTGTCAGTTTCCTGATACCGTTTATTTTGAGATATGTCGCTATGTATCATGTTTCATGATCATGTATCATGTATCATGTATCATGTACCATGTATATCGCTTGGGTAAGGTACTACCCATACTATTTATGGGTGGTATTGTTACATAATAATGTACCCATAATTCAAAGTTAAGTACGTTAACTCACTGTTGAGTACTTTTAACTAATACGAAGTTCTAAAGCCTTGAAACCGTTGTAAATCGCCTTTGAAACAATTGTTGGTAAATTGTAGTTTGTAAGTAGTACTAAAATAAATAACACCAAGGGTTACATATTTATTTTAGGTTTTAATACAACTTTTTTTTAATAATTGGTATAAGGGATTAGAGAATATTCTTGTGAACTTTTAATTGATTTTCAACTTTAAATGATATTGGATCTGATCAATATTGACTCTAAAGTTTGAATACCTTAAGTACAAAAACTTCGAGGTCATTGGATTTATAGAGTTACAAAGTATTGAAAACTTTTCAATTTGCAGTTATAATGAATTTTCAGTCTCGGTAATCAATTTAGTCCATTTTTTAGATCAATCAATGTATTTGGGGTTCAACAAAATTAAATAATTTAAATATAATGTTAATAACAAATATTTGACAAGTTTAAAGTTTTTAAATAGTTTATATCGAAAGAAACATTTTAAAGTTATTGCTAAATATAAATATTTGTAGCCCTAACCTCTTGTATGATCAATGCTATAGAATAGTCTATATATTCTTTTAAGCGAAATACTTATTTCAGTTTTTGTGACGTACTATGTGTTTTACATTAGTTTTTTCTAATTTAAACAACAACAAAATTATCATGTTATCTTACTTTTCAAGACAATTATTTTAAATATGTCCATGAAGATTTATCGTCCTACCTTCGTGTTACTGTGGACAGTGATATTAACGCTTTTTCTGTTAACACCACATAATGCTATGTAGTAAAGACAACACTATCACCTAGCTTGACCTAAGTGGTTCTTCAAGCATAGCCCAAGCGAGGGAAGTCTTACAGAATTTACGATCGTGACCTCCTGCTGGTGGATTATTTAACCACCCCGGAGCCAAGCATATTGCTGGAGACAACTCCAATACCCATATTTTCTCTCCCTCCTTAAACACAGAGTGTTAGCTTGAGTATAATATGATTCTAACAGTGGTAATTTAACTGATTCGTTGTATACTGTATTTCTCCTGGTTAGGGTTCCCAACAAATCCATGTGAACTAGTGTACAAATTTTGAATTGCGGACAGTTATCTGAGATACACAAGTCATATACGATCAAAACATTAAGTCCATAGTTTTTAATACAAATCTAGTTGCATTCGTTAATCATGATACCTTAAGGAACTGTGGATTAGTTTATTACAACATCTGTATATTAATAATGGAATTTTAAATTCCATTATTAATGTAATTTGAATTCCAGACATGATTTTACTTTCTCCCTCTATACATAGTATATGGAGAAAGTATTGTTTTCGTCAAAATTTTCGAATTTGAGTTGTTAGTGGAAATATTCGTTTTGGTGCTCCCTGAACCCAAACAAGTGGTTTTTACGTGATGTCTGTCTGTGTGTGTGTGTGTGTGTGTGTGTGTGTGTGTCTGTGTGGATGTGTACAGAGCTAGAGCCCTAACCATTGGGCCGATTTTGATGAAATTCGGTATGTAGATACTAATCCACGATATCTCCAGGCGTTTTTTTCATTTTTTTGAATTTTTTATTTTTAAGGGTAATTATCCCCCAAAAACCGCCAAAAAACATGAAAAATCCAAATTTCTCAAAAACGGCTCTAACGATTTTGATTAAACTTTCGTGGTTTGTAGAACTTTAGGTTTGCAACAAAATGACACCACCCGGATTTCTTGAAAAATTCGGGTTCAGAAATTACAGAACTTAAAACATCCAAAATTAAATTTTTTGGATTTTTTATAAAAAATCATAAATGTTAAAAAAGATTACTATTCACCATTAAAAAGAGCTCAAAAAACTAAATAAATTAGTATTTTAAATTACTATTCTACGATTGCTAGTTACGGAGAAAATTGAAATTTTCATTTAGCGGTAAACACAGTACGTTGTCCAATGTTATTCTTATGGGGAATACAAATATAACTATTTCTCTCTTATTTACTGATCAATTTCATTAAAATTTGATATGCAGGTGAAGTTAGCATTGACCAACAGATGATGTTCGAAATGTGTTGCTATTTAACCCTGGGGGGGCAAGGGGGCATTTCCCCTCTCAAAACCACTGTGTGTAGCTACGGACTCTATAGTGCCTCCCAAAAAGGGATTTGGGTGGATATTTCTGAAAACAACTATTTTAGACAATTTTCTGTACATTTATCTATACTTCATATTCTATATGTAGTAAATAACAAATATTTTTGTCATTAAAGTTTGGCTAAAAGGGAGAAAGTATGTGTCAGTTTCCTGATACCGTTTATTTTAAATTAAGACCATTGATAAATTTGTAAAAGGGACCTATAAGACAACGATTGTAAAAATAAATATAAATTTTACTGTTTTATTTACATTTCTTTATACAGGACCGAGATTGGTACAGAAGCAGTTCCCCTTGTCTAAGAGACTTATCAAGTTTTATCTTCTAGCTTAAAGCGAATACCGAGCCACTAGATAAGAAAGCCAATTTTAATCATTTGTGATAGGCCAGGAATATTGGTCTACTAAAAGTTTTGGCTACTGAAGAAATTATTTGGTGCCTTTAAACAAGAGTAAATCCTTTATAGTTTTATTTAATTTATTGTTTTTAAAATGTCTAATATAGTGTGGAGTTATTCTACTGGTTACACCATGATATATTTATTCTCCTAAAATGTATTTCATTTTTATAATACATTTTGGATGATAAAGTATCATCTTCCCAAAACACATGAAGTAAACTATAATTATGAACGTAATTTTATTCTTTAATAAATTTATTCAAACTTAAAAATAAAGTCTTCAAGCTTACTTAAAGCATAAATAGAAATTATGCCAAGTACATAAAAAGACAAACTAAACTCTATATGAACGTGGAATAACACACTAAAAACTTGTGGGTGATATGAGGTAGCCTGGAGCAGCAATAGATTGCTGGCCCGCGGCCACCGTTGCGTTATAGCTCTACCTATCATTGAAACATATTTGCCTGGAGAATGAAGTGTGACGCAGAACGGGAACGATCCAATATCATAAGTGACAATCCAGATGCCTTGGAGCATCAATATAGCGCCGACCCGGGATTAACTAGGTGTCGATATAGATATCACGTGGAATGTCAACGAGTGATGCAGCGCCTCACAACTATAACACACCATTCAGGCCAGGTATTTATAATGTATTTTATTACAAATATGCCAATATATCTTATATACAAGGTGTACATAAAGTCCCGCACGGGTTTAATATTTTTTGAATGATAAGAGATAAATCAATAAGATTTGGTATATCAACACTACACCTAAAAATCTACTTTTTGAAGGAACTATCAGTTTTCTGTCATATCATGGGGACGTCCCGCAAGGAGTCAGAAGGAAATTTTAAATAGGAGCATAGGTCAATATGCACATCACTTTAAAGGGCTTATCTAGCAGAGTTTAATGCCGCATACCGCACTAAAAAAGGTTGATCCAGTAAAAATTGGCGGCTGTTCAAAGTTAACATTTTATTAGTAGCCACAACCCCATTAAAGCAAAACTGCAACTAAATGAATACTGCAGCTAAATACTGCAGCTAAATACTACATTATGCCTGTCAATACAGAAGTGAATTATGACGTTAGTTATCCTCAAGGGTTACAAATTTAGTCCTAATCTATTGATAATGGGGAAAAACTGGTAACAGTAACAATTAGAAAGATCTTATCTTTTTTTTAATAAAACCTTTGAACAGCCGCCAATTTTTACTGGATCAACCTTTTTTAGTGCGGTTTGCGGCATTAAACTCTGCTAGATAAGCCCTTTAAAGTGATTTGCATATTGACCTATGCTCCTATTTAAAATTTCCTTCTGACTCCTTGCGGGACGTCCCCATGATATGACAGAAAACTGATAGTTCCTTCAAAAAGTAGATTTTTAGGTGTAGTGTTGATATACCAAATCTTATTGATTTATCTCTTATCATACAAAAAATATTAAACCCGTGCGGGACTTTATGTATACCTTGTATATTAGATATATTATTTATATCTTATTTATATCTTAGATATATTTCATATCACGAGTGAAGACCTATACTTTCCAACAGTAATATATGATTATAATATATGATACATTAATATATGATAACAATGCGAGCGTGTCAGCACGGAGCGTTATCTCCTGGTGATTCATTAATTCTCGTCTGTGTTCGCAGGGCAGACAAAACTCCAATAATGATACATTAATATATGATAACAATGCGAGCGTGTCAGCACGGAGCGTTATCTCCTGGTGATTCATTAATTCTCGTCTGTGTTCGCAGGGCAGACAACTCCAATAATGATACATTAATATATGATAACAATGCGAGCGTGTCAGCACGGAGCGTTATCTCCTGGTGATTCATTAATTCTCGTCTGTGTTCGCAGGGCAGACAAAACTCCAATAATGATACATTAATATATGATAACAATGCGAGCGTGTCAGCACGGAGCGTTATCTCCTGGTGATTCATTAATTCTCGTCTGTGTTCGCAGGGCAGACAACTCCAATAATGATACATTAATATATGATAACAATGCGAGCGTGTCAGCACGGAGCGTTATCTCCTGGTGATTCATTAATTCTCGTCTGTGTTCGCAGGGCAGACAACTCCAATAATGATACATTAATATATGATAACAATGCGAGCGTGTCAGCACGGAGCGTTATCTCCTGGTGATTCATTAATTCTCGTCTGTGTTCGCAGGGCAGACAACTCCAATAATGATACATTAATATATGATAACAATGCGGGCGTGTCAGCACGGAGCGTTATCTCCTAGTGATTCATTAATTCTCGTCTGTGTTCGCAGGGCAGACAAAACTCCAATAATGATACATTAATATATGATAACAATGCGAGCGTGTCAGCACGGAGCGTTATCTCCTGGTGATTCATTAATTCTCGTCTGTGTTCGCAGGGCAGACAACTCCAATAATGATACATTAATATATGATAACAATGCGAGCGTGTCAGCACGGAGCGTTATCTCCTGGTGATTCATTAATTCTCGTCTGTGTTCGCAGGGCAGACAAAACTCCAATAATGATACATTAATATATGATAACAATGCGAGCGTGTCAGCACGGAGCGTTATCTCCTGGTGATTCATTAATTCTCGTCTGTGTTCGCAGGGCAGACAACTCCAATAATGATACATTAATATATGATAACAATGCGAGCGTGTCAGCACGGAGCGTTATCTCCTGGTGATTCATTAATTCTCGTCTGTGTTCGCAGGGCAGACAACTCCAATAATGATACATTAATATATGATAACAATGCGAGCGTGTCAGCACGGAGCGTTATCTCCTGGTGATTCATTAATTCTCGTCTGTGTTCGCAGGGCAGACAACTCCAATAATGATACATTAATATATGATAACAATGCGGGCGTGTCAGCACGGAGCGTTATCTCCTGGTGATTCATTAATTCTCGTCTGTGTTCGCAGGGCAGACAACTCCAATTATTAGTGAATATCCTATGGCAAGTGAACTATTAGCACGGTGAAACTTAAGCCCGGGACCACTATAGAAGTTCCTAACGTGACCCCCTGAACACGTTTTAGGGCGTCGTTCAAAGTGATGTGTGTGTGTGTGTGTGTGTGTGTGTGTGTGTGTGTGTGTGTGTGTGTGTGTGTGTGTGTGTGTGTATGCACTCTAGTGGTCGCATTTTATGTCCGATTTACTTAAAACTTGGTAGGAACGTTCCTTTCTATAATCAGTTGGATAAGCTGGTTGGGCAAAACAATCGGAAAACTCTAAACCCCTTTTTTGGGGATTATTCTTTTAAATTTCGAGCTTTTGGGCCCAAAAAGGGTCAGGAAATCCCCGGATGTAAAATCCTGGCATGTAAAATTAATGCATTTATTAATATAGGAATTAGTGAAGCAAAAGTTTTAATCCCACTCTCGTATTTCTAGCATAAATATTTACCAAGTTATTAAAGAAAATTTATATCGGATAACAAAGTACATTGTCTTATGGGGTTTTTACATTAGAAAAGTATGTTATTCATTTGTTGGTCTATTTGTATCATCCCCAGCAACCTCGCGTCTACTTTCAAGCCTGACTGGACCTTCTCCTAACCTTATAATGCGCAAAATTGTATTCCTAGCATTGCGGTAAAATGAAACTAGGAGCATCACAACAGCCAAAAAATCAATGTTTTCAGCTTTTAATAAAATTGGAATAAATGTATGTTTTTACACTGGTTTTGAATTTTAAAAGTTTTGTATGTGGAAATTCACTTCCTTCACGTCAGTGTGCTGCGTGGGAACTCGTTTTTGTATAAAATTAAAATTCTAGGAGCACTGGCCCTGTAAGATCCTACAAAACCTTTAGTGCTTAAATTTTGGATTTTAATAACAACTGAAGTACAACTGATTGACGATACAACTCCAGTTGAGTTTTACACCTGTCCGCCGTTCACTCTGTTAGTTATTAGTAACATAACTCTTAAACCGTAACGTACCAAACGGTTTCTATGATAACATACGTAGAAGTAACACCGGTTTTATGAGCATTCGTAACATAAATCGATAGGTTGCTTGCTACTCACGTTTCCATCAGTTCCCAGCAACAGCAATATTTCTGTCGAGTGGGCTCAGAATTGGGTGCTATATCGAATCCAACTTATTTTAAGATAATTAATTTGAGTTGTTGGAACCTATTTCTAATGTGTAGTTGTAAAAGAATTAAAGCATATACCGGGTGTCCCATAAAGCTCCCCCCCTCTTAATTTTTGAACGACTGTAAATTTCCAAACAATCTTTTGTACATGTGACTAGCATAAGTCAAAGTATTTTTTTAAGTAGTTAAGGGTTTCAACCCTCACCCCTAAATAGGGGGAAAAAGAAAATGAATGCCGCAAAATAGACCTCTCTATGATTATGTAATCTAATGTTATGGCCAGCGAAAAATGTATTTATTTTGTTATTTATATTGCTTAAATTCTCCTCCTTACCAGAAATCAGATACATAATGGGACAATCCAAATTTCTCTTGATCAGAACTTTGAAAAAATACCATTTAAAGTGCAAAAATTCATTTGAAAACTTCTTTATTTTTGCCATGGCCTCCATTCACTTCTTGGTAAAAATAAAGTTTTCAAATGACTTTCTTGCCTGAAATGTATTTTTAAATGTATTTTTAATGTATTTTTAATGTATTTTAATGTGTTTTTGTATTTGCAAATGTATTTTTTCAAAGTTATGATCAAGAGAAAGTTGGATTGTCCCACTATGTATCTTATTTCTGATAAGAAGGGGAATTTAAGCAGTATAAATAACAAAGTTAATACGTTTTTCGTTGACCATAACATTAGATTAAATAAACATCGAGAGATCTAGTTTGCGGCATTCATTTTATTTTTCCCCTCTTTAAAATTGTATGCAACTTGATAGGGGTTGCTATTTAAAAAATAAAAACTACCCCCAGCAACCCCTATTTAGGGGTGAGGGTTGAAACCCTTAACCACCTAAAAAATACTTTGACTTATGCTAGTCACATTTACAAAAGATTGTTTGGAAATTTACAGTCGTTCAAAAATTGAGAGGGGGACCTTTATGGGACACCCGGTATGTTGGCTAAAGCTTTGTATCACTGTGATATATTTTTGGTGTACTCTAAGGTATAGACTATATAAGAATAAATAGTATCAAATACTACTCAACTACTCATAACTAATGCTAATACTAAAAGAAATATATTTCTTGCGGTTTTAAGGTACAAATATATATATATATATTACCATCTATTGTTAATTTGTAGAGTGAAGAATATAATAACTTTGAATTGAATTCCGTTGTATTGTATCTTAGAAGTTGATATTTAAATATAAAAATAGCCAAAAACATAAATACACTTACAAAATAGTAGTGGTATTACAGTTTATATAATAATAGTAGGCCATTGAATGCCAATCGTGTATTTATACTCTGAAAGTACTCGCCTATTGTGGCACAGACTGACGTACTAAACATTTGGGAACAAAAAGAACATGTCCCAGAATAACAGGGCGCGGTGTAATCCTCTTAGCTTCTAATACCAGGTCAGGTAATGGCACTATCATTCATGTCCAAGTGTATATGTACAAAGAGGACTAGCGCAACGTTGTAATCATATAACATTCGACAATTATGTTCCGATAAACGCTTTTCATACCTAATTTACCTGAGTTTTTCTTAACTCAGTATTTTGACTATTAAATATAGCTTTCTCTAGAGCGAAAAACACAAAGTTTAGACAAAAAGGTTTGATTCAAAGTTTAAAGTTGATAATAGTTTAGTTCATTCATTATATGAGTTATACGGGTATACGGGTATACAAAGAATCATTTAGCTTCACAAAACAATGTTGAAATTGCATGAAAAGCTATTATTTATATCGTAAAATCCTTTAGCATAAAATATGGGTTCAGTATTAGTATTTAAATTGAAACTAAGTATTTACTACCAGATATTTACTCTTTAGTATTATAAGAACCCCCCCCCCCAATAAAAAGCCGTATTCGTTTGATTTCAATTGATGATAAATTATCAAGAACGAACTGACGTCAAGTATGGTTTAGGATAGGACAGGTTATTAAATATATATTAAATTAAATTCACATAGAAGGGCTACAATATGATAGATGTAAAGAAAGTAAGATGAGTACCCTGGAGAAATAGTTTTAATTAATTAACACTTAACATGTTTCGACTTATAAAAGCCATGATCACAGTGCTAGATTAGCTTAACACATAACCTTATTTTCACTATTGGCATACGAATATTCTATGTTCTTTCATAATGGTATAACAAACAACCTGTTATGACTTTAAAATACATGAAAAACTATCGGCATTTCGCAATGTTTATATTTCTACATTATATAGATTTTTTTAATATATCGTGATCACCTGTTGCTCAACACACCGATGGCAAAGTCGATTTCGTGAAGGGTTTTTATTCAAATTAATCTGATAGTTCGATCGATATACTGCTGCTATAAGGTTCATTTATGTAATAAAATGAAAGTTTAGAACCTCATCCTTCGATTGGTTTATAAGTTATACCAATCAAGGCGCATTACAATTAATTAATTAATTGTCGAATGTCACTCGGAGGGTTAATAATTGCTAATATCTCAAAAACGAAAAGTCCTACGACTGTTGTGACCCCAAAACTTTGAAGTGTAGTTGAGTATCTACACATATGAAAAGTCATAACCAGTTTTGCGGAAATGCAAAATTTCAAAATTAAATATTTGGAGAACAGGTGGACTGATTTGAATTAAACTTAGCATGTGGGTCGTTGTTAGACTCCGCTACATTAATAAAAACACTTAAACTGTGTCGTGCAGGTGAGCATTCAAAATATTGAAGCTGCTATACTTTAGAATTGAATATCTTAAGAACGGGTGGCCCGATATGAATGTAACTTGGCAAGTAGGTACTTGTTAACTATCACTACATTTACAAAATACTTAAAACCGCGTACTGCAGGAAGGTGTACTAGTAAATTCGAACTCAAAAAAGAAATTTCAAGTAAGGCTTAAATAAATTAAAGTAGTGGGGAAAGGGGACTTCTGGGGCAAGTGATTGATGGCTTCCGGTCACGTGACCGGATGCGCTGAGTCATTATATACGTCATCTGAGGCTGAGCCAGTGACGTAGGCAGTTTTGTGACGTAATGAGGGAAAGGTTAAAGTTCCAGGTCACGGGGAGGTTATTTTAAAAAAAGTACTACTTCGCACTCGTATCATTCGATTGTTTTCATTCGATATTTTATATCGATTAAACTATCGAATCACAATTCGAATTTTACGTGTGCGAGGTAGTACTTTTTTAAAATAACCTCCCCGTGACCTTGAACTTTAACCTTTCCCTCATTAGGTCACAAAACTGCCGACGTCACTGGCTCAGCCTAAGATGACGTATATAATGACTCAGCGCATCCGGTCACGTGACCGGAAGCCATCAATCACTTGGCCCAGAATTCCCCTTTCCCCACTACTAATTAAAGCAAGAAGTTAGTGCTTAGTTGAGCAAAATTTATAAAATAAAACAAATTTGATGCCAAGCAACTTATGGGTTCAAGTCCAGAGATCAGCTGACATTCACCATACAGTAAATGGTGCCAAGTGAAAATTTTTAAATTTTATGTGCTATATTCTTAGATTGCAAACGTTTCTTTCCTTGCTTATGATTTAAGACTGTTGTTTTCAGGGTGTTAATAAAGCCTAGAGAAAGACTGTTGACGAATGTCTGTGATATAATTAATGTAGACAACAGCTAGTAGATTGTGGAGGATAGCATGATGATTATGTGTCCAAGATGATCTTCAAGTCGGTTAATTTTCTACGTAAACCAATAAAATCTACGTAAAACATTTAGAGGGTAATATCTATTAAAATGTATTTCTTTTTGGAGTAAAATCATATGGTATGCAACTTAAACATTTTATGGTTAAGTTATTATTGCTATGCTTGGTGTGCTCATTTAGATAACAATTTATACTGTACAACTAGTCAAATCTCCTGTAACAACCAATGCTACAGCAATACAGTAAAATAACATATAAAGATATCAATTTTTAAAAAGTTAAAATGTTTGATATTTATATAGATTATTTACTTTGCATTATTATATTATTTATATTACATTACGTGTAAAGGCAAACATGCCGTCCTCCAAAACTGGTTGCACTTGTTTTAATAGCATCTAACAGTTCATTGGAAATTATGGTTGATTTTTAATCCTCTTCTATCTTATATTTGTTTGCAGAACCCATCACACATAAATAAAGCAAGAATCGCTAATAGATAACACACACACACATACAACACACACACACACACACACACACACACACACACACATATATATATAATTATATATATATATATATATATATTTTGTAAAAAACCTCAACTGTCTGTCACCATAGGCTATTGACCTGTGCGGTGAACTAAAGACAGCAAGGTACCGTAACGGCATTAGTCACATGGGCAAACCAGAGGTGACAGCTCATGATCTTACAGGAGTCGGCCGGGACCGGGATCGAACCAGCCACGTCTGACTTGCTAGTCAGGCACTGTACCTCTGAGCTACTGCGTCCGAATGTGCGTGTGTTCATTTAGTCAGTAATACAAATATTTAATAAAATTGTATTAATCAATAACTTAAAAAAAATAACATAGGTTTCTTCCTCTTTTGTATCTCTACCTCATCTTTCGTCATCACCTACATTCCTCATCGTTTCTGTCATTCATAATAAGCCCTAAATGTAAAAGTGTATTTTATGTCATTTCAAAAGACTAAGGAGTGTGCCATAAACTAGCTGGGTCGTCTAGTGTTGTTAACAGGAGGCGGAAATGAAGGTAATGTTCTTTCTTATTCCCTAACGGAAATTGTTCCAATCTGCACTCCGGATGTTCAAATGATCTAAGAGTTCTCTCAAAAGTTACAGTGAAGGTGTAAAGTGTACTCCTTCAAGAGCCCACGTTTTTTCTTCCTCATTAAAGTAAATTGGCCTGTCGTGTTGATCTGGAAATATAATGCTTACAACATCTAAACTTCTCTTATATACAGAGAAATATATAATATCTCTTTGGATTTCAATAATTGTTTAGTCGGGAGGGGCTTCTGGATAAAATATGTGTATAGTGTGTGGTTTATCACCATTTAAAAAAGATCCATTTGGAATATTACACTTTATTCTAATCACATTTATATTATTTTTGATAATTTTATTTAAGGATTTAAAAAACACATCGTGAGTAGAATTACCGTGAAATCCCAATAATACAGACCCTAAACAGAGTTTTGAAAAAACAAACACATGGCTAGACGTGAGAAAATTTATAGAGAAATTTACAAGTTTATTCGACCAAATAACTTTATAAATCCCAGAATTTGTGGATGTATTAAAATTATTTTAGGCTTAGGGGAAAGTATATACTCCATACAAGCTGCTGCATCATCTGTCCCGGGGGAGGAAAGAATTATACCGGGGGAGAGAATCCCCTGGCTCCACCGCCCGCCATTCGTCCATACAAATGTTGGAAATACACTACTACAAATTTTCATTGCGGAGGAAAAGATCCTGGGGTGGGATGGTTTTACAATTTATATAAAATGTAAAATATTAAATTATTTTAAACATTCTGTCCTGGCGGAGGAAAGTCCTGCCGGGGGAAAATCTCAATCCACCGGCCCCGCCCCATCGTCCATAAACATGTTGGAAGTACACTACTACAAATTGTCCTGGCAGAGGAAAGGTTTTGGACCGGGAAAATTCGTCATCATCGCCGGCTACCTCTCAAATATATACTACTACACAATTGGTAGATATTGGGCATATTATGATTACACAACTTTTTTGTTAGCACATTACGTGTTGTTATTACTTACGGGATGTAATAAAAGACGTCTTACAACACTTAAGATATATTTACACTTATACTGATTCACATACAGACTCCAACCGTCAAGGAAACGTCCAAGGCACCGTCCCGGAACGAAGTCCTCGGAACTGTTTGGTATGTCCTTTCTTTTGGGGGCACATAATATAGGTCTCATCACAGTCGTAGGGAACATTTAAAAGACATTTAAATATTTGTCTTGAACCGTGAAGTGTGAAGATAAATTAGATCCTTTTTCGAATAAATTTGTAATAATATCTTGATGAATTACCTGAATAACAAAATATAATAATGGAATATCTTAATAATAATAGTTAATGTAAATACTGAATGTTTGTGTAGGGATCGATTTGTAAATATAAAGACATAACATCAAATATTTAATTAGAGGAGCTTATATTTGCATAAAAATTTAGTTCAAGTAAATTCGAGCAGTCAAACTATTTAAACATTATAAAATGTTATGAGCACTCGATGCGCCCTTGTTATTGTTTGAGAATGAGTTAGACTTGTAATTTAAGGTTATATGTTATGTCGTTGGAATAGAGTTATGCTTATCCTTTGGATGTTATTTGTGATTTAAATTTTGTTTATGAACGTAGAGTTAATTTATCATATGGTGAGGAAGGACAGAATCCCACAGACAGTATATTTTTGAGAGTCTATAATCATTCGTGTATGTTATGTCGTATTTTTAAAGGGTTCCAATTATAATTGTGTTTCAAAGACATCTCAAGTTCTGTGCCGAGTTTTCTAGTGATTGTTTAATATTTGGAAGACTAACGTAAAAATTAGAACGGCAATTATAGATAACTTGAATAAGCAGATATTTATTTATGTCAGAGTTGTGAATCTTAAATATAGCTATTATGGTTTTATTTAACTGGTTGTACTAAAGTAATCTGTATCCAGTTAGTTCTCGTTCCTTTGTGTAACCTCCACTGCAAAGCGAGTCACTGAGAGTCATTGAAGTTAAGTGGGAACAAATATCTCAACAGTTTAAAGTTTCTACCGGTAAATAACGGAGAAACGGCGTGTTGACTGTTCAAGGGAGGCGCCATATAAACTGAGAACTAACAGTAGTTCTGGTGACATAGCGGTGCAGACCATGTCGTATGTCAGGTCTACTCGATATATACCAAGTCTCGACGATCGGCTGGTAATAACGGAGAAACGGGGTGTTGATTGTTCAAGGGAGGCACCATATAAACTGAGAACTAACAGTAGTTCTGGTGACATGGCGGTGCAGTCCATGTCGTACGTTAGGTCTACTCTCTATATACCAAGTCTCGACGATCGGCTGGTAATAGTGGAGAAACGGCGTGTTGATTGTTCAAGGGAGGCGCCATATAAACTGAGAACTAACAGTTGTTCTGGTGACATGGCGGTGCAGTCCATGTCGTACGTCAGGTCTACTCTCTATATATCAAGTCTCGACGATCGGCTGGTAATAACGGAGAATCGACGTGTTGATTGTTCAAGGGAGGCGCCATATACACTGAGAACTAACAGTAGTTCTGGTGACTTAGCGATGCAGTCCATGTCGTACGTCAGGTCTACTCTCTATATACCAAGTCTCGACGATCGGCTGGTAATAACGGAGAAACGGGGTGTTGATTGTTCAAGGGAGGCACCATATAAACTGAGAACTAACAGTAGTTCTGGTGACATGGCGGTGCAGTCCATGTCGTACGTCAGGTCAACTCTCTATATACCAAGTCTCGACGATCGGCTGGTAATAACGGAGAAACGGGGTGTTGATTGTTCAAGGGAGGCACGATATAAACTGAGAACTAACAGTAGTTCTGGTAACATAGCGATGCAGTCCATGTCGTACGTCAGGTCTACTCTCTATATATCAAGTCTCGACGATCGGCTGGTAATAACGGAGAATCGACGTGTTGATTGTTCAAGGGAGGCACCATATAAACTGAGAACTAACAGTAGTTCTGGTGACTTAGCGATGCAGTCCATGTCGTACGTCAGGTCTACTCTCTATATACCAAGTCTCGACGATCGGCTGGTAATAACGGAGAAACGGGGTGTTGATTGTTCAAGGGAGGCACCATATAAACTGAGAACTAACAGTAGTTCTGGTGACATTGCGGTGCAGTCCATGTCGTACGTCAGGTCTACTCTCTATATACCAAGTCTCGACGATCGCCTGGTAATAACGGAGAAACGGGGTGTTGATTGTTCAAGGGAGGCACCATATAAACTGAGAACTAACAGTAGTTCTGGTGACATGGTGGTGCAGTCAATGTCGTACGTCAGGTCAACTCTCTATATACCAAGTCTCGACGATCGGCTGGTAATAACGGAGAAACGGGGTGTTGATTGTTCAAGGGAGGCACCATATAAACTGAGAACTAACAGTAGTTCTGGTAACATAGCGATGCAGTCCATGTCGTACGTCAGGTCTACTCTCTATATATCAAGTCTCGACGATCGGCTGGTAATAACGGAGAATCGACGTGTTGATTGTTCAAGGGAGGCGCCATATAAACTGAGAACTAACAGTAGTTCTGGTGACATGGCGGTGCAGTCCATGTCGTACGTCAGGTACACTCTCTATATACCAAGTCTCGACGATCGCCTGGTAATAACGGAGAAACGGGGTGTTGATTGTTCAAGGGAGGTGCCATATAAACTGAGAACTAACAGTAGTTCTGGTGACATGGCGGTGTAGTCCATGTCGTACGTCAGGTCAACTCTCTATATACCAAGTCTCGACGATCGGCTGGTAATAACGGAGAAACGGGGTGTTGATTGTTCAAGGGAGGCACCATATAAACTGAGAACTAACAGTAGTTCTGGTAACATAGCGATGCAGTCCATGTCGTACGTCAGGTCTACTCTCTATATATCAAGTCTCGACGATCGGCTGGTAATAACGGAGAATCGACGTGTTGATTGTTCAAGGGAGGCGCCATATAAACTGAGAACTAACAGTAGTTCTGGTGACATGGCGGTGCAGTCCATGTCGTACGTCAGGTCTACTCTCTATATATCAAGTCTCGACGATCGGCTGGTAATAACGGAGAATCGACGTGTTGATTGTTCAAGGGAGGCGCCATATACACTGAGAACTAACAGTAGTTCTGGTGACTTAGCGATGCAGTCCATGTCGTACGTCAGGTCTACTCTCTATATACCAAGTCTCGACGATCGGCTGGTAATAACGGAGAAACGGGGTGTTGATTGTTCAAGGGAGGCACCATATAAACTGAGAACTAGCAGTAGTTCTGGTGACATGGCGGTGCAGTCCATGTCGTACGTCAGGTCAACTCTCTATATACCAAGTCTCGACGATCGGCTGGTAATAACGGAGAAACGGGGTGTTGATTGTTCAAGGGAGGCACGATATAAACTGAGAACTAACAGTAGTTCTGGTAACATAGCGATGCAGTCCATGTCGTACGTCAGGTCTACTCTCTATATATCAAGTCTCGACGATCGGCTGGTAATAACGGAGAATCGACGTGTTGATTGTTCAAGGGAGGCACCATATAAACTGAGAACTAACAGTAGTTCTGGTGACTTAGCGATGCAGTCCATGTCGTACGTCAGGTCTACTCTCTATATACCAAGTCTCGACGATCGGCTGGTAATAACGGAGAAACGGGGTGTTGATTGTTCAAGGGAGGCACCATATAAACTGAGAACTAACAGTAGTTCTGGTGACATTGCGGTGCAGTCCATGTCGTACGTCAGGTCGACTCTCTATATACCAAGTCTCTACGATCGCCTGGTAATAACGGAGAAACGGGGTGTTGATTGTTCAAGGGAGGCACCATATAAACTGAGAACTAACAGTAGTTCTGGTGACATGGCGGTGCAGTCCATGTCGTACGTCAGGTCAACTCTCTATATACCAAGTCTCGACGATCGGCTGGTAATAACGGAGAAACGGGGTGTTGATTGTTCAAGGGAGGCACCATATAAACTGAGAACTAACAGTAGTTCTGGTAACATAGCGATGCAGTCCATGTCGTACGTCAGGTCTACTCTCTATATATCAAGTCTCGACGATCGGCTGGTAATAACGGAGAATCGACGTGTTGATTGTTCAAGGGAGGCGCCATATAAACTGAGAACTAACAGTAGTTCTGGTGACATGGCGGTGCAGTCCATGTCGTACGTCAGGTACACTCTCTATATACCAAGTCTCGACGATCGCCTGGTAATAACGGAGAAACGGGGTGTTGATTGTTCAAGGGAGGTGCCATATAAACTGAGAACTAACAGTAGTTCTGGTGACATGGCGGTGTAGTCCATGTCGTACGTCAGGTCAACTCTCTATATACCAAGTCTCGACGATCGGCTGGTAATAACGGAGAAACGGGGTGTTGATTGTTCAAGGGAGGCACCATATAAACTGAGAACTAACAGTAGTTCTGGTAACATAGCGATGCAGTCCATGTCGTACGTCAGGTCTACTCTCTATATATCAAGTCTCGACGATCGGCTGGTAATAACGGAGAATCGACGTGTTGATTGTTCAAGGGAGGCGCCATATAAACTGAGAACTAACAGTAGTTCTGGTGACATGGCGGTGCAGTCCATGTCGTACGTCAGGTCTACTCTCTATATATCAAGTCTCGACGATCGGCTGGTAATAACGGAGAATCGACGTGTTGATTGTTCAAGGGAGGCGCCATATACACTGAGAACTAACAGTAGTTCTGGTGACTTAGCGATGCAGTCCATGTCGTACGTCAGGTCTACTCTCTATATACCAAGTCTCGACGATCGGCTGGTAATAACGGAGAAACGGGGTGTTGATTGTTCAAGGGAGGCACCATATAAACTGAGAACTAACAGTAGTTCTGGTGACATGGCGGTGCAGTCCATGTCGTACGTCAGGTCAACTCTCTATATACCAAGTCTCGACGATCGGCTGGTAATAACGGAGAAACGGGGTGTTGATTGTTCAAGGGAGGCACGATATAAACTGAGAACTAACAGTAGTTCTGGTAACATAGCGATGCAGTCCATGTCGTACGTCAGGTCTACTCTCTATATATCAAGTCTCGACGATCGGCTGGTAATAACGGAGAATCGACGTGTTGATTGTTCAAGGGAGGCACCATATAAACTGAGAACTAACAGTAGTTCTGGTGACTTAGCGATGCAGTCCATGTCGTACGTCAGGTCTACTCTCTATATACCAAGTCTCGACGATCTGCTGGTAATAACGGTGAAACGGCGTGTTGATTGTTCATGGGAGGCGCCATATAAACCGAGAACTAACAGTAGTTCTGGTGACTTAGCGATGCAGTTCATGTCGTACATCAGGTCTATTCTCTGTATACCAAGTCTTGACGATCGGCTGGTAATAACGGAGAAACGGCGTGTTGATTGTTCAGCGGAGGCGCCATATAAACTGAGAACTAACAGTAGTTCTGGTGACATTGCGGTGCAGTCCATGTCGTACGTCAGGTCTACTCTCTATATATCAAGTCTCGACGATCGGCTGGTAATAACGGAGAATCGACGTGTTGATTGTTCAAGGGAGGCGCCATATAAACTGAGAACTAACAGTAGTTCTGGTGACATGGCGGTGCAGTCCATGTCGTACGTCAGGTCTACTCTCTATATACCAAGTCTCGAAGATCGGCTGGTAATAACGGAGAAACGGCGTGTTGATTGTTCAAGGGAGGCGCCATTTAAACTGAGAACTAACAGTAGTCCTGGTGACATAGCGATGCAGTCCATGTCGTACGTCAGGTCTACTCTCTATATACCAAGTCTCGACGAGCGGCTGGTAATAACGGAGTAACGGCGTGTTGATTGTTCAAGGGAGGCGCCATAAAAACTGATAACTAACAGTAGTTCTGGTTACATTGCGGTGCAGTCCATGTCGTATGTCAGGTCTACTCTCTATATACCAAGTCTTGACGATCGGCTGGTAATAATGGAGAAACGGCGTGTTGATTGTTCAAAGGAGGTGAGAACTAACAGTAGTTCTGGTGACATGGCGGTGCAGTCCATGTCGTACGTCAGGTCTACTCTCTATATACCAAGTCTCGACGATCTGCTGGTAATAACGGTGAAACGGCGTGTTGATTGTTCAAGGAAGGCGCCATATAAACTGAGAACTAACAGTAGTTCTGGTGACATAGCGATGCAGTCCATGTCGTACGTCAGGTGTACTCTCTATATACCAAGTCTCGACGATCTGCTGGTAATAACGGTGAAACGGCGTGTTGATTGTTCATGGGAGGCGCCATATAAACCGAGAACTAACAGTAGTTCTGGTGACTTAGCGATGCAGTTCATGTCGTACGTCAGGTCTATTCTCTGTATACCAAGTCTTGACGATCGGCTGGTAATAACGGAGAAACGGCGTGTTGATTGTTCAGCGGAGGCGCCATATAAACTGAGAACTAACAGTAGTTCTGGTGACATTGCGGTGCAGTCCATGTCGTACGTCAGGTCTACTCTCTATATACCACGTCTTGACGATCGGCTGGTAATAACGGAGTAACGGCGTGTTGATTGTTCAAGGGTGGCACCATATAAACTGAGAACTTACAGTAGTTCTGGTGACATAGCGATGCAGTCCATGTCGTACGTCAGGTCTACTCTCTATATACCAAGTCTCGACGATCGGCTGGTAATAACGGGTTAACGGCGTGTTGATTGTTCAAGGGAGGCGCCATATAAACTGATAACTAACAGTAGTTCTGGTTACATTGCGGTGCAGTCCATGTCGTATGTCAGGTCTACTCTCTATATACCAAGTCTTGACGATCGGCTGGTAATAACGGAGAAACGGCGTGTTGATTGTTCAAGGGAGGCGCCATATAAACTGAGATCTAACAGTAGTTCTGGTGACATGGTGGTGCAGTCCATGTCGTACGTCAGGTCTACTCTCTATATACCAAGTCTCGACGATCAGCTGGTAATAACGGAGAAACGGCGTGTTGATTGTTCAAGGCAGGCGCCATATAAACCGAGAACTAACAGTAGTTCTGGTGACTTAGCGATGCAGTCCATGTCGTACGTCAGGTCTACTCTCTATATACCACGTCTCTACGATCGGCTGGTAATAACGGAGTAACGGCGTGTTGATTGTTCAACGGAGGCGCCATATAAACTGAGAACTAAAAGTAGTTCTGGTGACATGGCGGTGCAGTCCATGTCGTACGTCAGGTCTACTCTCTAAATACAAAGTCTCGACGATCGGCTGGTAATAACGGAGTAACGGCATGTTGATTGTTCAAGGGAGGCGCCATATAAACTGAGAACTAACAGTAGTTCTGGTGACATTGCGGTGCAGTCCATGTCGTACGTCAGGTCTACTCTCTATATATCAAGTCTCGACGATCGGCTGGTAATAACGGAGAAACGACGTGTTGATAGTTCAAGGGAGGCGCCATATAAACTGAGAACTAACAGTAGTTCTGGTGACATGGCGGTGCAGTCCATGTCGTACGTCAGGTCTACTCTCTATATACCAAGTTTCGACGATCGGCTGGTAATAACGGAGAAACGGCGTGTTGATTGTTCAAGGAAGGCGCCATATAAACTGAGAACTAACAGTAGTTCTGGTGACATAGCGATGCAGTCCATGTCTTACGTCAGGTGTACTCTCTATATACCAAGTCTCGACGATCTGCTGGTAATAACGGTGAAACGGCGTGTTGATTGTTCATGGGAGGCGCCATATAAACCGAGAACTAACAGTAGTTCTGGTGACTTAGCGATGCAGTTCATGTCGTACGTCAGGTCTATTCTCTGTATACCAAGTCTTGACGATCGGCTGGTAATAACGGAGAAACGGCGTGTTGATTGTTCAGCGGAGGCGCCATATAAACTGAGAACTAACAGTAGTTCTGGTGACATTGCGGTGCAGTCCATGTCGTACGTCAGGTCTACTCTCTATATACCACGTCTTAACGATCGGCTGGTAATAACGGAGTAACGGCGTGTTGATTGTTCAAGGGTGGCACCATATAAACTGAGAACTTACAGTAGTTCTGGTGACATAGCGATGCAGTCCATGTCGTACGTCAGGTCTACTCTCTATATACCAAGTCTCGACGATCGGCTGGTAATAACGGGTTAACGGCGTGTTGATTGTTCAAGGGAGGCGCCATATAAACTGATAACTAACAGTAGTTCTGGTTACATTGCGGTGCAGTCCATGTCGTATGTCAGGTCTACTCTCTATATACCAAGTCTTGACGATCGGCTGGTAATAACGGAGAAACGGCGTGTTGATTGTTCAAGGGAGGCGCCATATAAACCGAGAACTAACAGTAGTTCTGGTGACTTAGCGATGCAGTCCATGTCGTACGTCAGGTCTACTCTCTATATACCACGTCTCTACGATCGGCTGGTAATAACGGAGTAACGGCGTGTTGATTGTTCAAAGGAGGCGCCATATAAACTGAGAACTAAAAGTAGTTCTGGTGACATGGCGGTGCAGTCCATGTCGTACGTCAGGTCTACTCTCTAAATACAAAGTCTCGACGATCGGCTGGTAATAACGGAGTAACGGCGTGTTGATTGTTCAAGGGAGGCGCCATATAAACTGAGAACTAACAGTAGTTCTGGTGACATTGCGGTGCAGTCCATGTCGTACGTCAGGTCTACTCTCTATATATCAAGTCTCGACGATCGGCTGGTAATAACGGAGAAACGACGTGTTGATAGTTCAAGGGAGGCGCGATATAAACTGAGAACTAACAGTAGTTCTGGTGACATGGTGGTGCAGTCCATGTCGTACGTCAGGTCTACTCTCTATATACCAAGTCTCGACGATCGGCTGGTAATAACGGAGAAACGGGGTGTTGATTGTTCAAGGGAGGTGCCATATAAACTGAGAACTAACAGTAGTTCTGGTGACATAGCGATGCAGTCCATGTCGTACGTCAGGTCTACTCTCTATATACCAAGTCTCAACGATCGGCTGGTAATAACGGGTTAACGGCGTGTTGATTGTTCAAGGGAGGCGCCATATAAACTGATAACTAACAGTAGTTCTGGTTACATTGCGGTGCAGTCCATGTCGTATGTCAGGTCTACTCTCTATATACCGAGTCTTGACGATCGGCTGGTAATAACGGAGAAACGGCGTGTTGATTGTTCAAGGGAGGCGCCATATAAACTGAGAACTAACAGTAGTTCTGGTGACATGGTGGTGCAGTCCATGTCGTACGTCAGGTCTACTCTCTATATACCAAGTCTCGACGATCGGCTGGTAATAACGGAGAAACGGCGTGTTGATTGTTCAAGGGAGGCGCCATATAAACCGAGAACTAACAGTAGTTCTGGTGACTTAGCGATGCAGTCCATGTCGTACGTCAGGTTTACTCTCTATATACCAAGTCTCGACGATCGGCTGGTAATAACGGAGTAACGGCGTGTTGATTGTTCAAGGGAGGCGCCATATAAACTGAGAACTAACAGTAGTTCTGGTGACATTGCGGTGCAGTCCATGTCGTTCGTCAGGTCTACTCTCTATATATCAAGTCTCGACGATCGGCTGGTAATAACGGAGAAACGACGTGTTGATTGTTCAAGGGAGGCGCCATATAAACTGAGAACTAACAGTAGTTCTGGTGACATGGCGGTGCAGTCCATGTCGTACGTCAGGTCTACTCTCTATATACCAAGTCTCGACGATCGGCTGGTAATAACGGAGAAACGGGGTGTTGATTGTTCAAGGGAGGCGACATATAAACCGAGAACTAACAGTAGTTCTGGTGACTTAGCGATGCAGTCCATGTCGTACGTCAGGTCTATTCTCTGTATACCAAGTCTTGACGATCGGCTGGTAATAACGGAGAAACGGCGTGTTGATTGTTCAAGGGAGGTGCCATATAAACTGAGAACTAACAGTAGTTCTGGTGACTTAGCGATGCAGTCCATGTCGTACGTCAGGTCTACTCTCTATATACCAAGTCTCGACGATCGCCTGGTAATAACGGAGAAACGGGGTGTTGATTGTTCAAGGGAGGTGCCATATAAACTGAGAACTAACAGTAGTTCTGGTGACATAGCGATGCAGTCCATGTCGTACGTCAGGTCTACTCTCTATATACCAAGTCTTGACGATCGGCTGGTAATAACGGAGTAACGGCGTGTTGATTGTTCAAGGGAGGCGCCATATAAACTGATAACTAACAGTAGTTCAAGTTACATTGCGGTGCAGTCCATGTCGTATGTCAGGTCTACTCTCTATATACCAAGTCTCGACGATCGGCTGGTAATAACGGAGAAACGGCGTGTTGATTGTTCAAGGGAGGCGCCATATAAACCGAGAACTAACAGTAGTTCTGGTGACTTAGCGATGCAGTCCATGTCGTACGTCAGGTCTACTCTCTATATACCACGTCTCGACGATTGGCTGGTAATAACGGAGTAACGGCGTGTTGATTGTTCAAAGGAGGCGCCATATAAACTGAGAACTAAAAGTAGTTCTGGTGACATGGCGGTGCAGTCCATGTCGTACGTCAGGTCTACTCTCTATATACCAAGTCTCGACGATCGGCTGGTAATAACGGAGTAACGGCGTGTTGATTGTTCTAGGGAGGCGCCATATAAACTGAGAACTAACAGTAGTTCTGGTGACATTGCGGTGCAGTCCATGTCGTACGTCAGGTCTACTCTTTATATATCAAGTCTCGACGATCGGCTGGTAATAACGGAGAAACGACGTGTTGATTGTTCAAGGGAGGCGCCATATAAACTGAGAACTAACAGTAGTTCTGGTGACATGGCGGTGCAGTCCATGTCGTACGTCAGGTCTACTCTCTATATACCAAGTCTCGACGATCGGCTGGTAATAACGGAGAAACGGGGTGTTGATTGTTCTAGGGAGGCGACATATAAACCGACAACCAACAGTAGTTCTGGTTACTTAGCGATGCAGTCCATGTCGTACGTCAGGTTTATTCTCTGTATACCAAGTCTTGACGATCGGCTGGTAATAACGGAGAAACGGCGTGTTGATTGTTCAAGGGAGGCGCCATATAAACTGAGAACTAACAGTAGTTCTGGTGACTTAGCGATGCAGTCCATGTCGTACGTCAGGTCTACTCTCTATATACCAAGTCTCGACGATCGGCTGGTAATAACGGAGAAACGGGGTGTTGATTTTTCAAGGGAGGTGCCATATAAACTGAGAACTAACAGTAGTTCTGGTGACATAGCGATGCAGTCCATGTCGTACGTCAGGTAAACTCTCTATATACCAAGTCTCGACGATCGGCTGGTAATAACGGAGAAACGGGGTGTTGATTGTTCTAGGGAGGCGACATATAAACCGACAACCAACAGTAGTTCTGGTGACTTAGCGATGCAGTCCATGTCGTACGTCAGGTCTATTCTCTGTATACCAAGTCTTGACGATCGGCTGGTAATAACGGAGAAACGGCGTGTTGATTGTTCAAGGGAGGCGCCATATAAACTGAGAACTAACAGTAGTTCTGGTGACTTAGCGATGCAGTCCATGTCGTATGTCAGGTCTACTCTCTATATACCAAGTCTTGACGATCGGCTGGTAATAACGGAGTAACGGCGTGTTGATTGTTCAAGGGAGGCGCCATATAAACTGATAACTAACAGTAGTTCTGGTTACATTGCGGTGCAGTCCATGTCGTATGTCAGGTCTACTCTCTATATACCAAGTCTCGACGATCGGCTGGTAATAATGGAGAAACGGCGTGTTGATTGTTCAAGGGAGGCGCCATATAAACCGAGAACTAACAGTAGTTCTGGTGACTTAGCGATGCAGTCCATGTCGTACGTCAGGTCTACTCTCTATATACCACGTCTCGACGATCGGCTGGTAATAACGGAGTAACGGCGTGTTGATTGTTCAAAGGTGGCGCCATATAAACTGAGAACTAAAAGTAGTTCTGGTGACATGGCGGTGCAGTCCATTTCGTACGTCAGGTCTACTCTCTATATACCAAGTCTCGACGATCGGCTGGTAATAACGGAGTAACGGCGTGTTGATTGTTCAAGGGAGGCGCCATATAAACTGAGAACTAACAGTAGTTCTGGTGACATTGCGGTGCAGTCCATGTCGTACGTCAGGTCTACTCTCTATATACCAAGTCTCGACGATCGGCTGGTAATAACGGAGTAACGGCGTGTTCATTGTTCAAAGGAGGCGCCATATAAACTGAGAACTAAAAGTAGTTCTGGTGACATGGCGGTGCAGTCCATGTCGTACGTCAGGTCTACTCTCTATATACCAAGTCTCGACGATCGGCTGGTAATAACGGAGTAACGGCGTGTTGATTGTTCAAGGGAGGCGCCATATATACTGAGAACTAACAGTAGTTCTGGTGACATTGCGGTGCAGTCCATGTCGTACGTCAGGTCTACTCTCTATATACCAAGTCTCGACGATCGGCTGGTAATAACGGAGAAACGGCGTGTTGATTGTTCAAGGGAGGCGCCATATAAACTGAGAACTAACAGTAGTTCTGGTGACTTAGCGATGCAGTCCATGTCGTACGTCAGGTCTACTCTCTATATACCAAGTCTTGACGATCGGCTGGTAATAACGGGTTAACGGCGTGTTGATTGTTCAAGGGAGGCGCCATATAAACTGAGAACTAACAGTAGTTCTGGTGACATTGCGGTGCAGTCCATGTCGTACGTCAGGTCTACTCTCTATATATCAAGTCTCGACGATCGGCTGGTAATAATGGAGAAACGGCGTGTTGATTGTTCAAGGGAGGCGCCATATAAACCGAGAACTAACAGTAGTTCTGGTGACTTAGCGATGCAGTCCATGTCGTACGTCAGGTCTACTCTCTATATACCACGTCTCGACGATCGGCTGGTAATAACGGAGTAACGGCGTGTTGATTGTTCAAAGGTGGCGCCATATAAACTGAGAACTAAAAGTAGTTCTGGTGACATGGCGGTGCAGTCCATGTCGTACGTCAGGTCTACTCTCTATATACCAAGTCTCGACGATCGGCTGGTAATAACGGAGTAACGGCGTGTTGATTGTTCAAGGGAGGCGCCATATAAACTGAGAACTAACAGTAGTTCTGGTGACATTGCGGTGCAGTCCATGTCGTACGTCAGGTCTACTCTCTATATACCAAGTCTCGACGATCGGCTGGTAATAACGGAGTAACGGCGTGTTGATTGTTCAAAGGAGGCGCCATATAAACTGAGAACTAAAAGTAGTTCTGGTGACATTGCGGTGCAGTCCATGTCGTACGTCAGGTCTACTCTCTATATACCAAGTCTCGACGATCGGCTGGTAATAACGGAGAAACGGCGTGTTGATTGTTCAAGGGAGGCGCCATATAAACTGAGAACTAACAGTAGTTCTGGTGACTTAGCGATGCAGTCCATGTCGTACGTCAGGTCTACTCTCTATATACCAAGTCTTGACGATCGGCTGGTAATAACGGGTTAACGGCGTGTTGATTGTTCAAGGGAGGCGCCATATAAACTGAGAACTAACAGTAGTTCTGGTGACATTGCGGTGCAGTCCATGTCGTACGTCAGGTCTACACTCTATATATCAAGTCTCGACGATCGGCTGGTGATATTGGAGAAACGACGTGTTGATTGTTCAAGGGAGGGGCCATATAAACTGAGAACTAACAGTAGTTCTGGTGACATGGCGGTGCAGTCCATTTCGTACGTCAGGTCTACTCTCTATATATCAAGTCTCGACGATCGCCTGGTAATAACGGAGAAACGGGGTGTTGATTGTTCAAGGGAGGTGCCATATAAACTGAGAACTAACAGTAGTTCTGGTGACATAGCGATGCAGTCCATGTCGTACGTCAGGTCTATTCTCTGTATACCAAGTCTTGACGATCGGCTGGTAATAACGGAGAAACGGCGTGTTGATTGTTCAAGGGAGGCGCCATATAAACTGAGAACTAACAGTAGTTCTGGTGACTTAGCGATGCAGTCCATGGTGTACGTCAGGTCTACTCTCTATATACCAAGTCTTGACGATCGGCTGGTAATAACGGAGAAACGGGGTGTTGATTGTTCAAGGGAGGCACCATATAAACTTATAACTAACAGTAGTTCTGGTGACATAGCGATGCAGTCCATGTCGTACGTCAGGTCTACTCTCTATATATCAAGTCTCGACGATCGGCTGGTAATAACGGAGAAACGGGGTGTTGATTGTTCAAGGGAGGTGCCATATAAACTGAGAACTAAAAGTAGTTCTGGTGACATGGCGGTGCAGTCCATGTCGTACGTCAGGTCTACTCTCTATATACCAAGTCTTGACGATCGGCTGGTAATAACGGAGAAACGGGGTGTTGATTGTTCAAGGGAGGTGCCATATAAACTGAGAACTAAAAGTAGTTCTGGTGACATGGCGGTGCAGTCCATGTCGTACGTCAGGTCTACTCTCTATATACCAAGTCTCGACGATCGGCTGGTAATAACGGAGAAACGGGGTGTTGATTGTTCAAGGGAGGCGACATATAAACCGAGAACCAACAGTAGTTCTGGTGACTTAGCGGTGCAGTCCATGTCGTACGTCAGGTCTATTCTCTGTATACCAAGTCTTGACGATCGGCTGGTAATAACGGAGAAACGCGGTGTTGATTGTTCAAGGGAGGTGCCATATAAACTGAGAACTAAAAGTAGTTCTGGTGACATGGCGGTGCAGTCCATGTCGTACGTCAGGTCTACTCTCTATATACCAAGTCTTGACGATCGGCTGGTAATAACGGAGAAACGACGTGTTGATTGTTCAAGGGAGGCGCCATATAAACTGAGAACTAACAGTAGTTCTGGTGACATGGCGGTGCAGTCCATGTCGTACGTCAGTAGAGGCAATATGGGGAGTCTGGGACAGCTGAAAAATAATTGTTTTTAAATCAGAAGTGACGTTTGAGTGACGTGGTGATGACGTATGTGTGACGAGAGGGTGTGATGACGTCACGGCGATGACGTATTGGTGTGACGATACACATACGTCATTGGATGTGAGGTAATGTGAAAGCGGGTGGATTTATATTCGTTAAGAAACTGTTTAAAGTCGAGAGAGAGGTTTGAAAATGAATTTGGTGGTTGCTGAGTGTCAAACGATTGAACAAACTGGTGGCCTGTAAAAAGGCCGTTTGTTACATGTATTTAAAATCTTTTGGTGTGACGAACGACATACGTTATTGGATGTGGGGTAAAGTGAAAACGGATGGATTAATATTTGTTCCGAAACTGATAGAAGTCGTGGGAGTGATTTGAAAATGAATTTGGCGGTTGCTGAGTGTCAAACGAATGAAACATCTGGTGGCCTTGAAAAAGGCCGTTTGTCACATGTCCTTAAAATCTGTAATTTACACAAATATTGCATAAATCTCAGTTGATAGACCTCTTCTGTTGATCTCAGCCTTCAGCGCAGCGAGATATTCCATCCGCCGAGATATCGCCGGCCACTGCTCTGGAAGCATCGTCGGTTGGGCAATGTATGACATGATCGCCTTTATCTCATTGAAGTGATTTTCTTGTAGTTCGTCCTCAGACATAGTTGAAATTGCTCTCATTCTCTCCCCATGCTCCGCAATCAGGGTGATCTCCACCAACTCTTCGTCGCCGATGTCTTTGGACCACAGAGTAGATGCAGACATGTTGGCGGATCGGTGTCAGACGAGAGGATGGTAGTGAGGATCAGACAGACATGATTTTATTACTTTTTTATGCTTAGTCATCACGAAACACTGACAAGTAATTGGCTAAAAATTATCCAATTAAATGTAACCATTTTATAGAAAAAAACCTAGAGTCATTGTTACTCCCAAGTGGGTGGGTGGTTACGGACATGTAGAAACAAGTTCAAGGTCATCGAAAGTGGTTTTTAAAAAAAGATTTGATAATTTATTTGTCAAAAATTACAAAGATTTAATCAAGGTTCACATAACTTATCTTTACAGCAAACTAGGTATATTGTATTAAACATTATTTCCTTCTTTGTACTTTGGAGGTTCTTGTGGTTGGCTTTCTTCTTCGTACTTTGGAGGTTCTTGTAGTTTGGTTTCTTCTGTATTTTCGGATGTGGCATTCGGAGACCATTCAGTGGGTGATTCAGTCGTCTCCGAATCGCAGAAGGTTGTGCTGTCGAATTCAACAGTAATCTTCATTACCATCGGAGGATGTTCCGTCATCAAATGCAGGAGTGTTTCGTGAAGTATTCCCAAATCCACTTCGTCTTGCATCACCAGATGAAATTTCATTATGTTGATGGGTTAAGTTCGTTCTTGACGGTACGAGAGCTGATGGAGAAATGATAGCTGACCACTAGTACGGGTTCTATTTATGTCAGAATAAAATGGTGGGGGTAAGTCCGACACTTTCAAAACTATGTCAAGGTCACAGTGATGAGTTTTTTAAAAATATAATTACATAATACCTAAGTAAAAATAATACATAATTAAAAAGGTAAAATAATCAGAGATTACAATGGAATTTTACGCTATGTACAAAACTATTTTACAAAGTATTGTTAACATGGATTGTTATTTCTGTAGAGTTGTTTCCAGAAGGTCCATGGGAAACTAAATACAATACGCCGGGCTTGACAGAATCCAAATCTTCGTTCATAAGAACATTAACAAATCTTTTCGGGAGGTAAACTTGGAATTTAGGTTTATCTTCTTCTTTGTAGGGTGAATCTCCAAGAACAGCTATAACTGCTTCACCAACTGATGTATCCAACTTTTTCATCGAATGCACAGCATAATGTTTTTTCTCTTGAAGTTCGCTACATCTTTTTGTTGCTAGGAGATCGGATTTTGAATGTTGGTTGAATTTTTCTGCAAGAGATTGTAGTGGAGAAGGTGATGCCATTGTGGAGAAGCTGATATGATTCTTTTGCTAGGTGTTGTATTCTGTAAGAGATCTTGTGTCCAACTGATATTACGGAGGTACGTGCATGGGTATATGTGGATTTCCCCCTCCACCGGATATAAATCGGCCTACTCTGTATGCTCGTGACAATGCACAATTTGCAGTTTTATGCTGAGGGCTTTTTACTCCGATGCAAAGACCATTTAATTCCGTTGCAAATTCCTTATCCAACACAATATCCGTCACATTTGAAGTACTGTACATTCTGATCCACTTTGATTTTTCATCCCCAGTAGTGTAGATTTCGTCATACTGTTGACAATAATGGTACATTATGCTATCCAGCTCTTTGTATTGTGTAAATCCTTCGTCCCAGGTGATGTGATGAAGATACTTCATTAACCATTTATTGGTTCTAGAGCTTTTGCTATTTAACTTCTTAAAAGGAAAAGGCGGCTTAAAAAGAAAATAGTTAATGACATTAGTAGATATGTCAAAAAAAGCTAGTTCTTTTATGATATATTTGTCTTGGTTGTTCCTGAAAGCTTGAAATTCTACTACGCACTTTTTGGACATTCTAATATTATAATTAAAACAAATTGGTTTGTCCATTCCGTATCAATGTAATTTTGGTTCTATGAAACATTTCTCACTGCAGCAGTATGTATTTATTTTTGCAACTGTTAACTGATGGGAAGCTTGCAATCAACTGGACTCATATAGCCCCAATATTGTCATATATATATATATATACGGTGAAAATAAGAATAACATGTGGAAACCTGAATTGTTTCAAGGTCACGTAAATTAGTTTTTAAAAATGTTTAAGTGCTCCCAGCATGAGCACTTTGTTGATGCAATCTACCGTATAAACAGTCAGAGTTTGCTAACATTCATTCGCATTTAGTGTATCTCTCTTCTACACATGTACCGTTACATTTCATACATTGATATTTCAATTGTAGCGTTGACGTGTTGACTTGAAAAGATTCATGTAGAACTTTTTGTTCGTAGTCCGCAAATTCATTTTTGTTATCCTCGTAACACTTTCGACAAATCCTAAGACTATCTTTTTCATAGAAACATATTAAAGCCGTCGCACAATTTTTATAATGTTCATTCATAATTTCTTCAGCTATACTTTTTGGTAGTTGGCTTACAATTTTTTTTAAATCATTCGTATCCTGATATTCTTTGAGTAACGCTTGTTTCCACAGGTTATACTCCTCCATTTTTTGTTGAATCTACGAGAGCGCATGAAGTTGGTTTTCACTGGGCAAGAGCTGGAGTTGTTCTGAGATGGGGTGGGTGGTGTGACAGCTATTTATACTAATGCAAACCTTCATTTCCTAAAAATTAACACTCTATTGCAGTAACCATAGCATTCACATATTCTACATGCTATTCCGTCTTGTTATTACTTTTGACTCTACTTCTATATCCACATCCCAACTCTTCCTGTTTGCACAATATTGTAGTAGACATTCACAAAGACCTTTGCGACATTTGTTACAATATTTTATTATATCGCTATACAGTCCAAATTTCAC
Source organism: Allygus modestus (assembly GCA_963675035.1). Lineage (NCBI taxonomy): Eukaryota > Metazoa > Arthropoda > Insecta > Hemiptera > Cicadellidae > Allygus > Allygus modestus. The sequence goes on from OY776113.1 coordinate 14,983,368, forward strand.
ACACATTTTAGGACAACATGTATAACAGTGTTGGGATTTGTACAATGTGAAAGTTTCTCGTGTTGGAGTTGGAAGTTTATATGTTTTACATCGACATTTACAAATACCATAACTTTCACATATTTCACAGGCTAATCCGTCTACCTCTAGTTTCGGTCGCACAAAACACTTGTTTTCACAACAGTATCTTTCCATTTTATGAAGTTTACTTAAGCATGTAATAAACAAGACTGAGTAGGATAGGTACTGTTTGGAAGCTTGGAATCAACTGCACTCACACAGCGTGAGTATTTTCATATGTATATAGTCAGCGAAAAGAAGAATAACATATGCAAACCTGAACTGTTTCAAGGTCACGTAAATCTTTTTTTAAAAAGTTTTAGTGCTCCCAACATGAGCACTTGCTTGACGCAATCATTCAAATAATTTTACACTTTTTGTTTATTTGAAATATTCTCCGGCAATTCCTTTGTTGGAGAAACTTTAATTTTGGTTCCTTCACTTCGAAGTTTATTAAAAAAGAATCCGGTCCTTCTGTAGAACGACACCTCTTGAGGCAATCTGTTGTATATAGAATGATCTATCGGGCCATAGATCAGTGGTAAAACTGGATGTGTGTTCACCGAACTGTTGAGGTAATCAAAAATAAGTGGAGCATATGTGACGAGTTGCTGAATGTATCTGATTATTACTGGTGTTAGATTCGACAGGACTTGAAATTCTTCCAAAGTTAAAAGGATTTTCTTATTGTGTTTAGAAAGATCTCTAAATCTCACAAATTGAGTACCTCGAAGTCTGATGTTGTCGATTTCTAAATCGGATTCGTTAAATCCAATTGCAGTTTTTCGTCCTGTCAAGTTGTTGTATAAGTAGGCTTCAATGATAGATACATGTTTAGTAAATTTATCCCACATGTCTATCGTAAGTAGCAATGAGGCTTTCCCGCAATGGTTAATTAGCACAGCAGGATTAAAGTTCAAAGATTTGAAAACACCAACAGTAACAGTTTTATCCATGTTTAAATTCAATGGATACATTGCGCGTAAAAATACATCAAATATCACATCCATATTTTGTTCATCATATTCATTTTCACATCTTTTCCTTTTCCTCTGATCATTTCCTTCGAAAGTTAGAAATCCTGAGAGTCCAGCCTTAATCTCCTCAGTAGTTGTTGTGTCCTTTTCTGCGGACTCTTCTACATTTTCAGCTGGTGTTGTATTAGTTTTAACATCATCATTATTATTATTATAAGGTGTAATTGTGTCTTTGACAATTGGAAAAGAAGTGGTTTCCGTAGTTTTTACAGAGTCCTCACTAGGATTACCAGGTGGAATTGTGTCTTTGTCAGTTGGAAAAGAAGTAGTTTCCGTTGTTTTTGCAGAGTCCTCACTAGATTTTGTGTTTTCAGGTAAGTCTTGATTCGACGTTTTAGATGCAGCTGTCACCTCTGTTGATGCAGACTCGAGCGTTACATCTTCAAGAAAATTAGATGGCATACTGTCCATTTTAACTATCAATGTTGTCTTGATGTCTGCAGGTGGTATACTGATGTCCTCTCGCAGAAGAATCTCCCTTTTATAAACTTGTGGCGGGGGTAAATATATGTAGGTGCTGAATAATGTGGTAAAAACATCTATATTATTCTTCTAACCACGCCTGTTAGAGGGGTGTACGTTACGATTGTATCATGTAGTATCAAACAATACGCTGTTGTTTGGTCTGGAATATTCTCTTCCAACTCAAACTCGATGCGAATATCTACTGTTGATGATTTAATTGATTCGTTTTGTTTTGAACAGTCTATGACTGCAATTGGTGCGAGACTCTTGAATGTTTCAGGGTTGAGGAGAGGCGAGTTCGTCCTTCCATAGTATGACGATTGAAACCTAGCATACATATCGTATAAAATACCATATCTGTCCTTAGAAAACATTACATTAAGACTGTCATAGGGAAAGAATTGTGAGTTTAAAAACAACTTAATATTTGAAAGTTTACAATGATCAAAGCTACTGGCATTAGCTGTAATATTAGATCTTTTATTTGTTTGCAGAGCAAAAATAACATATCTAGGCTTTTCTAAATTACTCGAAGTCTTCACAGCCCACGTTTGACGTTGAGTTTTAGGCAAGACAGGCCATTCATGCATTTCCCAGCTTCTAAAAGGAACCACAATATCCCTATCAGAGTCCAGAATCCGTAATAGACTTACTCGTCGTTCATCGGCCAACCGTACATGAGGTACTCTCCAAACTATTTTATCTAACTTCAATTTCCATTCAAGTGTTGTGGGAGTTGTTCCGCTATCAGCTTGTATAATATCCACATCAGAGGATGATCGCAGTAAAACCAATTCTTGTTTGACATTAATTATTATTCTTCTGTAGTCTTCAGCGAATCCTAGTAAGAGCCGCAACGGAACGCAAAAGTCGAAATAACCACTTGAATTAGGTACTATTTTGGTCGTAGTTGGTAATATCCATCCGGCTGTTTTTAAAGCGTTCGTTTCATTAGGTGATAAAGAAACCAACCCTTTAAGCGTACTGCTTATACCGACTTTTTTAGTCGAATCTACTACAATGCCAGATATTTCGTACCGGATTTCTTCAAACAAAAAGGCCATTGGATTATTTATGAATGGTACTTTTGATGTTGTATTTTCATCTTTTTCCAAAACCCTTCCTTCAATATAAATATAGCTTTCAGACGGTAAAGTATATGCATCTTGATGTTGTATTGGAATTCGGATCTCATCATTATTTCCTAATTTCGATGAAGCGTAAGGGTTGTGAGTGTGAAGCTCCTTCTCCCACGTTTCGTCGAAAACCGGTCCATGTTTTATATCCAGTATGTCCATTATCATTGACTCTGAAACCAAGTCCTTCTAAAAATTTAATGTTCTCTCTAGTTAACCTCTCTACGTTAGGAGATATACTAGAATTGTCTGATGTTTGTTTAGTGTTATATGTAAATTCAAGTCCCATCGTTATTTTACGGTGCCTGTCTAATGTGTAAACGTACAGTAATAATTTCTCCTCTGAAATCCACGATGTCACCGTCTTGATCTAGTACGTTCAATACGATGTCTGAAATATGAGTGGAGTTTAATGGAAGATATATCAGATTATGAGGTTTTTCAATTATCTTAAATCCAGGTGGAACGGTTGGATAAAACGAATGTAAAATATGTTGGTTCGATCCATCTTTATAAGCCCCTTGAACTATGTTACACGTGATATTTATAGTATTAACTTTAATTATGTTCACAGTTTTTGGACTTGTATGGTAGATATTTGGTTCAAGAACCGACTTGTATAATGGGAAACCAAGTAAAGGACCAATCGATGCTGGTAGAGTGAAATCCATATAAAACTTGCATTTTATTTCACTTCTTAAATTGTTATTATTCGCTCTTAGTTCAATTACATCCTTTCCTAACTTATTTTGAAGTTCTCTGTTTATGTCAGCTATTTCATAAGCACCAGTTTTAATCTCAACAAATTCACGTACATCAGCCAGACCTTCAGTATTTTTCTTTCTCACGTAGTGAAATTTATTATTAACACCTTCTATTATGTTTGGGATTGAGTTGTAAGTAGTAAAATCCAAAAGTGCAATTTCCCACTGTCTATCATCTCTCAGGTGTAATGGTGGAAATAATGTACTTCGTAAAGTTGATGTTGAACCACTAACTGTTACAGTACAAGACGACATCTTACAGTTGACTGACACTTGTGGCTAGAAATTCCAAACATAAATGTCCACATACTGACGTGTCTTCTCTTTGTTTTCTATCATAATTGAAAACTACGTTAGGTACTGCACCGAAATACACTTGTAACTCTTTAGGAGGTGGAAGATTCCCAAAACTGTCGAAATAAAAAACAGAATCAAATAGTTTCTTATAACAAACCCAATGTGTCCCAGCACCATTAGCATAATCAAGGTTTACAATTGCGGCTTCATTTTTCCAGATTTTTCTTGGCAATCCGTTTCGCATGAACACCCCTCTGAAAAAAGGGATTTTTAAACATGATGCATACCGTTCAAGTTCCTCGTTGTTCAAAGGTTTATTCGGCAAAATTAATTTGTTTTTATTTAATATGCACGGTATGGTCTTAGGTATAATCCTCTTCCGTTTACCTTTTTTTTTGAACATTTTGAACACTTTTTTCGCTTACGATTAACTCTCTTATTAGTATTCCTTCTTTTACTAGTGCCCCCACCGGAAATATTTCTTCTGCGACGTGTGTTTGTTTTTCTTCTCCTCGATCCTCCTCCAACTGCTGTTTTGGCTTTCATGGCTGCAGTTACTGCTAATGCAGCTGCTCGTTCACCAACACTTGCGTCACTTGATTTTACTCTCTGCCAAGCTTTTTCAGCAAGAGCTCTATCTGCAATTGATCTTCTTTCCGAATCTGAGTAATTTGAATATGCAATATCGTGTGCTCTGCAAGCTTCGTCCAATTTGTTTATTCCAGGATCTCCTCGTACCAAACGCTTTCGCAATTTCGTACCTGGACCACAATACTGATAACCTCCAGGCAAATGTAGCTCAATTGGAAGTGCGTCAACAGCTGTGTTTATTAATGCACCTGTAGGTAAAGTGGAAAATGCTTTTTTAAAAAGAGACACTGCGCTACTAGTGAGTCCTCGTCCTCTTTTCATGAGTGATAGTTCACTACTGAACGTCTTCCTTCCATGTATGATAATTTATTTTTGTTTTAACACCTTACTTCATTAGATTACTCTAACGTCTGGCAGTGATAATGACTCTTCTGCATCACTGTTTGTATCATATATTGCGTTTACACTGTTTGAAGGTGTTCCCCGACTTTCCTTCTTCGAAGAGGTGAAAAGAATCACCATAGACTGTAATTTGTCGATTTTTTGGTAAATATCTTGTTTTAATTGCTTTATTTCTTCCAAAACAAATCGCCTATTCACAGCATCTGTATCTTTTTCTGCAATTGCCACATGTATAATTCTTTTATATTTAGCATCAAACATGGTGTCATTTGTCTCGCAATTTAATGTAAATGTACGAATTGTTCCAAGGTTTACTGCTTCATCTTTGTTAATAGGATCTGCAATATTGCACAAACGTTTCCTTCTTAGATCATAGTTTCCGTCTCGAGTCAACTGAAAACCTTCTCCAGGTGGACCTCTCAAAACCTCTCGAACTAAAGAGCTCTCATGACGACCGAACTTATCAACACTCATCTTTAGACTGAATACTTAAGCTATGTATCCCCGACCTTTTAACTCTTCCGTTAAAGCAATCATTTCGTTATCCAATCCGTTATGCCCAGCCTGTATAGATTCATATATTAATCGCATTCTGTCAACCAGCTTATTCACATTATTATAGTATATAATATTTGTATCATACACCGATTTCATCGACATTCCTTTACCCTTAGCCTTCGGACGTTTTCCTCTAATACTAGAAAACAGCTTTGAAATAACTTCTCTATACTTCTCCGATCTATTTCTATGAATAGGTGTATTATGTGAATAACCTTTTCTATGGGAGTTGGTTAAAATACATATGTTTTTAAAATCATTCAAATCCTTCTTAGTATATTTTTTTGGAGAGGGTTTAAAGATCAATTCAAACAGTCCAGCGGTACCCTTAAAAGTTTGGTCTTTAACTGTTATATTATCTTTGTCATCTATCTCTAGCATACTATCCCCCATACGAAGACCGTCTTTTTCCAAGCGTGCTCCATACACGTGGTATTTACTCGATTTATGTGCACCATGTAGCATTTTTAGTATATAATTTCGTGAAAGAGGTCCTTTTTTGCCAATTTCTTTACTTAAAATACTAATATTTGTGGGGGATTCTGTTGGTTCTAAAGGATCTGTTTCACCTTCAATGTCGGATTTACTTTCTTCTTCATCTTCTTTATCTTCTTCTTCTTCTTCTTCTTCTTCTTCTTCTTCTTCTCCTGAACGACTCGTTCTGCTAAATGATTCTGACCCAGATTCTGATCCGTATGTTCCTGAAGTTTCATCTTGTTTAACGATATTTTTATCTCGTTCTTTTACTTCTTGATCTAGTAGAGTCGATTTGGTCATTTTATCATTTATTTTATTCAGGGGTTCGACAATGGGCTTGAAGGTTTCCTCCAAATATTTATTTCTAGCCATCAATCCTTCTTTTAGTAGCAGGTTTTTCTTCCGTATTGAGTCACTTAGGACTTTTATTTCACTAAGCAACTCCTCCTGGTTCGACATTATTAGTTCCGACTGTTCTCAACGCCTTCACCACAAATACTGAATTTGTTATAGGCAGAAGTCAATGTAATAAAACAAATCCATCGAACCCTATTCTGTAACGACCATTTGTCATAGATCTTTCTTTATCTATAACTAAAAACCCATATTTTTCTTTCCAAGCTTTCCCACACACATCTCGAAATTTTTCAAATGACATATCTGCACCAACATGATCGTTGTATATATGTTTGAGATTTTTTTCATCCTGCTTGAAAACAATTAAAAAGTTTACGTTGTCTCTAATTAATTGTTTCGGGATTTTACTATATGTTTGACCTATGTAAATAGAGTCAATATGATTATGTCTACCCATAGAGAAGTATGTTCTTATCCTATCATGATTTTCAGAAGAAACATCGTCAAAAATAAAAACTGAATACGGTTCAGCATTGTTAGGCTCTATAATCTCACTACTTGCGTCAAATTTATGCAATGAAACATCGGGTACATCATGCAAAATCTTTTCCAATAATAAATATTTTGGTTGATTTAGAGATTTGGGAAAAATATAAACATTATTGAAGCTTAAGCCGTTTGGTTTTGTTATTAAATTAAAAACAACGTTGGTTTTTCCACAGTTTGAAGGCCCACTAATAATACACCTCATTGTGTTAGGCAATAAACAGCCATGTTTACTTACCTCATTATCAAAAATATCCGGTGTCAAACAATCAATATTGTTAATATCAAGTCTTTCATTCTGGCAGATAATTTCCATAATTTATTTACTGCATAAACAGTCTTCTCAAATGCTGTCCCGTTACTGATTTTTTATTTCAAAGTAGGTCCTTTTTGTCTATCCAAGTATCTTCGCTCTTGTCAAATCCCAACCATCTCACTAAAAGTTTATTACCTCTTTTTCTTAATATCTTTTCAACCAAATAAACATTGCCAGTCTTGGATTTTAACAACTCATGTCCGTAAAACCCTCCCTGCAGTATCTCTCCTTTAACATCCTTTAAAATATAAGTTTCAGGAATAGTAGGCTGTACTCGATGCACTGTGAAAACCTCGTTTGTCCAATTCGGAAGGTAACCTTTGGTAAAGATCTGTTTATATTTACATATCCTCACATTGTCTCCTATTGCAAATTTTTTGGGTGGTTTCTTATCTAATATTGGTTTGGTACTTTTCTTTATGCGTTTCAAAACTTTAGATTCATTTGCTTTATTCACCTGATTTGGTTTCATACCTATTGTACGATGTTTTTTATCATTGTAATCTTTTATTAAAGTAGGAAGAATATCATACCATACATAGGTGCCTCTTTCTGAAAATTTCTTGTACATTGAAGTTTTCAAAGTGCGATTGAAACGTTCTACAATAGCGGCTTTCTTTTCACTATAAGTTGAATAATGATTTATTTTATTTTTCCTCATTAGATCAGAAAAATCTTTGTTAAAAAATTCTGTACCATCGTCTGTCTGCAGATTTTTTATACGTTTCCCTATCGCCTGAAGTACTTCTTTCATTGCTTCTGTAATAGACGATCCACTTTTGTTTTTCAGTGGAATTGCACTGGCTACTTTTGTAAAACAATCCATAACCGTTAAAATGTACCTAAAACCTTTATTAATCCTACTGTACGGTTTCATTTCTACAAGGTCCGCTTGATATAGGTCATGAATGCCTTTCACGACCGTTGATCTTCTAGGAAAATTTCTTCGAACTGGTTTGTGAAGTTCTTCAACGATGGATTTTCTCTCGTCCATCGGTTCGCTTTATCCTCCAATCGTTTAGTAACTGAACTATAAAACTGTTTCATTTATTAAAAAAGGCTAAATGTTAAATAAGTAATGTAGTTTTTGCTAATTTAAAAAATTGCTTATTCTAAACACACGAAAACTGGGTCAAGGCCACTGAAGTGGCTTTTTAAAAACTTTATTTAACATATACTTAATTAATTAGCATTTTATAGATCTTCCACCAGTTTACTTCTCAGGATGATGATGCACTTAATCAATTTATGTTAATGAATAATGTCCATAAGGAAGTGTGTGGATGTTGTTTTGAAGGATCACACGTTTGTCGTCTTTGTCTGCCAATGACTTCTTTTTCACAGTTATACTATATAAATTATGATTGAAGCTCCGGATTGTGTTAAAAGATGCACTGTACCCAACTCTTCTGAATAAACAGTTGTAGTAATGTTCAAATTTCATTTTTTTCATTATGTACATCTTTTTTATTCCTTTTGCCTTCTTGATAATCCCTGCTTCATCCTCATCCGCTGCAACTGTTGATGTGACATTCGCTGTTCTATCTGTCATTAATTTTAACGCGTACATCTTCGACATGAGGGCGACAATTTCTTCAAGTGGTACTCCGCAAGTTTCATCCTTGAACTTTCCTAAAACCTTCTTGTTAACAGAGTTGTCGTATGTCGGATGGTTGACTGGGTAGTCGGAGAAGTCAAAATCATTCCTGTGAGGAAACACTCTAAGGTCATCATACATGTCAAGTGTCTTGATCCAATATACGATCCCGTCAGTGTCCATGTAGCTAATTCCAATTCGATCTCGTCCATAAAAGGCAACCATCTTGTTGTAGTGGAAGTCGTACATATGGGTCTTTGAAATATCAAGTATACACATTCCTACATAAAGAGGTCGATCCATGACAACATTTGTTTTGTTCATGCATACGGCTACAAGATTTTCGTTTATTATGATAGATGTTTTGAAGTTAGGCTTTTGAACTAATTTTAACATTTTCTTTTCATCAGAAACAAGTTTCAAATTCATGTGATTCCTTTTGTTTTCAAGACATTTCCCATAGACGGCGTTATTCATCAGTTTGTAAAATTCTTTGTGAAAACTTGATGTGGAAGCTGCTCTTCTTGAAGTATTCGATTCTATATACGGTTTTAGCCAGGTCTTTTGTGTAAATTGAAGCACTCGGTTGATTTTAACAATTTTGATTCCTAGTTCAATTGCTTGCTGTACAATCCAATAATGTGCAATGTAATTAGATTTATTTTCAAGTGTTGTCATCAACTTTGAATATTTGCCTCCTGGAGGAACCTCGGACCTTGGTAATAGAGGAAGGTCATAATGATGGTCGTGAAGGTGCTGAGGATACTCGAAGTCAAAGTCCAATATGTATCCGATATCGCTGAACTTCGGGATGCTCATAATGTCTCCTAAAACATTAGAATCAACCCAGCAAAATCCGCCAAAAGGTAATGGCATTGACATGGCGTATCCATAAAGGTTATTGGCGTCGAAGTAGCCTAGGTAGACTGATTCTTTAGTGGAGTTATAATTTTGAAGATGTTTGTTATTGGCTTTGACATATCGTGTGACCGATTGTGTGAGCCCTCCTCTAACACCAGCTTCAACCATAAGAACCATGTCAATATCAGTTAAAAGTTGGAGTTCGCATTTAGTTTCCTTCATCATAGCTTGCCAAGCCAGCCCCGGAGATGTGAAGTAATAGAAACAATCCAGTCCGTAAGCTAACAAACAGGAATTTCTAAATTCCTCCATTACATCACAAAGGAGAGTTACATCAAGTTTCACATAAAAATCATTATAATCTCCGAGCGTCGACATATTAAGTTCCTTCCATACCTTGACAGCATGCTCATAATCTTCTGGATCTACTGGAGATTCATTAAGTTTACTGTAAAACATTTCTGGTGGAGGTAACGCAGTCTCGTCAAATCGAGCAAGGGAATCTATGTAGTCGTACGGGAACACTCCTTTTCTTAATACGAGCTCCATCTTATATTCTGGAACCAGCTTCCTCGTTTCAATTAAGTCATCTCTTTCCAGATTCTTAGAGAGTGTCATCAAACTGAATGGCATAAACCTTAAGGAATCTATAAACCTTAATTTTATATTTTTTACTTTCTTTGAAAAACTAATAAATTTTTCTGTCGTTTGAGCCAATACGTCAATTTGTCCTTTGTCTCGTCCAAGTTCTGGAATAATAAAGTGTGCGTCGTATCCACTTAAATTGTGTAATACAACCGGTATAAAGTTAGGTAGCTTAAAGTTGATATTGCAGGCGTTACAAGCTGCTCCTCTATAGGCTCCAGTCAAATGATCATGGTCACGCACTTTGATGTTGTCCTCAGAAAACTCCTGTTTACACAAGTAACAAATGTCCTCCATTTGATGACATAGTTCTTGAAGGTCAGTGAGATTTTCCATAGGAACAATGTAACTGTAGAGGGTAGATACTTTTTCAGCAATATCATATAGATCATCAACAAATCGTGTTGCAGCTTGCTCCCCACGGTAAAGCTTTGGCTCCGTTGGAATATCGTAGTGCCGAAGATGCTCATATGAAAGTGTTGATTTTACCAAAAGACAATAGCTGTTTGGCTCGTGTTTTTGGTATTTCCTACTGTCTGCTGCGTCAGGATCCACATTTTCCACTGGTATCAATGACGATTCAAAATCTGCGTAAATTACAATTGGGATGCGATACTGGTGATGGATATTTCTAAACTTTAGAATAGAACCATTCAGATTTGGAAGGATAACTTTTGCTGCTGCATGATCTCCACAAAGTTTAGAGTGTTCCGTCAGCCAACTACGACCTCCTCTATTTATAGAGATATTTTTAAAACAGAAACATCTTTTACACACTGTTATTGGTGACTTTCTTTTGGTGAGCTGATAGTGAATGAGCTTAGTGAAATCTTTTATGTACACATAATGTGAAACAGTTTCATCTTTTAGTAACAGTAAATCAGTATGGTCAGTCAATTCACGTGGTACCACTTTTAACGGGTACACATTGTTTCTTCTGTCCAGTCCAAACACGTTAACAGATACACCTGCATTACGTTTTTCAAAACTTCCTATATCAGACAATGACACTGGGTAGTTTAATCCATTAAATTTATATCTACCATTTAGTTCTTGATATCTTCTATTCGGTCGTTCAGGATGTTGGACACCTTCATGAACAAGAAATTTCGCCAACATGGAATATCTGAAACATTCATTGTCATTGTTTTGAACATTAATACATGATTTATTATCTTTAATCTTTGCTGGCAATGGAATAAAACTGCTGCCACGTTCACCGTATCCACGTTTATGAACTCGTAAATCCAGGTTGTTTACATTGAGCAAGGACCATCCGGATCCACGTGCTTCATGTTCAGTTATTTTAAGCACCAATTCTTGTAAACATTCATCAACTATTTCATCTAAATTTGACGTCTCCATGATAGTTCGGTTTCTAGAAAGAAACCCTCTGTTGGATATTTCTCCTTCTACATTATTAAATGTTGTGTCCAATAGTAATCCAAATTTAATGAAATTCAAACGGTTAAGTTCATAATTTAATTTTGCAATTATAACATCTTTAACGAGGGTGAGAAATATTTGTAGTTCAAGTGTATTGATGTTATTTATTCTGTAATGTCGAACGACAGATCTGTCAAACGCCTCCACTAAAATGTTGACTCCCAACGTTGCATCTTCGTTCGCAGTCCCTCTAGAAGTAGAGGGTGAGGATTCATCTTCAGGATCCACTGAGTTTTGTTTGCTAGGAGGTGCATATGCAATTACGCTTGGTCTGCTCTGCCGTGTAGAGTGTTCAGTGTCAGCAAGGAAGTGTAAGAAATCGGGATGGTCTTCACAATCGGATAATGCATTATTAGTAGCATTATGGTAAATTTCACAGTGATATATATATAAATCCTCATTTATGAAATCTTCATTACAACGTTGACAATAGTACATTGTGATTGAATAAATTTCTCAGTGTGTTATAGACTGCTCCAAAAGTAGTATTGAGAGCCATTTTTCACATGTTCTAGTTTTATAGCAAATGCTGACCTCAGCATTGAATTACTATTGGTTTATATTTTTGCTAACATCATCACTTTCATTGCCATTGGTTCATTCATTTAAAAAGTAAACATAAATGAAATTATAAATTAGTATTGCTATAAGCTTACTAACCACAACATAATTATGGAGCAGCCTATACAGGTCCCAGATATATCCTCCACAACACCACCTTTTCAATTATCATTTACACCCACGGAAAGACAAGAAAGTGATGATCAACCAGTACAGGTTAACGTTGTATCAAGCAGAACAACTATCCAATCCAGAGAAGTAATGGCTGCATTAGAAAGATTAGTAGGGGCAGATTATCTATCAGATGATGACATCATTGTTGAACAATAAACCCTTTATACAGTTGAAAAACACATCCAAACAGCCGTTTTAACGGCTACCATTTTTTCATTCGTTTATTATACTCTGCTTGTGGCTTTTTTAGTTTAAGGAAAAAAAACATTGCGAATTCGGCTGAGTTTTAAAACGATTGAAACAATTGGTGGCCTTGAAAAAGGCCGTTTGAAACAGACTTCTCTAATTAGTCGCTCAGGTATGCAACGCCATCATCGTCTTCCTCACCACTGGAACTATCGAATAGTCTCCGCCTTGCATCGGGAACATCACGTAGGACAGGAGTCCTGTTGTCATCCTCATCTTCGGACAGGAGATAACATTCAATACTGTCGGCGACTGACTCCGGATAATCCTCGTGAAGAACAAATGCTATTGCATCTTCTATGTCAGAGACATCTAGTGATGATGTGTTGTCATCGGAGTTGGTCAGGTCTTCGGAGTCGCTAGTATCTTCAATCTCCTCCACATCTTCCTGTAAGACATTTTCAATTATTTCTCCAATTTGCTTCCAGTGGTGAGGGATGTCTAGTGGTGCCATGATGGTAGATAGGATATGAATGACCGGTGACTACTATTTACCTTTATTTATAGGGGAATTTTGTGATGAGCAAGCAAAAATAAACAACGAATAAGAGCATTAGGTTTTAGTCAGTAAAAAAAGTGCTAAGTTATGGTAGAAAAACCGTAAACATAGGTTTTGATCTCAAAAAATGTATATATATATATATATATATATATATATATATATAGAGAGAGAGAGAGAGAGAGAGAGAGAGAGAGAGAGAGAGAAAGAGATACACTTGTGCATACTTAATATCATAAATTTCAATTGTTAGTTGAGGTAAAATTAAGAAACCACCATGTGTTTTGTACAACTAAAAATTTTAAAAACCATGTGTTGCTAATTATTAATTTCATTATTAGTAGAAACATTAATAATCGAAAAGATAAATAATTGGTATGGTTCAAATAAGACGCTTAGCTTAGTTAAAACGAGTGAAATTCATGGTGGCCTTGAAAAAGGCCGTTTGTAGTTGCCCTCAGAAGGTGGAGTTTGAGATGGCGTTGTGGGTCTGCAGGATACGTCCTCAAGAAACGATGACGGTGAGAGTCACCCTTTGGCCAAGCCGCAGCAAACGCTTCAGGTCTTTGATGACGTTGGTCTTGAAGGGTAAGTCATCTTCCAGAGGAGTAGGCGCCATCCAGAACCCTACGTCGGACGTTGTCAATTTAATTGTAGTCGCTCGGCAGTCGGCCCTGATACTGTCTAGAGCCTCAGAAACTCTCCACAAGTCGCATTCTTGAGTTATCTCCGTCGTCCAATAAATCGGAACACGGAGGTAGAATGTTTTCAGCCACAGAGGAGAGCGTTTAACCCTTCTCGCTGTTTGGTGGTGAACAATCTCGTAGACCATGTTGTCAGGTAAACGTCGCAGATGGATGTGATCAACTCTACAGAACGCCTCTATTTATAGTAATAACTACTGCATATTCAGCAGTATCTTATCTTAACTGCTGACAATGCTTTTCAGCAGTCTCTTATCTTAACTGCTGACAATGCTTTTCAGCAGTCTCTTATCTTAACTGCTGACAATGCTTTTATTATTTTCAAGGTCATCCTAACAAACAAACAAACAAAATCTTGTTTTGAATGCAAAGAATCGATGAAACTAGAGTTGTAAATATTAATTCAGTCTGCAGCCTGCATTATCAGTTTATTTCATCTCATAATATACTTTGTTTGTGAAAAACAACAGAGTTAGCACACTGTGAGTACTATAACGAGTGAATCAATTGCTGGCCTTTAACAAGGCCGTATTTGAATTCTCCGCCAAGGTTTACGACTGGTCTCGACCGTTGTTGACTGTAAGAAAAGCTACGCAATGTAGGTTAATTATGCTGTAGGATTGTGCATAATATACTTTGTTTGTGAAATACAACAGAGTTAGCACACTGTGAGTACTATAACGAGTTAATCATTTGCTGGCCTTTAAAAAGGCCGTTTTTGAATTCTCCACCAAGGTTTACGACTGGTCTCGACCGTTGTTGACTGTAAGGAAAGCTACGCAATGTAGGTTAATTATGTTGTAGGATTGTGCATAATATACTATGTTTGTGAAATACAACAGAGTTAGCACACTGTGAGTACTATAACAAGTTAATCAATTTTTGGCCTTTAAAAAGGCCGTTTTGAATTCTCCACCAAGGTTTACGACTGGTCTCGACCATTGTTGACTGGAAGGAAAGCTACGCAATGTAGGTTAATTATGTTGTAGGATTTTACATAATATACTTTGTTTGTGAAAGACAACAGAGTTAGCACACTGTGAGTACTATAACGAGTGAAACAATTGGTGGCCTTGAAAAAGGCCGTTTCTGAGCTGCTGATCCAATCTAGACGCACTCCCACATCGCCTTTGCCAGTTCGCCTTTGCCCGCCCTTTGAAATACTAAGTATGACCCAGTCTTGGGTATTGGTTGCAAATATCCAGGCAGTCTTACCTTTAGGATTCTTCCGCTGTTTTCCAAAATTACTTTGCGCTCTTTAATTTGTAGGAGTTTATATTTTTTGGAAACTTTCAATCTTCGGAATTTTCCCTCCTGAGCTATAGTTTCAAAGTCAAAACTAGATGCTGGCGGCTTTTTCTCTGCAGGTTTGTGTTTAGCGCAGAACGTTTCTCCTATTTTGCAGAAGACTGCACACACTTCACCCTTCTTCGGCCCTCTCTTAAATTGGTGGGTACACTTGGGCGCATTTCTTACCCGTGGTGTCTTCTTCAATGATATTCTTGGTGTGCTGGAGGATGAAGTTGCCTTCGGTACGAAGGGGTCATGTTTTGAAATGAATTTCCTATTATCTTCATCCGATGACTCTGCTGTCGGTGCTCCAAAGTGCAGGGGACTTTGCGGCGAAACCACGCTTGTGGATGTAGAAGGTGCGTCCGGCGGATCGAAGATAGACTTCACCTTGTTCTCAGCCAGGATGGATTCTACAGCTGCAGAAGTCTCAGAAGAGTCCATGACTTGGAGATCAGATCAGCAATCAGCTCAGTGGAGGAATGAGGAAACATCGCACTACTCTCTCATTATATAGGCGTTGCTGACACAGCACTCTTCTCCTATTGGTCAGTTGAATTTAAGTACTAAAAATGGTGGCCTTGATAAAGGCCGATTTTATTTTCCAATCTTGGACCGACTGTGCCTCTACGTTAGAAACTTGCAAGTGTTTGTGTTTGAAAGCAATTTTATGTTTTACTCAAAGCTATGACTCTTAAGCACCATAACATTGGTTTTTAGGTACATTAAACAAACTGTGTTGACTGAATAACGAACAAAATTCTCGGTCAAAATATATTATTTAGAGTCGGCAACTACGTATCTCCAATCTTAGCCCGACTGTAACTCTATGTTAGAAACGTGGAATCGTTTGTGTTTGCAAACACAACTCATTTTATTCTTTACTCCAAGCTATGGCTGTTAAGCCCCATAACATTTATTTTAAGCGCACTAAATAAACTGTGTTGACCGAATAATGAACAAAGTTCTCGGTCAAAATATATTATTTAGAGTCGGCAACTACGTACCGTACAGATTACCAACACCCAGTATGTCATGGGACTTATAATAAAACTTTGCAAATGCATAAGTTCAAAAACGATTGAAAAATCTGGTGGCCTTTAAAAAGGCCGTTTTTTGAGATGATCTAGCGACGGACCCATTCGGCCTTCCCTCTGGGATACGAAGGGTCCTCCCCCGGCCCGTGAATCTTCAGATGCGTCGACTTCCACGGCCACTCCATTCTCCTTGGCAGGCGAACTCTCGTCAGCTCCAAGGAACCAACCTCCCGCAGAGTAGCCTCACCATCCTGGCGTACGAAAAATAGAAATTCGTACAGGCCGGGTTTCATCCGCCACAACCGTCGATTCTGTTCGCCATGGCGTAGTTGCCCAAGTGGAGTGTAGAAGCGCCGCTCCAGCCTCTGAAGCTTTCGCCGTGGAGTAGCCGCAACACAATCCATTACAGTGACAGGATTGCTCCTTGCCACTGGTCTCGGAGCTGGACAGTCCAAAGCGAAGTGAACACGCCTCTGCGAGGCTCCTGGACGTTGACGAGGCGGCCGGAGTGAGGATATCGGTGCTAGTGGAGCCCGTCGCTCAATCATCTCAGCGAAGATTTCTTCCACCGTAGTTTCCATCTTCTCTCCTCAGCGCAAGCAGGATGTCCTGAGCCCCACTAATCATTGGTCTCTAAGGTGCGACGCTACGTACCGTATAGGATACGCTGCAGGTCTCCTGTTGGTGCGCACTAATAACACTGACTCAGCGTTTTATTTAGTGGCCTTGAGAAAGGCCATTTTAATTATTTAATGTCCAAGCGCTTACCCATTTGAACAAACTATGTTGACAGAGGAAGGATTAAAATTCTCGGTCAAACCATATTTGTTGAAGTCGGTAACTAAGTACCGTACCGTACAAAATACCAACAAACTTTATTGAAACCTCATGGGACTTATAATAAAACTTCATTACAGCAGGAGTAAGACTGGGGGTAAAACAAAATATATGTTTTACGCTACTGAGTGTCAAACGATTGAAATTTTTGGTGGCCTTTAAAAAGGCCGTTTTTATCAGTGTCATTGTTTACAGTGACACCCATTGGACGGTGACACGCCGACGTCGTTGCCCATCTTCCGGCTTCCCGACCTCCAAGTAGGTCTTTAATGTCTCGTACGGTGGCTCAATCACTCCATTCGGCAGGTAACTTCTAAAGACAAAGTTGCGGTGGCGCAACAAAAGCTCCCGCGAAGGCTTGTCCCATCCGAGCAGACAATAAAGTCCCGGCTGCAGTTTCCACAGGCGGTGGAGCTTGAACCCAGGGAATGCCGGTTCGAAGCTCGGCCGACGAATCTCCCTCGGCTCATCGATAACAGGGATCTGGGCCGTATAGTTCTTCTCAGGTTCCAGATCCCTCGTCTTGTCCGAGAGAATTTCTCTAAGTAAAGAGAACGGTTCCCGGGCACAAGTCGATATGTTTACCCTTCGAGGCATTACATCGACGGGTCTACTCTTTGACGCTGGTGTTGGAGCCGGGCGTTGACGAGGCTGCCCTGTCACGGACTCGCTCTTTGGGGCTGGGATTGGAGCTGGACGTTGACGAGGCTGCCGGAGTGATGACCGAGGTGTGACACTGTGGGGCCTGGAGCTGGAAAGCTGGAACGATGGTTCCCGACGAGGCATGTCAAACATCTTAGGCCGGGTCTGCTTCCTGAACATGATGCGTCCGTAACGAAAGGGTGAGCAAAAGTGATTCGCTTAAGAACAGCGGTATACTCACTAGCACAAGCCGGCTTCTCATTGGTCAAACAGTTCAACCAATGAGGTGAGGTTATTTTCTGCTGACCCAGCGGAAAAGTTCATAAAACCGGGACGCTCGTTCCACTCGAATCATTCGGCATGCAGACACGGGACCAGTCCAGAGCAGCTCCAGAGAAGTGGGACACAGCGGAGATCATCGGAGAGAAGCTGAACATCCACGGAGGTCTCCTAGTACCGCAATCCCTGCAGTGGTACCCCGGGCTTGGAACTTCTGTGATATAGCGAGCACCACATATGTAGGTCTCACTTGCTATCGGCCGGCATCTCTACGCTGATCTCCGCCGGGTCCCGAGGCGGAGTCAACACCTTCTGCGTCGCACAAGGCCTGAGACAAGTCCCCCTGTGTGGTCAGCACTGCTCCGGGCGTTGGGTGAACAGTGCGGTGGGCAATGGATCTGGATTTCGTTAAGCTCAGCGCCGATCTCTTATTCTTCTCTGTACAATCCTTTTCTGTCTTGCATGGCTTCGCTGGTTTCCCACTAACACTAACTAACACTAACACAATTTGTTGATTTGTACAAGTTAAACTCTGTCCCTTACCCTATTCCCATCACAACCCCAAAAACAAACCCGGGTGGTTCGCGCAGTGTGGAGTTCTGCGGTCCACCCATACCCTAAGCAGTTCAATCGGTCGGCATGGGCAAACCGCCACGAATGAACTGACCCTTCTTGACTGGTCGGCAGGGCAATCCGCCACAGTCAAGATCCTTTTTTTTAAAGTATTAAAATGACCTTGAACACGTTTGAACATGTTTGGAGAATATAAATTATAATTATTTAAAGTCCCCCTAAAACATTCATAGCGAGAACTGAATAACTATTCTTTGTTACCGCGAAAGTTGTAAAATTGAGACTTATTAAAACAGCCTTTATAAAGGCCACTAAACTGAAGTTTGATAAATGACAAAGTCCATAAAATGTTGAATACTCCTCCTGTAAAAGAAGTAACAAGATGTGAGGCTGATACTTGTAAAGGAATCGTCTAAGACTGTGAAAGTAAAAATAATTGAGACTTGTGAAAATGGCCTTTGTAAAGGCCACCAAAATGATTGATGTTAAATGACTAAGTCCTGAGAATCTGGATTGAAATGTACTTAATGTAGGTTTAGTATGATGTATGGTTGCTAGGCTGATTGACAACGAATGATATAAGTGGTGGCCTTCATAAAGGCCGTTTGTAGAAGGAGTGGAGACCTGGATTTAGTGTGGGGGGATGGAAGCGACGACCCGAATAATTTGTCGTAGTTGTAGTTGTCGGCGTAGGCTAGCGTCGACTGTGTCCAAGTGTTGATGTTGGAGGATGAGGTGGAAGTGATCTCCGCTACTAACTTCGATAATCATCTGATCGGCGAGGTGTCGGTAGCGGTCCAAGATGTCCATGAGTTGGTTGATCTGTCGGTAAGTGAAGATGTCTCGCTTTATTAGAATCGTCGCTCTCCCCACAGGAGTAGTTGCAGCCGTCGGTCTAGTTTGGCAGAACTTGAACTGTTTCCTGCGACGTCTGTGACCCTCTTCGTCCGAATAGTCGTCGTCAGAGGAGTCAGCAGGGCGTTTGATCGGTTGTAAGTTGCGAGCCATGGTTGCGTTGCGGCTAAGATCAGGAATGTGAATGGATCGTAACGCTTGATTCTGTGCTAAGCTGTAAATGTGGCGGGGGTTAATAGTGGAGGGGGACTCTATGGCGTGGGATTGGGAGCGTAGCAAGCCCGGGGGTCTGGGGCGCAGCCCCCAGCGGGGGTCTGGGGGCGGAGCCCCCAGCGGGGGTTTGGGGGCGGAGCCCCCAGAAAAAATTTTTATCTTATCTAAGATCTAGATCTAAGATAAGATAAGATAAGATAAGATAAGATAAGATAACACAAACCGACGTAAATGGATGGTTGGCCATTTCAAGTCGCAAACCGACTTAAATGGACGGTTGGCCATTTCAAGTCGCAAACCGACGTAACTAAACCGTTTCTTAATATAAATCCACCCGCTTTCACATTACCTCACATCCAATGACGTATGTGTATCGTCACACCAATACGTCATCGCCGTGACGTCATCACACCCTCTCGTCACACATACGTCATCACCACGTCACTCAAACGTCACTTCTGATTTAAAAACAATTATTTTTCAGCTGTCCCAGACTCCCCATATTGCCTCTACTTACGTCAGGTCTACTCTCTATATACCAAGTCTTGACGATCGGCTGGTAATAACGGAGAAACGACGTGTTGATTGTTCAAGGGAGGCGCCATATAAACTGAGAACTAACAGTAGTTCTGGTGACATGGCGGTGCAGTCCATGTCGTACGTCAGGTCTACTCTCTATATACCAAGTCTCGACGATCGGCTGGTAATAACGGAGAAACGGGGTGTTGATTGTTCAAGGGAGGCGACATATAAACCGAGAACCAACAGTAGTTCTGGTGACTTAGCGATGCAGTCCATGTCGTACGTCAGGTCTATTCTCTGTATACCAAGTCTTGACGATCGGCTGGTAATAACGGAGAAACGGCGTGTTGATTGTTCAAGGGAGGCGCCATACAAACTGAGAACTAACAGTAGTTCTGGTGACTTAGCGATGCAGTCCATGTCGTACGTCAGGTCTACTCTCTGTATACCAAGTCTTGACGATCGGCTGGTAATAGCGGATGTAAGACTATTTGTTTTGTTAAAGGGTTGTACCATCAAAACTGGGAACGAACAGTAATGCCAACAGTAGGTCGTCCACCGGGGGGTTGTCAAAACTTGCTACAGACAAGTTTTTTTTTTCGGGGGGTGTCATTCATATGCATAACATTCCTAAAAAAAGGCGATCTTGATGACATTTGGTATAAACGTGTAAGGTAGCATGTATTTTCATGAGTTCGAAGACCAGACAGATCGCACCATTATAAGGGGGGTTTTGGGGGGGGGGTTTGGACCCCGAAAATGTTTTTTTTTAACTTTGTACATGCAATTATTTTTGAAGCCAAACTTGAATTTACACTATTGGAAATCAACTTAAAAAAACAAACAATTTGGTATTTTGATCATCGCTGTACGTCAATTGGTTACCGAGATATTGAAAGTGCTAAACACAGTACGTTTTCCAGTGTTACAGTAGGAACAATTTGTCTGGGCGCGTGGCTCTGACTTTAGCTGCCCTGTGAAATGATGGCTCGCTCACTTCAATACTTTCTGCCGCGACTCATAAAAGTAAACTAATAGTTTATTACTAATAATAACGATTTTGGCAGTTTCATTCTTACTTACGTTTTTTATTTTTACCTAAACGTTAAGAATTGAAATAATACTTTATTGTCATTTTTTTAAATAGTGGAGAGAGCGAGCCAGAGTGTTCAGTAGTGACAGAGCCGTGCGCCCAGAAAAATTGATCCTACTTTTTTTGTAATATTGTGGAGAATAAGTAAAATTGTATAATATCGCTTATTAATGAACGTATATTAATGAACATAATGAAACTTGGTATGTGGCTTCATATGGTTGGGGCTTTTCTAATATTTGCATACAAAACCCATATTTGTGGTCCCCATGGCAGCAAACCTGCTTACTCATCAAGTATAATGTTACTCTTATGTGGAATAAGAAACATGTGATATCTCACTTGTTTACACATTACGTTGCCCAATGTTATTTTTATGGAGAATAAGTAAAATGTTATATATCGCTTATTAATGAACATATATTAATAAAACTTGGTATGTGGCTTCATATGATTGGGATTTACTGATATTTGCATACAATCCCATTTTTTAATGTCCCCATGGCAGCAAACCTGCGTACTCAACAGGTATAATGTTACTCTTATGGGGAATAAGAAACATGTGATATCTCATTCGTTTATGAATATATTTTGATAAAACTTGGTATGTTTTGGACTTCATCTGGTGGTGATCCATTGGTATTTCCATAAAACCCCGATTTTTGTGGTCCTTGATGCAGCAAACCTGCATACTCAGTCTTAATGTTTTTCCTAAGGAGAATAAATAAAATATCATATCTCGCTTATTTATGAGTATGCTTTGATGAAAGTTGGTTACCGACTTCATGCCGTAGTGCGGTACCATTTGAAATTCGCTGAGTATGCAGGTTTGCTGTAACGGGGGTATTTTGCTTAGTAATCGAAGGAAAATCCCACGAAGGCCGTATAAAGTCGTCAGGTAAATTAGATTCGCACCCTCGCCCCATCCTGTGGTTATCTCATTACTTTTGACATAGTTACTTAACCTTCTTTTCACTCGGTTTAATTTGTCGATCAAACCAAACCGCTCCCTCCGCGTATAATCCCTCCCACCCTAAACTCCCTTAAGTTTCGAAGATATTAGATTACAGCATAATCAATTAATTCTAACAACTGTATTACTATCCGTAAATAACAATTGAAGATTCCCTTCTTAAATGTAAGCCTGAATGGTTCATTACGTGTTGAGAGATTTCGCTGAGAAGGTAAAAGGGGTAAAGGTTTGTAAACATGCGCCTTGATGTGAAACATAACTAAGATTTAAACAAATTTAGAAACGTTTTAGATTTATGCAGCAAAATATTTAATTTAAATACCTTGAAATCCATGACATAAGTACTGTCCGTTTGTTGATATAACGGTCAATTTACTTTCTGCCAGATTTTTATAATTAGTCAGGGTCAATTGATATAAACCAAGGCCTATCGCCAAGGTAAACATAAGGGCGGCCGTTGATCACAGAACATTAGTTAATGACTGTTTGGACTGGGTGCTATGTCTAGATGCAGCCCCTTGATATAACTGACACATCCGGCCAAGATACATATACAGGGTGTCTCTGAACTCTCTACCAACCTTTTCAGGTATTATTCCTGGACCATAGACAAGCCAAAATGTCATATTTAAAATTTCGAAAACTCAAAAGTTACTCGTATAGCCGCCATTTTGTTTTTTTCACATAGGAAATTTTAATTCGAGAACGGCTAGTTATAATTAAATGAAATTTGGTATTTAGCTTTATTTCCTAAAGACCTAATTACAGAAAAAAATTATTTTTTACAATCATTAATTTCAAAATGGCTGCTACCTAAAGATTTCAAACGTAAATATCTTAAAAACCGCTCATAGTAAAAAGATTACATTAATTACGTTTTATTTAGAAAATTTAATTGCAAATCTAATGACACCAAATGTTCGAAAATCGGTTCATAAATAACGGAGAAAATTCATTTTTAAGATATTGCATTTTTGTCAATATCAACTGTTATCATGTGCTGCTATTGAGCCACGTCGATCAGCTGTTTCAAGTATAATTCCACTAAACATGGATTTTCTCCGTTATTTATGAACCTATTTCCGTAAATTTGGTGTCATTAGATTTGCAATTAAATTTTCTAAATAAAACGTGATTAGTGTAATTTTTTTACTATGAGCGGTTTTTAAGATATTTACGTTTGCAATGTTTAGGCAGCCGCCATTTTGAAATTAATGATTGTAAAAAAATAATTTTTTTCCTGTAATTAGGTCTTTAGGGAATAAAGCTAAATACCAAATTTCATTTAATTATAACTAGCCGTTCTCGAATTAAAATTTCCTATGTGAAAAAAACAAAATGGCGGCTATACTAGTAACTTTTGAGTTTTCGAAATTTTTAATATGATATTTTGGCTTGTCTATGATCCAGGAATAATACCTGAAAAGATTGGTAGAGAGTTCAGAGACACCCTGTATACAATAGTGTCTCTCATTAGGTGATTCAAACAAATTACAGACAAATTATTTGAACATGAAAGGTTGAATAAACTATTACTTACAAAATCGACCGGGAGGAATAATGTGAAATATTTGTTGACATTTTTTAATTACCTAGTGTTTCAAAGACTGAGGATCACCATGGCAAATCTCAGAGTTGTTAAAGGTAAGCTTATGACATGTTTTAAATACATTTAATGCACTTTAACAGACGAATATTTTGACAAAAACAGAACTCACTTTATACTTATTTTTTTAAAGGAAGGGATATTGGTTGTGAACAATATTTCCGTTTTCAGAATACATTTTCTAAACCACTAGTATTTTCCGTTTGTACTTGCAAAAAACTCGATTTACTTTGATATGTTACATGACTATATGACGAAAATTTAAAACAAAACCCATTTAAATATTTTTTTTATAAATAAATAAATTATTATAAGCAACAATATAAAAAAGTCAAATATATATTAAAAAATCCCCTTTTGAAAGGTCTTGTGAATTTTAGCAACTTTTTACGTTGTACATACCGTGTGTCTCTTTCAGTTATTTTGCAATATGCAATCAGTTATTTTTAATTCTCCCATATAAAATGCATGTCAATTCTACGTAAAATGTTAATGAAAGAGGCCACAGAATATGTGAGGCTTGAATACATTTTATGAAGTAAGATGAGGCCTGAATTCTGGAAATTTGGATTCAACAGAAAACCTAAGACTAACAATTTTTCGTGACAGATAATTTTAACTGATAGATTTAAGCCATACCAATATTATGCAGGGTATATGTTTACGATTGATGTATAGAAAAGGGCTTACAAAGAACAATATATGTTTTTATATATGATATCCTTTATTGATTAAAAAGACAGATTCTATACATTTAAAGTATATTATAACTTTAAATTATTTGTTTATGAATTTTGCAAACGCACAACATATAAGATCATTCAGTGTTGACGATTTAATACTGACTTTATTGTTTGCATATTTTTTTTAGGAATAATTTGATACAATATGTTTTCTGAAAAAAATTTTGAATTAGTATTATCTCCTTATCTCAAACATATTTTATCCGGATTAATCTTACCGTCGAAAAACAACCTCAGACTCGGTGAAACATGAATCGTTCTCTTTTATTCCCTCCATTAAAATCAAATGACTTCCAGTTGTGCAGTTGTAAGTTGGCTTACACATACCTTACAGTTTTGAGTCCTTTTTTGGAAAGATAACCAAATAATTTACGTTATTGACTGGGTTATTTTGTATTGTATATGAAATATTTACACATCAAATTTTATTTTAAATCATACTCTATTTCAAACTTACTACTACAAAATAACTCGTAACGAACATGACTACAAAATTGTATTTTTTGTGCCAACTGTAGTAGACGCTTTCATAAACAAAACTATGATTTATAGCTTTATTAGTTGATAAGTACGATTATAATTATTCGAATATGTGCTAATTATTTCAGTGATGATTCGCCAAAAACGTATTAATTAACATTCACATTTCTACATTCAGCCACTCCTTACTATTTGAAATTGTGTTTATTTGTTTTGCTACTTTATTATAAAATGTAACAACATGTTTTAGGGGTTTTACAAAAACCTAATACCAATAAAAAAGGTGATTAACATCTCGTAATGTAAATATTCGAGTTTTATTGATTAATATTAAATATAAAAAACGAAGCCTTTCAGTTAAAGGCCACAACCAAAGCCTTCTGCCAGAAAGACTTAGGTTGCCAGTTAAAAAATTAGGTTCACTACCTACTTTAAAAGTGGGTTGTTTTCCCGATCTATGATATAAAAAGGTATGTTTTAACCCGGATGTATTCAGTTTTACAGTTCACTTTCAAAATTTAATTTGTACATGTAAAATATAAATTAACAAATATCAGAAATAAAATACTGTTAGAGTGAATTGATAAACTACTAAATTAAGAGATGTTTAATTTTTGTTCGGTATATCTTCCATCCCGAGGGAAATATAGGTTAGGAAACTTACCCTAGAACTTTCGGTTCTTCTTCTTTTTTATCCCACTGAGTTAATATTGTTATCTTAAAGTATCGTTATTCTATTTGACTCTTTACATTACAAACCTTTCACATGTTAAATTAGTAATGTATAATTAAATGTTACCTGACGAAACTGACTATCAAGAGTCATTATAATCGGTAATCTAAAAATGAATGTTTATACTGCTTTGTCGATTCATTATTCTTTAGTTTAACTTATTTTTCCTGTCATATCTTTATGTTCAACCTGAACCTATCACCGAAATTACAGTTTCAGCCGAATGAGAAATGCCCTGACAGCCCGTTGTGTAATGTAGGGTATCTGTATTGATCTCTGGCAACGCTGTGAATATACGAGGCGTCGTTATTGTTACTAATAGAAACACGGATAACTAGTCTATTGTACAT
This sequence comes from Allygus modestus, assembly GCA_963675035.1. Lineage (NCBI taxonomy): Eukaryota > Metazoa > Arthropoda > Insecta > Hemiptera > Cicadellidae > Allygus > Allygus modestus. The sequence goes on from OY776113.1 coordinate 15,009,333, forward strand.
TTTCAATTACTGTTGATTTTTATTCATAGAATTATTTAACAACTTTTTTATTAGCATATTACGTGTTGTTATTACTTACGGGATGTAATAGAAGACGTCTTACAACACTTAAGATATATTTACACTTATACTGATTCACATACAGACGGTAAACATATATAAAAGATGGTACTAGGCTATCGATTTCGACCAGTCACACCAGTCATCATCAGGCCAATGAGAGAACTCTCATTGTTCTCTCATTGGCCTGATGATGACTGGTGTGACTGGTCGAAATCGATAGCCTAGTACCATCTTTTATATATGTTTACCGTCTGTATGTGAATCAGTATAAGTGTAAATATATCTTAAGTGTGGTAAGACGTCTTTTATTACATCCCGTAGAATTATTTGTCAATAATTTATTATTTTACTAAGATGTTATATTAAGTTAATTAAACAGTGTAAACTGATACTTTTAAAAATTGAAATTAAACAAGAACCATTCAATTATATATTTTTTAAATTAAACTAAAGATTCCACTTTTCAACATAATTGGTTTAATTATTTAATTTCGTATCAGGCAAGTGACCTAAACATGTTCCGCGAATCATCTAAGTGTTTTAGGCAAACTTGACTACACATATAAATGTCGGTGGCATATCGTGAATCTTCCATGCGATCTTCTTTCCACCTGTTCAATATATTATATACCTGTTGATAAAATAATAAATGTATAATTAATTATGTAACTTTGTAAACAAAATCTTTAACACGTTGGATGCGGAGGACGATAATTCCCAACCTATAATTAATATTGAAACCTATGTGATTTTCATGTTTAAACATGTTTGTCAGCATTGAATGTGTTTACTAGAATATGTGACGTTGGGCCAATCGCATGATGATGGGAGGGGGCTAAATGTAAAGGTCTTGATCCCAGGGACTCGGGGAGAGTAGCAGAATTTCCAAAAAAAGTTACCAGCAAACGAGAAATAACGTAAAACACCCTCCATGAAAAAGCACGGGGGTAAAAATGTCTGCTTTGTTTACATTAAATCATTTGTTTTTGAGCCTACTTTGTTTACGAACTGTCATGTGTTCCTACTTATACAGTTTTTTAGTTTTTTTTATTTTGGCTTTTAGCCCTTGAACTGGAATTGAACTTAAAATATGGTTTTACAATACCTGTTCTGTCCAGTTCATATGAATAATCATAAGATTACTGCAGTTTCGACAAGAATATGTCATAATCAGATTTTCATGTATAAAACACAGCTCATTTTCAATAATACCCCGTCACAGAAAACCTGCATACTCAGCGAATTTCCAATGGAGATATAAATATCTTAATACTACATAAATCCACTTACCAAGTTTCATAAAAATATATTCACAAATAAGCGATATATACAATTTTAATTATTCTCCATAAGAATAACATTGGGGCTGATAACGCAGGTTTGTTGCATCAACGAACATAACAATGGGTTTTTATGCTAATATCAATATAACTCAACTAGGTGAAGTCATATACCAGTTTTTACTCATTTATGCTCATAATTAAGGGAGACATAGCATTTAATTATTTATTATCCATAAGAATAACATGGGGCTGAGTACGCAGGTTTGCTGCTACTGGAGCCTTTGGCAAAAAATGTTTTTTTGAGCAAATAACAATAGAATACAACTAGATGAAGCCATATACCAAGTTTCGTCAGTTTACGTTCATAAATAAGCAAGATATAAAATTTTTCTTTTCCTCCATAAAAATAACATTAGACAACGTACTGAGTTTAGAAATTTCAATATCTCGGTAACCAATTGACGTAGAGAAATTACCAAAATAACAAATTGTGTGTGTTTTTTAAGCTAAATCCAATGGTGAAAACTAAAGTTTGACTATTTCAAAAACTATTCGTAAAAAACTTGAAAAACTCATTTTTGGGGTACAAAACCCCCCAAAATACCCCTTTTTTGATTTGGATGGAGCGATCTGGCTGGTTTTCGAACTTAAAGTCATAAATGTTGCTTTACACGTTTATACCAAATTTCTTCAAAATCTGATCATTTTTACGAGAGCTATCGTGCTCACGGACATACACACACACACACACACACACACACACACACACACACACACACACACACACACACACACACACACACACACACACACATACATACAGTTTCGAACGAATAGTGTTTTTGGGGTCTGGGGACCTCAAAACGAAAAGTTATCATGGTCCCGGGCCAAGGTCTTGCCATGCTGACTACAGTAATAGCTTCTTCCCTACAGGGGAAATCCACTAAACACGTTGTCAAAATGATAAATTTTTACAAATACCAAACACTGACACATAATATACATAAAAAACAAACACAATTTATGGGCAAGGACACTTCTTGCATGCTAGCCAGCAAGTAATAGACTGATTATTTTTCCCTTGTCATGTGAACAACAAACTGGAAAACCAACTAAAAATAAACAATACAAAAATAGATAAATTCAACAACACAGGTGTTTATAAAGTCCAATGTGCAGAGTGCCCCAAATTTTATATTGGTCAGTCAGGGCGCTCCTTTAAAATAAGATATTCCGAATACCTTCCAAAGCCTGTAAAAAATCAAAAATAAAATTTTCTCATCACCTAATTAATGAATCCCTCAGTATTATTGACAATGATTTAAAAATTCTCCATTTTTGCCACAAAAGGACATTTTATATATACTTTGGAGGAGTACGAAGTTTATAATGCAATGAAGAATTATGAGCCAGACTTGTTAAATGAAAAACTAAAAATCAGTTCTCATTCTTTATTTAATACAATTATCAAGAATAGCCAAGGCAACAATGGTACCAGACTTCAGTGATAAGAGCTCAAAGTTCACTTGGAGGTCACGTGAGAAGCCAGCATGCAAGAAGTGTCCTTGTCAACGTATACATTGTGTGTGTTTTTATGTTTAAATTTATTATGTGTCAGTTGTTTTGTATTTGTGAAAATTTAACATTTTGACAACGTTTTTATTGAAAATGAGCTGTGTTATATACACGAAGATCTGATGATGACATATTAATGTCGAACCTGTAGTAATCTTATGATTATTCTTATGAGCTGGAAAGAACAGGTATTGTAAAACCATATTTTAAGTTATATTATTTTATTTTCCTCAGCATGTAAAGAGTAAAAACAAAACCAATTGAGGCGGATTATTCGAGCAAGGATAGGGGCAATGACCCTTTCAAGCCAATAGTACATCATATAGCTTATCCGATAAATTAATCGTATTTTGACTAAACCTTTAGTTACCTTCAAAATTAGGTTTCAATTTTTATTTTAAACCAAAAATGATTTGTTTAAATTGAAAAGGTCCATCATAATCAATAATTTTACCATGGGAACTAAAATTCAAGGTTAACAGAACGTAAATCATTACTAACTAATAGCAAGGTTTGACATTCGTTATGTCATAATTGTGTATGCCTGAATCAATAGGACACGATAAATTCACAATGTAGTAAACAGTTGCATAAACAGTATAATAATAAATAAGATAACCATTACGAACAATAACTTAACTGGTGCTTCCTTTTATGTAGTTTTACTTGTGTCAATACCAACGTGTGTTTAAATATTTGAAATAAAACATGCATTTTACCACTTGGTTTGACAGATTTAAGTATTTATTTTAAATATTCTTGTATACCTAAAGGTCACAGTAAATATACTTTGGTATTGGCCTTTTTTCTATTTTACTTTCTTGTTCATTGGATGGTTTACTTAAAAATTAATTGTTCATGAAATTTTAAACACATCTACTTTCAAGCATGAATTTACTTTTTTATAATGAAGATCTGTGATTATATTCATTTATTAATTCATGGCAAGCACCATTTTACAGGAATACACATTTAAAAATACATGCAAATTGAGTGTATTATCGAAAAAGTGACAATATGGTATGTGGCAAAGCACGTGAATTAACTAGCACGTGACAGTATGGTCTGTGGCAATGCACGTGTATTAACTAGCAGGTGACAGTATGGTCTGTGGCAATGCACGTATATTAACTAGCAGGTAAAAGTGTGGTCTGTGGCAATGCACGTGTATTAACTACCAGGTGACTGTATGGTCTGTGGCAAAGCACGTATATTAACTAGTAAGTGACAGTGTGGTCTGTGGCAATGCACGTGTATTAACTACCAGGTGACTGTATGGTCTGTGGCAAAGCACGTATATTAACTAACAGGTGACAGTGTGGTCTGTGGCAATTCACGTGTATTAACTAGCAGGTGACAGTTTGGTCAGTGGCAATGCACGTGTGTTAACTAGCAGGTGACTGTATGGTCTGTGGCATAGCACGTATATTAACTAGCAGGTGACAGTGCTGTCTGTGGCAATGCACGTGTGTTAACTAGCAGGTGACTGTATGGTTTGTGGAAATGCATATGTATGAACTAGCAGGTGACAGTGTAGTCTGTGGCAATGCACGTGTGTTAACTAGCAGGTGACAGTATGGTCTGTGGCATAGCACGTATATTAACTAGCAGGTGACAGTGTAGTCTGTGGAAATGCACGTGTATTAACTAGCAGGTGACAGTTTGGTCAGTGGTAATGCACGTGTGTTAACTATCAGATGACTGTATAGTCTGTGGCATAGCACGTATATTAACTAGCAGGTGACAGTGTAGTCTGTGGCAATGCACGTCTGTTAAATAGCAGGTGACTGTATGGTTTGTGGAAATGCATGTGTATGAACTAGCAGGTGACAGTGTAGTCTGTGGCAATGCACGTGTGTTAACTAGCAGGTGACAGTATGGTCTGTGGCATAGCACGTATATTAACTAGCAGGTGACAGTGTAGTCTGTGTAAATGCATGTGTATTAACTAGCAGGTGACAGTGTAGTCTGTGGCAATGCACGTGTATTAACTAGCAGGTGACGGTTTGGTCAGTGTCAATGCACGTGTGTTAACTAGTAGGTGACAGTATGGCCTGTGGCATAGCACGTATATTAACTAGCAGGTGACAGTGTAGTCGGTGGAAATGCACGTGTATTAACTAGCAGGTGACAGTGTGGTCTGTGGCAATGCACGTGTATTAACTAGCAGGTGACAGTTTGGTCAGTGTCAATGCACGTGTGTTAACTAGCAGGTGACAGTATGGTCTGTGGCAATTCACGTGTATTAACTAGCAGGTGACAGTATGGTCTGTGGCAATTCACTTGTATGAACTAGCAGGTGACTGTATGGTTTGTGAAAATGCACGTGTATTAACTAGCAGGTGACAGTGTAATCTGTGGCAATGCACGTGTATTAACTAGCAGGTGACTGTATGGTTTGTGGCAATTCACGTATATTAACTAGCAGGTGACAGTGTAATCTGTGACAATGCACGTGTATTAACTAGCAGTCGACTGTATGGTTTGTGTAAATGCACGTGTATTAACTAGCAGGTGACAGTGTAATCTGTGGCAATGCACGTGTATTAACTAGCAGTTGACTGTATGGTTTGTGGCAATTCACATGTATTAACTAGCAGTTGACTGTATGGTTTGTGGAAATGCACGTGTATTAACTAGCAGGTGACAGTGTGGTCTGTGGCAATGCACGTGTATTAACTAGCAGGTGACAGTGTAATCTGTGGCAATGCACGTGTATTAACTAGCAGGTGACAGTGTGGTCTGTGGCAATGTACGTGTATTAACTAGCAGGTGACTGTATGGTCTGTGGAAATGCACGTGTATTAACTAGCAGGTGACAGTGTGGTCTGTGGCAATGCACGTGTATTAACTAGCAGGTGACAGTGTAATCTGTGGCAATGCACGTGTATTAACTAGCAGGTTGACTGGATGGTTTGTGGCAATTCACGTGTATTAACTAGCAGTTGACTGTATGGTTTGTGGAAATGCACGTGTATTAACTAGCAGGTGACAGTGTAATCTGTGGCAATGCATGTGTATTAACTAGCAGGTGACAGTATGGTCTGTGGCAATTCACGTGTATTAACTAGCAGGTGACAGTGTGGTCTGTGGCAATGTACGTGTATTAACTAGCAGGTGACTGTATGGTCTGTGGAAATGAACGTGTATTAACTAGCAGGTGACAGTATGGTCTGTGGCAATGCACGTGTATTAACTAGCAGGTGACAGTGTGGTCTGTGTCAATGCACGAGTGTGACCTAGCAGGTGACAGTGTGGTCTGTAGCAATGCATACAATATCACAGTTATTTTGGAGATATAAAAAAATACAATAAAAAAACAACAAATTAATCAAATTAATTAATAAACAATTCATGCTTTTCAACAGATAATGTGATAATTAAACACTAACAATAGTACAAAACAAAAGGTTTGTTGCAATATTACAACGATGTAGTTAAACAAATTTTGTATAAACATAACTGATCAAAATAATTTATAACATACAACATAACAAACAACATTCATGTTGTACTAACATGCAGAAGGTTCAAAATGAAAAACCTTGGAACTGAATAAATAATACGAAGTGACTGCGTACACGTCCAATGTAAGGGCAAATTCACTTCGCTACCGCTTAGGTTAGGTTGGGTTAGGTTACGTTACGTTATGTTACGTTAGGTTAGGATAGGTTAGGTTACGTTAGGTTAGGTTAGGAGGTTTTCTGGCTCTCAATTTGTTTTAAAAATCACAGGAAAAGTAACGTACGGTGCATAATTTGGAACGGACGTGAACAGTAGCGGCTCACGTCGGACGTGTACTTAGCCACTGCCTAAATAATACTTTAAAAACGATTGTTAAGATAGCTCAGTTGACAAAGGTGATCATGTAAACGAGTGTATTTATCGAGTTTAGTGAATGTATTAATATAAAGAATGTTGAAATTTTCCAATGTTAAAACTCACCACAGAATTTGTAAATAATGATTAAACAAATTGCAATTTGTATAAATAAAGTAGTTGAGAGCAAGGTATAACAGCTGAGCCAGACAGATAGCCACTTCCCCGGTTTTATAAATACCTGTCTACGTCATTTAAAAAGCTAATTCCATCTATAGTTTATAATATAGTGTGGTAAAAACATGTTATCAATCTATATATTCATTACCTATTAAACTCGTTTTACTTAGTGAATATCAGTATTTTGGACCTGGAACTAAATTGAAAAAAAGAATCGTCAAGAGGAGATCTGGGAATCAATAAATTAGATCAGGCTTGTAAGGAGCACGATATCGCCTAATCAAAGTTTAGTGATTCTGCTCGCAGTGACCGATAGAATACTTCCAAGGAGAGTTTGGAAGAGTTAAAATGAGTGACGTTAGTCTTGGCAAAAGAACGGCAGCATTAGCAGTGACAGCGGCAATGAAAGGGAAAATTGAAATCGGAGGTGGTGAGAAAAAGAGAGGAAGGAGAATATTAACTCAGAAACTTGGAGAAAAGAAAGACCGAAAGTTCTGCTAAAAGAGTTAAACCAACAGTATTGTCTATGAAAAAAGGACAAGGACTTTATACAAGACCGTATTGTGTCTGTTAAATGCAAGAAAACAGTTGATAGTACCTAATCGTGCATTAAGTAATCAAGATATTTTAGATATGTTCCTTGTTTAAAGATGCCCTTCTACAGCTGAGGATTTAAGTAAGATAATTTACCATCAGTAATGTGGATAATTGAGAGTGATCTAGTAAGGCAACTAAGTTGTGAGGCAACTAAGTGGCCAGAGAGTGATGCTACTTAAGGGTTCATAGAACCCCTTACATTTTCAAAAGTTTGCGAGAGGTCCATTACAGCGAAGTTTGGTAGGAAGCAACAATTACCAAAAATTGAGCGGCACGTTTAGAGATAAAATCTATCATACTGCCTGAGTCGAGCAAAACTGGAATTACATAAGAGCGGTCATTAGCGGCAATGAATTTTTGACTAAAGCGGTGCTAAGGAGAACTATCGTATTATGACTAACAGGTTTTCCTTCAGAGGTACAAGTGAGCGTGGCTCAGGCGCTTTGAGTAGGTGTAGACGCACGAGGTTGCGGGGAAACTTCTTGACCTTTAGTATTAAAGTGCAAGAGCGAATGATGTTTTTTGTGGCAAGTCCTACACGATGTTTTAGATTTGCAGTATTTTACATGATTTGTCCCTAAACATGAGACGCATCTGCGGTTATATTTAATGAATTAATAGCAGTCGTTAGAAGACTTATCTTTGAACAATGGTAAACCAAATATTTTATGACCAGGCTTGTGACAAAAACACAAAATGAATCAGGAGAGTGGGCCTGAGTCGAGTTAGAAGCCGTAGCATGGTTACCTCTTTAGGAGAAAAATGCGTCTTCTTGTAGGTATCTTCTTTAGAATTAGATGGATATGATTTAACTTTAGTGTTACTTGAGTTAGAAGTGTGCAAACTTGCATCTTCAATATGAGAGCATTTGAGATTCAAGAATTTTATTTTTTCCATTACTTTAGGAAGAGAGTGAGGTTCGGTTTCATCATCTTTTTTATTACTATACTGTTCTTATTTCTGTACAGTTTTGTTATCAAATCTACGGAGCAAATGAGCTGATGAGAGGATTATCTCGAGTGACTTCACAGTTCAGTGATTTAAGAGACTCGGCATGTTCATAAAAGATGGTTATGAATGGCCTCAATTGTTTAGGATTATCATGTGAAACTGAAGGCAAATCCAATAAACAGTTGAAATCGAGTGTGGTCAAGCGTCTAATGTTATGGTAACACTCACGTAAGAAAATGTGGGCTATGAGATAGTTAGCTGATGTTAGGTTGAAAGATTTTACAAAATTAAGAGGTACGCCAGAAAAAATACTCAATAAATATTTAAATTTAGCAACGTTGGAAATGCTACAGTTCTGATGTACAGTAGTGTCAAATAGATTGATGAAAGGAATCCATTTTAATGGTGAGCCATCGAAGGTTTGCAAGTTAAGTATGGGCAATTTTAAGCTAGTTACCATTTCCGTAGGAATTCGTGTAGCTGAGTCGTTCACTGGGTTTGCAGAGTGCGATGTAACTGGATTAGAGCTAGTAAATACTTCGATTAAGTTTGAGATACGAACACACAAGTCATTTATGGCGTCAACATCTTCAGTCAATACGGTTAATTGCTTAATCAGGCTTAGTTGCAATGATACGGTTAACATTTAGTTAAAAATCTGCACGTTATTTCCTAATTTTGGCAAACATTTTATTTAACTGCCTAATCTGATCAGGAGGCAAAAAGGTTGACCATCAGAAGTAGTTCTTGTAACAGATTCTTCAAGTTTAACAAAGCTAAATTTAACTAAATCCGAAGGTATGCGGTAGGTTTTATCCTAAAATTCTGTTGGAGCCTTGATAACACTTAAAAGCACATAAGGAAAATCACAATACAATAAAAATAAATTACCTCAATCAGATAGGCTATACTAAAGAGAAATCGTAAAAATAAATTAATGAAATTACTTAAAAGTGCAATTCGCTACACTAAAACAATGAACTATTCGTTCAAATAAAAATTAATTGCACCTAAGCTAAACTAAAACTAAAACGCCAGCCGGTATCAGAAAAGAATAATTTAATACTAATGTCTAATTAGTATGGGTTAAAAACTCTGAAGCGCTAAGTCACACTATCCCCATGACTTGCAAAAAGTATTCTGCCACAATGGCGAGAAAAGATAATCTTAGTTATCAAAGGATGAATTAAGTTTAAGTCTACTATGCAATAGTAACTTAATAAGTTATTTTAAAATGGGGAGATAACAAAGCCTAAATCAGCTATGCTAATAATATAATATAAGTTAACCATCTATAAAAATAAAAAAATAGACCGCTGATTAAGTACTTTAACTTACAACAGGAGGGAACAAAGCAAGAATAAAATTAAATGAAGATAAGATTAAAATATAAAATAGGTTAAATTGCCTATTATTTATGCCATAAAAGTGAAATCTAATAACAAATAAATATGATAGGCTTAGCGGTTAAAAACCAATTTTGATGTTATATAGGTTTTAAAGCACAAGAATTAATAAAACATAAAAGCAGATATTTAATCAAATCAATGTACTAGGTATTAAGATTCATTAAAAATGGTGACTGATTCAAAATTATTGCTTACATAATAACAAATTTTCGAAGTTTCAGCTCAGCCTATTAGTTTAAATTGATTTTGGTAACAGAACCTTTAAATAAAACTTAAGCTAAGTGAAAACAAATACCAAGACTAGGCAAATTATTCAATAAAGGTAATAAAAGGAACGAACAATTACCTTAGTATAACTAAACAATATAATTCCTTAATTACAGATAATTGTTGTAATAAGCCAGGGGTGTGCGAGTACTCGAAACTTCGAGTTTGCGGCCGAGTATTTTAATACTCGAACTCGACTCAAAGTTTTGAAAACTACTCGAAAGTTCGAGCGAGTATTTCCCGCCGATTTCCGGACGATCGCTAACGATTGCGAACGGCCAAAACGCGTAGTAACGGCCGCAAAAGACGATCGCATCACGTAAAATCGGCCGAAAATGACGACCGAGAACGATTGCGACCGGCCAAAACGCGTAGTAACGGCCGCAAAGGACGATCGCATCACGTAAAATCGGCCGAAAATGACGACCGCAAACGAATGCGACCGGCCAAAACGCGTAGTAACGGCCGCAAAAGGCGATCGCATCGCGTAAAATCGGCCGTAAATGACGATCAGACCGCGTAATTTCGGCCTTAACTAACGATTTCGTCATTTAATATTGATTATAAGCAATGTCTGGACCAGGTGAAATTGGCCAAATGACAACCGGGCCCTGTTTCTCCGGCCGGAAACGAATGTCAAACCGTGTTTTGTTTGTCAATACGTAATCCAGTTTGATTGTACTTGCCAAAACTTTGTATTGCTACTCATGTATTAGTTAGAAACCATGTTTAGATTATCAAACCTAGGGTGGTATCCAAATCCCATTACACTATTTTAAACTACCAACTGATGGCAAATACTCACTCGAAAATACTCGAAACTCGAAAATAATTGGCACTACTTGACTCGACTCGACTCGATTACAAAAATCACTACTCGCACATCCCTATAATAAGGTAACAGTAAAACAATGTTAGAGGTTATATAGACAAAACCGAAGTTTGGCAACTGCGATCGCTGATGACTAAGTCTTTGGTTAAGTAGGGGAGGGAGTGAGCAAGCAAGATAAAGAGAGAAAACAAATAGCGAATCTAATCCCAAACTTAACATTTTTAATCATTGAGACAAACTGTCTTATTTTGACTAAAACTAACTGTATTTTCAAAGAACCCAGAGTTCATATGTCTGGCCTCGACAGGACCATGTTGAAATTGGGGAAAACTATTGTAGTAATAATTCAGAAATATTTGTTTGCTAGAGTAATTATGATAAGTAGGCCTAGGCTAATCAAAGGACCAGGTAATTTTAATGGTACATACCTAAATTTAAAGTGACACGATTTACACAAATAATAAGAGTTATGAAATCAATATCAATATAATATCACTATCCTTCGACCTTCCTGAAGAAAGATGAATAGTTCATTTGGGTCTAGTTGTCCAAAGGGTAGTGGATTCGGTTCAGTTCAGACGTTGCGGCATTCTATATGTGGAGATGAGAGTAGAGGCTAGACACTGCTGCACTGGCTTGAGGTTTCTTGATATCGCATTTTAACGCACGCAGTTCAAAAATGTTTATGAGTTGATTATTAGCACTCACTAACATGTGACTGCGGTAGCCGGTAAAACTGGTTCACAAGATGGTGACACTGATTAGGTTACTTTTAACTAAAGTTTGAAAAACCTTGACAATTTGAGACTAAGAGGCTACAGCCCAGGCCGGTTGGGAAAAGAGTGTTTAATGCCTAAAATGGCGTACAAATAGGGAGAAACGAACTATTAATGGCAGCCATTATAGAGGAGTAGTTGAGGACACAATGAAGGTAAAAGCGGCGTGTGGTGGAGGAAGGAAACGGAAAGTACTTAATAGACAAATACAACATGCTCATGATGTTAATACTGCCATATTGTGCACCTCTCCCACTACAAGTCCAGTGGCAACAGGATTTATTCCTGTTAAGAAAACGAAAACAAATCATCTGGGTTCCTAAAGATAACACCTAATAACAACCTTACGCTCCTGACTTTTAAACATAAAATTAAAATTATTATATATGTATATATATACAGATAGGTTATGTGCTGTGCGTACATACACCTACTCTGTCTTATAGACTAGGAGTGTATCAGCTAAGATGCATTTCTTGATCTGTGCACATAGCACAAGTGTGTCGTGGGTTAAGGGATATCCCTGCTTGCTCGTGGGATTTTTTCCCAGAAACGGGATTTGGTCAATGAATTATCCCTGAGAAAACTTACCCTTTTTTAATTTTGTTTGATTTCTATACCCATTTTTTCGAGGGGGATGGGCAAACGGGTCGAGCACGGCCTGCATTCCCAGACTGATTTATGGCCGTTAACTTTCACCGCATGCACCTGCCCCTCAGGTGGCGCTAGCCACATTTTAAGAGTTATTTATGCCGCCTTGGTTATAAGCGGCGCGTATGCAATGAAAATTTATGCTAGAACTTTGTATGTTAATGTACGTTGAGCCGTCTTGCAAGCTCTGTATTTTATACAATTCGAAAGCCGTTTACTAAGTAATACATGGGATAGGAAAGGAACAGCTAATGTACATTCTTACAACTTTGTACAGAGAAATAACAAGCTCATGTCGATCGTCCTTCGACTAAAGAAGAAGTGCGGGCTCACCGTAGCCTGTATAACCCTCACCAAAAGTACAGCTGCAGGCGGCAGCTGCAAGCAGTAGGTTCAAGTAGCACATTACTACCCGTCTTCCTTCTTCCCACCCTTTCATAAGCAAAATACTAACTGAAAATAATCAGTATCACTCGACCTATAATAGAATTCAAATCTAAGCTTGGTTGGATATTTATTTTAGAAAATTGATCGCACCAATTCAATGCAGTACTGTTTCTTCAACAGTTACTGCAGAAATTACAACTGATGGAAGAACAGCAAGTAATAATAATAATCCGATTCAAGTAAACTTAGTTACTAGCATTACATATTCCGATGTAGAAGCAATAATGGAATCATTACTGGGTTTTGACTAACATTGTTTACTAATATATCCGTTTTTAATCTAAAAATTGTTAACCTTGACTTACTTAAACAACAATATAAGTTAACAAAATATCACTAAAACTTAGATATTCTTTTAACTATATACTTGGCCCGTCCTAAAACCATAGCTACAATGATTACAATCCACAAACTATCGCTAAAGCTAAGCTTTTACTCAGGATCGTGCAAAAGGTATCGAAACCTCGCAAAATACACATCGAATCAACCATATCTACCTCCACAACCACAGCCACAATCCCAACCACAACCATAACCACAACCACAACTATATCTCACCTATGATGCCACACAACACCTCCCCTCTATCACCCCCCCATCTACGTCACCCCCATGACGTCACACCATCTACGTCACCCCCATGACTTCGCATCATCTAGGTCACCCCCATGACGTCACACCTTCTACGTCACCCCAATGACGTCACACCGTCTCCGTCACCCCCATTACGTCACAATAACCCAGCGCAACAGCTGCTGCTGCTTCTATTGTTCTGGCCTAGCTCTCCAAACATCCCACTACTCTCGTTAATTTACTAACCTAATATTGAATTCAGGCAATAAATCCAATAAAGACACGTGTTTCCACATCAGCTCCAGTCATAAGCAGGGTTTATAACGTGCATTGTTTCACGGTGCTATTGTATTTTCGCTTGTGTTGGGGATATATTAGAGTTTTATTATACAGTCGCTGTCGTTGGCGGTTAAGTGGTTGCGTTGACAATTAAAAGTAAACAAATATCGATACAACAATATTTTATATTCCGTTTGTAAATTTTGTTTTAAAGTAGATATAATGAGGAAATTCTTACAAATATTGTGGGGTTTCAAATTAGGTCTCGTTTTTATTCATCGTTAGTCTAGTAAATTATTTTGAATTTGTATGGCTTTTTCGCCATACATGGTTAGGCCGTGCCCAATCAAAACGTAAACGAATCTCATTCACTTTAAAAAACACGATAAAGTAGTGGTATTAACATGTGTATAACCATAACATAACATGTGTATAATCGATACATCGATATGATTAGAGAAGGTGGACACTAAAAGTACTTTCAAGAATAAATAACAGTAAAAATTCAAACTTCAGAACTACATAACACTCAAAAATTTATAAAATGTAATACTAACCAATATAATCTTAACATCTACAAAATATAGTTTAGAACACTTAACAGATCTTGAATGATGAAATGCAATTTTAAAAATATCAATAACTAACGTAAATGCATTTATAACAATATATCACAGACTCAGTTCAAGTTCAATGGAAAAAAAGAATATGAAAAGTATAACAGCAAGTTTTCAAATCTATTCATAAGTCTATGACCATAAAAATCTGGTTTTGAAGCTAAAAACATCGCCGATGGACAGAAGCTGTCTTTAAAGTCTGGAAGTGACGTTACAGAACGGATCGATATCTTGTGGTAAAAGGGTTGCGCGACGCTGAATGTACTGTTTAGATCATTCACAGTCCCATGATGAAAGTCCAGGAAACATATTTCTTGATCTAGTAGCAGATTGAGTCTGAAAGTTGATCCTCTCAAGAAGTTCAGAGTTGTCGATCTGGTCATTAATAATTTTAACAGGAAGGTGATGTTATGAATGTTCGTTCTTATCTTAAAATAAGTTGGCGGGTGATGACCTCAAGAGGGACTTCAAGATAACGGCAGCCAGGACGTAAATCCACCAGAAGAAAGCGCACCTGGGCACCATTGGCCCGATTGATCAGGAACCCTTTGTGAGGACCAAATGACACATGAGTTTTTAATGAGGTCGACATATGCAATGTAGACTGCTCGTAATGTAGACTGCTCTAATTTATACTGCTCGTAATGTAGACTGCTCTTAATGTAGACTGCTCATAATGGAGACTGCTCGTAATGTGGACTGCTCGTAATGTAGACTGCTCGTAATGTGGACTGCTCGTAATGTGGACTGCTCGTAGTGTGGACTGCTCGTAATGTGGACTGCTCGTAATGTAGACAGCTCGTAATGTAGACTGCTCGTAATGTAGACGGCTCGTAATGTAGACTGCTCGTAATGTGGGCTGCTCGTAATGAAGACTGCTCTTAATGAAGACTGCTCGTAATGTAGACTGCTCGTAATGTAGACGGCTCGTAATGTGGACTGCTCGTAATGTGGACTGCTCGTAATGTAGATTGTTCGCAATGTAGATTTCTCGTAATGTGGACTGCTCGTAATGTAGACTGCTCGTAATGTAGACTGCTCGTAGTGTAGACTGCTCGTAGTGTAGACTACTCGTAATGTAGACTGCTCGTAGTGTAGACTGATAGTAGTGTAGACTGCTCGTAATGTAGACTGATAGTAGTGTAGACTGCTCGTAGCTCGGGAGGCTGTTGAAAATGGCTCAATATGTGTGGATTAGTCCAAGGCTTTTGTTAGCTTTGGTGCTGGAAAAGTTTACATAAAACTCATTGTTTAACGAGGAGTACCACTACAAGGTCGTTGACGTCATCCACCCTGTATTATAATGAAACACCCTGTATTCAGTAACGTACCACTACAAGGTCGTTGACGTCATCCACCCTGTATTATAATGAAACACCCTGTATTCAGTAACGTACCACTACAAGGTCGTTGACGTCATCCACCCTGTATTATAATGAAACACCCTGTATTCAGTAACGTACCACTACAAGGTCGTTGACGTCATCCACCCTGTATTATAATGAAACACCCTGTATTCAGTAACGTACCACTACAAGGTCGTTGACGTCATCCACCCTGTATTATAATGAAACACCCTGTATTCAGTAACGTACCACTACAAGGTCGTTGACGTCATCCACCCTGTATTATAATGAAACACCCTGTATTCAGTAACGTACCACTACAAGGTCGTTGACGTCATCCACCCTGTATTATAATGAAACACCCTGTATTCAGTAACGTACCACTACAAGGTCGTTGACGTCATCCACCCTGTATTATAATGAAACACCCTGTATTCAGTAACGTACCACTACAAGGTCGTTGACGTCATCCACCCTGTATTATAATGAAACACCCTGTATTCAGTAACGTACCACTACAAGGTCGTTGACGTCATCCACCCTGTATTATAATGAAACACCCTGTATTCAGTAACGTACCACTACAAGGTCGTTGACGTCATCCACCCTGTATTATAATGAAACACCCTGTATTCAGTAACGTACCACTACAAGGTCGTTGACGTCATCCACCCTGTATTATAATGAAACACCCTGTATTCAGTAACGTACCACTACAAGGTCGTTGACGTCATCCACCCTGTATTATAATGAAACACCCTGTATTCAGTAACGTACCACTACAAGGTCGTTGACGTCATCCACCCTGTATTATAATGAAACACCCTGTATTCAGTAACGTACCACTACAAGGTCGTTGACGTCACCCACCCTGTATTATAATGAAACACCCTGTATTCAGTAACGTACCACTACAAGGTCGTTGACGTCATCCACCCTGTATTATAATGAAACACCCTGTATTCAGTAACGTACCACTACAAGGTCGTTGACGTCATCCACCCTGTATTATAATGAAACACCCTGTATTCAGTAACGTACCACTACAAGGTCGTTGACGTCATCCACCCTGTATTATAATGAAACACCCTGTATTCAGTAACATTTGCCGATATTTCTTTACTAATTAATTTTTTCTCACAAGTTATTTATTAAACTTGTTTGTATAAATAAGCTTGATAATTTTTTCGGGACCACAAATACAATACTCCATTTTTTATACAATATACTATTCGTACATTATATAGTATAATTATTTTTAATTAAAAACATTCCATTCCTCCCTCACGAACAGGAGAGGTGAGGTAGACATAATATTGCATCTTGATAAGCTTCAATCCTCGGAAACGATTATTTGATGCTCACATTCAGAATATGTCGATAAAACGTCAACTTTGATAGATGGTATTCACACCATACAGAGTCCATTATATTTCTCAACAAAATTATATATGACCTTATCTTTTTTTGTGAAGATTTACTAATGAATTTTAACGTTTATTTTAAAACATTGACGTAATATATCGTTCCTCAACATATATATCACACATATTTTACCACTTACAGACAGAACGCTACTAATATAGTTAAGGTAAGTTTATTTATAACAAAAATAAACTGATAATGTACTAACTATCTACTTACATAAATGGTTTGATTATAATACGTATTTGAAAAATTATGGTTTTTTATCAGTTTTATATTTTAACCGAGTTTAGATTTTGAACTCTAAAGTAGCTAACAACGTTAACGTTCATATCCTTGGAATCTGGGAGAATTTAAACAGGATGTTCGGCTTCGAATGTTCGAAAATTTACTGGGTTAGTTAACAGGTCAAAATAAGCAACTAATACGATATAACATAGGGTGAATAAAAAGGTAGGATCTCCGTCCATTTGTTTTCATTTATTGATACAAACTAATATCTTTTGGGTAGTGATAATGACTTAAGGTGTAGTATATTTTGACATTATACAACATTTTGATTGTCCCCCAAATATAAAGTATTTTCTGGGAAACTCAATATTTTGAATGCAAACCCCCTTTGAGTGACCCCTCATTTTGAAGAATGATAAACAAGTAATTAAGAGGACGTTGGAGTCAGAAGAAATATCGTCGGTGACCCTAGCGCTACGGGCTATTTCAATATTAAAAACGCACAAAACATGTCCTTACTGAAAATCATATTTCTTTGTTACTGTACGACCTATTGATTTGAAATAAATGTTGTTTGAATCTTTATTAAGCTTTGATTAGGGTTTGCTTGGAGTTTTATTTTTTAATGACTAGGAAAAACTACAAAATATGTATACAAATATAGACTTTAAATTATTATATTTTTGGAAATATATTATTTTATTTATAAAATAGCGAGCAATTAACCTGCGTCTTCAAAATACCTTTAATTTGAGACATCTTTCATAATCTATGTAATAAGCAAGATATATGGTTTTAAGTTTAACATTGTTCTTATGGAGGTAAAATCCAACATGGCCGCTCTACAACGCCCTCTTAAATGGTGAAGATTAGTGGTCACCAGCTATTCCGTAACCCAAATGGCAGCCAGTCAAAATTCCAAAAAACCTTGTATTCAGTCTGGATGGCAATATGTTTCAGATTTATCTTTTGCTTTTACTAAGTTAAAATGAACGTATTCCCTTCGCGTTGTTATAAACATTAAGTGTACTATCTTTTGACACTGTTAAAAATTTTGAACGTCCCCCCAAAATAGGGATTTTTTGGGCAAATCAAAACTTTTTAATAAAAAAACCCTTCAAGCCCCTCATTTGTACTGCTCAGTAGAGAAAATACACCTAAAGTTAATATCACATCGCGAAGGGAATAAGTTTGTTTTTATTTAGTAAAAGTAAAAGATAAAAACTAAAAAAATATTGCCATCCATATTTTGAATACAAAGTTTTTTTTACATTTTGACTGGCTGCCATTTTGGGTAGGGAAGAGATAGCGGTCTCTAATTTCCACCATTTATCTAATTTTTTGTAGTTCTTCAAAATGGGGAGTCACACAAAGGGGGTTTACTTTACAAATTTTGAGATGCCTCCAAAATCCCCTATTTTTGGTGTGCATTCAAAATGTTGAATAATGTCAAAAGATACTACACCATAAGTTACTATCACTACCCAAAATATATTAGTTTATATCAACAAATAAAAAATAAGAGGGTCTAGACTATTTATTCAAACTATGTATTTCGAATACAAATTTTATGTGAGTATATCGTAACCGTTTAATGTCTATGAGTCTGTATGTTTTTTACACATACTAGGATTTGGGAAGCTTTATGGACCCGTCCAAGTGACGAGTTTTGTTTAATACTACAGATATACTCTTAACTCTGACAGGGATAAAACACTATATAATAACTGTGCGCATGAGAAAATACTTCTTGATGATCTTAAAACACTGAATAAAACGGGATATATTATAAACAAACTACAGTACTATTTTTTCCGTACTGTTCAAATACTGTTCACTACGGATATTTTATGAAAACAATACGATACGGTTTCATTGTGTGGTAAATATACCCTTGGTTGACATTTAGTATAAATACGTTGTTAGATTGCAAATTGAAAGCAGTAATTTCAAAAGCAAACTGCCATCTGTTTAGGAGCTTTGTTTCCGCTAATGACTTCAACAAATAATCACAGCTAATGAGCAAAACATTGCTCCTCTTAACCAAAGTTGGTTGATTTATCCACACATGAGTTTTATGAAATATTCACTTTAGGTTTTTATACCTTCTCGTTTATTATACAATAAGCGTTAGGTATCACACTAACCTATTGAATACTTATCGCTTTGGACTTACACATTGCATACTTATTTGGCAAATTATTTAAAGGGTCAAACAGCTAAAAGTTAACTTGACGTACCTGTCCTTTTTCACGAAGATATGTGCTTTCTTTTTAATCTGGGATATAAATATAATATTTTGTTTTAACTTACAACCGTAATTATTGTTAAATTATGGTTTGAACTTACTATCTCCGAGGGGATAGAAGTCCCCTGGAATCTGCCCATAAAAAATTTCAGGCGTTACCATTTGGTCACTAAGCTAACGCTTTATGGCGAATTCATTGTTCCCATTTGGTTAGTGCCTGCTGACACCATGCTACTGTAAAATGACTTACCTGTATTGCGTTTTGACATATAAGAACCATAGAACTATAAACATGGAACGCCGACGAGGGGTCTTTCTTCCTCCCGCCGACGAGGGGTCTTTCTTCCTCTCGCCGACGAGGGGTCTTTCTTCCTCTCGCCGACGTGGGGTCTTTCTTCCTCTCGCCGACGAGGGGTCTTTCTTCCTCTCCCCGACCAGGGGTCTTTCTTCCTCTCGCCGACGAGGGGTCTTTCTTCCTCTCGCCGACGAGGGGTCTTTCTTCCTCTCGCCGACGAGGGGTCTTTCTTCCTCTCGCCGACGAGGGGTCTTTCTTCCTCTCGCCGACGAGGGGTCTTTCTTCCTCTCGCCGACGAGGGGTCTTTCTTCCTCTCGCCGACGAGGGGTCTTTCTTCCTCTCGCCGACGAGGGGTCTTTCTTCCTCTCGCCGACGAGGGGTCTTTCTTCCTCTCGCCGACGAGGGGTCTTTCTTCCTCTCGCCGACGAGGGGTCTTTCTTCCTCTCGCCGACGAGGGGTCTTTCTTCCTCTCGCCGACGAGGGGTCTTTCTTCCTCTCGCCGACGAGGGGTCTTTCTTCCTCTCGCCGACGAGGGGTCTTTCTTCCTCTCGCCGACGAGGGGTCTTTCTTCCTCTCGCCGACGAGGGGTCTTTCTTCCTCTCGCCGACGAGGGGTCTTTCTTCCTCTCGCCGACGAGGGGTCTTTCTTCCTCTCGCCGACGAGGGGTCTTTCTTCCTCTCGCCGACGAGGGGTCTTTCTTCCTCTCGCCGACGAGGGGTCTTTCTTCCTCTCGCCGACGAGGGGTCTTTCTTCCTCTCGCCGACGAGGGGTCTTTCTTCCTCTCGCCGACGAGGGGTCTTTCTTCCTCTCGCCGGCAGCAACTACATCTCTGGTCAATCATAAACAAGCTTGTTATTAGTATCATTCAAACGAACTTCCATATTTATATAATGATAAAATCGTCTTCTCGTCAAGTAGTGCGTAGGGTTTATTTTATATTCAGTGTGTACCTGAATTACACCGACAAACTTTGGGATATTTTCCTGAGATTAAAAAAGTCATATAAGTATATAGCCTATCTAGCTTCGTTTTTCGTCTGTCCGTCTGTATGTGATTTTTATAAAAATTTCATAATTTACGAACCGCTTAAGATATGTTTTTAAAACTTATAAAACGAATATTGATGAGTATAAGGTCTTTTGTCTATGCATTTTTGGTTTTCTAACCTTAACTGTTTCAAGATGGCGGTCATTTTAATCATTCGTTAAACAATAACTCCGACATCGATAGGTTTTTAAAAGATAACGTTTTATTATAAACGTTATTAAAAATTTAATGACACCTAGATTTAAAAAATCGGATGACAAATAAGCGAGCTATGTAACCTCAGGCACGAAGCGCACGCGGGCGGCACGGTAGTTAAGTAAAACAATCATAGCTCGCTTTTTTCATAAATCTAGGAGTCATTGAATTTTTAATAACATTTACAATAAAACGTTACCACTATAAATTATTTGTTAAACCATCGATTTTGGAGTTATTGTTTAACGAATAATTAAAATGGCCGCCATCTTAAAACCGTTAAGGTTAGAAAACCAAATCCTCATAGGCAAATATACCTTACACCCATCAATACTCGTTGTAAGTTTGAAAAATATATCTTATGCGGTTCATAATATATGAATTTTTTGGTAAAAACCACATACAGACTGACAGACTGTAAACGAAGCTAGATAGGCTATATACTTAAATCACACTTTTTGTTTGTTTTGACCTCAGGAACAATATACCGTAGTTTGTCGGTGTATTTCAGAATCGGCCCTCCTACGAATTATTTTAAATATTTGATTTATGGAACATTTTAAATGCCTATCGAATTCAGTGAGCAGAATTTTGACATCACATATAACAATGGTTCAGAACAATTTCAAAATATTTAACATTTCCGATTACTTTAATTTTCAACTTTAACAAAAAGCAAGGATGTTTTAATATAAACAAAAATATAAGGATGTTTGGAACCGTACAAAAGTAATTCTATTATTTACAGAACAAGTTCGAAGGAATCGTTTCCTATTCTCTCGGATATTGAGATCCTCGACTGGATGTTATTCCAAATCAAATATCGAGTGTTTTGTTTCTGTGCCAAGTTATATTGGAAATCCATTATCAAAATAAGGTTCTCTGCTAATATTTCTTCAAATGCACAAGTGTTTGTTCCACTTGAAAATATCCACGTTTGTCGGTAACTTGTTATACATTGTATAGCACTGAAATTAAGTTACACATTTTAATTGCATGTTGAAATTAATTCCAGTTATTAATATTGTGTAACATTAGATGTTTAAATATAATTCGTTATTAGGTTTAATCAATAAAATTAGTTAACAAATTATCTAATTGGAAATAACACACGTATAAAGGCATTCGCAATGTAATGTAATTTCGTTGTAATTAAAGTAACACGCATATTTACAAATATGAAATTGAAATACATCGTAGTAAAATAAAAATTGATGTGTTATTAGGGAAATATCTTTTTTAAGGATTAAACAAATATATTAAATGTTTTACTGTATCTCGAACATAGAAAACCTGGCAGAATAAACATCACACCCTCTAACGCATAGAAAAAAATGAAGAGATGAAGTGGAAGGGATTTTTAAATGAGATATTTGTTTAGTACCACCCAACTTCTTTCTTTGATAAATAGCAATATAATTTAAAATCCATTATATAGATTATCAGAGAAAAGCTCTAAGCTTTTACAGTATTAATGAAAGTGCAAATGAACGTTGACGGTTAAAATTCCACGAGGATGTCTCTCCCTTAGGTAAAATGATTGCATTTATTTCCCTGCTTTCCCGCGATCGAAAGCTATTCGCTTTAAAAACTTAACCTAAACTCGATTGTTTAATTTTTGTATGGATAATAATTATATTAGTAATGTATTCCATAAAAGCATTACAGAGTTAAATAGTCATTATGCATAGGTTATGTTTAATATTTTACTAAACAGTTTTGACACCTAA
This sequence comes from Allygus modestus, assembly GCA_963675035.1. NCBI lineage: Eukaryota > Metazoa > Arthropoda > Insecta > Hemiptera > Cicadellidae > Allygus > Allygus modestus. Next base: position 15,032,169 of record OY776113.1, read on the forward strand.
TAATATTCAATATATAAGTTGTCCCGTAACTCTCTGGACAAAGGTGTAAAGCATTATTCCTTGGGTCAATAAAAACACATTTTACAATATAAAAATTGGGTTTCCCGTGCCTAGTTGTCCGTTTGTCTGTATGTATATGTTTTTCATTTTAAAAGTCATATTTTAAAAACTACGCAACCGAATTCAAGAAAAACTTAGGTCAAATGTTTTTGGTGATAGGGTCTATCAACACAAAAGTAATGGTGTAATTATATTTGAAAAATTCAAAATGGCGGCTACTTTTAATTGTATATTTTAAATTGCTCGAAAACCAGCCTTGCTACAAAATATTTACTAGAATAAATTCCTTTAGGGAATTATATGGCAAACTTAACCGCCTGTGAGAAACCGCCTTGAGGCCTTATTACATGGAAGCCTTAAGGTGTCAAGAAGAAAATGTTGACAATCGCATGACAGGTATACGTGTTTTATCAGTCTTGCAGCTGAAGATGTGTGTCCACCAGCTGTTTCCTCGTGTTGACAATTGAATGACGAGCATACGCGTTTTATCAGTCTTGCAGCTGAAGATGTGTGTCCACCAACTGTTTCCTCGAGTTGACAATCGAATGACGAGCAAACGCGTTTTATTAGTCTTGGAGCTGAAGATGTATGTCCGCCAGCTGTTTTATCGAGTTGACAATCGAATGACGAGCGTACGTGTTTTTTCAGTCATGCAGCTGAAGATGTGTGTCCACCAGCTGTTTCCTCGAGTTGACAATCGAATGACGGGCATACGTGTTTTATCAGTCTTGCAGCTGTGGATGTGTGTCTACCAACTGTTTCCTCGAGTTGACAATTGAATGACGGGTATACGTGTTTTATCAGTCTTGCAGCTGAAGATGTGATCCACCAGCTGTTTCCTCGAGTTGACAATTGAATGACGATCATACGTGTTTTATCAGCCTTGCAGCTGAAGATGTGTGTCCACCAGCTGTTTCCTCGAGTTGACAATCGTATGACGAGCATACGTGTTTTATCAGTCTTGCAGCTGAAGATGTGTGTCCACCAGCTGATTCCTCGAGTTGACAATCGAATGACGAGCATACGCGTTTTATCAGTCTTGCAGCTGAAGATGTGTGTCCACCAGCTGTATCCTCGAGTTGACAATCGAATGACGAGCATACGCGTTTATCAGTCTTGCAGCTGAAGATGTGTGTCAACCAAGTGTTTCCTCGAGTTGACAATCGAATGACGAGCATACGCGTTTATCAGTCTTGCAGCTGAAGATGTGTGTCCACCAGCTGTTTCCTCGAGTTGACAATTGAATGACTAGCATACGCGTTTTATCAGTCTTGCAGCTGAAGATGTGTGTCCACCAGCTGTTTCCTCGAGTTGACAATTGAATGACTAGCATACGCGTTTTATCAGTCTTGCAGCTGAAGATGTGTGTCTACCAGCTGTTTCCTCGAGTTGACAATCGAATGACGAGCATACGCGTTTATCAGTCTTGCAGCTGAAGATGTGTGTCCATCAGCTGTTTCCTCGAGTTGACAATCGAATGACGGGCATACGTGTTTTATCAGTCTTGCAGCTGAAGATGTGTGTCCACAAGCTGTTTCCTCGAGTTGACAATCGAATGACGGGTATACGTGTTTTATGAGTCTTCCAGATGAAGATGTGTGTCCACCAGCTGTTTCCTCGAGTTGACAATTGAATGACTAGCATACGCGTTTTATCAGTCTTGCAGCTGAAGATGTGTGTCCACCAGCTGTTTCCTCGAGTTGACAATTGAATGACTAGCATACGCGTTTTATCAGTCTTGCAGCTGAAGATGTGTGTCTACCAGCTGTTTCCTCGAGTTGACAATCGAATGACGAGCATACGCGTTTATCAGTCTTGCAGCTGAAGATGTGTATCCATCAGCTGTTTCCTCGAGTTGACAATCGAATGACGGGCATACGTGTTTTATCAGTCTTGCAGCTGAAGATGTGTATCCACCAGCTGTTTCCTCGAGTTGACAATCGAATGACGGGCATACGTGTTTTATCAGTCTTGCAGCTGAAGATGTGTGTCCACAAGCTGTTTCCTCGAGTTGACAATCGAATGACGGGTATACGTGTTTTATGAGTCTTCCAGATGAAGATGTGTGTCCACCAGCTGTTTCCTCGAGTTGACAATCTAATGACGGGCATACGTGTTTTATCGGTCTTGCAGCTGACGATGTGTGTCCACCAGCTGTTTCCTCGAGTTGACAATCGAATGACGAGCATACGTGTTTCATCAGCCTTGCAGCTGAAGATGTGTGTCCACCAGCTGTTTCCTCGAGTTGACAATTGAATGACGAGCATACGTATTTTATCAGTCTTGCAGCTGAAGATGTGTGTCCACCAGCCGTTTCCTTGAGTTGACAATCGAATGACGGGCATAAGTGTTTCATCAGTTTTGCAGCTGAAGATGTGTGTCCTCCGGCCTTTTCATTGAGTTGACAATCGAATGATTGGCACACTTATTTCATCAGTCTTGCAGCTGAAGATGTGTGTCCACCAGCTGTTTTATCGAGTTGACAATCGAATGACGGGCATACGTGTTTCATCAGTCTTGCAGCTGAAGATGTGTATCCACCAGCTGTTTCCTCGAGTTGACAATTGAATGACGATCATACGTGTTTTATCAGTCTTGCAGCTGAAGATGTGTGTCCACCAGCTGTTTCCTCGAGTTGACAATCGAATGACAAGCATACGTGTTTTATCAGTCTTGCAGCTGAAGATATGTGTCTACCAACTGTTTCCTCGAGTTGACAATCGAATGACGAGCGAACGCGTTTTATTAGTCTTGGAACTGAAGATGTATGTCCGCCAGCTGTTTTATCGAGTTGACAATCGAATGACGAGCGTACGTGTTTTTTCAGTCATGCAGCTGAAGATGAGTGTCCACCAGCTGTTTCCTCGAGTTGACAATCGAATGACGGGCATACGTGTTTTATCAGTCTTGCAGCTGAAGATGTGTGTCTACCAACTGTTTCCTCGAGTTGACAATTGAATGACGGGTAAACGTGTTTTATCAGTCTTGCAGCTGAAGATGTGATCCACAAGCTGTTTCCTCGAGTTGACAATTGAATGACGATCATACGTGTTTTATCAGCCTTGCAGCTGAAGATGTGTGTCCACCAGCTGTTTCCTCGAGTTGACAATCGTATGACGAGCATACGTGTTTTATCAGTCTTGCAGCTGAAGATGTGTGTCCACCAGCTGATTCCTCGAGTTGACAATCGAATGACGGGTATACGTGTTTCATCAGCCTTGCAGCTGAAGATGTGTGTCCACCAGCTGTTTCCTCGAGTTGACAATTGAATGACGATCATACGTCTTTTATCAGTCTTGCAGCTGAAGATGTGTGTCCACCAGCCGTTTCCTTGAGTTGATAATCGATTGACGGATATAAGTGTTTCATCAGTTTTGCATCTGAAGATGTGTGTCCTCCGGCCTTTTCATTGAGTTGACAATCGAATGATTGGCACACTTATTTCATCAGTCTTGCAGCTGAAGATGTGTGTCCACCAGCCGTTTCCTCGAGTTGACAATCGAATGACGGGCATATGTGTTTCATCAGTTTTGCAGCTGAAGATGTGTGTCCACCGGCCTTTTCCTCGAGTTGACATTCGAATGACGGGTACACTTATTTCATCAGTCTTGCAGCTGAAGATGTGTGTCCACCAACTGTTTCCTCGAGTTGACAATCGAATGACGAGCAAACGCGTTTTATTAGTCTTGGAGCTGAAGATGTATGTCCGCCAGCTGTTTTATCGAGTTGACAATCGAATGACAAGCGTACGTGTTTTTTCAGTCATGCAGCTGAAGATGTGTGTCCACCAGCTGTTTCCTCGAGTTGACAATCGAATGACGGGCATACGTGTTTTATCAGTCTTGCAGCTGAAGATGTGTGTCTACCAACTGTTTCCTCGAGTTGACAATTGAATGACGGGTATACGTGTTTTATCAGTCTTGCAGCTGAAGATGTGATCCACCAGCTGTTTCCTCGAGTTGACAATTGAATGACGAGCATACGTCTTTTATCAGTCTTGCAGCTGAAGATGTGTGTCCACCAGCCGTTTCCTTGAGTTGACAATCGAATGACGGGCATAAGTGTTTCATCAGTTTTGCAGCTGAAGATGTGTGTCCTCCGGCCTTTTCATTGAGTTGACAATCGAATGATTGACACACTTATTTCATCAGTCTTGCAGCTGAAGATGTGTGTCCACCAGCCGTTTCCGCGAGTTGACAATCGAATGACGGGCACATTTATTCCATCAGTCTTGCAGCTGAAGATGTGTGTCCACCAGCTGTTTCCTCGAGTTGACAATCGAATGACGGGCATATGTGTTTCATCAGTTTTGCAGCTGAAGATGTGTGTCCACCGGCCTTTTCCTCGAGTTGACATTCGAATGACGGGTACACTTATTTCATCAGTCTTGCAGCTGAAGATGTGTGTCCACCAACTGTTTCCTCGAGTTGACAATCGAATGACGAGCAAACGCGTTTTATTAGTCTTGGAGCTGAAGATGTATGTCCGCCAGCTGTTTTATCGAGTTGACTATCGAATGACGAGCGTACGTGTTTTTTCAGTCATGCAGCTGAAGATGTGTGTCCACCAGCTGTTTCCTCGAGTTGACAATCGAATGACGGGCATACGTGTTTTATCAGTCTTGCAGCTGAAGATGTGTGTCTACCAACTGTTTGCTCGAGTTGACAATTGAATGACGGGTAGACGTGTTTTATCAGTCTTGCAGCTGAAGATGTGATCCACCAGCTGTTTCCTCGAGTTGACAATTGAATGACGATCATACGTGTTTTATCAGCCTTGCAGCTGAAGATGTGTGTCCACCAGCTGTTTCCTCGAGTTGACAATCGTATGACGAGCATACGTGTTTTATCAGTCTTGCAGCTGAAGATGTGTGTCCACCAGCTGATTCCTCGAGTTGACAATCGAATGACGGGTATACGTGTTTCATCAGCCTTGCAGCTGAAGATGTGTGTCCACCAGCTGTTTCCTCGAGTTGACAATTGAATGACGAGCATACGTCTTTTATCAGTCTTGCAGCTGAAGATGTGTGTCCACCAGCCGTTTCCTTGAGTTGACAATCGAATGACGGGCATAAGTGTTTCATCAGTTTTGCAGCTGAAGATGTGTGTCCTCCGGCCTTTTCATTGAGTTGACAATCGAATGATTGGCACACTTATTTCATCAGTCTTGCAGCTGAAGATGTGTGTCCACCAGCCGTTTCCTCGAGTTGACAATCGAATGACGGGCACACTTATTCCATCAGTCTTGCAGCTGAAGATGTGTGTCCACCAGCTGTTTCCTCGAGTTGACAATCGAATGACGGGCATATGTGTTTCATCAGTTTTGCAGCTGAAGATGTGTGTCCACCGGCCTTTTCCTTGAGTTGACATTCGAATGACGGGTACACTTATTTCATCAGTCTTGCAGCTGAAGATGTGTGTCCACCTGCCGTTTCCTCGAGTTGACAGTCGAATGATGGGTACACTTATTTCATCAGTCTTTCATCTGAAGATGTTTGTCCACCAGCCGTTTCCTCGAGTTGACAATCGAATGACGGGCACACTTATTTCATCAGTCTTGCAGCTGAAGATGTGTGTCCACCAGCTGTTTTCTCGAATTATTCGTACGGCCCACTCTTTACCTAAAACCCGGCCGGCTTGCTTACTTGAAACTGTGTTAAAATTAGTTTCGTATAGCCTATAAATTTAGAATAATGATAAACATAGTTCTCTGAATGCAACGTAGCTTTCAATCTTACTTTTTTCTTTATATTATTTATCTGCTAAATTTAATCCTTACTGAGGTAATTTCATTACCTTTTTTTAAGTTAATAAAATTGTCTCATGTCAATAATGGGGGGGACGAGTAGAAAAGCAGAATTACTGTGGAATGATCGTCTTGAAAATAGTAGGAGGCCCTTGAACCTCAGAAAACTAATTTTGTAGGCAAACATTCCAGACCAATTAATTAAAACTGAACCCTCTATTTGTATTTTTCAGAGCAGATCTTTGACATTCCTTACGCATTAATTTCTACGAGATAAAATGCTGGAGTAAATTATTTCAATACACAAACGCAAATAAGTTTAACCTAAAACGATATGTGAATTTGTACTGTACCAAAAAGTACTAATGCAGCGTAATATGCATGATAGATTATTTTAAATAAAATAACCCAAGCTTCACCGCACTCGCTCAGGTCTATGGTTGGACCCGTATGTGGATTCGTTGAAAAAAATTCAAAACCGTTCAGTGTGTCTCTCTTGACGCAACACATTACTTGATCAACTACCCCGTGATGGACAAGATTGATTTTTTTCTCATTGGTTAGTGTGCCCTTATTTATTCATATTAGCCTTATAGAGTTGATATGTGGGAATTCGATAGAGAATAAAACAAAGATCTAGCATAATAGGGTAGTATAATGTAGATCATCTGAAACCCACGGAAACATAATTATTTGTTCAAAAGCAGGACTATTAACATTTCCACGTATTTATGTTTTCCCTGCCTTAATTATTTTAGACTAATAATTTAGTTACTCAAGTATATAGTGCTTACCAAGTTGAGGCGTAAAAATTAGTCAATTTATTTAACTACCGTCTGATTAATTTAAGTCTTGGATATGTTTTACACCTCAAATAATATCAGGTTATATCATAATTATTTTAATATTCGATACTAAGCACAGTTTAATTATTACTACCACATTAATATCTATATCTTCGAAGATTAATAACCAATTGAATTCATGGGATGTGATGTTGTTCAAGTTGGCTGACTATAGGATATTTAATTTACCTTGACTATTATGTTTATAAAGTGTTATGTTTTATTTTTTTAAATGTTATTATTAATTTAAATAGTAACTAATTTTTAACTTTTGTTTTTGTACATTTTTTTATTGACGAATTTTATTGATGCTCGGATACGACTCCCTTGGACAGAGACTTGTGCTAATTGATAGAAACCGTAAAATTTCGTAGCATCACACATGTTATTTGACAGAGGAGTTACGTTAATTGTCAGAATCTAAAAATATTTGTATAGAAGTACTTTAAAACGTTTATATCATAGTTCTACATTATCCCTCTATAAATTATCCCAAACTGAAACATATTACAAAATCTTTAAATATATTTATGTAGAATTTTCATTAAACAACAATTTTGAAATGTAGGGCCTATAAGTAGTTATGTAAGTGTAAGGTTTCATGGTTCTTTGACATTTATGTTAAAATATATTTGTGATTGAAATTTCGTCTCTTAGTGAACTGGTGGCTGGTATGGGTGTTTGAACTATTCAGTGAACGAGTCACTGTGGTTGGGGGGTTAGTTATTGAATGGGTGGGTGTAAAGGGTGTTATTAAGGTTTACATTGGCTAATGGTGGAATATGAATATGACAAGGTTATGGTAATGGTTACTTGGTGGTATATATTGAACAAATTCACTAGATATTGTGGAGGATAATGGACAGTTCACATTATTCTAACGTGTATACACTCATTGTTCATTTATATTTGCCAATATAACATCTAGGTGATAATCTATATATTTTAATGTGTATAAAATAGTTTTATATGGGCTGTGAACCCCTTATTGTATCCGTTTGTATCCGTTTGTATCCGTTTGTATCCGTTTGTATCCGTTTGTATCCGTTTGTATGATGTTTTTGGGGTCAACGTTTTTGAAACGGCCGATAGCAGTTGAATTTCTAACTTGTGGGCTACCTTGGATTCAACACCAAGCGAAACCCGCGGGTGACGGCAGGTGGCAGGTGGCGGGTTTGGTTTGTGTTGGGTTTCGCGAAACCTGCGGGTCACTTTGGCATTAAAACTTGTTTGAAAGTGGTTTTATAACAACCAGACGCTTCGTTTGGAGATCCTGGAGTCAAACATATTATTCGTTCAAGATTGTATATTTTTACAAAATAATATTGGGGGTTTATATATATATGTGTGTGTGTGTGTCTGTGAATGCAATAGTAAATACAGTACGTGTATTACAAGACTATATATTTTGAAAACGTGGACAATTAGTTATTAATTCTCAAATTTAAGTATTTATCTAATTTGCTTAGTTTTCTTAAGTTTGTAATACAGTATCATTATACATTTATACTATACCGGGGTTTAAATAAAATCGAATACAGTATACAGCAGCAAACCCGCGTACTCAGCGAATTTCCAATGCATATAAATGTATCTTAATACCAAATAAAGCCACATACCAAGTTTCATCAATATACATTCATAAACAAAATATGACATTTTAATTATTCTCCATTAGAATAACATGGCGACCGATTATGCGGGTTTGCTGAAGGAAGGGACACAAAAATTGGGGTTTTATACAAATATCAATATAACAACTAGGCAAAGCCACATACCAAATTTCATTGCTTTATTTTCATAATTAAGGGAGATAACACGTTACTTGTCCTCCATAAGAATAACATGGGGCTGAGTACGCAGGTTTGCTGCATACCAGTTTTTATTCGTTTATGTTCATAATTAGGGGAGACATAGCATTTAATTATTCTCCATAAGAATGGGCTGAGTACGCAGGTTTGCTGCAACAAGGAATAGAAAAAATGGATTTCTATGCTAATATCAATAGAACTTAACTAGGTAAAGTCGTATACCAGTTTTTATTCGTTTATGTTCATAATTAAGGGAGACATAGCATTTAATTATTCTCCATAAGAATGGGCTGAGTACGCAGGTTTGCTGCAACAAGGAATAGAAAAAATGGATTTCTATGCTAATATCAATAGAACTTAACTAGGTAAAGTCGTATACCAGTTTTTATTCGTTTATGTTCATAATTAAGGGAGACATAGCATTTAATTATTCTCCATAAGAATGGGCTGAGTACGCAGGTTTGCTGCAACAAGGAATAGAAAAAATGGATTTCTATGCTAATATCAATAGAACTTAACTAGGTAAAGTCGTATACCAGTTTTTATTCATTTATGTTCATAATTAAGGGAGACATAGCATTTAATTATTCTCCATAAGAATGGGCTGAGTACGCAGGTTTGCTGCAACAAGGAATAGAAAAAATGGATTTCTATGCTAATATCAATAGAACTTAACTAGGTAAAGTCGTATACCAGTTTTTATTCATTTATGTTCATAATTAAGGGAGACATAGCATTTAATTATTCTCCATAAGAATGGGCTGAGTACGCAGGTTTGCTGCAACAAGGAATAGAAAAAATGGATTTCTATGCTAATATCAATAGAACTTAACTAGGTAAAGTCGTATACCAGTTTTTATTCGTTTATGTTCATAATTAAGGGAGACATAGCATTTAATTATTCTCCATAAGAATGGGCTGAGTACGCAGGTTTGCTGCAACAAGGAATAGAAAAAATGGATTTCTATGCTAATATCAATAGAAATTAACTAGGTAAAGTCGTATACCAGTTTTTATTCATTTATGTTCATAATTAAGGGAGACATAGCATTTAATTATTCTCCATAAGAATGGGCTGAGTACGCAGGTTTGCTGCTACGGGAGCCTTTGTCAAAAAAATTTTTTTTGAGGAAATATCAATGGTCCACAACCAGATTAAGCCGTATACCAAGTTTCGTCAGTATACGTTCATAAATAAGCGAGATATAAAAATTTTCTTTTCCTCCATAAGAATAACATTAGACAACGTACTGTGTTTAGCACTTTAAATATCTCGGTAACCAATTGACGTAGAGGAATGATCGAAATACCAAATTGTGTGTTTTTTTAAGCTGAATCGAATGGGGAAAACTAATATTTGACTACTTCAAAAATGATATGTCAAAAATTCAAAATACCCATTGTTGGGGTACAAAACCCCCCCAAAATACCCCTTTGGATAGAGCGATCTGGCTGGTTTTCGAACTTAAAATCATAAATGTTGCTTTACACGTTTATACCAAATTTCATAAAACTCGGATCATTTTCACGAGAGTTATCGTGCTAACGGACACACATATATATATTATACACACAGTTTCGAACGACTGGTGTTTTTGGGGTCTGGGGACCTCAAAACGAAAAGTTATCATGGTCCCGGGTCTTACAATGCCGACTACGGTAATAGCTTCTTCCCTATAGGGGAAATTCGCTAAAATTATAATTTTGTATATATTTTTTATATATTATACTATGTAGTATCGCATTGGGGAAACGCTTTTAACTGACACAACTTTAATTCGTCATATTAAACCTTAAATATGTTTTTAGTATTAAAGTAATTAGTTTGCAAATTATTCATTAAAGTTACTGTGGCCTGTTACGGCCACCTACCAAGTTTCATCAATATACATTCACAAATAAACAAAATATGACATTTTAATTATTCTCCATAAGAATAACATGGCGGCTGAGTATGCAGGTATACTGTTATTTTTCCAAATACTGGTATACTGTTATAATACTGTTATAATACTGTTATACTGTTTTTAAAATTAAGGTATAAGCATATTATGTTTCAGCCGTATTTTAAATGTTAATAGCTAATCATTGAAATATTAAAAACTCTGTTTAGAACTTAATAATTGTAAGCTGACACAGAAATTGATATAGGTTAGATATATTTATTTTAACCCGAGAGGTACGTGTGCATAGACATGACAGCAATATATTACTCCTAAAAGTATATAAATGAGTCCACCGCTTGTATGAATATTTTAAAATTATTCGAGTCAACTTAGTTGTAAACTACTCTAATAAGTTGGGGGTTGGACGATTTAATACCACGTTTTGAAGGTAAGTTATCATATAATTACCAGCTTCCTTTTATGATTAAAGTTATTTGATCCAAACAATTAATTAATTTACAATCCTAGTACATGGAGGTCTTTGTAAAAAATTTCTTTTGAATCATTCATTTCGTCCTCATAAAACTGTTAGGCCCCCCTTTCTCATGAATGCATAATCCTTGATCTAGACGGAACGTAGAACCCAGCAACTTTGCCTATTCTTCCAAGAGCTAAGTTAAGCCTGGGGTTCTAGGACTGTCTGGGTTAAGCATTGAGCCTAACAACTAAATGAATATGGGTTGTAACAAACTACTTTGAAAATTGAGGATTTGGTTAATTTAACCAGTCAAGCCGTTTGGTCAACTTAGACAATATAGGTTTTAACAACTACATTTGTGATTAATCCAACTACTTTGAAACAAATTAGTTATTTTAACCAATGAATTTATTGGTTAACTTGACTTATAAAATTGTTTGTTCCAACATATATTTTTTAACTCTCTGAGCTTAGTTAATTGAACTCATACAAATAGTTGTCCAACCTCTGAAATTGGTTGAACTAACTTATAAAAAAACTTGGATTAAAACTTGGATTAACCAATCATTCTCCTCTGTGAACGATCTGGTTTTTGAACTCAAAGTCATAAATGTTACTCTCAACACTTGTGCCAAATTGTATCAAAATCGGGCGCTTCTTTCAAAAGTTATCGCGGTAACGGACACACACATATATATAAATTTGAACAAATGCCGCTTTTGGCATCCCGGGACCCTAAAACGGTTATCGTGGTCTCGGGCTTAAGTCTTACCGCGAGACCTGCGGTAATAGCTTCTTCCGCGGGGGGGGGGCGGTTTCCGAGCGGGGGGTTTAAAAGCCGGACGCGTCGCTAGTTAGTTAGTAGCCGATCGTCTGAGGACACCAAGCAACGGCCGCGCCCAGACTGACTGACGAGATTGCGACGCGCGCCCAGACGCCCAGAGCTTTTTTGGTATGTGATTCATTTTGCCTTACATCTAGAAGTATAATTCATTTTTGAGTTACTGGGGTTATTTATTCAGATATTTTGATAAGAGAAATATACTATTAAGGGGAGGAAGTCAATATTTAGAAATATTTAGAAATATTTAGAAATGTCATGGCTAAAGAATCAGTCTTAGTAAGTAATAAGGCTGGAAGGTCCGTTACGTCATAGTATTATTAGTTAATCTCCTGTTGGGCGTCGTAACGCAGAATAACAAGAGGCAGTTTACAGAATAACATGGGGCACGAGTATGCAGGTTTGCTGCAACAAGGAACAGAAAATAATGGGTTTTTATGCAAATATCAATATAACTCATCTTAGTGAAGTCACATACCAAGTTTCATCCGTGCTAAACGTTTATAATTACTCAAGAGTTGTATGTTCGTGCGTTTTATTTGAGTTTTTTTTACTACGTAATATGTAAATTTGCAATTATTATATTAATATCCCTATAGATATAACATTATGATGCGAGTTTAAAGTTTGAGATACCTCTATTATACTATTATAATCATAACTTCAATTGTTATATACATAACACCAAAACCTTCTGGCATTGACTATTGTTTGATTTCAAATGAGTAGTTGTACAGTATCAATACAGTTTAACAAGCTGAAAGCCGTTTTTATAGATGGGAGACATGATGTAATTAAAGTTGTTTTATTGATAGTATCGTATGTTTATTAGGCTGATTTTATACTAAAACTGTTATTATCCTGGGTGACACAAAACAACAATTGTTTCTCGAGTTCTATTATTCCGGTTTAGGCATTGTATAGTTTTCGGTCTTACAAATGATGGTTTTCTATTGTGCAGTGTATTGGAAATATATAGTAACTTCCTCTCCTTGATTTGTACTTGATTTGTACTTGATTTGTACTTGATTTGTACTTGATTTGTACTGGTGATTCTCCCTCCACGTGGCATCTTACGGGTCACTGGTAAATTACATTCTGAGTGTACTGGCTTACCAATGTTTTAATATCCGGTTCTTTAAACGCCCCGGGCGACTCCCGCCATCGTCACTACCGTCACTACCAGCTGTGCCAAGGTTGTGCCAAGGTTGTGCCACAGGGGTCAACGGTCAGACGTGTGCGTGACCTCTGCGCTCTGTGCTGATCCGCGACTGCTGACGCTGTTAGTGCTTCCATTATGGAGACTGACAAGAAGAGGACTGATTACAGATCGTGTGTGAAATTCTACTAGACATTCAGGATTTATGATCAGGAATTAATTTTTATTTCGAAGGGATAGCGAAGCTTTTACTCAACGGCTAAACAATGAACCCTTTAAAATAGCAAGCAAGGAATAATTAATCGTTGGTACAGTTCTGGATTATTTGTACTGGAATTAAACTACTTTGATTTGAGATGAGTTCCTAGCTCTGATGAGATTTGCCACGTCAGGCTGGAGCAGTATATTTGGTAATATCGAAAACAGTCCCAGTTTCAGTACTAGCCGTAGTAAGTTTCACAACAATAGGCGGTTGATTACGGTCTCACAAGGAGAATAAATTCTAAAATAAAAATACCCCCGTCGCAGCAAACCTGCATACTCAGCGAATTTCCAATGAATATATAACACGATTCCACTTAACGGGATTCACAAGAAATGTATTCACAAACAAGCGATATTTAAAATATTAATTATTCTCCAGGGCATGAGTAGATTTGCTGCAACAAGGCACACAAAATAATGGGTTTTTATGGTAATATCAGCTTAGTGAAGTCACATACCAAGTTTCATCCATATACATTCATAAATAAGCAATATATAACATCTTTATTATTCTCCACAAAAATAACATGGGGACCAAATACCTAGGTTTGCTGCTACGGGAACCATAGGTGAAATTTTTTGTGTGCAAACAGCAATAAACCACAACCAAACACAACCAGATGAAGCCATAAATTTCGTCAGTTTATGTTCATAAACAACCGAGATATAAAATTTTTCTTTTTCTCCGTAAGAATAACATTGGACAACGTGTTTAGCACTTTCAATATCTCAGTAACCAATTGACGTAGAGCAATGATCAAGATACCAAATTGTTTGTTTTGTTAAAGCTGAATGCAACGGTATAAATTAAAATTTGATTTAAATGATAATTACATGAGAAAAATCCAAAAAACCCATTTTTGGGGTACAAAACCCCCACAAACCCCCCCTCCCATAGTCCGATTTTTCTGGTTTTCGAACTTAAAGTCATAAATGTCAGTTTACACATTTGAGCCAAATTTCATTAAGATCGGACCCTTTTTACGAGGCTGGCCCGCCCATTCATACGGGACAGAAAACCAGCTTTTGTCCAATGATGTTTTGTGATTCGTCAGACCGAAAACAATTATATCTGTCGGGGCCAACCCGGTTCGCCCGAGCGGCGGCCATTGCTCGCGGGGTCAGATGGCGTCGTTCAGTCACAATACCCCCGGGCCCGATCGTGTAAATGTTGTTACAGTATATCTCATTACATTCAACAAACAAGCTTGATCCTTAACATGTGTTACTGTTACATAACTTGTATAAGATAAATTACTTTCTCATAAATATCGGCTTGACTCAAGTTTGAGTAACAACCGTTGCTTAGCTGTATTACTTAAACTTATTTGGAACGAGGTAAATTGACAGTAACAACATTGGACTGCCCTTCTTAACAAACTTTAATGTTTGTCTGAGTTTTGGAATAAAGGATAGGGTAATTTTACAAATATAAGACGTCGATGGGTCTTGCAGAAACGAGTCCATTCGTGCAGAAGCTCAAGTACACCAGGAACTGTATAATCGACTACATTCAGCTAAATCTAATTCAATCTTTTGTATGAACAAAATCTGCTGGCAATTGGTTCATTGGTTCGTTGTTAAGATAAAACGCATAGTACGTTTTCAAGTTGATTTCACCGCTAAAATACGAAATTATTAGATGCTAGACCCGGTCTGTTTCATAAGTCGGTGTTACCGAAGACTCTTAAAGTAACTATTTGTAACGCAAATTTATGGTTTGAAAAACAGTATTATTTATTTTTGACTGAATAATTAATAAATAATCTGAAAAGTAGGCTTTCTTAAACAGTCCTTATAACACTCATGATTACTGACTACATAGCACTCATGAGTTGGAATATCTCATGTCTCCAGACTGTATCTGATTATGTTCGAGTCCTGTGCATGCATTCATGATCTGGACACTCCGCATTTCTCTGAGAAGGGGCATCCACACCTATTAAACTATAGCAAGAAACAACTTCTTCATTAGCATAGTAGCTGTCATTACTCACGGGTGTAATAAAAAACGTATTACAACACTTAAAAATAGGTTTACACTTATATTGTATTCAAACATCAGACGGCAACCGAGTACAAATTGTGATGATGATTCAAAATAATAAATACGCCCGTCGCAGCAAACCCGCATACTCAGCGAATTTACAATGGAGATATAAATTTCTTAGTACTACATAAAGCCAATTACCAAGTTTCATAAACACGTATTCACAAATAAGCGATATATACAATTTTAATTATTCTCAATAAGAATAACATTGGGGTTGAGTATTGTTGCTGCAACAAGGAACACAATAAATGGGTTTTTATGCTACTATCAATATAACTCAACTAGTTGAAGTCGTATACCAGTTTTTATTTATTTATGTTCATAATTAGGGGGGACATAGCATTTCATTATTCTCCAGAAGAATGGGCTGATTACGCAGGTTTGCTGCAACAAGGAACACAAAATAATGGGTTTTTATGCAAATATCAATAGAACTCATCTAAGTGAAGTCACATACCAAGTTTCATCCATATACATTCATAAATAAGCGATATATAACACCCTTATTATTCTCCATAAGAATAACGTGGGACCAAATACCTAGGTTTGCTGCAACAAGGAACACAAAATAATGGGTTTTTATGCAAATATCAATAGAACTCATCTAAGTGAAGTCACACACCAAGTTTCATCCGGGAGCGTTAAACAAATCCCATTTCAATTTGTTTATTTAATATTCAGTAATTATGATGAGTGTAAATTTGAAATCTCCTAAAAATATAAATTCATATCCATCCCGCGCCATTGATTAAGAACCCACAAGTTTGGCTTTTTAGCTGAATGTAACCGTTGAGGGTAGTACCAAAACACAAATACAACAAATAAAATACCCCCGTCACAGCAAACCTGCATACTCAGCGAATTTCCAATGAATATATAACATAACACATTAAAACGCTTAACAGGATTCATAAGCGATGATGCTGTGAAAAAAACCTTAGCAAGAAACCTTATGTAGAATAAATTTCCTCACAGAGTAGCACGAATATTCCCCACTTTGACATAAATTATTATTACTAAGATAATTAAAATTTAAAGATTGATTTTTCATTTTTGCATTTTAACAAATCTGCATACAACCAAAAATTCTCTTGCTGCCATCTGAAATGCTCTGGCGAACCAATGGTTTGAGAAAGTGTGTCTCATGTAGGATACGAAGGCAAGTCAAACCGGAAATGCGGTCACGTTAACGGAAATGTAGCCACGTTCCGCTCCGTTTCACTTCTCCGAGTTCCGCTTGGGAAACATTTTGCTCAAACAAATCTGGAAAACCTTAAATTATTATAGGTCATCACTTCAACCAAAATAACTCAGCCAATATGTTTTTGGTCAATGGATTAATAAGAGTCCTATGAATAAAAACCTACTCTCTGAGTACAGCCATAGCAGTTAACTAATAAAGTGCCTATTATTGTACACTCAGACTGTACACAACCGGGTGGTGGGAAGCGTAGATTAATCTCCGGTTCAACTTTATGGAGCAAGCTATATTGATTTATCAACAATGGTTTTAATAAATTGATTCTCAATAAAATTCAAATACCATAGAAAAAAAGAGTAAACATTTAAGAGCAGTCGCGTTTTTCCAACGTGAGTTTATTATTTTTATGAACGAAAAATAAACTTAATATTTGAACACACACTTTGCCAAAAATAACATTTTACAAGAGTAAACTAAAACTTGTCGTGGTATATCTGAACTGCCTGTTGGGTAAAATGCTTTTGCATGCTTGTAACGGGGTTTGAACCGTATGATTAATTTTGGATGGTAAAACGTTTTACGAGGTGTTAAAGGATAGGATAAATTTGTATATTAGTGTGTGTAGTAATTTGTTTACTTAGGTTTTCAAGACAATAATTGCGAGAAAGAAAATCTTTATATATCATTCTATAAGCGAAATTTTTAAGTCAAAATTGTGGGATGGTGGGAGACGACTCAAATTAAAGGTCTTGATCCCGGGGAATCGGGAATACCCCCGTCGCAGCAAACCTGCGTACTCAGCGAATTTCCAATGCATAATATTTGAATACCACATAAAGCCGCATACCAAGTTTCATAAAAATATATTCACATATAAGCGATATATACAATTTTAATTATTATCCATAAGAATAACATTGGTAATGAGTATTGTTGCTGAAATGAGGAACATAAACAATTGGTTTTTATGCAAATATAAATAGAAACCATGCGAAGCCACATACCAAGTTTCATCAATATTCAATCATATAGCCACATATGATTTTAGTTATTCTCCATAAGAATAACATTGGGGATGAGTATTGTTGCTGCAACAAGGAACACAAAATAATGGGTTTTTATGCAAATATCATTAGAACTCATCTTGGTGAAGCCACATACCAAGTTTCATCCATATACATTCATAAATAAGCGATATATAACATTTTAAGTATTTTCCATAAGAATAACATGGGGACCAAGAACCTAGGTTTGCTGCTACAGGAACCATGGGCGAAACATTTTTGTTGTGCAAACAGCAATAAACCACAACCAGATGAAGCGATAAATTTCGTCAGTTTATGTTCATAAATAACCGAGATATAAAATTTGTCGTTTTCTCCATAAGAATAACATTGGACAACGTACTGTGTTTAGCACTTGTAATATCTCAGTAACCAATTGACGTGGGGCAATGATCAAAATACCATGTGTTTATCATTTTCTGTTTTTAATTAATAAGAGATAATGTTTCGATAAAACAGCTATTTTTGTAAACAGTCTATTTGTCCAAACGTGGCATTTAAAAAATTACATTATCATAGTTTTATATTAGGAGTATATCTTAACATAACCGAAAGGCATAAATATATGTTCATTATATAAATAAAAAACCTACTTGAATGTCAACTCTCATAATGGAAATAAAATACCCCCGTAGCAGCAAACCTGCGTACTCAGCGAATTTTTAATGCATAATATTTGAATACCATATAAAGCCGCATACCAAGTTTCATAAAAATATATTCATATATAAGCGATACATACAATTTTAATTATTATCCATAAGAATAACATTGGTAATGAGTAGATTTGCTGAAATGAGGAACATAAACAATTGGTTTTTATGCAAATATAAATAGAATTTAACTAGGCAAAGCCACATACCAAGTTTAATCAATATTCAATCATAAGTAAGCACTATATAACATTTTAATTATTCTCCATAAGAATAACACGGGGACCGAGTATCTAGGTTTGCTGCTACAAGTAACTAAAAAAATGGGGTTTTATACAAATATCAATATAACTCAACAAGGGGAAGCCACGTAGCGTACATTTCTCAAGTATTTCAGCTTGAAACTTAATCTTTTTGGGGATAAGGAAAATACACATTCTATATATATATATACGAGTGAACCCAGACACATTGTAAGCACTTCACAGATTCACTCGGGTGGCAATTATTTTTCTAATCGTTTTAATCAATGGCAATTTTTATCTCGAGAGGTACACCACGTATTCATTTTGCATTCACGTGTCAAAACTAATTCTTTTCATCAGCGTGTTATTAATCCTATGATTAAGGTTTTCGATTAATAGCTGCCAAGAATGAAATTCATATGTCGGGGTGTCTGTTTCTTTGTGTACGAGTTTTGGTACGACTGTCCATCATTAGGCATGCGGGTCAGTTTTTTACTAAGTCACAATCTTGCAAACCTTAAGCGAATACCTTGGCAATAATTATCATTAGTTAAGTTTCTTATTAGCTTTGTTTCGTGACTGGTATTTTGAATGATATATTTTAGTATCATGAATTGATTTGTTCAATAACTCGAGAAAACGAAAATTGGGAACTAAAAAGTGTTTCACTGAAAAGGTCAAACGGTGATAAATTAAACCGGTCTCTACTAATGACCAGTTCAATATTGATCTGTAAACGTGAAGCCTTTTAAGTGTATAATGCAAATTACTTCAGGATTAATTGTTTTTGTAATTAGACATGTCAATCTGATAAATAAACGAGTTCGCACGCAGCACGCTGACGTGAGGGAAGTGAATTTCCACATAAAAAATTTAAAAACCCCAAATTAGTCTAAAAACATACTTGTATTCCAATTTTTATTGAAATCTGAATTTGTTGGCTGTTCTGATGCTCCTGGTTTCATTTACCTTCAAAGCTGGGCATTATAATGTTAGAAGAAGGTCCAGTCGGGCTTTAAAGTAGGCGTGAGGTTGCTGGGGATGATAAAAGTACTCTAACAAAGGAGTAGCAGACTTTTCTAAAACCCATAAGACAACGTACTGTGTTTAGTCTAAACACATTTTCTTTAATAAATATTTATGCTAGGATGACGAGAGGGGGCTTAAAACTTTCGCCTCACTAATTCCCATCTTTATACGTGGATTAATTATACTCGATGGAGTCTCGATAATAATAAATGAAAAGGTCAAATACTGTTCCCTTCACTGCCGTGGTTGCAGCTGTATTCAATTACCGTGGACCAGTTGTGATCTAGTTTCCTTGTTTTCTCTTGTTCGCGGTTCGCGAATTAGCCCGACTCCCGGCTGGCCCTCCAAGGACCGGTTCAGCGGCTTTTAATTTGCAAATGAGAACCGCGAGAGTTGCGGACAGATTGGTTCCTGGGGACTTTCCACTGCTGGGTGACTGGGGAGATGGTGATGACCCCCCACGCCTTACATTCTGCTGAGTTGGTTGTAACTGGCCATTCATTTGATTGTTGAAACTCAAAACTGCTACCGTACACGTTAAGACGTTGGTCCCAGTCAACAGATCGTGTTAGAGACACTAGTGCGACCTAAAACTCCGACAACAGGCCTAGGCCAGAAGTAAAGACGAACTTTACTATTCTTTACTGGCGTATAAAACCTTCTTTATTGCAATCGAGAGTAACTATTGCATTGCAAGGTCCAGATTACAAAATTTTGCATAAGACCAATATTAAGTTGCCCTAGATTTTTCGCCCGCAGTCTTCAGGACTACCAACATCCTGAATTTATTTCGACATAAAACCTAGAATTTAATTTTCCCAGCTGTTTGTCATGAACTCATAAATCGAGTACGAGTAAGATATTTCAGTTAGATGACTTAACCGTTGGTTGCAAGCAACAGAACATGTTCAAGGGCCGGTGAAAATTTGTAAATTAACGAAACAAGTGGAATACGTTATTAATGATTAGCAGTGACGTGCTTTCCTGGGTTTCCAGTTTTAACACCAAAATACTCCAAATGTCACATTTGCATCCGCTAATCCTTTACTGAAACTGGCAGGAGGGAGTTAGGTTTGAAGGGTTTATATACCACTTATAAAATATTTTCCATTAGTCATTTAATAAGCTGACTTTCAAGGAGCCAAAGAAAATGACTACTTCAAAAACAAAACTGGAAAGGTTACTTAATTTTTTAATAATTTAGGTTTTCACCATAAAATGATTATTGCATTTGTATTTAACTGTTTCCGTTTCTGGTTTGTAAACTCTATTCACTACTTGAAGCTTAATCTTAATCTCTCCCAATCCCCACGCCAACGCATCTGGGGCGTATTTTAAGGCAAATATGAATTATGTGTGTAGAATGTGTGAGGAAGGGGGTGTTTAAGAAATCAGTTTGTGCTATAGTCTTATACAAAACGACTGTATTCTTTCTGATGGGCTTTAGTAAAATCGGTTGAATTACATTAAATCATTAATTTGGGCTATATTTGAGCTCTATAGCTTTTATTTTTATTTTTAAGAAGGTAATAAGAAAATTAAATAAAACATACATTATAGGTTAAAATGTTGATACAATTGTTCTCAATAAGGATTAATTTAGTTTGTAGTTTCTATAGTGTTATTATTTATGTCATTCACAAACCAACGCGTCTATGTTCCTCGTATTATTTTTCTTTGAACCTGTATAAATATCAGTGCAATTTGAACAGTCTGCGTTATGGCTGCGTTACGCGTCATAGAGCCTGCGAAACTGTCTGTTACACGAGTGATAAAATGCCGTACCAACTGTTGATAACTAATTAGTGTGTCGTGACGGGGGGAGAGGGGGAGGCGCGAGACTGAGCGTGACAATGGGGGGAGAGGGGGTCAAGAAGTGCTACGTATAGCGTGACGTAATTGATGCACGGTCTCTATATCGTTAAACAGAGTTTGATACATACAGCAGAGCAATGGTTAGTAAACACGGGGCGTCCACATTCTGGAAAGTCAGGGAATGTCAGGGAAAGTCAGGGAAAGTCAGGGAAACAAATTTTGGTCGGGGAAAGTCGGGGAAGTAGGCCCAAAGTCGGGGAAAGTCGGGGAAATTCACCCCAATGATGGATTTGAGGGGACTTTGTTATGCTCTAGTCAGCCGTAGTCCTGACCATTGCAGCATTTTTTTCAGGTTTTTTTCACAAGAAGTGTACAACAATTGAATTCTTTTGTTGTACCCTTGTGTGTTTTTTTTTAAATTATTAGTTTTTCTTAGATATAATTTAAGTACATTAAGCCCTGTCGTCAAAATGTCAGCAATGTGTTTGTATTTTCAATAAAAAAATAAATAAAAATACCCCCGTCGCAGCAAACCTGCGTACTCAGCGAATTTCTAATGCATAATATTTGAATACCATATAAAGCCGCATACCAAGTTTCATAAAAATATATTCACATATAAGCGATATATACAATTTTAATTATTTTCCACAAGAATAGCATTGGTAATGAGTAGGTTTGCTGAAACAAGGAACACAAACAATGGATTTTTATGCAAATATAAATCGAATTTAACTAGGCAAAGCCGCATACCAAGTTTAATCAATATTCAATCATAAGTAAGCGCTAACATTTTAATTATTCTCCATAAGAATAACACGGGGTTTTATGCAAATATCAATATAACTCTTGGGTGAAGCCACATACCAAGATTATTAATTTATGTTCATAATTAAGGGAGTCATTACATTTTACTTATTCTCCACAAGAATAACATGGGGGCGAAAAAGACCCTTCCGCTTGCTAAAAATATTTATTAAAGCTTATTCTGTGAAGATTCAAAACACATTTTACATTAAATATTTACGGTAAGCTTTTAAAATAACGTAAACTGATTGCTTATAATTTTAATTTTAATATTATGTAACTCATTGAAGTAAATTAAATTGAATGGCTGCACACAGTTCAATTAAACTGATTTGTTGATGTAAAGTTTACCATTTTGTGTATATTTTGCATTAATGTACCAATGGGAAACAATAACGCTTTTCCAGAAACATAAATACCCCCGTCGCAGCAAACCCGCGTACTCAGCGAATTTCAAATGCATAATATTTGAATACCATATAAAGCCGCATACCAAGTTTCATAAAAATATATTCATATATAAGCGATACATACAATTTTAATTATTCTCCATAAGAATAGCATTGGTGATGAGTAGATTTGCTGAGACGGGGAACACAAATAATTGATTTTTATGCAAATATAAATATAATTTAACTAGGCGAAGCCACATACTAAGTTTAAACAATATTCAATCATAAGTAAGCGCTAACATTTTAATTATTCTCCATAAGAATAACATGGGGTTTTATGCAAATATCAATATAACTCTTGGGTGAAGCCACATACCAAGAGTATAATAATGGTACAGCTTTTTTAAATTGTCACTAGACATGTAGAAAGACAAATTAAACCCTTAATCCATTAATCTAATAATACAAACAAATCAAAACAATATATTAGTATCATAAAATCTCAGCTGATCATAGAATTTAAGCAGTTAAACAATGTTTATTTTATGTAGAAAATATGGTACGCGTACGATAAATGTTTCCAGCAACACTGCAGACTGGATTGGTGATCACGTGACCTTACAGCTGCTTTAACGAGGTCTATTCCGGTTAACTAGAAAACCTTAAATGAATCGACTCAGTAACCCGTACAATGTGTATGGACCTTGCTTCGAACATTGCTAGACTATTGCGTGCCTGTATACGGTAAATTTCTAATCCAATTCAACCGGAAGGAAGGAAGAAACTACTTTCTCGAGCGAGTGGAGGAAAGATACCCTTCTGGAAAGACCTGTGACCACAGTCGTAATTTGGAAGGAGTGATATCAAAATGCCGGTTTATAGAAATGAGTCTGTTACTGAATGTAGTTCAAAATAAACTCATTATGACATGACTTTTGTTCATTCTTCGCTCATAATATCACAGGGAATAAATAACTTAAATTCCCAAAAATTATACATAAGCATTTAAATTTAACAAAGAGCTTGGATAAATTACAATTGGGACGTGAATGTTTAATTTGTTTATGGACAACGCTTTTTAATTAGACTTTGTACAACGCAATTCCTAGTTCCGCTAGATTAACAGCGAATTTCCTAAGGAAGGTGATTTCCTATTAGCATGACCCGCAGGGTGAAACTTAATCCCGGGACTACCATAGAAGTTCCTAATGTGACCACCTGTAATACGTTTTCACAAAACTTGCCGTATATTGTGAACCACTGTTAACGTATATGAAAATTAAACCAGAAGTTCTTCAGAAAATTCTAAACAAGAAAACTTTTGTTTTTTCTTAATAGTATTTTTTTAAATTCATTTATGTGGCTTACAGTTTATACACATTTGAGTTATTTTTATCTAAGTATAAATTTACAGTGAACTAAGTTTTAAGTGGTTGTAATGATAGAAAATATAAATAAATCAAATAAAAACCATGAGACCATAAGCCCAGTGTTCAGTTTAAGTGTATCGAATGTAGTTTATTGTATCCCGCTTAGTTGTAACAAAACGTGTCACGCTACTTAAGAAATTATGCGTGTAACTAAACAAATAAACGTATTTACCACAGCAATATTTAATTACTGTAAATGAAAACATGATTTAGGGTCTCATTTTATTTACTTTGATCCATGGAATGATAGGCTTTGGGTGTTAGGTGTATACATACAATGTATATACTTTTTACACCTTTGTACTGATGAGCAGTTTATTCAAATAATATACATTATTTTAAAAATTGCATTTTAATTTATGGGAAAGGAAAATAAATTTTGTACGTACAAACTTAAACCTAAAGTTTTTAAAACCCTTCGTAGAGAAATCGAAATATATTTTTGAAAACCCCTTGAAAGTGCTTGTTGTCAGAGGTACCGTTACGGGGACCTAGAGACGGTTAAAGTACCACCATGAAATTTGTCACTTGGTCAAGTAAGTGATGACCCTCCAACGTGTTAAAATTATGATACTATAGAAAATTCAGTTGTTTCAATGGCCCCCCGTAAGACTCGCGGGTCTGATTGGTCTTAAGTAGTGCACTGTTGAGACGCGGATGAATGCAATCCCAGAGACATTGAGTTGAGACAAGGTAAGCAGCACCCGTGTTGGGATTGACTCATTTATCTTGGGCTGCAGAGAGAATGATTCTAGAGTGGGACTCCTTTTAATATAGTTTAAATAAATTAACAAATTTAAATATGACGAATCCTAGTCTGAATAAGGTACGATAACTATACAGTTTGACTCGAAACCCATTACTTACACAATCTTATGTTATACATACGAAGTGATAAAAACCTTCTTTGCGTGCCTTTTAAATTTCACTTATTTTAAACATTTATATACAACAAAAATTCAAATTACAATTCCTAAACTAAATACATTTCAAAATTATCAATTCTCCGTACAATCAAATGGGCGTTACAATGTGCTGTTGCTTGATGAGCGTTGTAATAGTTAAAAGTTTGGCCACTTGAGTGCAGCACGTTACCGAGAACTGGCTTGCAGGAATGCCATCTGCTAAAAACATAATTCTTGACCTCTGATCTATTTACAAATGAAACTTATTCATCGAATTGGGCTTTACAAAAACTAAAATGGCTGGAACAAATCCAAACTTAATAATAACATGTAAATTAATTCTAAAACATATTGAAAGATAATTAGATACTTAAAAATTGACTTTAACATTTAATAATCGACTTTTGCAAAACTGTGACAATGTGCTTTTTCATCAGAATAAAACATAAACACTACAAGAAAATTCACAACGCAGAGAATGTGGCTTATGAATGCAACGTTTTACAGTACAACATCCACTATAAATAATCCACTATATTTAACTGTGTTATGTCAACAGCTTCTATTACTCTACAAGGCATGTATATATAGACTGATTACTTTGTAATTTCATACAACCACAACCACAAAATATCGCCTATTGAATTAGTTCAATACACCATTATTATCTTTGGTTCATGATCAGAATTAAATAGCTTTATTACATTGAAAAATTAATGAGTTAAAAACAAACGTTCGCATGGTTTGTGCACTAAAATAATGATTACGGGTCAAAATGGTTTGGCCAGGAAGCATTGTTGGCATTAGGACCACCGTATGAGAGCAAACTTCAATTTGTGCTTATCCCATTTGTATTGATTTTGTATTGATTCTCAACACGACGATCTCTAATATCATAACATAACCACTGTGTTAGACCAATAGACTCTCATAATAAACATAATTAATTCCAAATTATACGGGTCATATCATGTATCATTACATAATTATACATTACTGAAATTCTTAATCTTATGATATGGATTTGGGCCGCTTTCCCTGAAAATGCCTTTGAAGTGGGTATAAAAAACAAGATACGTTAATTTTATTAATTTTATGCAATACCGAAATCTCTCTATATATGTTGACTGGTTAATTGACTGGTACTTTGGATAGCAGTTTTGTATACTGTTGAGACGAGTTTTTTTTATTACTAAGAAGGAAATGGGATTAATCAGATTAGTATATTTTTCGAACACAGTATAAAACTAAATTCTAACAAGTATCTTTTTTTTAGTTAGCCAAGGGGATGTGAATAAAGCAAAGCAAAACTTTTACTCCATGTTAAGTAAATAGGAAAATTAAATGCTGTTTTATTATTTACATCACCAAATGAGTTTAATCACCGAGTACAAAATAAAAACCTCATCGTAATGAAAAAGTTATAATAGAAAAACTATATTTCAAATAAACTAAAAATGAAATTTGCTTTAATGGTTGTTATCGTTATTATTATATTTCTAGGTGACCCAAACCCCTATTAAGTAGCCCTTACCCTTACCCTTAAATCGACCTTACCCTAGCTTGCATTAGACCAAACCTTTTCTGTTTCTTATAACACCAAGGGTTAAAGCTTTATGTAATGTTGTGCTGATGTAATCATATGTTTGTTATAATCGTTATTGCCACTCGACGGGTGAATTTAGATTTTTGATTAATTAATTGTTCCACATTGTAATTCCTTCAGTGTATTTTAAGACATTAAAAAATGAACTAAGCAAAGATTTGTACATATGTTATAATATATAATACATGTACATGTAGTATTATTTACTATTAACATGTATTTTATTATTTATTATTAAATGTAATACTATATAGAAAGTGCGTAAGGGAAACGTAAAAAACATATGGGATTGTTTTTCGTGTTGTTTTGCTTGCTTGAATGATTGATTCAAGTCGAGGTCTAAACGTCTTGTAATTTAAGTTTTTCAAGTGCCTGGAAGGGTTCTTTGTATATGTTTTGGAAGAATATAAATCAATTTAATTACTGTATGGATAATAGTTGTCAATACGTAACTGGTAAAACAGCACGAACAGATGTTACAGCCATATAACTTGAATCATACTAATATTTTAAATGTGAAAATATGGATGTTTGTGCGTAACTCTGTTCCATCACATGAAAACTACTGGACCGATTGAGCTGAAATTTTCAGAGAGGTACTTGATAGTCCTGAGTAAGATATAGGCATTAAAGTTATGAAAAGTTGTGAAAAGTTGTGAAAATCATATAGGGCTATGCCCCACGGGGGTTCAAAGCTCCCATGTATTCCTTATGGACATTCATTTTTGTTTGAGCTGATGAAATCCAAACAGCTGATTCGTAGTGGTTCCACGTGGCTTGTGTGTTCAATTCAACTAAAGTCAATCAGGTGTAATCAATTTTCTGCTTTTTATACAATTCTGTACATGTAGGCTTTAAATGTAACATTTTTATGATTTTCAGTTTTATTACTTTAATAGTTGTTTATCTGAATGGGTTTATCTGGTCGCTTACTTTTATTAAATAGGTACTCGGTTTCTGTTGTAAACTGGCCAAGTCCAAAATTTTTAATGCAAGTATAGTGTATTATTTATTTATATTTTAAAGAAATGTTTTTCCTGATTAAATTAATACCTCATAACAGCCATTCCAAGTGCCGCATGGGACATTTTAACCCTGTTTTCATCATTATATAGGAACTATTGGAGATTATCCTGGATTTGTAAACGTACAATAAGCTCGATACCACGCCTACTACACGAAAGGACCGGGTCTAGATATTTGTATTTTAGGAGATTTGAATGTTTATTTTAAATCAAAATTTAATTTAAAACAATATTCTTATTTTTTCCTTTATAATTCAAATCAACATTCTGAGGATAAATAATTTACGCAATATTTGAGCTAATAAATTTTAAATGATGTATCTATAATTAGTCATTATTTGTATTTAATTTAGGTACCTTTTGTTGTAACTAAAATAATTATGTTATATACATATACACTTCCACCCCGCCATCCTTATACTCTATAGGGATAGCCAGATTTGATAGCTTAGGCACAGAAGGTAAACATCAGAACTCATATTTATTGGAGGTTATCTGCCTGTTGACATACACCTGAATAATGCCCGTATCCATTTCATGCATACACGCTTACTGCCCACTGCCATGCCGCTGGTACGGCGAAATAGAGAGAGAGAGAGAGAGAGGGTACTCGTACAGTCCGCGCCAAGAGATCAGTAGTACAGTCAACGCCCGTCGCCACTAGCGCCAACTGGCGGCGGGTCGCTGAAGCAGTCTCTCCGACTTCTCAACGGGCGTTGAGTTATTTCCATATGGCTTGCCTGTCTTATTGTATATGTAGTCATTGGTCATAGCGCTCATGGGGATTGACCGTGACTCCAGAACGAAGAACCTTCAATATTTGCTTACCTCGTGTTTTTACGTTTTACAACATTTAAATAGGATTTTCTCAACACAATGTAAGTCATACTTTGGCTCGCACTTTCGTTGACGGGTATTTTTTAGAATGAAAACTATAGCCAGGCTAACATTGCCACTCCAAATTCAGAGGCATTTTAAGTTGCTTGAAAGAGGAAACTACTGAGGCATTTCACCACTTCTGCTATTATTAAATTGAATACAGATAAAGCAGTAGTAATGTTTGCTATAGGTACTAATCTATGATAACTTATCTCCAGTTGTTTATTTTTTATTTTCAAGGACAATTCCCCCGAAAACCGCAAAAAACACAAAGTAAACGTTTTTCAGAAACATATTTAATTAAAATTTGGTGGTTATAGTGATTCGGGTCAAATGTTTTGAATTATTGTTATTTCATTTGAAATATAAAAAATAAACAATAGGCAGTCATATAAAGTGAATATTATCTGTAATAATTATTGTGATGTCACGAGGAAAATCCAAAACCCCTTTCCCATAAGATTAACATGGACAACTTTATGGACGCGTTTTTTACTTTTCTCTACAACCACTAAAATGATTCAAAATACTAAAGTATTTGTTTTTTTAAGTTCTAATTATTTTATTGTATCAATATTAATTTAATATTTTTTATTTGTTTGGTTATTTTCCTAGGAATTACATTAAAGCAGTTCCAGCTGCAGCGACACGCCTCTAGTGTGTTTAACAACATGGAACCCCCCAAACAGCAACTTGGTAAGCGTGAATTATTATCTCGAGTGTTGTAATTTAATGCTATAACTTCACCCCGTATTTCATTGCTTTAAGCCAGTGACTCTTCTTACCTAACAAAAAGAGTGTATTAGTTGTTCCACTACACTTTTTTATAGGGAAAATGTTAATTCTGGGTAGATGCCCACAAAAAAGCTATCACTTGGCCACCGCATTTTGGAAAACTAAATTTTTTAAATTGTATCACACGGTTCTCAATAATGTCAGTCACAGCCATATGTTTCTGAAGTTCTTGTAGACACCGTCACTTGTTTTAAACGCTTGTACTATATCAAATTGAATTTGGAATGAGATCAATTTTGAAAAATAAATAAAATAAAATAATTTGAAGCAGTTTACATGAATGAATATTACAAGCAATAAATTACAAGTATAATAAAGGTTTATTAACATTTTAAAACTACGATATTGTGTTTTAATGTCATTTAAGAATATTTATGTAATAAATACTTTTGTGATAAAATCAACAAACAATGAAGATAATAATAGTTAATACTAGCAATGGCCGATAGCAGTAAATACTATCCAAAACACATTTGGACATTTTTATCTCTTGCTCTTCCTCGGTTTGATGGAAAGATTGGTTTTCAGCCCCCCCCCCTCCCCAAGGAAGGCCGGGTTGTGCCAGAGGCTGGTGCACAATCAAAGAAGAAGAAGAAGAAGAGTAAACACAGATCTTCGTCTCGGTCACCCAAGAGGAAGGGGTCTAGTTCATCTACCGGCTCCCGGTCTCTCTCCCCAGTGGCCCGTCAGAGAGGGTGAGTAGTATTGTTTACTGTCCACCTAGCAATGCAGGGATTCCGTTGTAACGGGTGTTACACTTTGGACACTTTAATTGTAAATTACATACAAAAAGAATGATTGAATCTGAATTATTAAACTGGCTCTAATAAGAACCAATCAATCTACATTATATTTGATATTAACAATTTTTTGTTCCTTGTTGGTTAGCCTAAAATATAGAAAAAAGAAGCGTACTATAATAGTAGAGATAACATATTATTGTTAACTTTTTTAGGTGTTATTACCAAAATTAATAAACTCTCAATAGAGCTATGTATTTAAATTCTAGTTAAAATTAATATAAATATACCAAAAACTGAATGGTTGTGGGTTGTGTTGATTGTAACACACGTTACATTAAATTATGTAACCCCCGTTACACAAATTACTCCTTAAATTATAAAACTAAAATTCAAACAATAATACCAGAGCATTAGGGAAACCCATAATCTCACTTTTACAGTAAAACTATTTTTAAAAAGGGTTTGTTCATTTTGTAATACTAACTTTTGTTAAAAAAGTGTAACGGGTGTCCGTAAGTGAACAGCTTGCTCTACATTCCTTATTTCTTCATTCATTTGGAGTTATGTTTTGTGAACAATTGATCAGCTACATTGTAGGGGTTTTATATATGATAACACCTTAAAATTTTTTTTAGCTTTTTATCCCATTTGACTCCATATGCTTCAGGCCTTAAAATATAAGTGTATCCCTAAAGCCAAAAATCACTGCCTCTTGTAAATGCCTATGGTTACTAGACACTAAAACTATATCTCCTCATTTGAATGTCTAGAAAAATGTGATATGTCTGTTTTAAAATAAAACACATATTTTTTGGAACAGTAGTGCATTTACAATAGTTTCAGAGCTCTTTCGTGGGATCCATAGGAAAAAGCAATAGGCAGAGATCCTTGGCTAAAGGTATATTGCATATTTAAACTATAAATTGTCACTTTCGTTATCGTTATACTCCTTAAACCAAGAATGGGCTGGGGTAGTGTTCAGTTATAAGTTATATTCTATTAAGAATTTGAGTTAGCACTTAAGGAAAACAGTCCAAAACAAGATTTTTAAATAATTTGTTATTTGCAAATTTTAAAAATATATAACAAATAAATCTGTATTTAAAGCACTGATTTTGGAATCATATGGGAACCCCACTGTGCCAAATTTGAAAGTGGTATCGTGGTATCGTGGTAAAACTCCAAAATGTTTTTATGATTTATATATCTGTCAACATTCGGGAAAATCTCAACTTCCCCCATTGGTATTAAAAGTTCCAATTTTTATTTTGCAGATATGGTTTGGTCAAGTGATTGTAAATCTAAACATGTAAGCATGTGCTAGCCGTAAGTTCATCACTTCCTCCACAAATTTTTCTCCCACTCTATGAATTTTCTCAGTGTAACTAATAACGTTGAAGTTCTATTATTTTTTTGTATTTTCACTAAAAATAAAATGCTTTTGTCTTAACTTTAGTGTGAATTTTTCATAAAAGTGTTTGTTAATAAACTAATAAAAGGGGGGAAATAGATGTGGTAATATTTCAGTATCATATATCTTTAAGAAGTTTTTTTTTAGTAAAAGGTTTTTTTAGTAAACAATAAAAATTATCTAGTACATAATTGGAGCACAGCAAATGTTTCCGAAATCCGTGGGCATAGTTAATTTGGAATGTAATGAAATTGATAAATGTTGATGAAGAAGACAAGTGTAAGGCTATAAATATACTCTCTAAAGGGGGGTGTATCGATACACCCCCCTTTAACTTCCAATATCAGTCTAACTTCATCAATGAATCTGGTTTGTATTCTCTTATTTTATTTGCCTAGGATTATTAAAATTATCCCCTAAATTGGGTTTATTATCAAATGATTATGTACATGTTCAACATAACTGTAGAAATACAGTTTTCAACGTTTTATTCCTACCCATCTTACAAAAGCCATTGTTTACGAAAACTTGTGTAGCAAATCGAGATGTTGTATCTTAGATCTGATCTGATCAGCGAGAAATGCACTTTAGAGGTAGGAATATTTGGCATCATTAATGTGGGAAGGGAGCATATTTCGTCCAATTATGTAGTGACAATGTGTTGCAAGCCTGCGGGGATAGACTTAACCATGTCCTACAATTTTCAATGCAGAATGGTTCTAATGATGATCATATCTCCTGATTCACCAAACATGGTTTCAATTAGTGATATGAAGCATGCACTGTGTTGATAATCAGTTATCGTTTACCACGTACCTATTACCTAAGATGGGAGGAAAACGCTATGTCCATGTTACTCTTATCGGCAAGTTCAATAATGGTTTCATTGGAATGCATGATCTGTGCTGACCACAAATATATTAGTTGGGATAACTGCTGATAGAACAAGGCTTGAAACAAATTTAATTTTCTAGTATGCCTTTAATGTATCATATTATGCTCCTATTTTGTTGATAATCTATAAAATCTATTGACAGTAATATTCTTGTTATGACTGTCACAAGTCATTAAGATGCTGCAAGAAGGAAGTTGTAAAAGACCTCTAGGCTTTATAATGTTCATTTTGAAACATGTTTTAAAAATGTAAAATAAATTATATTTATAACGAGAATTCTTTGGTTTCAATTTAAAGATTATAACTTATCATGTTTGGTAGTGTAAAGTGTATAACATGAAGATTTGTTAACACTTTTACAATTTTTTTACAGTAATGGGGTAGATTTTAAGATTTTAAACATTTTAACATGAGTTAAATTTGTTACCCAAATTTCCCCGGGTTCATAAAAATTTTAACACGTACATATTGCAAGTATATGTGACAGGCTGAACAACCCTTCAGGCGAGAATTACGGGAATTCTGCAATTACTTTCTGGAACAATTTTATTTATCACTCTCTTATAACGAATCAACAAAAATGCTATACAAAAATATAAATGAACAAAAGTTTGGTTTCGTTTGCTCTCTTATAGTTAAAAGGTATCCAGATTATAAGAGAAGGATCACGATTTTGGATTTGCATCATACTGATCTGACTATGTTTTGCAGCCTACATATCCAGCCTACATATTGTTCTCCCCGGTACTGTTCCTTACTATCGAGACACCAGTCAGATATCTCATCAAGTATATGGTTACAGGTAAATGTGCATAATGTTTCATTTACTGTCAGATGCAGTTTACTGGAGAGAAAGTTATAAATGTTCAAAAACCCTTCAGGACATAGTGTAGTATAAAGGGGGGTTGAGTACGAAGTTTTGCTGCAACAAGGAACACAAATTATGGATTTTTATACAAATATTAATGTAACTCGACTAGATGAAGCTACATACCAAGTTATATTAATTTATGTTCACGATTAAGTGATGCATAACATTTTTCTTATCCTCCATAAGAATAACATGGGCTTTGAGTATGCAGGTTTGCTGCTACGGGAACCATGAGAAAAATATTGGTTTTTTTGGAAAATTATCAATAGACCACAACGAAATGAAGCCATATACCAAGTTTAAAAAATAATCGAGATTTAGAGATTTATCTCTATAAGGATAACATTGGACAATGTACTGTGTTTAGCACTTTGAATATCTCTGCAACGGTTTGACATAGAATCACAATGATTGTTTTTTAGAGCTGAATTGATTGGTAAAAGCAAATGTGGAGTTTACATTAAAATGAAGAGAGGAAAATCCAAAACCCCCTTTCCCATAAGATTAACATGAGAGATTTTATGAGCAGGTGTTTTGGATTTTCTCGGCAACCACTTAACCTAGGTTAATAATTTAAAATACTAAATCATTTGTTTTTTTAAGCTCTATAAAATGTTCAAAACCAAGATTGGGTGTTTTGAAATGATTATCTTCCTCGTTGCAGCAAACCCCCGTCCTCAACCCCAATGTTATTCTTATAGAGAATAAATAAAATGCTATATATCATTTATGGATGTATTTTTGTGAAACTTGGTATGTGGCTTCACCCAGTTAAATTATATTTATATTTAAACCAATTGTTTGTGTTCCTTGTTTCAGCAAACCTATGTACTCATCACCAATGCTATTCTTATGGAGAATAATTAAAATATCACTTATATATGAATATATTTTTATGAAACTTGGTATGCGGCTTTATGTGGTATTAAGTCATATATTATCTGATGTACTGATGTACTTATGTACCTGGTTCGATCCTGCCTTGAAAATATTGTTAAGCTTTGCCACCATTGTTGTAAGTAGTTTGCCACCTCACATAATTAGTCTATTGTATATTATTTTTCAAAAAAAATACAAACATCTCTGTGACACCTCACGTCCTGTTGTTGTAGGTCCGGCGTCCTCTGATGTCCTCAGAAGATGGACCCAGAAGATGTCCTCCTTCTGATCGGCCCACGGGGTAATGGGCGTGTCGGTGACCGTAAGTTATTTTATCAGCATGCTTGGATCGTGGGGATTGTTTGATTTTCTTAACGAAAACAGCCGAAGTCGCGGGCTGCCTTTGTGTCGGATGTCGGATGCCATCATGCCATAACACCCCGGCCATCACAGCTGGCTCCAGTGTTGCAACAGATGACAATACGCACTCTGCATCGACAATCACTTGGGGGAAACCCAATGTGCAACATGTTCCACAGATTCTATCGATGTTGCACAACGCACTGGGGGCTCTCCACTCTGAAGTGCGAGTACTCTCGCCCACGGGGTGAGGTAATGGAGCGGCCAGTGACCTTGGCACCGATCGGTCCGAACAGTTCGTACCGGCCGATATCAGCGATTGTTTGTTTTATCAATCCCGTGGGAGCGTAATGATTTGATTCGATTTGTCTCTGCTTTAATAATTATTATTTTAGAGTAAAGGGAGTAATTATGTTTTAAATTTTATTCTATAATTTCTTTAATTAATTATATACATTTGCAAGGTACTACTTGCAAATAGGGATTGACGAACCTAAGTTTCATCCGCAAACTATTTACTTAAGAAATTGTTTGATATGTTAAATACCCCCCGCGTACTCAGAGAATTTCTAATGCATATATATGTGACTCACTACGAAATAGAGCTATTTACCAAGTTTCACAAAAATACATCCATAAATAAGTGATATATAGCATGTTATTTATTCTCCATAAGAATAACATTGGGGTTGAGGACGGAAGTTTGCTGCA
Source organism: Allygus modestus (assembly GCA_963675035.1). Lineage (NCBI taxonomy): Eukaryota > Metazoa > Arthropoda > Insecta > Hemiptera > Cicadellidae > Allygus > Allygus modestus. Next base: position 15,067,027 of record OY776113.1, read on the forward strand.
ACGAGGAAGATAATCATTTTTTGCAATTATCAATATAACTGAACCAGTTAAATCTACATACCAAGTTCTCTTAACCCTAGCAGTGGCCTAATGTTGAAGTGGGAAATGGCCAAGCAGATTTGGCGATTTTGCAGACCTTTTTTTGAAAATTTGTATAAATTCAGCCGTACAAGTAAACCTAGCCAACCCCATATTCATTTTGACCAGAAAGAACAGGAAAATCTATATATACTAAAATAATAAAGATTCAGGAAAATAATTTTTCGATAAAGTGAAAAAATAAATAAATAAAATTTTTTTATAAATTTCAAAAACAGCCTCAGTGAAATTTTTTCTACGGATTTTTATGGAAAATTTATTATATACATTTTGTAGACAATCTAATTCCCTACATAGAAATATATAACATGTTGGGAAAAGAATTTTTTTTTTCTAAGTATTAGGGGCATAATATAATAATAAACGGAAAACCGAAAAAAGCATAAACTGTACAGTGTTATACTGTGTTGTAAATAAGTCATATAATATATGTATATACTAATATATATATACACATATTTGTAAAGCTAATGAAATAAGAAATCCAAAAAAGTCATATAGTTGATGGTAAAAAATTATTATCATTTATAAATACGTGTAAATAAAAGAATGTTTCGCTATTTTTACGTTTTTTGTAAACAAATATTTCACAATATTTCACAATATTTAGTATATAACTCTTTTACCAAATTGTTTACCCCTAAACTATTATAAACATGTTGTAGTACATTCAATTCCCTAAATATAAATGTATAATACCTAGGGTAAAGGTATTATTTGTATATGTGTTATGTAGCAACAAACAAACAGTCGCAGACTTGGCAAATTTGTGAAAAGTAGTATTTTTCAATGAGATCTTTGTAATTTGTATAAACATAAATAATGTCATATTATATCTATTTATTATTACTACAGGTATTTATAAACAATCAAATATATAAAAGAGGGGGATAACAATATAATCTCTGTAAAAGAGGGGGATTTTTCATTTTGATCAATAACAGGATTAGGCTCCTCTACAGCTTCGGGCTCGTCTACAGCCTCCCCATTCTCACTAAAAGGTTCTAAATCAAATGTTGGGAGAACTCAAGTCCATCTCCAATAAGTTCTGGATATAGTCATCATTATCTCGAGACAAAGGATACACAACACTTTATAACACAAATTTCTAACACTTCAGTAATATTTATGCATAAAGATTACTGTTATATACACACAAACACTTCACTAACACTAAAACTCTGAAATAATACCTAATTCATAAATGATTCGCAGATATAAATCATCTAATGCTTAGAAATGCATATACGAATACCGCAATGGCGAACAACTGATCAAAACATATGACGAATTGTTGAGTATCTGACAGGTGTTCTGCTAGGAACAGTGCCGCCAACGGCAAAACTAAATTACTCTACATTTCTTCCTCTTCAAAATAACATATTATTTGACTAGTAACTATATCATACAATGCATATAAACACGATTTTATAGTTCGACCAATTTGGTTGAATTGGTTGAATTGGCCATAACACAAAAAAAACAAAAACACCTGTTTTCAGAAAATCATATAACCTGTCCAATCAATATTTAATTCTAAAAATTAATACCAACATAAAGCGCAACTCTTCAGCTGTGCATTGGTACCAACCGCATCTTCCTGCGAGAAACATTGCCCGATCTGCGTAATTTCAAAAATATCGTGTTTTGCCAATGTCAGAGCGTCGGCTGCAGCAATTGCGTGGTGCCAAAACTTCATTCAATTTCTAATCGTCGTAACATTGTTATGCAGCTGCTACACGGTTCATTTATGTAATAAAATGAAAGTTCAGAATGTGATCTTTTGAATGATATATATATTGATGACTTTTGAGTTTATTATTGTTGGTTTATTAACGTTACAAAAATTTTTGTAGAGTTCGACCAATTTGGTTGATGGCCAAAACAGACGACATAAAAGTTCGACCAATTTGGTTGATGGCCAAAACAGACGACATTCGACCAATTTGGTTGATGGCCAAAACAGACGACATAAAAGTTCGACCAATTTGGTTGAATGGCCACGGCTAGGGTTAATTTAGGTTCACAGTTAAGGGAGATATACAACTTTACTTATTGTCCATATGAACAACACGGGGGCCGAGTATGCGGGTCTGCTGCTACGGGGACTATCAACAAAACCCCCTTAAACCTTGTTTTTATTTTGTTTTTTTTTATAATTACGCTTGTTATGACAGTTCTCTTACTATGGAATTTACAAACAATGAAAAACTTGACATGGTCGAAGTGTATTTTCTGTGTAACAGAAACTGTAGTGCAGCAAATATCGCACATCAAGAGGGGTATCCTGATAGGCGAGTACCGAATTGTAGGTATTTCAAACAACTTATTGTAAACTTGACAGCCAATGGTTCTTTTGCAAAGCCGCGTCAGAGAGTAAGCACAGTTGTTACTGATGAATTTCAAATTGGTGTTTTAACATACTTTGAGGCTTTTCCTAATGCTTCTATTAGAGAAGTTGCATCCATTTTGCAAACTTAAACCCCCTCAATTTTTAAAGTACTAAAAACAAACAAGTACCACGCTTATAAGTATGCGAAAGTTCAAGCTTTGATGCCGGGTGATGAAAATAGGAGGCTAAAGTTTTGTGGATGGTTAGCTAGGGGGGCTGTAAATACACCAGGGTTTTTATCGAACATTATATGGATTTATGAAACTAACTTTTCAAATAGGGGAATGTGGAATAGGAAGAACAGTTGGGCTAAAGTAAATCCGTTAGTAGTGAGAGAAGGACACGACCAAGTTCGATTCTCGATAAACTGTTGGTGTGTTGTGTTGAATAATGCAGCAATAGCACTACACTTTTATGGGGGGAATTGAAAAGACATATGTATTTACAGTTTTTAGAGAACATTTTGTTGAACTCAATTGAGGGTGTATCTTTAAATGTAAGAACCCGGTTGATATACCAACAAGACGGTGCCCCGGCGCATAACAGTGAAGTGGTAGTGCAGTTCTTGAACATTCACTTTCCCGGAAAGTGGCTTGGTACAAATGGCCCATTACCACGGCCAGCGGGGTCCCCAGACCCGACACCAATGGATTTCTTTGTTTGGGGTTATTTAAAAAACAATTTGTACAAATCCCGATACAACACTGTTGCAGATGGAGTTCACCACAACACAATCAATAAGGCCGTGAATGGTGTTTTAAAAAGGGCAACTGCTTGTATTTATACAGATGGTGGCCACTTTGAACACCCGTTGTAAATATATTTCTTGTATCAAAAATGAAATTGTTATAATTAAAAGAAATCTTTTATGTGTGTCCTGTAGATAATTTTAATTATTTTCTTATTATAAGCAACAAGTAAAATATGAATAAGCCACTAGCTCACTTGAAACTAATACACCTAGGCCCGCTTGAATTAAATTTTTATCTCTCTGAATCTCATAAACGGTTGAGTATATCAGAAATTACTCTAGAATAAAAAACTCTTAGATTCTCATTTGCTAACCGAAATCACCATAAAATACGGGGTGTGCCATAAGAAAAAATGAGGTTGACCGCCATATTGAAAAGTGGCGGCCATTTACAAAAGTTTTATCTACTTATTTTTAAACCTCTTTAAAAACGGGGGAATGTTCCCCATTTAAAGTTTACTGTATGATGTACAGTTTACAAGATCCCAATGGTGGCACAGTTAAAAAACAAAAAAACAAAAATGATTTACCTTTATCTCACGGTTGAGTATATCAGAAATTACTCAAGAATAAAAAAGTCTTAGATTCTCATTTGCTAACCGAAATCACCATAAAATACGGGGTATGCCATAAGAAAAAATGAAGTTGGGCGCCATATTGGAAAGTGGCGGCCATTCTCCTATTGGCTTACCCAGGCCCGAAAGCGTGTATAATTAGTATACAAACCAATAAATCAGTGTTTTGAAAGATCATAATTAATCAGATTAAAGTAGTTTTACGAATATGAATAAAAAAGCAATCAAGTCTTTCAGGTCGATGCATTAACAAAAGAGCTCTTCAATTATTTAATTAATCCAACGTGGGAAAACTGAGCAAGAGGGGGGGACAATGTAAGCAATTGTCCAACTTAGCAACGTGGGCCCAGCATTATTAATCTCCCGAAAAACAATAGCTTCGTGTACAACTTTTATATATTAGTCTGTTCTATATTTTAACGTTCCAAAAATGTCTTAACAGAATAGAATATTTTTATTTTCTCATAATACATAACAAAAATACATAGTTGTAACTTTATTTTTAATTACACAGCTTGTAACACACAACTCAAATAAAGTTTTGATTTATTTAAAAATACAACAATGAATTCAAGTCTGGAACAGTTAATTAGCAGAAATTTAAAATACTTAACTCCTCAGAGTATAGTAGATGAATTGAATTATGTAAACAAAATTTACAACTTGTATTTATCCGAGGTTGATTATTATATAAATTCGATTGACAATACAATAAGAGAAGTGGATATGTTTTATAAACATATATACAATTTGTGTTTGCAAAACATTAACGGATTCACATTTTTATCAAACGTGGGTTATATATTTATATTCATTATTAGGTATTTGGAATATTTAAAACAATTATGGCACTTTTACGTGTTAAGATTTAAAATATTCTTTAATACCATTAACAAATATACTTCACAATTTATTTTAAAAGTAAATTTAGATAATTGAAAACAAAAATTTCAATACGATCAGATAGATCCAGATAGGTCCGAATAGGTCCAAATAGGTCCAAATAGGTCCAAATAGGTCCAATGACCTAAATGAGAGCCTTTATGACCTAAATTTACCTTTTTGAGAGCCTATTTAGAGCCCGTTGAGGTACCAAAAAATTTACCAAAAAATGTACCAAAAATAACCTAAAATTAACCTAAAATTTTCCAGTCGATCCAAATCCTTTTTCGTTTCTTTCGGTGAAATCAAGTGACAAAGCCTGTTTTAAAACTGGAAATTCCACCTTTTCACAAATCAATTGAACGAATCGTTGTCCCTCTCGTATTATGATGTGATTTGGTCCTGAATTTTTCAAAACGACAACAACATTGCCCCTAAAGTCTGGGTCTATCACCCCGCCTAGAACTTCTAGGCCGTACTTCGCCAAACTGGACCTCATTGCCAGTCTACCATACGTTGATGGTGGGAATTTAAATGCCAAATTTGTAGGAATAGTTATAATTGATTTCGGTGGTAGTTCGTAATTGGCTGGACTGTGTAAATCAAACCCTACACTATTTCGGCTACCTTTAAAGGGACTCCGAGCGGATTCACTAAGTTTTACGTAGAAAAGACACGCGTCTGACATGTTTTAAACACTAACAAAATGCTTGATTAGTCGCTTTATATAGAGGTGAAAAGTGATTTTTTAAAATTTAAACCCGCGTGTTTTTTTTTTTAAATTTTAATGAAACCTTTTAACTATCCCAATGTCCCGGTTAAATCATATCTATAAACAACTATTAAACAACTATAAAAAACTATTAAAAACTATCGGATGTGAGTCGCGTATTATTTCAAAAATCAAATAAGTTTTATAACAAGAATTGATAAAACTATTAATCCTAGAGCGATTCTGTAAAATAAACTCAATTTATCCGAGAAAGTATAAACACTAAACACAATTAAGAATATAAACACATATTTTAAAGACTGAATAAAAAAATTACCTAAAGTATTTGAAAATTGTTTAGTGACAACACTGACGACGTCATACCAATGTAACTGAACACAGACGTACTTAAATTTGTCTGTCGTACGTTTCATACAATTCTCACCACAAATATCCGGTAGACAAGGTTCGTCACAGAATACTTTATTAATTGAGGGATGTTTTTCAATATTAAAACCGCAATCGTTGACTTTACAGAGCAATTTGTATTTTCCAGAGGGTGTGATTTGATATCTATAACAACCGGAAAGATTTTTAGCCGCCTGGAATAAGTAATTTCCCGCTGAACCTAGTGTCAGGGTAATTAACGATAACTTTATTTTATGTTTATTTATTAATTTTATAAATGATTGTATTTTATTTTTTAAATCGCCATTTGTCTTTATTAGTTCGTTTAGTTCATCGGCGTCCTTGGGTAAAACGTCCAGTTTCAAAGTCTCCAGTATGTCGGATTTATTTATATAATCTTGAACAACCATAACTTCAGCGATGCCCTTAGATTTCGTCAGCTCATTTTGAAACAGTTTAATTTCAGAATCTGAAAGGTTTGTTTCAGTTATTAGTTTTCTTAAAGCACTATCAAAGCTTTTACCACTTTCAAGATCTAGAATAAAGTGTCTAACGCTATTTTCACTCAAACTTTCTTTAGATAAAATTTCATTAAAGTTTGGACTTAATATTTTCAATTCTGGAGAAGAGGACCCCCTGAGAGATTTTACGAAGGCTCTAAGCATTGTTAATTTGTTTTTCTATTAAGTAAATAATAGTTAATCTTGATGTGATTGTATAAAATAAACAACTCCATTCCGGTCAGAATACAGAGTACAAGCACTCTGGCAGCAGAACATTCATACAAACCCACTATTATTAAGTGAATTATTAAGTGAATTATAAAGTATAATAAGAATAATATCGCTAACTGCATTTTTAATATTTTTTAATATGATAATATTAATTGTGGAAACAGTTTCAAAAATAACCAATCCATCTATAGCTTTAGATAACTATTTTGGTTCAAATCAATATGAATTAAAAACTTGGCTGAAAAAACTTGCATACTCGTACTTTATGTCAAAAGAGGATTTCCAAAAAATCGGGATACAGAAAACAGATTCCACGGTGCATTTAGTTCTCGTAGGAGTCAACTCACTATATCTTGAGAATATTAACGCAATTGTGTATCCCTTTGACAAATCTAGTATTGTAAAAAACGAACTTATAAAAGAGATTTTATCCAACCAATTGTCACTCCATGACTAACAGTGCCATGATATATAAACATATACAACAATTTAATAACGACTTTAACAAAGAGATTCCTAGAATTATTGAAAATATTAAGTACCAATATAGTTTTAATAATCTTAACTATAAACTTGATGAATCCATCGCGGTTTCAAATGTTTTAAATGATATAAATATAATAATCGGCAGTAAAAAAAAACTCGTCGAGGATAATACTGTTTACATAAACATAAATCCATTGTCTCTAAGTACCGGTGACTGTTCTTTTTATGAGACAATTGTAATAAATATGATTAATAAACATATTTGGGTTTTGTTTTATAAATACTATGAAAGGTTAATAATTGATTTATGTGTAAGTAATATTAAAAAGATTACCGTGCAAGATAATTATGTTTGCAAACAGTTTTACAAAAGAATTAAACATTTACCCGTAATGGGTGCACGCAAACCCATTTTTTAAAGAACACAACGGATGTTGAATATTTTTATTCATATACCATTTTGCTGTGGGTTTGAAGTTTAAAGACGTGTTCAGCGGCACACACGAAACCGTTAAATCTATGAACAACACTTACCATATTATGGGCCTAGCTGTATCGTGTTTTCATAATAAAAATGAATAAAAATGTTGGATAAAATGTTAACAGAAGTTTTACAAAATTTAATTTACTCAACGGTTTTATGGTGCCAATTTCATAAAAACTTACAGCAAATATTCACTGCTATATTTTCAAATATGACAAAACTGAAAAAACATCTTACAGAAAAATTTACTGAGAACAAACATTTCACGTATGAAACAAGAGGTGGCTTGGAATATTTACTATGGATTGTTACTTTAATATTTAATAGTACAGAGTGTATGATTAAATATGAAAGTCGCCTTTTAAACTATATCTCAACATTAACAAACAACATTAATCAAATTCCTCAACATATTACTGGGGTTAGATTTGTTTGGAAACCAGAGAGGAGTAAACATTTATTTGACATATTGGATGTTTGTCATGACATAAAACAATTTATATTAAAATACTAATCTAAGATGTCATCAGCGTCTTCCTCCTGGTCAAGTGAAAAAGGGGTTGATATTTCTGAAACGTTGCTCAGCAAGTGTGATGATTGGATAATGCACCACAATTTCATCGTATCGCTCAGAACAGAATCGTCTTTGATGTATACGCCAGTAATAAGGATGTTTACAAGCCCGGATAACTTGTTTGAGTATAGTAGGTAGATGTTCTCGTCGGGGTGGATTCTTGGAAAATGGTTAATTGTGAATTTTCGTTCATTCGATTCCTCATGATTGTACATAGTATATTTCCCCGTAGTCTCGTCACAGTAATATTTTATTTTGTTAAAGTCTTTGTGATCGTGTACAAAATTGTTATACAAACAGGGGACTAAGAGTGAATTTGGCTTATTAACACACAGTTGAGTAGAATAAACATCTTCAAACAGTTTCTTGGCCTGAGAGCACTTCAAATGTATGCTTTGATATTTAGAGCCATCCTGATTTCCCGCACAGGTGCTTATTCCTCCAAATCTGAGGACCAATCTACAATCTTCTGTGAAAAGGTGCTTTTTTAAAGTTTCATATAAGCTGGATTTAATTTTTTGAGTAAGCACGTCTCTTAAATTGTCATTCTGAATATCAGCATGGCCCCGAAAATTACATTTCACCACGCTGGAACTATCTGTCCCGTAATTCCTTTCGAAAAAAGACATATTTTCAACATAAATACCGTTTATAGTATTGCTGTTAAATCGCTGAAAACCGAATATCAATCCGTTTTTTACATTTGCCGATGGGCGGTTATTGAATTTGAATAAGCGCCCGGAAACGTCATTGGCCAACAATTCCTGGTATTCAAGACTGGTGGAAGACATTATTATGAAGTTAACGTAGGAATTGCTCACATATATATGCAAAACTATGTAAATATATAAAAAATGGAAAAGGTTGTTAAATACTGTCAAAGAACAGCAATATGTAATCAAATTATCAATTTAAAAAATGCAAATCATTTTTATTTTAAAAACGTGATAGTTACAAAAAAGCCATGGAATTATTTAGAATATGGTGGACCTCCTACAAAGAGTTTCTTGAAACATTATCCAAACGATTATACGTTTTCATTTGATGAAAATGGATGCAAAAATATCGCAGCGTTTTGTGTGGAAGGGGTTGTAAGATCCCATTGCCAGTTTCCCCATTTGGATGGTAATTTAATATGTAAATCAAATTTTAACGAAAGGGTTCAAGTGGACTTTTGTCAAGATAATTGTTTTAAAGCGAATGAGCCACTGGACGTGTATTTTGATAAGAACTTAAAATGTTGTAGGTTAATCAACTTACCTAAGAAAATATTTTGTTTAAAGCCCAGTGATGATAAATCCATCCCCCCCTTGCTTTGGGATCAGAATTTGAATAAATGTTTTATGTCGCCAGAGTACTGTCAATATTTTGGTTTATCATTTAACGCTCAAAATAACGAATGTTTTCTTCCCAGCGTGCAAAGTTTTTTCGAAAAATATATGTTTGGTAAAACTTTGATACGTTCACTATTACACCCAAGTTTGATATTCAATCATGAAATAACTGATCACGTCATATCTCCGTACTCTTGTAATAAAAAAAGTTCGGAATATAATATTTCCAACGTTGAAAGTAAACTTGTCGAATTTACAAAAGACTTTATAGTGGGTTCAACGCCAGAAATCTCCCTTTATGTTAGTAACCTGTCTATTCAATACCTTTACAAGTTTACGAATAACCTAAATCAGCACATATCTAAAAGTATAATTTTACTAGAAATAAACAATATAGTCACCGATTTGTTAATACTAAATACTTTGAAAGTTCTCACTGTATGTGCAAGAGTAGCTGGAAACTGGGAATTGTTTATAATATATTTTTTAGGTACGGTATTAGATATTGTGGATACGTTAAAGTTAAACAAAGCACTGACTTCCCTAGAGTTTAATACTTTGATGAATAAGTTTGATACAACTTTTAATGATAAAATCAAAGTACAGACTATCACTCCCGAAACAATTTTAAATTTGGAAGTAATGAAGTTAAAATTAAAAAAGAAAATTTCTAATGCATATGATTTGAAATATGGGGGCATAAAAAACCTTCTTGATATAATAAAATGTTATATGGAAGATTTATCAACCGAAAAGGTCGACATTTCTTATAATAAGATATTTTCCCACATTAAAACTGCGGATCGAAGCCCAGAAATAATTAAATATGTGTTTATTACTTTGATAATAGTAATTCCATTAGTAAATATTTCACTAACTCTTGTCCTTATTATATTTCTTGTAATGTTTATATTTTTGTATATAAAGCTAAATCTTAATAACCGTACAGCCTGATGTAATTTGAAATCTCATTTACCGTGTTTTGGTTATCAAACATATTCTTGGCATCTTCAATCGAATTCTTATCGTATTCTCCATTGACTGTAATTAACGGCACTCGAAGAGTGGTAACACTTTTTTCATACAAATCTTCAAGAGACTGTAAATACGATTGGTCAACTGAATCAATCTCTTCGGGTCTCGCCCTTTCTTTTAACCTCTTGTAACAAATATCAGAAGTTGTTCTGATGTAAATGTAGAGGATTTTATTATAATAATCTATTATACTTGAATATTTAGTTTTAAAATCCTCAATTATAGCAGATTCTGCTGAATTAAACACGTTTTCCCTCAAGTACTTGCAAAATATTTCAAAAATGCTAAACGAAGATCGCTCCATGATAACAATTGAATTGTTTAAAGAATGTATTACCGCACTTTTTTCAATATCTGCAACACTTAACAGCGCGTTAATTTGAAATGTTAGAGCCCATCTTTTGGAGTCGTTGTAAAATAATTCCAACAAATTTAAACCCCCCACATTCCGCCACTTGTCTAGAGGTTCTGTAAATAGTTTAACATTATAGCCTCGTGTTGTTAATAAATCACAAAGACTTTCAGTAAAAGTAGACTTGCCGCTAGCAATATTACCATCAACGCATAAAATCATAAATAAAAATGCGTGAAACGGTCGAGTCTCTTATATTAAAAGCCGTTCTTGATAAACAAAATAAAAAGGCCAAGTCTTTGTTTAGTAAATTGTTAAAAGATGTATACAATAACCTCTACTTAATTGAACCGAAGAAGGTACCCCAAATTGATTTGTTTACAATAATAACCGATGCAATATTCTACATGTTGACAAATCAAAATAGCTACTTTACATGGACGTCCTACACTACAGAATTGCAAGAATGTTTAAATGATATAAAGTTTCCCAACAGGCTAAAGAGTATGGTCACCACTATAAGTGGTTATCATGACACATCGCCTATAATGACTAGACATTCGAACGAGAAACTGTTATTTAAAATTGTACAACAATTATTAAATCTGCTCCATCCGCAAAACATGGAAATCGATTTCACACAAGACGAAGACTGTCAAAATAAATTAGAAGCATTAAAATCTTTTACACATCTAAACGTTAATTCGAGCCTGGACGATTTTAAAGAATTTGCCACTAGGTTTAACGATAGCTTGGTAGTTTTAAACGAAATTGGATCATATTTTTCAACAAGCCGTCAAGATGATTTGAGGCAGCATTTGGAACAGATAAAATCTAAGATTGAATCGATATTTAATTTAGTGGGAATAACTTCGTTTAGTGAACTAACGTTGATAACAAAACGGGTTTATGAAACGTTAAGAATAAAAAAACTAGGTGACCTAATACTTCTTGAACAGGATTTTCAAATCGTGGTAATATTCAAACAACTACTTTCCAGTAACAAAATTACCGAAGTTGGTAATCTGTCGGCAGAACAATATATTCAATTATATTCCCGAATATATTTTACATCACATTTAAAACTTCCCGGATCAATAGACGTATACAACGAATGGACTTGTTTTCAGTCGATTCAAAATTATATTAATTCTAAACAAAACAATAATGAATTAATACAGTTTAAAGTGGACACTCTAACCTTGATTGGAGCAGAGGATTTAGGAATCCTGACCCAACACTTAGCAGATTTTGGTTCATTAAATATTGTGCAGGCGTCACGGCAGCTTAAAACGTTATACAACAATTGTGGTGAATCAAGCATAACAGTTTTAAACAGTAAGCTATCAATATACAACGAACGTTTCAACAACACTATGATTAACGTGTTTGAAGAGGCGGAATCCCTAGTTAATATGTTTGGAGTAAATTCATTAAATCAAGTTTCCGGATTTTTAAAACGAATATATGACTTTACCGGCGTGACAAATTTTCAAGATTTTCAAAGCCAGATTGATACGTTAAGCCGCACTTATAGTGAATCGTTTGATGGAAAATTCTCACTAAATGATATAACGACACTAATTACCTCACTAAAAGAAGTTCAAGCAAATTTAGAATTTGTATATGGCGACACTTTCAATGAAAAAATAAAATTCCTCAATGAGTATTTAATGACCAAGCTAAATAGCTTATGTCCTAATATTTCTTTTGATAATTTGGTAAATTTTTTAATTGAAATCTCAAAAAACAGCGGGCAACTAAATGAAACATCGATGCAAAATATTTTGGACAAAATTAAAAATTACAGTACTCTTAAGTCGCAGGTTGAAACTCTTAAAGAAACCAATTCTTCAATAACACAAGAACTGAATGAGTGCGAAGAACGGGGGTTGAATTATTCGCGGGAAATTGAAACTCTTAAAAAAACTAACGAGTCGTTATTAGAAACAAACGACAAACTTAAAAATAAATTATATGACTTTGAAATTAGTGACACAGATCGCGCAACAGAGATTGAAAAATTAAAAACACAGTTTAATGAGTTACACAATGATCACAATAGTTTAGAAGAAAAATATAATAAATTATTAGTAGATTATAATGAGGCTGTAACTACTAAACGAGTAGGGATCACACTCCCGCGGGTTAAACGGGTCCGCGTAGAATCACCACCAACTAAATCACCACCAAAAAGGCAAAGGGGTGACGAATCAGATTAAGGTAATATCAGTGGATATCGGGTGATACCCACTCTGGGGTGAAAATAATCAAATTGTATTTAAATTAAAATTGTATATAATTGTAAACCTTAATTTTGGTGCGGTAAGATTTAAAACAGATCTCAAAGTTAACAATCGCGTGATCCCAAATCGGTAACCCGCAACTTGATAACTCAGTCAAACCAGAATGCCAGCGTGAAAGTATTATGAAAATTTTGTAGAATGGTCCCAGTACTCACCTTTTGAAAACCAACACAGTGAATACCCAACTTCACTCTCATAAATAAACCAATCCACTCTCTCTACACAGCCCGCATTTTACACCTATTAATTTGGAACACTTGTGACATATAATGTGTCCACATTGTATATGAGTTAAGATGTTATACTCTAAACAAATTGGGCAATTTCCTTTAATATGATTTGCAAAAGTTATCTGTATTAATTCGTTCAAACGATAATTTTTAAAACAAATCAAACCAAATATTCGTTTTTTTAACATTTGTTTTTTATTTTAATTTGGTTTAGGATAAATAATAACAAGTAATGAGTTGTTTCAGATGCTATATTATCAAGACATACATTTTAAAAATGTGTAAATTACAAAAAATCAAACTTGAGAAACGCAAATTCTGGGATATTTGATAACTCCTTATACTATTGGCGAGTACGTTTACGCTTATGTTCCTCCATTGTCCAAGACGTGCTCAACTATATTTACAAAATTGTGAGAAGTTAGGATGTTGTTGTATGCAGAGTTAAAGTGCATACCACTACTCTTCATTACTTCTTTCGCTTTGTTAAGTACATTAATCCCATTAGGAACAGGAGACTTGATGAAACAAGGTACGAAACCTTCATTTTTGGCTTTATTGAGAGCTTGGTTAAATTTTCTTTTTTGTATGCGAATACATTTGTACTCGCAGACCCCGTAGAGTTCCAGAAGAGTTTCTTTAATAAGGACACATAAAACATGATTTAGTCCATCGCCGCCCGACATCACAGCAACCCTCGGTGCCTGTTCAGTCAACAACTCATTCAGTGACCGGTTCTCTTTACACAATATGTAGTTTTTAGTTTTAAATTCTGAGTTAATTTGAGTGAGCTTTTGGTTGTCTTCCAGTGATTTTGTAATTTCAGCCAAGAGTTGAGAGTTTTGATTTTTTAACTGATTATTTTCATGTTTGATTTTATACACTCCATACTTTCTAATGGAAGGCAAGACTTCACTTGTAACCCATCTTTTGAATGCTTTAGCTTCTGGTTTCAATGAGCGCAAAATAAGAGAATACAAACCAGATTCATTGATGAAGTTAGACTGATATTGGAAGTTAAAGGGGGGTGTATCGATACACCCCCCTTTAGAGAGTATATTTATAGCCTTACACTTGTCTTCTTCATCAACATTTATCCGCAATGCCTGTTTTGAATCTTGATAGCCCAGGATTTTAACAACATCCTTTCCTTTGAACCAAGGATTATTTTCACTGTCAAACAGTACAGTAACAGATTGATCATTAAATATATAAGAGGTTAAGTTAGACATTTTATATCAAGTATCGTGCAATAGAACAGATCAGAGCAACGTAAGGTCTTACCTCAAAAATGACCGAGGTAGAGTGAAGTTAACGTTTAAGAATAAAGAGCGCTAAAAGTATCGTCAAAATAAATGTTATATTCTAATTCATCGTGGAGAATTTAGCTACTTTTTTTATAACCATTTCTTTAGAGAATCCGCTATTTAGCATAGCCTTACCGCTCAAAAATTCAACTTCTATCCTGTCAAAGTCTGCATTTGATTTTAAGTTCAATTTTAATGGCTTTCCTTCGAACAGGTCTTCCCTCACAAAATAGATTTATAAAAATCCAACCAATATTTTGTTCCCAAACTTCCTCCCCCTCCATTTCAACGGGTACAGCAAACAAATTTTGTAATAGCACAGATCAGAGCTACGTAAGGACGTCAACAGCTCATTCAGTGACGGGTTCTCTTTACACAATATGTCGTTTTTAGTTTTAAATTCTGAGTTAATTTGAGCTAGCTTTTGGTTGTTTTCCAGAGACTTTGTAAGTGATTGTAACAACTGATTATTTTCTTGTTGAATTTTATACATTCCATTCTTTCTAATGGAAGGCAGGACTTCTTCAAAAACCCAGTATTTAAATGTTTTAGCAACTGGTAGTTTAGAGGAAAAAATCAACTCGTATAAACCCGGTTCTGATATAAAAACTACTTTAGAATCATGATAATTGAGTTGGGACCCATTTTGGGTCCCAACTACTTCCGGTTGAGTTGATTTGTATATTTCACTGATATGTGCTAGAAGAGCTTTTTTAGGGTTAGAGTAGCCCAGGATTTGAGCAACATCTTTTCCTTTGAACCAAGGATTATTTTCTCCGTCAAACAGTACAGCAACGGCCTGGTTATTAAATATATAAGAGGTTAAGTTAGACATTTTATATCAAGTATCGTGCAATAGAACAGATCAGAGCAACGTAAGGTCTTACCTCAAAAGTGACCGAGGTAGAGTGAAGTTAACGTTTAAGAATAAAGAGCGCTAAAAGTATCGTCAAAATAAATGTTATATTCTAATTCATCGTGGAGAATTTAGCTACTTTTTTTATAACCATTTCTTTAGAGAATCCGCTATTTAGCATAGCCTTACCGCTCAAAAATTCAACTTCTATCCCGTCAAAGTCTGCATTTGATTTTAAGTTCAATTTTAATGACTTTCCTTCGAACGGGTCTTCCCTCACAAAATAGATTTATAAAAATCCAACCAATATCTTGTTCCCAAACTTCCTCCCCCTCCATTTCAACGGGTACAGCAAACAAATTTTGTAATAGCACAGATCAGAGCTACGTAAGGACGTCAACAACTCATTCAGTGACCGGTTCTCTTTACACAATATGTCGTTTTTAGTTTTAAATTCTAAGTTAATTTGAGCTAGCTTTTGGTTGTTTTCCAGAGACTTTGTAAGTGATTGTAACAACTGATTATTTTCTTGTTGGATTTTATACATTCCACACTTTCTAATGGAAGGCAGGACTTCTTCAAAAACCCAGTCTTGAAACTTCTCAGCTATGGGCAATTTGGATTTTAAAATTAATGAATATAGCCCCGGCTCATTGATGTATACCGCATGAAATTGAAAATTCAAGGGGAGGAACTTTTCGTTCCTCCCTTCTTCGGGCATTGTTTTACGATATTTTTCTCTGACGTGATCTCTGATTGCTTTTCTTGGGTTAGAGTAGCCCAAGATTTTAGCAATCTCTTTTGCTTTAAACCAAGGATTATTTTCTCTGTCAAACAGGACAGTAACAGATTGATCATTAAATATATAAGAGGTTAATTGAGACATTTTATATAAAGTATTGTGAAATAGTACCTAGTTCTTACCTTGGCAGGAGCAGTGGCAAAAGTGACCGAGGCAGAGTGAAGTTAACGTTTAAGAATAAAGAGCGCTAAAAGTATCGCCACAAAAACCCAGTATTTAAATGTTTTAGCAACTGGTAGTTTAGAGGAAAAAATCAACTCGTATAAACCCGGTTCTGATATAAAAACTACTTTAGAATCATGATAATTGAGTTGGGACCCATTTTGGGTCCCAACTACTTCCGGTTGAGTTGATTTGTATATTTCACTGATATGTGCTAGAAGAGCCTTTTTAGGGTTAGAGTAGCCCAGGATTTGAGCCACTTCTTTTCCGTCCTATTTGATAGCGAAAATAATCCTTGGTTCAAAAGAAAGAGTATCCCTCTAAGTTACATAAAGCTCTTTCAACGCATGTAAGTGAAAAATATAAGAAAACTCAACCGGAAGTAGGTCTACCCCAAAGTGGGGTAGACCTATCCTACAATGATTCGCACAATACTTAAAATGTCTCACTTAACTTCTTATATATTTAATAAACAGGCCGTTGCTGTCCTGTTTGACAGTAAAAATACTCCTTAGTTCAAAGCAAAAGAGATTGCTCAAATCCTGGGCTACTCTAACCCACGAAAAGCAACCAGAGATCATGTCAAAAACTCATTCAGTGACTGGTTCTCTTTACACATTGTGTCGTTTTTAGTTTTAAATTCTAAGTTAATTTGAGTGAGCTGTTGGTTAGTTTTCATAACGTTTGTAATTTCTCGCATGAGTTGAGAGTTTTCATTCTTTAACTGATACATTCCATATTTTCTAATGGAGGGTAAGACATCTTCAAAAACACAGTCTTGATACTTCTCAGCAATGGGCAATTTGGATTTTAAAATTAATGAATATAGCCCCGGCTCATTGATGTATACCGCATGAAATTGAAAATTCAAGGGGAGGGGGGCTTTTCGTTCCTCCCTTCTTCGGGCATTGTTTTACGATATTTTTCTCTGACGTCCTTACGTAGCTCTGATATGTGCTATTGCAATTTGTTTGCTGTACCTGTTGAAATGGGGGGGGGGGGGGTTTGTGAACAAAATATTGGTTGGATCTTTATAAATCTATTTTGTGACGGAAGACCTGTTCGAAAAATAAAATTGGACTTAAAATCAAATGCAGACTTTGACTCTGCCTTGGTCACTTTTGCCACTCCTCCTGCCCGAAGAAGGGAGGAACTTTTCGTTCCTCCCTTTGAATTGTTGATGAAGAAGATACGTGTAAGGCTATAAATATACTCTCTGAAAGGGGGTCTATCCGCGCCTTGGACAATGGAGGAACACAAGCGTAAACGTACTCACCAATGCTAGAAGGAGTTATTAAATTTGCGTTTCTCAAGTTTGATTTTTTGTAATTTACACAGTGTGTCTGTGAGATGGAGTTTTAGGGTGTAGTGTTGGGGCGGGGGACCCGGGGTCCAGGGCCGGTTAGGTCTCGGATCCAAGTAAGTTTTATAGTCAATAGTCTTTTTCTAAATTAATATTTATACTTTCCAGGCTACTCGCCCTTGAATCTGGATAATTAGTTTTAATATATTAAAGTATTTTCATTGTCATCACATTGATATTTTACGATTTAAATGTGATAACTACTTACTTTGAAAAATATATTTTTACTAAACTCTAAAAACAACTTAGGATCAAGACTTTCTTAGGCGAGTTGAGTTGTTGAACTGACTTCGGCCTCTTCAGAGACTAAATAGACTATCTGCTATCTCTTTCCAAAAGATTTTAAAATTGTTTTTATTAAAAATACTAAAAAGTATATAATAAGTATAATCAGAGACAATATCAAAATTGGAAATTCAAGAAATGCAACAAAAACAACCTCCATTTTAAAATATTTATGTACCCGGTAGCTCCGGGTCCTCGATTGTGTAGTTTCGGTCCCTTGGATTTTATAATCTATTGCTTATAAAGAAATTAATAAATTGCATTTACATTTGTAACTATGTTATTCAAAGGGATACCCGAGGGGAAGGTTGGGGGGGGTTAGTCAAAATAGAATCATTTCCCCTTCCTTAAGCAAAGGCGCTTGAGAGTTTGGTTTGGAAAATGAACAATAGTCAAAGAAACAATACCTCCGGTGTACATTTCCTAACAGTTTTTGTTCTAAACTCTAAGGCTTGGGCTGATTCTGTGAATCCACAAACATAGTATTGTACAAGAGAATTTATCCAACCAATTATCACTCCATAACTAACATTGCAATGATATATAAACATGTAAGGCAATTTAATAACGAGATTCCTAGAATTATTGAAAATATTAATTACCAATACAGTTTTTATAATCATTACTATAATCTTGATGCAAGATAATTAAGTTTGGGTGCACGCATTAAAGAACACAATAGACGTTTAATATTTTTATTCATATGCTTTTTGCTCCAAGTAGGTTTGAATCTTATAAACATTTTCAAGAGCACACATGAAACCGTTAAATCTATGATAATAACAAAAATTATTTAGATACCTCGACTTTAATTTTTTAAGTGATGAGATGTCGTCCAAATTTTCAACTTTGGCGTTCTTAAAAAGTCTTTGAAGGAACACTTGTTTCTCTTGACCTTTTACGTAGACGGTGTTTTGTGATAACAGCGCGGCCAGTTCTCTCTTGACGTAGTTGAAGGACGTGGTTCCCTCCTGCCATGGAATTCCGTGGTAATAGTTTGCATTGAAGATCGCCTGTCTTCTGTAGTCCGGAGATAGTTTGTCAAAATTGTACGGCGATTTTACAAACCAGTGTCTCAGAAACCAATTGCCGCTGGTTTTTGTAAGTGCAATTTCTTTAATAATAAAATTATTGTTATTGTCTTTGAATCCTTGAAAATCGATAATATAAGCGTGGTCAGCCATTGAGATGTCCTTAGATATCGGAATCAGCGAGGTAAATAGAGCTCTTTTCGGTTCCGAATCACAAACTCTGAACAAAACACTAGACCAAACACTAGTGCAGGAGTTTGGCAACTACTGGTATATTAGGGGAACCGTTCCTTTATAAAGCCTCGGAATTTGTATTATGCCCTTATTTCAAATGTTGTTTTACATGCCAAAGTTTTCACATTTCTTGTTAATTCTCAAATACTGACTTTGGGTTAAGAAAATAAAATGCTACACCCTTTGAATGTTAGTTTTATTTACATTCTAAAGGGTAAAACTTCTCTATAAATATACAGGACGGGTTAAATTTCTTATGTTCTAAGAAAGGAATGTCACCCCCTTTCCAAAACCCAATTTCAATCCCACAATAAGCGCATCTAACATAATCATTAACACGCAAATAATAAAAACCAGCTTTGGATAAATCTTTGGGGCTTAAAAATGTAACTGGCCACTCCTTAAAACTATGAAGTCTTTCGGTCTCGTAATGAAATCTAGGAGTGTTTGTTTCTTTCGTAAAATTATAATTTAATCCCACAGACACTGGCGAATGGTACATTTTAATACCACAACACGGGCTAGCGCGATCCGAGTCTTTCTTCTTTCTGAGAGATGCACCATCTCCCCGGCCGCCGTATTCCACACCGAGCGTGGTGTTGTATTCTGTAGAGAAGGCTGTGAAGTTTTTACATTTACAAATGCAATAACCAAAATGGTGACATTTCCTACAAGCCCTCCCATCAACCTGGTCACCAGGAATTTTAAAACATCTCTGCTCGCAACAATACTCCATAGTTGATCATATGCTGTAAATCTCAACACTGACTTAAATTGCCTCTTCGGGAGTTAAATAGACCCCCTTCTTTTCAAAAGATTTAATTTTTTTTAATTGCTTTAATTATAAATACTAAAATACTAAGTTGTGAGGGAAAAAAATCCCCCTAATTTGCCCCTATAAAGCGGATGCTTTAATACCCCGAAGACGAGAAACGTCTCAATAAAAAGTTTTGAATATGGGTAATCTAAAATGGTTTGCATTTCGTACAATTTAACCCATTTGTGGTTTTGTAAATCTCAAATCTGCAAAATCTGCTCATAATAAAATTGAACAACAAATGCCAGAATAATATAATAATCATTGAATTGAGTATTTAAACTTGAAGGGTTTTTTATTTAAATGAGTACTTAAACTTGAAAAGGTTTAAAAGTTAAATGTCAAGACCACAGTATCCGTGAAAACGCTTTGTAATTAAAATATTATTGAAATCACCTTCAATACAAATGACACAAATAGAATAATTTATTTTATGGTTTCCAAAAATAGAAAACAAAAGAATTGGTTATTTGAATAACTTCTTGATTATTACAAATGTTTGGAAGATTTTAAAGAAAAAAACAACAATGGGGGTTAAATTATTTATTACGTGATATATATGATACATATGATACAATTGTATATGACTAAGTACTTGATGATACAAGATTCACAAATATTTTAAATACTTGAATAAACATGTCAACATTATAATATTTTCTTCTAATCAGATGAAGACGCTGGTATTTGCAGGTAGTTTTAGAGATTTTCTCTTCCATCTCTGATATGTTGTTGGGGTGAACCGCAGGAAGTATTATAAATTTCGGACGATTGGTGTATCTTAATCCTTCAATCACACAGCTGTGCGAATTTCGTCCTAAACACAAAATAGGAATCGGTGATTCAAAGTCGTTTGCACTTGCACGCATTATTATTTTAAAAATGTGCCCAATGACGGGATGAAAAGCTGTAATCAACTCTCGAGTCTTCTGTTTATCAAAACTGGCAATCATCGGGATGCGAATCCAAAGAATATTTTTTTTTCAGATATTGTAGATAAGTTATGTATCATTTCTCTTCTTAACTCAGACTTGCTCGTTTCATGTCCGGTGGGACAATCAGTCAGGCTTACGATAATCCCGCGAACCGTACTTGGAGTTGTTTTCAATAATTCTGAATCAAACGGGTTTTTAACATGTTTGTAGAATCCTGGAGACTTGTCTGCTGTGATTTCTTGCACCTTCTTCAAATATTCACTAAATATCCCGTCCATTTTAAGATTTTTAGAACTGTCGGTGGTAGACTGATTGCTCAGGAACGCTGGTCACTGTTTTATGGCAAGGAGCCAGTATTTGTAAATTACGTAAATTATAAATTGATAAATAAGGCAATCATTCTTCGGTGTATCCTCAGCTTCTAGCAGACCACTTTCAACAATATATCGGGTGGTAAATTATATCATCTGGGTTGGAGGTCGTCCCTAATTCTCACGAAGGAGCCGTCAATTAGGAAGATTCTCTTCCTTTTTGCTCTGTAGCGTCTTTGGCGAGGCTGGTACTGTCGAGGCAGATGTTGGTGTTGTGGAGTTCTGGTAGAGTCCGGTGCTGGGGTGGAAAGCGGCTCCATTGGGTGGTCTTGATGAATTGCTTCTATCTTATTATCTTGATCCCCAGTGGCGTCCGTCGCTCCCGCACTCTCGTACACTTCCGACTCGTCCCGCCCGGTGTTCACATCCATGGAGACTTCTCCTCCGTCCAACACGAATTCCACGTTGGGGTGGGTTGGTGATGTCGGGGGGGTATCAGCATTATCAATTGGCTGAAGCGCTCCAACCATATCCCCCATCATACCATGTATAGCTCTCTGCAACTCCTCTTCGGTGTAGGTTGGAGTATGCCCTGGAAATAGGTTTTCTCGGTTGGCCTCAAGGAATTCATCGAGGGGTTCTGCTCCCTCTTGTCGCAATACCCGGGAGATGAGTTTCCTCAGGTCCACGCTTGATGGTAATTTGACAGTTGAGGGGTTTATGCCCCTGGCAATACAACCAGCGTATAAGCATAAACAGAAACCACAGTCAACCGTATTGGTCTGAAGCTTAAGACCACTAGGATTCCCCTTTAAGGACCACTCTTCCCGGTTGATTTTTACACCCAACCGGCCCATTTCCCACTCGATATACTTTAAACATTCTTTTAATCTATCTGGGTACTCATTTCCCAGTGAGTCGTAGCTCCGCACAAGCCCATCTTTTAAAAAGGCGGCAATTAGGTACCAGTGGGATACACCGGGCTTCCCATCCTTCCGGATTGGTGCGGGGATGTGTACTGGGAACAATAAGATGTCATAATCATAAATTTTTATTTTATTGGTCCACCTTTCCACCCGCAGGAAACCGCCCCGGTCAATTGCCGTGAAAAACACTGTCGGGAAAGCATATAATTTCAATCCGTCAGCGCGTTCTTCATTTTTTTTACATAAAATAGAAATAAAGTCTTCAATGATCCCTTCGCCACACAAACCCTCCGGGGTGATACGGTGTGGCCCCATTCTTCTTGTATCCACGATCCCGCCTATAATACTTCCTACTATATGATGTGTATATGTTTTATCTTTAAAAAATTGAAAATCACAAGGACGTGAAACTATGCAATAAATAGTCTGTGATGCCCCTAGATATCCCGGGTGGCAATATTCAAATCATATATATATATTCGCCAGAGCCCCGTTTGTTCAAAGCCCCATTACCGGCGCCAAGGTTGGGGTTGACTTGACTGGGAGAGGCTTTAAGTTCCGCATCCACAGTCCTTAATAGGGTCCCTAACTTACTAACTAAATATATTCTAAGTTTTTTTTTTTTGACTTTTGGAGGTGCCCCGTCTAAGTTGTCAGAAAAGTCAGTCGTTATGTCAGTATTTCACTAAAGTGGATAGTGTGTCCGCAGCTTACGAACTTAGAGCTTCAGAACCGTGTCCGTATTTCACGTACTTGATCGGTTCTGTATCCGTATTTCACGAACCAAGCTCTCACTACCGTGGCCATATTTTTAGTCAGTAGTATGTCAGTATTTTATGAAAATTCCCCCATCTACAACTTACCCAAGCTCTATGTAACCCACCTAACATATGCATAACTTAAAACTACCCACCCGAGTGGTAAAACATTCCCCCTATCTAACTTAAAAACTAAGTTGTCAGAAAAGTCAGTCTGTTATGTCAGTATTTCACTAAAGTAGATAGTGTGTCCGCAGCTTACGAACTTAGAGCTTCAGAACCGTGTCCGTATTTCACGTACTTGATCGGTTCTGTATCCGTATTTCACGAACCAAGCTCTCACTACTAAACTATTCTAAGCTACGGGTGAGGGACATTTGGGAAATTGGAAGGAGACCCTCTGCGTGGATTGTAACCGCCAGCGCAAAGAGCCATAAAGGAAAGGAGGTTTGGAGGGGTTTAGGATATGAAAAGTTTTGGTGCTGGAAGGGAATTGCTCTTCGTTAACACCGCAAGGCAACCGGAGCAATTCGATAGGACTTATAACTACGAAGAGAGGACTTACCCAACCTCTGTGTAACCTACCTAACATATGCATGCCTTAAAACTACCCACCCGCGTGGTAAAACATTCCCCCTATCTAACTTAAAAACTAAGTTGTCAGAAAAGTCAGTCGTTATGTCAGTATTTCACTAAAGTAGATAGTGTGTCCGCAGCTTACGAACTTAGAGCTTCAGAACCGTGTCCGTATTTCACGTACTTGATCGGTTCTGTATCCGTATTTCACGAACCAAGCTCTCACTACTAAACTATTCTAAGCTACGGGTGAGGGACATTTGGGAAATTGGAAGGAGACCCTCTGCGTGGATTGTAACCGCCAGCGCAAAGAGCCATAAAGGAAAGGAGGTTTGGAGGGGTTTTTGGGAATGAAAAGGTGCTGGAAGGGAATGATTCTTCGTTAACACCGCAAGGAATTCCCAGAATCATTCGACAGGACTTATAACTACGAAGAGAGGACTTACCCAACCTCTGTGTAACCTACCTAACATATGCATGCCTTAAAACTACCTATACCACTCAATTATTAAATTATTATTCAAAAATAACCATATTTAGCTTCAAACTAAAAATGGGGAGATGTGGGGAATATCGCGTTTTTGATTTTTTGGGGTGGTTGGGCCCAACCGGGGTTATGAGGAGGGAAACACTTATCACTACGAAGAGCACTAACCCAACTAACAGTTACGCGTCGCTGTCGACGTATAAATACTACTCTTTTGGTTAGTCATAATTTTAAAATACCCATATTTAAAATACCAGTGATTTGCGAGATGTTGGTCACGAAGCACTAACCCAATACTAATACACTAATATTTGCACGACGTATCACTCTTTTAAAATACCCCCAAATAACTTACAAACTAAAATAACAAGCGATTTTGGAAATTTCGAGCGCGTCTTAGGATCCTTTGCGGTAGTTTGGCCTAACCGACGTTATGAGGAGGGGAACACTTATAACTACTAAGAGAACAAACCTCTACATACTACTTAACCTACTTCGCCAGAGCCCCGTATGTGTAAAGCCTCGTACACCACGTCACGGTAGGGGTTGACTTGACCAGGAGAGGCTATGTTTTGCGCCGTTGCCTTGGTCCTTGTACAAGGTTCGCGGTCCTGGACTTAATGCCCAGGATCGGGCTGACATCCTATTTATAACCGGTATATTCTTTTTTAACCATACATTTAAAATTAAATTAAAGTTTGACAAATTCAAAATTACCTTTACAGAGCCATTTATCAAAGACTTCAAATACAGAAATAGCAAAAAGAATTTAACATTGTTACTTTTGGTGATTTCCCCTAAGGTATTGTAATATTTTATGTTGAAACACTGAACAAATTCTTATGTTTTTCTAAAGGAGACAAAATGAGTTTTATAACCAAGAAGTCTTAATGGACTCGTTTTTCAAAGGGTTTTCTGGTAAATTATATCACGCGAAAAAACCTCAATATTGCCAATGTTAATTAAAATATACTGATTGTCTTTAAACCACACTGCACAACATTCAAATAGACTAATGATTAACCTCTAGAGACCGGGTCTGTTTTAAGTCATGTAAATAAAAACACAATTTGAAATTTTTAAATATGATTTATTTTTCACAAGTTTTACAAATGAGTACAAATATGTGCAAATATGTGCGGCGAGTTCTATTTTATACCCAACAGTAGCCTGGCAAGTGAATTTTAATCCTACAAAGAGGACATGATTTATTTACTTTAAGCCATTTAAATATACACGTTGTACAAAATATGTGTTGACAATCATTAAGACTGATACAATCTTTTTTTTTAGTGTCAAGGCAAACCGGACAATCGGTTTCAGATTCTACTTTTGTAAATGGATTGGGCAGATTCCTCTTCACAAAATCAGAAATTTGTAAACCTCGCGACGTATATGTTTGAAAATCGATTAATTTGCAATATTTTATTATATCTTCATCTCTGAGTGTTTGATGTTTTGAGACAGACCACCAGCACAAAATATTTTTAAACGTATCCAGAAGAAAAGAATCAAGAGTTTGGTGTTTACTTATTAGTGAGCCAAACAGTAGTTTTAAAAGATCGATTTGATTACCCACTTTCGAGAAGTAAATGTAGCATAATACATTTTTACTTAATGATTGGTGTTTTATGAGATATGGCCACAGAACTGTTTTATAATACTCTTCTTCGTCTGTATTGTGAAATCTACACTGCGGATTGACCCCCTCCATCATCCACAACATAAAATCTTGAGTCAGCTTCTGTGATTTTATTATGACAATTGGATCAATCTTATGGTAAAACTGTCTAAGAATCCACTCCGGGACATTTTGGTGTTCCACAACTGCATTCCAGTCGAACTTGTGATTGAATGTGACCAACACTGCTTCAGAGAGATTTTGGTACTTAACCAAAAGCGAAAAGTTAATTTTTGAATGAAAACTTTCTATATCTTTAGTCGTCAGTCTTTGGTGGATGACAATTTCGTTGAAATTTAAAACTTCTTTAAACTTCAACATGAACCCATGCGTGAACTGTTCTCTCCGGTATAGTATTCTCCAAAGGTTGACTGGGAGTTGATGAATTTTTTCCGTAATTTTTTCAAATTTAGTGAAGTGTAGGAATTGACTGCTGTTATCTAATGTCTCCTGTTCCAATGAAGTATACAAACTGTACAAGTCAGAAGGATCCGTAAGTTTGTCTATAAAGGCGGTAACACCATCAGCGCTTTTAATAGAATTTAAAATCTTCCACAAAATCTTTTTCCTAGTTAGGTGGGTTGACTTGATACCCATACTTTGGCAAATAGCTTTGAGTTCGTAAAATGTAATTCTCTCCACCATGGTTCTAGTTACCTATCACAAATCAACTCAAAAACAAACAACAACTTTACCGAACACGCAGGAGTTCATTACAGGAACTACTGGTATGTGTGGAGAACCGTTCCCTTATAAACCCTCAGAAAATAGAATTCGCAAAGTATTTGTGCATTTATTTCAAATGTTGACGGGGGTGGGGGAATTTGTTGAAACCGTTTCTTTGAATTTTATACGCGCGGGTGTGTGTAGAAATGAAGCGTATTCTGTTGGTGTTTGCGTGCGGCGGGGGACTGAGTCTGAGTGGAACGATCACATCACCAATAATCTAAAATTATTAAAATTAAAGCAATTAGAATTCAATTCATAAATGGAACTTTGAACAAAACAGTTTTAACTGTTGTAGTTAAATTTAACTTAGTTTTTGATTTAGCGAAATAACATTGTTGACTCGGATAGTACTCATGGAGACTTGTCGGTTAACACTAGTTAAAAATCACAAGTGCCGAGCCGAAAAATAAGATAAAATTTAAAAATCCCGATTCACAGAATTAACCCAAGTCTTGGTCTAAATGTTAGGAAACACTGACCCAAGAGGGTGTTGTCGTGCTAAAATCTCGCGGCGTTGTGGCGCGGGTGTGTGGTGGGTTCTGGGCACGGGTTAGTCTTGATAATTGCAACATTCTCATTTGCAAATAATAATATTTCAAAAGATAATTTTAAAATTGAATTTTGAATTGTGTCGCCTTGATGAGACAGACACTAGAATCAGTTGTTAGTTAAATAGCGGCGAGTGCGAATGTTTATATTTGTTAGTACTCCGCGATTCCCGTTAAATATTACAAGTCCCGAGAGTCAAAAATCCACATAATTCAAAATATTTCAAAATAATTTAAAGTCCCCAGATTAAAAGTTTGAAAAAATCACAAGTGCCGAGCCGAAAAATAAGATAAAATTTAAAAATCCCGATTCACAGAATTAACCCAAGTCTTGGTCTAAATGTTAGGAAACACTGACCCAAGAGGGTGTTGTCGTGCTAAAATCTCGCGGCGTTGTGGCGCGGGTGTGTGGTGGGTTCTGGGCACATGGTAACCTTGAGAATGTTTCATTTGCAAATAATAATATTTCAAAAGATAATTTTAAAATTGAATTTTGAATTGTGTTGCCTTGATGAGACAGACACTAGAATCAGTTGTTAGTTAAATAGCGGCGAGTGCGAATGTTTATAGGTGTTAGTACTCCGCGATTCCCGTTAAATATTACAAGTCCCGAGAGTCAAAAATCCACATAATTCAAAATATTTCAAAATAATTTAAAGTCCCCAGATTAAAAGTTTGAAAAAATCACAAGTGCCGAGCCGAAAAATAAGATAAAATTTAAAAATCCCGATTCACAGAATTAACCCAAGTCTTGGTCTAAATGTTAGGAAACACTGACCCAAGAGGGTGTTGTCGTGCTAAAATCTCGCGGCGTTGTGGCGCGGGTGTGTGGTGGGTTCTAGGCACGTGGTAACCTTGAGAATGTTTCATTTGCAAATAATAATATTTCAAAAGATAATTTTAAAATTGAATTTTGAATTGCGTTGCCTTGATGAGACAGACACTAGAATCAGTTGTTAGTTAAATAGCGGCGAGTGCGAATGTTTATATTTGTTAGTACTCCGCGATTCCCGTTAAATATTACAAGTCCCGAGAGTCAAAAATCCACATAATTCAAAATATTTCAAAATAATTTAAAGTCCCCAGATTAAAAGTTTGAAAAAATCACAAGTGCCGAGCCGAAAAATAAGATAAAATTTAAAAATCCCGATTCACAGAATTAACCCAAGTCTTGGTCTAAATGTTAGGAAACACTGACCCAAGAGGGTGTTGTCGTGCTAAAATCTCGCGGCGTTGTGGCGCGGGTGTGTGGTGGGTTCTGGGCACGGGTTAGTCTTGATAATTGCAACATTCTCATTTGCAAATAATAATATTTCAAAAGATAATTTTAAAATTGAATTTTTAATTGTGTTGCCTTGATGAGACAGACACTAGAATCAGTTGTTAGTTAAATAGCGGCGAGTGCGAATGTTTATAGGTGTTAGTCTCCAGATTAAATGTTTAGAGCCCAATAGTTGGTTTCTAAGTGTTGGGAAATCACTGTGTTGGTTTCTAAGTGTTGGGAAATCACTGTAAAATTTTACAAGTCCAGAGCCCTAAAATTAAATAAAATTAACTCCTTGTAGAATCGTACAAGTCCCGAATCTGCCTAAATCTTAATACTTTAAAACCCCAGAATCGGTATAAGTGATACAGGAACACTGACCCAAGAGGACGTTGTCGTGCTAAAATCTCGCGGCGTTGTGGCGCGGATGCGTGGTAGTTTCTAGGCACATGGTAACCCTGAGAATGTTTCATTTGCAAATAATAATATTTCAAAAGATAATTTTAAAATTGAATTTTGAATTGTGTCGCCTTGATAAGACAGACACTAGAATCAGTTGTTAGTTAAATCGCGGCGAGTGAACTTGTGCGAGTGTTTATAGGTGTTAGTCCCCAGGTTAAAAGTTTAGAGCGCAATAGTTGATTTGTTGGGAAATCACTGTAAAATTTTACAAGTCCAGAGCCCTAAAATTAAATAAAATTAACTCATTGTAGAATCGTACAAGTCCCGAATCTGCCTAAATAATAATAATTTTAAACCCCAATTTTAAAATTGCATTTTGAATTGTGTCGCCTTGATGAGACAGACACTAGAATCAGTTGTTAGTTAAATAGCGGCGAGTGCGAATGTTTATAGGTGTTAGTCCCCAGATTAAATGTTTAGAGCCCAATAGTTGGTTTCTAAGTGTTGGGAAATCGCTGTAAAATTTTACAAGTCCAGAGCCCTAAAATTAAACAAAATTAACTCATTGTAGAATCGTACAAGTCCCGAATCTGCCTAAATAATAATAATTTAAAACCCCAATTTTAAAATTGCATTTTGAATTGTGTCGCCTTGATAAGACAGACACTAGAATCAGTTGTTAGTTAAATAGCGGCGAGTGCGAATGTTTATAGGTGTTAGTCCCCAGATTAAATGTTTAGAGCCCAATAGTTGGTTTCTAAGTGTTGGGAAATCACTGTAAAATTTTACAAGTCCAGAGCCCTAAAATTAAATAAAATTAACTCATTGTAGAATCGTACAAGTCCCGAATCTGCCTAAATAATAATAATTTAAAACCCCAATTTTAAAATTGCATTTTGAATTGTGTCGCCTTGATGAGACAGACACTAGAATCAGTTGTTAGTTAAATAGCGGCGAGTGCGAATGTTTATAGGTGTTAGTCCCCAGATTAAATGTTTAGAGCCCAATAGTTGGTTTCTAAGTGTTGGGAAATCGCTGTAAAATTTTACAAGTCCAGAGCCCTAAAATTAAACAAAATTAACTCATTGTAGAATCGTACAAGTCCCGAATCTGCCTAAATAATAATAATTTAAAACCCCAATTTTAAAATTGCATTTTGAATTGTGTCGCCTTGATAAGACAGACACTAGAATCAGTTGTTAGTTAAATAGCGGCGAGTGCGAATGTTTATAGGTGTTAGTCCCCAGATTAAATGTTTAGAGCCCAATAGTTGGTTTCTAAGTGTTGGGAAATCGCTGTAAAATTTTACAAGTCCAGAGCCCTAAAATTAAATAAAATTAACTCATTGTAGAATCGTACAAGTCCCGAATCTGCCTAAATCTTAATACTTTAAAACCCCAGAATCGGTATAAGTGATACAGGAACACTGACCCAAGAGGACGTTGTCGTGCTAAAATCTCGCGGCTTTTTAAAGTTTTTGAGTTAGCGAATTAACCCACAAGACGGTTTTACTTCTCCATTTTAATACTACTCCTCAACATGAATAATATGGGGACTTTTAAGACCCGTAGGACGGGGCCGTGATATTTTATCGGGCCGAAACCTTGCACCTGGCGTGCGATTTGGCAACCTTGGACAAGAACGCTCGGTTTGGCAACGCCCGCGCGCCCCGGATGCGAACATTCCACGTAGCCCACTTTCAAATTTTGGTAACAAATGACGCATGCGTGGAGGCCTCTCAAAAGGTGGAAACGGGAGTGGTCCGATTTCACCATATTTCTGTCTCACTCGCACACCTCTTTACTCTCTCACACTAAACTGCATCGGCCCGCCACGCCGACTGATTCAATCGTATTTTATACTGGATCTTGTTAAAAACCGTTATCATATGAACTGTATTAATTCAATTTTTGTAAACAAATATTTTGATTAAAATTATCTGTTGTTTAATTTAAATAAAAAATACTAAAAAATACTAAAAAATACTCTTTTCAGTTATTTAAAGTGATCATATTTTAGCGAAACTTTGGTATGTGAATTGACCCAATTCTGGCCTATTTATATGCTTTGCGAGCGAATGTTAAAACTTAAATCTGTTAAAATACATTCTGGAACATACTAATAAATTATATCAAAAATAATTAAAAATAATTATGATATATGAGTTGAGCTAGGCACATTTTAGTTGTATATTTGTGTTTATTATTCCTCATTTGATAATGTGTAAAATATAATACAACAAGTGGGACAATTTAACTTTAAATCTTACTATTAAACAGGAACAACTTTACAAGTTAAAATACAATCATAAAAAATACCCTTAAAAATGATTTGAGCTACAACGTAATAAAATATTTCGTATAAATATTCATAACACTTAAATTTCCACCGACAAGACCACATCACAAATAATTCTCAGAACACCATACGTAACAACACAAGCACATTATACTTTAGAGTTCATTTCAGCTGATCGCGGTTGGGGTATTTTTCAAATCGTGACATAGTTTGAAGACTCATCTTTTGATACCGACGAATAAGATTCCAATAATGGTTTTTTAATGAATTGCTTGTATATTTAACTCTGGTATTGTAAATTATAGAAATTAATCTCTCCGACATATCTTGTGTTTGGCAAATTAAAGGCCAATATGATATGTTTAAGTAAGATTCTATATCAATATATGAAATATAACACAGCTCTAATTCACTGGGCGTCGAAATCAAAAACAATAATAAGTCTTCGGATAAATTCTGCATACGTAGAAGTTGTTGTATGTTGATTGCAGTATACTTTTTAAAAATTATATCTTCTGGTATGAAATAGCCCCTTTTTACAATAATGTCCAAATCCAGATAATCTTGAAACCTGTACAGAATATCAGCTGTTAACCTAATGTTTTGAGAAAGAATTACCCAGTTAATTTTTTGTCGGAATTCCATCAAAAATGGCGTTTTCAAATTATTTGAAAGAGAAATCATGTTCCAACTGTCGGTTGGGAAGTTTAATAGTTTGTTTCTCAATATTTCCAGCACAGATTCATTTCTTACTTTGATGTATAAATGTAGCACTTCTACGGTTGATAGATTCGATAAATTCCCGTACACATTATTGTTTTGCTCTAATAATGCAATTAATTTGTTCATCTTCTCCATATTTAGTTATATTTTAAAACTTACCAGGAAAAACTATTATTTTCACTAAATAAAAAGTATAAAATTACTAGCCACATCTAAACTGTAACAACAATACATACGTGCACGCGGACAACAAAAGGCCACCGCGGCTTCCTGTGTTTGTTTATATACCACTTCCTTGAGAATTTTAAAATTCTCGAGGTTGCGAAGGCTAATGTAGTTCTGTTGTACAATTGCGTGTTGCGCAACTGGGTCACGGTGTGAGTACAATTGCGTGTTGCGCAACTGGGTCACGGTGTGAGTCGCCGGTCACTATTTACACAAGATCCCCGAGCGAGTTTCCGTGTTCTGCAACCGGATTTCCGGGCTGGTTTGTCCCCGAGAGAGTGTCTAGAATCGTTTCTTGGTTCGAAGTCAGTCAGTTCAACAACTCAACTCGCCCAAGAGAGTTCTTATGATCCTAAGTTGTTTTTAGAGTTTAGTAAAAATATATTTTTCAAAGTAAGTAGTTATCACATTTAAATCACATTTAAATCACATTTAAATCACATTTAAATCACATTTAAATATATCATACAACTGAAAGTGTAAACAAATGACTTTTAGACATCTTTAAAAATTTAAAAGTAAATAACTAATTTCACTTAAATATATCGTGAACTTGCAAACGCGTCATTTTGAAATGGAGAGCGTGTATACACCCCAGCAAAAGAAGATTGTTACACGCATTCTAAGATTTCTGATCATGCAATCCAAATTCACCCCATTGCAAGAAGATTATCATCACGAATTCCAACATTTAATAAACAGATTATTATTTAAATTTCCGCCCGACGAACAACAATCAATTATACACAAGGTTTCTCAAAAGCGACAATATCGCAAAAAAAACTCAAAACCACCTTCAGTAGATAATAACATACAGCAGTGTTCCGCCACGAATCAAGAGACGACAGAAGTGCGTAACGACTCAGATAGTTTGAACTTTGCAGAAGAAGGAAATTTAATTGGATTAATTCAAGTTAGACAAGCGGATGAAGAATCTATTGTTGGTGTCACAGATGACTGTATACTATTTCCGGAAAATCCTAACAGGATGGTGATCGCGGCCCCAGAACTATCGTTAGAAGAACAAGAATATTTATCGACGTTATCGACGTTTTAAAACGGCTTGACAGAAAACAGGTTTTAAAATGTGTATAATTAAATAGTATATAAAAATATCTCTATAGTCCTCAGCAACCTGGCACCTACAACCTGGCCTTACTAGACCCTCTTCCAACCCTATAATAGTATAAGGCATAGTCTTTTGGGGTAATACCCATGAGTCATATACTAAACCATTATATTTGCAGCAGAAACATATTTTAAGATTGATTTTATACAAAACCAGATATGAATGATCAAAACCCCTTTTCATAAGTCAGAGAATTTTTTCGTTTAAATATATTTATGTTTATAAAGTTCTAAAACTAAAACTTTTCTAAAACTTTTCTACAATAAAAGTGGAAATATGCCCCAAAATGAGAATGAGTATAGAAAAAAATTAAGGAAAGCTAACCAGTTTTTTATTCCCAAGCCAACCAATACATTTTTTACAAAAACTTTCAATTTTATAGCTCCGAAACTGTTTAATAAACTTCCTGAAAATGTTAAGATTGCATTTAATATTAATTTTTTTTATGTAGATTAAGGAAATGGTTATTTCAACTAGAGAATACTGATTGTTATTTCAAATTCAGCA
The DNA here is from genome assembly GCA_963675035.1 of Allygus modestus. Classification (NCBI taxonomy): domain Eukaryota; kingdom Metazoa; phylum Arthropoda; class Insecta; order Hemiptera; family Cicadellidae; genus Allygus; species Allygus modestus. The sequence goes on from OY776113.1 coordinate 15,100,737, forward strand.
ATAGTTTTATTTTTGATATTATAGCTGAGGGTTCACACGGGGACTATGCATTGCATGCAATGAGCTTCGACGGCACCTGGGGAGACCAACCCCAGAGGCAAGTCTCTGGAGAGGTGCCATAAGCCGCCTGAAAGAGTAAACCTTAGAATATTATAATACGTGTATAATTTATATGATAGACTATATGAATCTACAAATACAGTTTTATTTATTTTCTGTAATTAGTTTTTATGCACTGAGCACACGCTGAATTTCAGTGTTCATGAGAGAAATAAGGCGCGTCAAATATTTAATTTTGTATTTTTCTTAACGTTTAATTTTAACGCTAAATTTACGTTTAATTTTTGTTTAATTTTTGTATACACATGGGTTGTCTGAGACAATTGTGTTTATTATATTTCGATCATTTCTGTTCGCCTACTTTACATTATTTTTAATTTAAGTGATGGAACCCTATAGCAGGCTTTGTCTTAAGAGGACCTATTGTTTTTTCATTATTTTATTTTTATTTTTATGCCAGCCCGACAAGTAAAATGTACATTATTATTTATTTAAGTTACAAACAAGCTGTGTAATTAAAAATAAAGTTAATACGGGTTGAGTTGTGTGTTTTTTGTGTGTTTTTTGTTATAATTTTGAATTTTTAAAATTATTATTCTGAAACCAATATTACCCCGATTGTAGAGTGCGCCCCGGGGAAATTTAAAGTAAATAATCTCAAACGAAGAACTAATATTTCTAATCACTCCCCCATTTATATATAGAATTCCTTGCAGCATTCTAATACTTCTAGAAGATGGTTGGCACCACCGTGCGGATTTTCTAGTGATCAACGTTGGAGGAACACATCGCAACTGGGGTAATCTCTATGATTGTAGTGCATGATCAGTGCATGATCAGTGCATAATCACTCGAGAGTTTATTATTTTTACATATTTTTTTGTTATAAATAAAATCATGAAAAAGTCTAAGAAATCTCAAACCGCTGTGTGCACTTGTATGAATATTAAGAGAAAAAAACGTCCCACTATTGGTTATTTTAAATATTCTACCGCAAAAGGACCAAAATCTTTTACCAAGCTTAGAAATAAATGCCCCAAAAGGTCTAGATCGCGGTCTAGAACTAGACGATCTAGGTCGCGAAGTCGTTCTCGGTCGAGAAGTAAATAAAATTATATAAAAAATGTCTGATTGTATTTTCATAAAGTACAGAGACGTATTGAAATTTGAAGATTTTCATTTAAACCACCCTGCTACTTATTTGCCCTTTGTTGTTTATAACTGGTTAGCTCTTGGAATACTGCCGAAAATCTACAGTCACGAGGAATGGGGTTTTGAAAATAGCAGAAAAGAGCTTTTACAAAATAAAAATCACCTCTTGGATGTTTTGGTTGTAATTATCAATTGTGTTTTGGGAATCAAAATAAAACTTAATGATGAATTGTACAGAAAAAATGTGGAATACTTGAAAGGGGTTGAACATCTTTCAAAAGACGTTCTTCCGTTTATTACAATTGAGAATTACATGTCTATTAAGGACTCCAAGTTATTTATTGATAGCATTTCAAAATTCTTTCCGGTAGGGTCCATTGAGAAATCAACAGACGCTATACCGTGTTCTAGGCTTTATGAAATAGTTAGTGGAATGATCGCTTGGGGTAGTTCGTACTGGGTAGTAATACATTTCACAACATTGGTTATAGATAAAATGGAGGAATCTAAACTTAAAGAAGAATATCAAGAAGCTTTATGCAGTTTAACGGGGTTTTTTGATCTTTTATTACCATGTTCGATATGCAGATATCACTATTCAAGTTTGTTTGAGTTCAACGAAGAAGAAGATTTTGCCCGGCCGTTTCAGTTAACTCTTCCATTTGAATCAATGATGTACGCCAAGAATAACGAACTCTTTGAGTTTTATAGTATACTTCACGACAACTGTAAACCCATGGACAGGAGGGAAAGATTAGGTGTGGAATATCATAAAAAACAATATGAAAAATTTTACAATATTGTTTTTTATCCGCGACTGTCCAAGGAGGAGGGAATACATCAAAAATCACCAAGAGACTAAGTGTTTCTCAGTCTAGATTTTTCCTCTTCTAAATTACTTTGAATCTACATATTCCATTTTTGTATTAGTGGAAAACGCTCTGTGTTACAAAATTTAATCTAAATTTTATTTTTTTTTTCTTCTTTTCTCAAATATTAATGCAATTTTGTTATTTTTTTACATTAATTGAATTAATAAATAAACATTAACTTTAAACTTTGCTTTAACGAAACCTGAATTTTCCCCTCTGATATGATAAAAAGATAGTCTATTTAGTCTCTGAAGCGGCCGAGGTAAGTTCAACAACTCAACTCGCCTAAGAAAATCTTGATCCTAAGTTGTTTTTAGAGTTTAGTGAAAATATATTTTTTAAAGTAAGTAGTTATCACATTTTTACTGGAGTGCAACATAAAGAGAATAATTTAGTGTGAAAGAAACCTATATGACGGAAGACCCGTTCGAAAAATAAAATTTGATGGAAAGCCATTAAAATTGGACTTAAAATCAAATGCAGACTTTGACAGGATAGGGGTTGAATTTTTGAGCAGTAGGGCTATGCTAAATAGTGGATTCTCTAGAGAAAGGATTATAAAAAAAGTAGCTAAATTCTCCACGATGAATTAGAATATAACATTTATTTTGACGATACTTTTAGCGCTCTTTATTCTTAAACGTTAACAGACAAAAACACCGCAAAACAAGACTGGAAGTACGAGGGGGGTGAAACGCCCCCCTAACCCATAATGAGAAACATACTATCTTGCATCAGGATTATAATAATGTTTATAAAAACTGTATTGGTACTTAATATTTTCAATAATTCTAGGAATCTCGTTGTTAAATTGCCTTATATGTTTATATATCATTGCAATGTTAGTCATGGAGTGGTAATTGGTTGGATAAATTCTCTTTTATAAGTTTTTTTTTACAATACTATGTTTGTAGATTCACAGAATCAGCCCAAGTCTTATTTAGTACTTAAAATAATTTCGGCTAAAATATGATTTTTTTACTCTGAACTTAGAAAAATTTAGTGATTAAAATAATTTCGGCTAAAATAAAGTTTAGAACAAAAACGTAAGTGTTCAATCGAGGACCCGGAGCTACCGGGTACATAAATATTCAAAAATGGAGATTGTTTTTGTTGCATTTCTTGAATTTCCAATTTTTATATTGTCTCTGATTTTACTTATTATATACCTTTTAGTATTTTTAATTAAAACAATTTTAAAAATCTTTTGGAAAGAGAGAGCGATAAAATTCCCCAAAAAATTCCCCAAAAATTTCCAAATCAAAGTCTACACGTAAAATCCTAGCGTGAAGATATTATATTTTGTGCTATTTTGTACCAGCACCTTGGGAGATGTTTACAAATAAAATACAAATCAAAACACTTACAATAAATGAAATTAAATTTGAGCTTGTCCTGAATGGGATATTCCCTTTATTTGAGTAGTATACTAAATCAAATGCGTATTTGGAAAATATTGTATGTTTAGTAACCCTTTTCAGTTGAAAATTGTATTCAAATGTTACGTTACTCGGATTTTGAAATTCGTGGTCTGCCACCTTATAACACATCGGAATCCAATATATAAGGTGAGGGTTTTGGAATAATAAATTTAATCCATATCTCTCACCCTCAACAACAGCGCTGGGACCGTCAAAACGACGTGTCAACATTTTTATTATAAAAATGAGTGTGAGATTTTATGATTTGGTTTACGTCATAGATTGCGGATCTAATTCAAATGTTACATTTTTAAAAGATAAATTAGATGATAGGTCTCTGTTACAGAGAAGAGCCGACAGGGAGAGATTCAGAAGAAATAAGATAGACGCGTATAGTGAAAAACTGAATAAAGTCATAACACACAAATTACAAGATTTCTATGAGAAGGAAAACTGTTTGAATAAACTCTGGCAAATGTTTCGAATTTCTAGTTTGCCCGAGGACAAAAAGGATTTTTTGAGGATAGTGAAATTTTTTGAACTCTACGAATTAATAAAAAATATAAATCTGTATAAAAAAAAAGAAATTAATAAGGAATACTTTTTAAAGGCTTTAGATTTGTTGAAGAGTTTAGAATCTTAAAATAAAAAGTATGCAGCTCATTACGGGTATTGAATTATTACAAAGTGAAAAAATAACAAATAACCACTCTGTAATTGATAGGTTTAAATTGTTTCATAATAATATATTATTTGATGAAGTTGAAGACTTAAAATATTTACTTTATTGTTTAGAACTCAGAAAAGTATTTTATTGGTAAACCATTCATTCAACAAACTTTTTGTACATCATATATAGTAATACGCCTATGACAATACCTACTGCCGCTCCGAGACCCAATGACATAATATCGACCATGTTTTGTATTTTTTATAAATGAAAAAAACGTGTAAGATATACAATCGCCCGTGTTATTTTATTAATGTGTTATTATCCACTTTGTCCTGATTTTTTATTTCCACTCCCCCCGCCACCCGCCGGAGGAGTGCCTCCGCCACCCGCGGGAGGAGTGCCCCCGCCACCCGCGGGAGGAGTGCCTCCGCCACTCACTGGAGTAGTCCCTCCGCCACCCGCTGATCCACCTTTAGCTTGTTTGCTCTCACTTTTGTCCTTTGAATCATCACCCTTCTTTGATTTATATTTTTTGTAGAAGTAATACACGCCGGCGCCTAATAAAATTACCACAAAAATAATTGCGTATAATGCCATGTAGTTTATCATTGGTTATTTTTATTATAATAAAAATATGATTTTAAACAAAACATTCATATTTACATCGGTTGGATTTATTTTACTTTTCATAATGTATAATAGAAAAAAGTCTCCAACCACTCACGATTATGATAAAAATAATCTATCAGTTTTAGACGAGATTTTACATAGTGAACATAAATATGAACTTTCAGATTGTTTAAGAAAGAAATTTAACTGTAATACTGATAAAGAATGTTTAGACATTTGCAATAAGGGATTACCCTGGATCTGTTTGGAAAGTCAATGCACTGTTAATACCGATACTTTAAAACCAAATTGTATTTTTGGTAAATTAACGGCTATATACGATTCCAATAAAAAAGGGGTGAAATATCAATGTGTTTGTAGTTCACTTTATTATGGCAAAGATTGTTCAAAAACGATACATTTTTGCGACGATGTCAAAGAAAACAAATGTGTTTGTAATAGCAACAGTGTGTTATTTAAGTATTACGACGAGTTTGATGTGTGTATTCCTCTGATTCACCGTATACTGTTCTCAAGTCAAGATAATTTTAAACAAGTATGAAGTCTAAACGGTACGGGATAATACTTGTAGATAGAAATTTAAAAAATACACTAGTCCTAAGTAGAATTAACTACGCGCTTTATAACCGATTGAATAACAACATTATACCCTATGAAAATGCTAGCACCGACATGGCTCTTAGCATGTATTTTGGTTGTAATACGATTTACGAATTTCCAAAGGGTGTACGAGAGAAATCTGAAACGCCTTTTAACTGTGCCGTAAGAGAATTCTTTGAAGAAACTGGTATTTGTTTTAACGAAAATTTAATTAACATTTTGACAAAAATTGACTACACTTATACCGCTAAAAACAATAAAACATACTCGTGCTTTTACTATGTAGTTGATATTCCAATTTCCAGATACTCAACGACAATTTTAAAAACACCAGATTTGCCACTTGTAAGTGACAATTTTAATATTGTAATATGTACTTGTTGGTACAAAATCAGAAATTACTTCCTGAACATAAATCTTTTTGAATTGGTTGCGAAATTGGACGAAGTCTTTGCATAAAATTGTATAAAATTGTATAAAATTGTATAAAAGGACACTCGCATGGCTAAACCAGACAGTTGCACGATGATTGCATCCAATATTACTGCCTGGAGTTTAATATCTCAAGAGCCGAGGTTCCCGGAAGGAGTGTTGACAGATAGTTTTGTTCAACGGTTTGATAGTTATATGGATTGGGAACAACTTTCCATACATTATTTTTTTACGGTGACCATGTTAAGAATGTATTTTCATCAAGTTAACTGGATCCATATTCTACAAAGACAACAGTTTTCTGAAGACTTTCTTGTGGAGATGACATCAAATTTTAATAACTGTTGGGAAGTAGTAAGCAAATATCAAAATCTATCTGAGAATTTCATCGACAGGTTTAAAGATAAGCTGGATTGGGAAGTGTTATTCGAACATCAACGGTTAACTGGCAAGTTCATAAGGGAACATAATAACTACTTGAGTTTTGTCCACTTTTATGACGACAACACCACCAGTGCTGACATATCGGGGGCGTCTTCAATTACAGCTTATATCTCTTTTTACTACTTTTATTTAATATGTCTGTTAGTGCACAATCCATTGTTTTATTTATTTGAAAAATATATAGAATATATTTGTTCGTAATATAACAGTTTTTTTATTTAACATGTTATTCCGGAACGATAACGACGCAATCATCGTAAAGTGTGATACTAATAGAGAGAACCTACCCACACGCCATTTAATTACGACTCTAAAAGTTGATAACATATACTACGGGTTTTACTTGAATGAAAAAGATATTGAGCAGTCCAAAGGTACGCTTTACATTGGCAAACATGTCGAATTTCCCGAGTCATGTGGACAACAGTTTAATTTATTACGAAACATCCGCAAACTTCCTGCTCGGAAAGGAATGATTGCAAAGGTTGCAGGGGTTGCAGGTGGGATGAGGAATACTATGGTAAAAGAATATTTTAAAACCGAAGATGATATTTTTAAGACGTGTTGCGTTTTTCACACCGATAAAAACCCAAGCATGAGTGTAAATTTGAAAATTGGTGTTTTTTATTGTTTTAGCTGTAAATCGGGGGGCTCGATTACAAAACTTTTGAATCGAATTCGCAATTAATTCACAATTAATTCAAATTAATTTGCAATTAATTCGCAATTAATTGGCAATTAATTTTCAATTAAACTACAACATTCTCTTTTGGAATCCAGGAATTCCACCGTTCCGAGTCAAACCCAAGCCATTTCACGTAAAGGTGAGGTTTATTCCGAATTTTCTTCTGTTTGATTACTTTTTCGACAACATAAGTTAAGCCGTGCACGGCTAATTTTAACTCTTGTTCATAAAACGTTCCCTTGATGGGTTCCCTACTACCCTCTGTGTCTCTGAGTCTATAAGTCACGGGATTGTCCTCTAACACTACTTTTCGTACTTGAAATACCAGCGGTGTAAAATTAAAAGTAGATTTTTCAAAAACGTGCTTGGATTTCGATATATGAACATAATCACCAACTTTAAATTTAGGTTTCCCTCTCTTGGGGTGTTTTTTCGGAGCCAGTCGTCTGAGGATAATTTTTTCATTCGAAAATGACACCTCAGAGGGTTTGAATTTAGTTACGCTGTGAATTGTGTTGTTGTATCTATCTAAGACATCTTGTAAAAAATCAATCCATTTGGGGGAGTTTCTCTTGTAAGTCTCCTTTACAAGCATTTTCCTAAATGTTCTATGAAACCTTTCAATAAATGATGCTTTGATTTCCGTATAGACAGAATACATGTTAATGTTATATTTTTTCATCAGGGCTTTAAACTTATCGTTGTAAAACTCCCCACCGTGATCTACTTGTAGGTTTCTAACCATCGGAAAAACTCGTAGTAATATTCTACTCATGGCGCTTGTTACTTCGTCACCCGTTTTTGTTTTTAATGGCTCTATATATGCAAATTTTGTAAAACAGTTAATTGCGGTCAGTATATAGATATAACCATCGTTGAATTCTTCGTATTTTTTTAAATCCATAATGTCCCCCTGAATTAGATCATTTATACCCTTCAACACGTAACGACGTCTAGGAAACCGCTTTCTCACATCAGCAAAATAAGTATCAATCAAGTCGTTTTTTACAGATGATTCCATTTTGTTTTATTATACATAATAAATCACATCAAAAAACCCGTAATCACATATCAACGGTTTACGTAGTAAAGGAGTGTCCATATCAAGGCAAATATCATTATCACAATATATTTTATCCATAGTTTCTAATAAACACATTAAACATAACTTTCTGTTTATTTTGATGTCTTTTAAAAAATTATAATTATAATACAAATTACACTTTTTACAAAAATAAATCATTTTTATTTAAGAATATATTTTAACAATTTTGACATCATGTTCTTTCGATGCGACATACTCCTCCCCATCGGGACATTCTATTAAATAATTTGAAACCACGTCTTTTAAATAAGAATCCTTGTTGTAACAATTTATTATAAAGGGGGCGTTTTGATGAGTGCTCCGATGGCTCAAAACACAAGGCGTAGTCTTGTCACCACCGTCCAAGTTTCGAGTACCGTTAGTGCATTCACATAGGCCCGTGATGAAATTATAACCGCTGGCCGGATTGTTGGGTGTGTTGTTTAAACAATAATCCTTTACGCAAAAAGATACCCCGCGATTCAGAGTTGCTTTAACAAGTTTATTCCCATACTCATCGTATAACCCAGTACAATCGACTTTGTACTGTGAAGGATCATTATAATCCACGTTTTTTGCAATACTGTTGGCTTTTGAATATGGATATTTGCCCACTATCTGGTCCCCGGACGTTGTAAAAACACCGGGATACTTCGGGAGACATTTCCAAGTTCCATCAAAATCATAAGTCCCGTAATCCTGTTTACAGCCAAAGTAGTAATGGGGAATGTAGCAGTAATAGTTTTCATCTGTTTTCAAAATTTTGGCATCTTTACTTTTGCAATAGTTTTTACAGTCACATTTAATCACACCTTGTGGACATTTTTTGGGTTGAAACCTACAATCTGTTTCAATAGATTTCATTGGTAAATTTGAAAGGTTAAAATGTTTTGTTCTTTTCAAAATAATTCTAAGGAATACAAAAAAACAAACAACAACAAATATTATGAAATTCATATTTTATTTATGTTTGTAATATTTTATAAAACGTGTCACAAAAAAAGGAATCAAACACTTCGGGGTTTAATACTCCAACGCAGAGAATCTTCCCCTCTCAAATATACAGTCAGCACAGTGCATGAAGTATAATGAAGTATAAAAAATCTTTGGGCCAAGTACATCCAAATTTTGTAGATACTGTAAAAACAACGTTTTTCAGTTCCTTGGATTATTTTTCTCAGTGTTTCAACCGATTTGAGTCTCATCACACGGGAACGACAAAGTTTTGTATTTGATTTTCCAAATCCTCGATGTATCTGTTTCTTTCTATGTTGTATTGTTCAGCTAAGACAAGAGCGTTCTTGAACTGTTCGTGTTCCTTTTCCAACAGAGCCAATTGCTCGGAGCTCTGTTCATTTTCTAGCCTTAAATCTTGAATAATCTGTTCGCGCTCTGATAGTTTTTGATTGCAATACATGTTATCGGTTTTTAACTTTTGGTAATCTGACAATTCTTTTTCCAAATTGGTGACCTCAGCAGAAAGACGTATGTTTTCGGATTTCAACTGAACACTTTCTTTTCTGACCTCCTCAAATAAAACTATTCGCCTTTGACAACTATTGAGGAAATTCTTTACATCTACGTTGAGCGGTTTTTGTTTATAAACACTATCTAGGAAATCCACGATATATGCAAGGTCTACACCCATTTCATTTTCCAAAACCAGAAATGGTTTTACATCTACATATAACCGGTTATAGGCGATAATTTTATTAGAGAGTTGATTCTTTATTGATTCCATATCCACAGTCAAAGATTTCAACTGTTTTAACATAATCCCAATATTTTCTAAAGAAAACAAACTGTTGAAATCACAATCTAAAAATGTTTTGTGTAATTCTTTAAATTCTTTACCAAATTTAATCAGGGTTGAGTTGTTGTTAAGATATAACAGGTTGCTGATAATTTCTTGTATGAGTTTATAATTTGTTTGATTTATATTTAGAGTCTTAACTAATTTATGTTGCTCTTCCAACATACCAAACAGCACATATTCATCGTCAACATTGAATAGATGAAATATTTTTTCAATCACCTGATTAATAGTCTGTATTTTTGTAACAGCAACCCGTGGTTCTAAAACTTTCAATTCGTCTAATATAATTGAAAATAATTCACACAAGTCTGTATATTTCAAATACATACATTTGATATCTGCCTCTGAGATATTTTCTGAAGATACCGTTTTCTTTAATCTGCTACGAACAAATTCATTTAAAATAGAGTAAATTTTACTGTGGGTTAATGTTTGGAAGTCAACATCTGTTAGACCTAAAATATCTACAACCGTCTCGGCAAACAATATTTTACCGTCATCGATGATTAAATCGTCAGTCTGTAAGGCTTTACTGAATTTTAGAGGCGTTTCTGTTGTTGTGTGTTTATCAGACATTTTTTCAACAAACTTATAAGGAGCTTCTAAACTTTTCCATTTAAACTCCCTACCGCCGAAAGTATTTACAACATACTCGATTCCGGCCTTTAGTTTAGATAGTGTAAAAGAATTTGTTTTAGACAGTATATCTTCAAATATACTTATTACATTCGATGGTGAAAAATTATCTTGTGCGCCGATAACAGTTAATCTTTTATTAAGATCTTGTAATAACATAATTTTTTTGTCAATTTTACAGCTTATCAATATATCCAAAACATCACTTCCACTTTTTAAAAAGGTTTCAAGCTCCGCGTCATCGTTAAAAACTAACTGATAACAGTTTAAAAACTCAAACATATTTGCACTTAAAAAACGGAGCATGTCTTTATATTGAGCTCTATAGCTGTCAAAATGTTCGTCATACTGGGCCTTGTGTAGTTTTGTAGATTTCTTTGAAAGTAAACTAAATATCAACGAACTTATACAGTCTTCGCTCGATTTCAACACTAAAACATTTTCACCCCGCTGAGACTGAAGAGTTTGTAAAAGGGTTTTTAAAAAAGATGACAGGAGTTTTTTAGCTTTTGAATATTGATAATATTTGATAGAAACTAAAACGTCGGTTTCACTAATCTCCATTATTTTTATTTTAAATTTTATCTACAAACCGCTTCAAGACGCGGTTGTAAAACCTATTGTACATAACGCCATACGTACGATTTGTCATATACATTGAATTGTTAATCACAAGGTCAACTCCTTTTCTGTATGCTGGCAATAAATCCACATGCGCCCTTTGACGAATCGTTTCAATTTCAGTTCGGACGTTTTGATTAAACTGGTTAAATCCCATTTCTAACATAACAGCATACAAACCAAGTTCAATTCTATTTATCAAACTAAAATCTGAGAGTTGAAGCAGGTTTGAGAATTGATTAGTATCTATCGGGTCTACGAAAACAACTTTTCGTCTCGCGTTTTCACTTCCTTTAAATGTGACTTTGATACCATCATTTCCATAGTAATTTTCATTTCCTGGTACGTTTTTGTTTATTTCTCTCATAATGTGGTAAATTTGAATAGTTAATTTGTCAATTAAATCATAATTTTGTGTATATTCTAACAAAAATTCTTTAATATTTTTTTGAAAATCTTCCTCATTAACTATTCCATCCAAGCGAGCAATTATTAATCCAGAGAGTCTGAAAAATAACGTCTTTTGTAAAGACTCAAAGTGTTTGGACTTTAGCTGTGATAATAAGTCTATCTGTTCCTCCTGATCCATATAGTCCCCAATCTGGTCTTCTTCAGCCCATAGATTAATTATATCGCCGGTTGATTGTTCGCTTTCCATTCTTATGAATGCTCCACGTCAGGGAACTCCTTTTATTAGACCCGATTGCTATTTTATTTTCCAAAAGTAGAATTTCAGTTGCAAATAGCCCGAATTTGTAAATTTTATTATATGACAAAGGAGAGAGGTTATAAATATCGGTAACGCACTCTTTCAAAGTCATTTTATCTTATGAATGATCTCATAGCACTTATATACAACTTTTACCAACTAAGAAACTTGCCTGGATTTTTAACAAAATCGGATGCAGATTACAAATGCGTCTCTAAATCGGATATTGTTTTAAAAATTCAATCGTTTATTTTTAAATGTAACGCTTGTATTTTAAAGCATTATAATCATGAAGTTATAGATTATATTTTATCTTTGTTAAATAGGAATATTGACTATTGTATATGCGTTAATTTAAACCATTTGGAGTTCCATCACGTTGTGATTGATGTAGATTTTAAGAAACTTCAAAATATAGATAGGACAATTGTAAAGGAGTTTTGTGATGATTTTTCAAAAGCCGTTAAAAGTATTTTAAACAATTTAATAAATGACCACGAGTTTGAATTGACTTTGATGGTAAAAAAAAATCTAAACTTCCTAGACAACAAAGATATTTTCGAGAGCGCAACAAACGGTGTCCATTTTGAAATTAAAGATTTAGTCTTATACAGAGGAGATAATATCTGGTTTATTGAGGTGTTAAAGAAGCTTTTAATCGGTAAATACCCACACTTTATTAAAAACAACGTAATCGACCAACCCATCAACTGGAATTTACCCCTATCGAAAAAACAAAATAAAGACATTTATCTACCAGTTGGGTCCTATAATTTAACCGAAAACATTGAATTTTGGGAGTCTGGAAGGGAGTTATTGATAAATAATGAATTTGATAATTCATTTGTAAAAAACTATTCGGTGATAAAAAATTATGATCCAGACAGCGTACAAGCTTATTTCCCTTTGGATTTACTCAAACAATTTCAAGGATGTTACTTTGGTAATTGCAATAATGTAAAAGTCTACAAACATTCACAACTTGCGCTATTGGGTGATGACTTGGGGGGTGTGATAACAATAAACAAAAACGTACTTCCATATGCTGATTTTGCCGTGTCGCGGTTTTACAAAAATAATTGCTTAATAGTACTAGGCGAATCCCAAATTGAAAAGTCGCTTTCTCCTTTCAGTCTGTCCTATTTAAGGGAGGAACTCTTGGTTTTTTATACAGACCTAACAACTGGCGACACCGGAGGTAAGTCTCGAGCTATATTTAATATATTCGTGTTCTTAATAGCACTATATGATAGAATTTGTGAATCCAACACATCCTTTGCAGAAGAAATACTGTGTGAAATTCAAAACTCAGACCTTGTGAACTATTTCACTAACATTTCGAGTAAGATTGTGCAGTTAGTCAAGGAAACTGTAAAATTGTGTGAAGATTCTGAAAAGTCATTTCGTAAACTAAACCCGTTGCTATTTTTAAAATGCCTCTTTGTTCAATCGTATACAGAGTCAAATAAAGTGGAATTAATTTTTGACGACTCTACTGATGAAAGCGTCTTCATATCGTCAAACATTTTATCGCTTGTCAACAAAAAGTCTTTATCTATTTTAGAACTAGTAAAGTTGATGTATCCCATATATGCAACTCAGAAGGACGGTTCCATATTTTATTACGAAAAGAACTCTTGGTGTATGTCCTTAAACAGGTTAGAGCACGTGTTTTTACCTTTGAAAATATTACATAAATACGGTTGTGATGATATAGAATTGGAAACCGAAAGTGGTTTGAAAAAGAGGCGAAAAAAAAATAAACCCGAAGAAAGCCTTCCCAAGATTTACACTTATTTAATCCAGTTCTGGGGCAGAGTAATCACGATTGAGTTTCCAACAAATGTTGTATCTTTTAAGGACGGTTTCGTGTTAATCAGTAACGAGTATCTTGTTTTTTCACACACACCTCTATTTAGAGGATATCCGTGCAGACTCAGTTGGAAGGGGATGAGGGAAAAGATTCAACACATCAGCAACCGTTCTTGCACGTATCAAAAAGTTTTCGATACTCTTAATGAAAACATCGGTGCAAAGTGCGAAAGTTCACTTTGTCCCGACGGAGTTATTGATTACTTCCGCTACAATTATTCAAAAGAAAATGGTCCCGAGCTTTGTATCAATGATTTAGAGAAGTGCAACAGCGAGGGGGAATGTCCGGTGTATAATTGTTTGCGCTATTTTCTTACATTGTTTTCAAAAGATGTAGAGCTGGTATTTTTCATGCTGTGGACGCTGCGATTTGTCCTATTAGGATTGAGCATCAAGAGAGCATTCATATTCTATGGCCAAGGCCAGAACGGAAAAAGCTCTTTGAGTTGTGTTATGTACGCGTTATTTGGTAAAGCCATGAGTTTCATTGGCACTGATACGATTCGTGGAAAAATATCAACTCTCGCTCCCGATTTATATAACGCAAAAGACGCAAAGATAGTATACGCAGACGATTTACAAAAGATAAACCCCACTACTCTAAAACAAATTGTTTCCGGAGCCCACATGTACCTGAGGACTTTGTACAATTGCGGAACCGATATTCAAATGAAGTGGCTGTTTACGGGCAGTTGTAATTCCTTGAGGTTGAACGCGGATTTCGCCACGATGAAAAGAATTTTGATGATTCCGTTTTTAAACTTTTTCCCAGATAATTCTGACTACTACTGTAACCAAAACACTTTTAAAATTATAGCAAGCGATATTTTAGCAACAATATTTTGGTTGGAAAAATACTATTTAGAAACAAATATTTTCTACAACGATAAATATGATATAGTTTACCCCCCAAAATCGGTGAAGTGGTACTCTCACGAGTTGATCTGGAAAAATGATTTGACGAGTGGTATCTTAAATGCTTTTAATATAATAGAATCTCCAAATCTATTCATAAGGATAAATGATCTGATTGCGGAAATTAATGCAATAAGGGTTTCAAATAAATGTTCTAAATTTCAAATGAGTTTTTTCAATGAAGATATAGAAACTATATTAAATTTATTGAAACACCGGTATTCTGTAGGCACGTGCCTCAACAAATCTAAGAAGATATATGAACAGGTTATTGTAGGTATATCCATAGACCGCTTTAAGATGTTATATGAGGAAGCGTTCGAATTGATATAATTGGAATTGTTTGAAATTATTTAAAATTATTTAAAATTATTTAATAAAAATGACTGAAGATCCGTCTGAGAGCGTTTATCCGGTTGAGTTTATCACGACAACTAAAAAGAGTAGTCAGTTAAACGACTCTATCCTTCTTACTACGGTTGAATATTTATTGGGGTTGAATTGGCCGATTTGTCCACGGCCACCTCCAGCCATTGACATCGGTACTTCAATAGAAAACTTTCTAACAAATATAATTAATAAAAATAAATTAAACATTCAAACTGAGGAATTAGATCCTAGGTGTAAATTACCGGAGCATTTAGAGCAACCATTAAAATCGGGTCTAGACTACAACGAATTTCTTAAAATATTACAAAGAGTATTAGATCAATCAAAAACGAAGCCGGATTAGGTTGTAGATGGCATATTGTCTTAGAATATTCAATGGGTAGACGGGAGTATATAATCTTCTAAAATTCTGATAAGCTATTTGATCAATGCCGTAGTATACAATACCATCATTATCATAATACAGTTCGGGCAAGACGTAACTGAGTTTGTGCGTGGAATAACCCATCATTTCCACTCCCGACTTTGACAGAATGGACCGACTATTGAAAGATTCTTTCAAATATTCAATTTTATTTAAACCCCTCAAACACTTAATCATCAAGTGAAGATGTTGTTTTTTAAAACGGTTACTATTTGAAGTCATGTATCGGTTGAACAAAGTGTTTTTTGTAATGTCATTAGTCTCCCAAATGTTACAAAAATCCTCCTCGTCATAGCTGTGTAGCAAAAACAGTTTTAAAATGTTGTAAAATTCATGATAAGAAACTGTCGGTTTTACGATACAATTAAGTTTCATCAAGACACTTCTTAGCTTTTCAAAAATATTTAGTGCTGTATGAGAATCATACAATAAATATTTTGCATAAAGCCAATTATAGAGGTTTTGCTTCTTTATTTTAAAAAACGTAAACATAGTTTCCAATTGTTCGTGAGTCAGATTGGGCCTGATTTCCCCCATCGCCACGAAAGAGAATTCGGGATTTAATAAAAAATAGCATTCCGAAATAGACATACAACTATTGAGGGCATAAAAACTCAAAGTGTCCCCGTCAAAATCCAAATTGTTTTTTTCCGTGATCGAGGTGGGTAGGCCTACTACTGGTGCATTCCACGTACTTTTAACTCTATGGAAAGTAAACGCCCTGGTATCTAAAACTGGATACCTTATAGCCAAAACATATTTTGGATAGTTCATACAAGCCCAAATTTTTCTGTTTAGGATGATTTCGTTGGTTTTACAGTTTGGGGCGGGTGTGACGACACTACGTGCCGAGTAGTAGGATTTTTTACTTAAAAGAACTTTCCTAAAACAATTATTCTTACCCTGTCCAATGAATGTTAGGGGGTCTGGTTTTATATTTATCTGGGACTTTTGTCTTGGGTCGTAAGTCTTATTGTTCCTTAGGAGTTTGATTATTAAATCACATAGAGTGCTATTTGTGTTCCAAAGAAAAGCTGGGGGGTATGTACAATTTCCCACTTGAATTCGAAATTTAAAATTTTCAATCGGATTCTCTGTATTTTTTTCAAATAATTTTAACTTATTTTTGTACGAATGCTTATAATTCAATAAAATACGTTCCATTTTATTTTTACATATCTTACAGCGAGATAAAATTTCATTTTTTATAATTTTTTTTAAAATAGCAATAAACTGTTCTCTTTGTACTATATAACGCGTTTTACAATTGTTGCAAAAATTGCTAGATATGTTACACGTACACTGTAAAAAGTAACAGTTTGGACAAATTTTGCTTAGCCTAAACGCCAAAGACTTTGGGATTTTTTTATAATTGGAGAGTTTAATTTTTTTACATTTTGCATAAGATTCAAGACAATCTTTGGTCACACAGATTGGGGCCAATCCATACACATTTTCGTTTGATTGTCCGGATTTAGATAGGAAACAAGTGTTGATAGTACCATGTTTCATATCGAAATAATGGTTATTCTTCAAACAGCTTATTCTTAACCGTGGATTTTTAAATGTTTATTTAAAACTGTTTAAAACTATTAAAAACTATTAAAAACCATTAAAAACTATTTTCATCGTGATAAATACCAGTTGTTAACCGTGAACGGTATAAACATGGTGGATGTTACAGGATTAAAAAAATTCAAATGGAGGCTAATAGAAGAACCCTGCAATTGTTCCGGTAATGAAACTGTTTCAAATTTTGAATGGAATGTTCGTGAGTCTTTGACAAGAATTTTACGAGTAGAAAGTGAACA
This sequence comes from Allygus modestus, assembly GCA_963675035.1. Classification (NCBI taxonomy): domain Eukaryota; kingdom Metazoa; phylum Arthropoda; class Insecta; order Hemiptera; family Cicadellidae; genus Allygus; species Allygus modestus. The sequence continues at coordinate 15,117,984 of OY776113.1, forward strand.
ATTTGACTGTATTTTTAATAAATTTCCAAGTCTCGTATTCTATCCTACGACTAAAAGCGTAGAATGTGCCATTAATAAACGCGAAACGGTGGGTGTGTATACATACTATTTCGGTCACCAACTGTTTAACTGCCCCATTTTAGTGGGAAGTAAAATGTTTTTTTTACTTTCAAACTACAATCAAATCGGTTTTAAATTATGGAGTGATATTTACTGGAAGGATTCGTTGAAATGTTTACTCTGTGGATACTGTGACGAGATGAAGCCAACAACGTTTGTTATTAAAGGTAAGTGTTATACGTTGGGACTGCTGGCGTGGACAAACTACGATAAAGTAGTTTGTCTCAGGAAAAAAAGAGGTATAACGCTGTTCAAAAAAGGGCCAAACATAACAATTACCGCTGAAGAGTTTCCAATTCTGAACGATTTTAATGACATCAAGCACTTGTTGGAATGTTGTATCGGGAATCGCAGGATTTTCCATGGAGGTTATATTTTTACGGAAATGTTGAAGCAAACATTAGTTGATGTGAATAAGGTTTTGAAATTACCCAAAAAGAATCTATTTATCAAGCAAATAAATAAAACACAAACAAAACGCGTTAATATGGGCGTTATTGATGCGATTATTGGTAGAAATACGGTTTTCAATATGCAGGACTGTCTGGACTCGTCCGGCACTAATCCGAAATACTATAGCAATAATATCGGCAGGTACAAAGTATTGACAAAATTAGACGTTACAACATATTCAAAAACCTTGCAGTTAGATATATTGACTACGTTGTATTCAAAAAAAATACCTATCGACTTTAAAATCGAAGATTGTGGATTTATTTGTATTACATCATCAAGTGAGAATTCCCCGGGTATGAACGGACTGGAATCTGTTATTGGGACATTCATCTCCTCGGAAAAGGACTGTATGCCCCAAGATCATATAAAGGAGGTGTTGAGCAAATATGTAGATTTGAATTTAATTTCAAACGATTTACAAGATTTACAAGATTGCTGGTGGTACGTAATCATCAACCAATCTATATACAAACACTCCCCGAGAGATGTAAACATTGAACAGTGGACTAATTTTTTAAGACGTGTATTAAAATCAATATATCCGTGTATTGAGGTTTATCACATAAGTAGTAGACTGTATACAATATACTCCTTCCCGTTAACCATGTATAAGATATTACCAGACGGCTGTGCTTATTCTGCCATGGAAGTTTCTCGGTCAGAAAAATTAATGACGGAAATAATCTCCGAGGAATGTAACTTGCACGGTCCAACGTCTCTGTTGATTTTCAATCTAAACAGTAATAACTTGGTAAGGAATACAATGATCACACATGCGATAAAACAGTGTGTCAGCGGTGTAACGGCTTGGCCCTTTTTAAACAATGAAAGATTGCTACTGAAAAAAAACAGATATCAACTAATTAAAGGTGTTCCTTTTTATTGTTTGAAGGCGAATATTTTAATACTACCTCTGGAATACAACATAGAAGACTCGTGTGTCTTAAACGCAAATTCTGTATATAAAAAGAAACTATTCACAACTGACAATATAGTGACTGTAACTTTGCATTTACAACAGGTTTCATTAATTCAAGTTTTGGTAAATGAATTTCCCGTTCTAATCAAACCCTATTTAGTTCTTTTAAAATTTAAAAGCGATAAAGTTATTCATTTGGGTAAAAATCTATCTATTAATCCCGACCCGCTGAACAAAGAAGTCATGAATTTAATTTGGACCCCAAATCCAGATTTGATAAAAACTAAAAAGATATTTCTAAATAGGATTCATCTTAATTACGATGACAATACAAATTTGTACTGTGACGTTTCAATTTCCTACCAACAAGACGGGTGTTTGGGAACAAAACTCTTTATACTGAACGGCGCGCAAAAATCCGTTGTTGGGCACATACTCAAAGCGAAATCTATGCCAAAATTACACAATACTTTATCGCTGGATGACGTCGCAGAGTGCGATATTGATATAATTCAGCACCCGTTTTCACTTAAAAGGTTAGCATTTAATTTTCTTTTTACTCCCGAAATATCAGCGTTATACAATGAATGTTTTCGGGTTACACCTTATGACAAATTAAAAGTTTTGCAAAGTAAAAAGGACTACTTTGTAAGCGATCCCGTCACAAAAAGTTTTTACGTCAACGGTAAAGAAGGAAGCCCCGTTAAAGCAATTTTGTATGAGGGTTTTGTGGTTATAATGGGGAAACAGAACCCTTACGGATTAATACATAGTGCAGAAGCAGATTCGACACCCACGTCGGCTTTAACTGGACAACCGGAAGTAAGTTATCAAAAATATAGCAATAGAAATAATCACGCATTCGGGCTATCTGAGAGCGAACGAGAGGTTTTGATCGCACTTGGGCTGAACAGTTTCATCGAGGAAATGTACGATTTGAGTGATTCAACAAACATAACCCTAGAAAATAATAGGGGCGAAAGGGTAAACATTCCATATTCAACCTCGGCTGCAAGGGTTCTGGACATGTTGTCACTAGTCGGAGTTGATGTTAATTTTTCCGTTGACATTGAATCTAATTAATTTCAAAGTTTTCTTTGAACCACACGTACAAGGCATCTAAATATTCGTTGAACGTGTCATAAGTAACGCAATATTCGTTGACGTTTATTTCTCTGTAGTCATTTAAATCGTAAATCTTTTCAACAAGGTCATTGAAAATCAGTTCTATTCCGTCAGCGTATTTCAATGTCGGTGCCAGCATATTAGTATTGAAATTGTCATTCTCTATTACTGAAATTATTTCTTTTATCCAGTCCGGGCATATTATATTTGTATTTACAAATACAACAAGTATAATATTTACAATAATTTTTTTATCAATATCTTTATTCGATATGTAGTGTAAAAACTCATTAATCTCATCAACAAATAGTAAATTATCAATGTCCTCATCGCTGATAAACATTTTTATTTAATATTTTAAAATTCTCCATCCATAAATTTTACAATTACTGTGGCGATATACGAAAATATAAACCACAGGAGTAACAGTATTATGTTAGTAAACGGCGAACTGCTCTTCAGAGGAGTGCTAAAATCCATTCCGAGGAAGTTTGTGCTTGATTTCGCTGTCATTTTTTTCTCATTTTTTCTTAAATGGGTTTCACGTTTTTGCATAGATATATTTTTGGAGACCAAGTAATATATCCGTTACAGAGTCATCCTAGAGAAAACAACAAGTGCAGCAGAATTTATTTTGATTGTACGGGTTTGTTGTATCAAATATCCTACGCCATACCCACCGGGGTTATAGTCGAAAACACTGATACTTTGTTAAATTTAATGGTGGAGAATTTAGTATATTATATTAAAATTGTCAAAGAACTATCACTAAATCCCACATCCATTTATTTGTTTTTCGATGGAAAATCTCCAGATCAAAAATTAAGCCTACAAAAGAAACGAGATGAAAGAATTCAACGGGCATTAACTGCTGGAAAAAAACTCTTTGGTCTGAGTTTAATTACAGATCGTAATAGAAGAAGTTCCATAATTTCATATATTGCCAATAATATTGTATGTAAAATTGGTCAGGAATGTGAAAATATCCAATTGTTTTCTACGGACCAACCCGGTGAAGTGGATATTAAAATTGTAAAAGCGGTTTTGAACTCAATAAATTCGACTGAAGTTATTGAAGTTATAATAACCGCCGATACAGACATTTTCATCTCTCTTAATTCGCTGAGATATAAAAATATCCTTATAGTAATTAGATTACCTAACGTGGGTTTACAGTGCCTTACGTCTTCTTCATTGAATAATTGGTTAAATAGCAATTCATTATGCTACAAGAGGTTATTATTTTATTTCGTATTTTTTTGTGGGAACGATTACGAATGCCCCATAGTTTCTGGCACAAAAAATCAAATTTCTCAGATATACGACTTTGGAAAAAAACACAGTTTTAAAGTATCCATTGCAAACTTACTTAGACTCTGGTCAACGTTAAACATCAAACCATCAAAGTCGGTCGTCATTACGGGCTTATCACTCCAGGTTTTGTGTCGAATAACGCGCCTCAAAATGGAGTCTGTTACACAAACCATTAGATATTATAGTTTTGGATATGATTTACCAGATATAATGCTGCTGCCGATATATGATCAATGGAGATCTTTATTTAAAAATATAAACCCCAAAGATATTAGCAAGTATTTAAGACAAATGCATAATAGCGAGACAGGACAGTTGAGACATGATAGACGAATACAGCAATAAGTATTTTACAGTGTGAAAATTAGATTCTGAATAATCCAGCAAGCAGTAGCACGATATTGTAATACAACTTATGTATAAAAGGAATTTAACCAATAATTTGTAAATCAACTTTCTTTTTAAAATCGTTTTCAGATCAGGGGTTTTTGTAGATTGCGGTTTATAGCGCAACATATTTTTTATATAAATAAAGAAGGAGAGTAAGCCAGCTCCTCATTCGTAATGAACACTTTACACGGTTTAAAGTTTGACCAACACATTTATAAGTATAATGGCGTTCCCGTAAATATTACAGAGAACGACACCTCCTACATATTTAAAAACATTGAAACTGATGAAATGGTATTCTTTATTGATTATAGCCAGCTGTTGTATAGAGTCGACAAAGAGGATATTATAAGGATAGCTTTGATGTCCCAAGATAAACAAGTGGTACCAACTGTGCTTTTGATGCCAGAAAATCTGGACATGTTTGTCCACACAAATGTAAAGTCTAGTTTGACGTCGTTAAAACAGCTCTATGCTTGGGTAAAGCTTATAATTGGAAAAATAAATGGAACAGATGTGGAATTTAAACCCTTTAATCAATTACAAATAGAGCAGATTTTTAAAAACTTAAATGTAAATGATATATCAGAAGAAAATAGAAAATGTTTTACAGACTCTGTGAATTTATTTGATTTCAACAGTAACATTAAGAAAATATTTTGGTTTAACGAGGTCATAGAAAAATACGCGATAATCATTCCTACTCTTGAAACCCTGTATAAAATTCATCCTCGTGACGTGTTTATGTTAGCCAACAACTTAATGAGATATATCTGCGTTTGGGAAGCGGCTGATAAAAACATTGAATATGTCATAGCCAGTAATATAATATTTATTCAATTTCTACAAGATACAAATTCTTCTACAAACAACTACTCTGCTCTACTGCCCTTTATGTGTGCCTTGGCAGTCACGTCTACTATGCCGACTTCAATACCCCAAGAAATATCCAGAGATCTAAATAATAAAGCGAAAACGTTGTTCAACAGGGCTAAATTTAATAGAGACGACAATTATGGATGGTACAGGTTTCAAATGAAAGTAAAAAATGCCCAGAACGTTTGTAGTCGCGAAGACTGTTTGGATATTTTACAATATCTGTTTTTTCAATTTAATATCTTCAAGGATCACGAGTTTGACGTAGTTTTAGCTTACATGAGAAAAGTATTCAACTTTTATAAAAAACCAGAACTTTATATTTACATTATAATATTTGGATTAAGCCTTTCGAGCTTACGCATTGCAAAACCAATTAAAAATATAACTGGGACAAAAAATTTGGCTAATTTTAATATAGAAAACATCGGTATTCGAAACGTTACCACCGAGTTGCGTCAGAATCTTTATAAAGAAATGAAAAATGACGTGGCGGTGATTTTTAATTTTGTTGATCCCTATAAAAAATATATGTTGAATTTACAAGAGAAAAACCCCTGTTTTAAAATAAACAACCTCACGGATGAGGTTTTGTTTTATTTTATGAAAACCGACCACTCCTTTTCTGAATTAGTAAACTATATATTAAAAACAATACTGCCACTGATTACTTCACAGCTAATTTAGATTCTCAAGGTAGCACTGCAAATCGTTTACATGTTTTATAAATTCAGTATAAAGAAATTTATTTTTTTTAAAATTAATTGGTAAATTCACAAGATCTACACAAACGTAATTGTGAATCATTGTTTTTAAATTAACATTTGTATGATTTTTAGAATGTGAACATAGACCAACACACTTTTGATTTTTCTTTGCACCCAGTGTCCAGTGTTTTTGTAATTTCCACAGGGTTCCAATTGTTGAAAAATAATATATAATAGAGCTTAGAAGGTAAACTCGGTCATTCGCTGCGCTTCTCTCTATTACTCGAGTACAGATTTGTTTCATTTTTGAGGGATTGTACAAGCCGGTGTTGGCAACGTTATTTTTTAGTTTTAAAGTTTTCATATGTTTTGAAACGCTGGGGTGTAATTTGTTTTTGAAAACCGTAAACAATTCTTCGGGAATAGGATGGGCGAGAGAAACTATATAATTATAAGATGGCAACAATATTTCTTCATTGTTTCTATCTACCAATAGTAGGTTTTCTGAAAAACAAAATATACTTAAATGATATTTTAACAAATTTTTCAAACCATCTAAGAACCCGCAAATTATTTTAGGATTGTAAGTTTCAACTCTCATGTATTCAGATAGAGTCAGTAGACTATCCCCGTGTTTAAACTCATTAAAGTATAAACCGCTGTAAGAAAACATAGAAATGGTTAATTCTTTTGGAAACAGATGTTTTAGGTACTTTTCATACTTTTGACTCCAGGGTTTGCCGTCTTGGTAATTTAAAACGTAGATTTTATTTGTTATGTACAGTATCTTTTTCCCATCGTCCGTGATATATAACGTTGTGATATTATTTTTACTCTTGTTGCTGTACAAGCTTACGAAATTACATTTTTCAATCCATTCGGGATTTATCTGATCAACTAAACACCTTATATAACAGGATTGAATGTTAGTATCTATCATTCCTTTTTTACATGGCGGAAAAAATAGTAATATTTAAGAAACAAACTTTACACATTCTAAACTACAAGTTGGAAATATTACCACCACTAATTCCTAATAAGTTTGTCTTGTTTCGATACAACAGGGTTGTAAATTTTCACGATTCAAACGTCATAGCGGATATTGACATGACAAAGAGTCATAGATGGAGTCCCGACGAGTTGTTTGAGCTCTTGATAGTGTCTATGAAAAGGTTAAATTTAGAATTTGTGATAGTGGATGATTTTTATACGATGAAAGACTTTGGGGGTTTTAAAAAAATAAAATCTTGTGTTGTTAGGAATTACATGAAGAAATGCCCAATGTGGGCTTTGAATCACGAAACAGTTTTAAAAATACCAAAGGAACTAGAACAAGACATTTTAAATACAAGATTCAAATCTAAAGAAGAATATATATCAAAGCTTGTGGAGGTATCTTATAACATTAGAGTATTTTTATTGGACAATGCACGGTGGGAGTGTTAAATTAACAGATAAGTTGTATTTAGTCGGTGTTGACTTATATGGAGAGGAAGTTTTTAATAAAATGATAAATGAGGAGATTAAAAGAGTAAGCGCCAAAATGTGTGGTTTTCCGACTGGAAGGACTAACATCACGATTAATATGATAAAAAAATACCAACAGGTTCCAACACAAGAGAAATTAGATTCTGTGCACATTTTAAAGACGGAAAAGGTAAATTTTTATAACGAACACGATCTGCGCGATATCAATTTGTACAAACAATTGAGCGATTTTATTGACCTTTTAAAGCCGAAAAATATCGTGGTTATCAAATTTGACGGAGAACCGAATCCAATATTTTGTCAGTATAGAAAAACTCAAACGCAACAACTCCCTTGGCTCCGGACGTGGTACGATGATTTCCCCGAATGTTGTATTGAATATTGCACTGACATTCATAGCTATCTACGTATAATGGGCCCCCTCTGTTCTATGATTAACATTTCAAACCTTTTAAATAGAATCGAATCTAATGAGATTAATTACACTTTAATACTCTTAGCACTGGCAATATTTCCTAAAAGTGATATTTCTCCCATAACTAGGAACGCGACCATAGAAAGAAAAGAAATCCTCAAATCGGTTATGTACGAAGATGTTCAAAGAAAGATTTTACGGATTGATAACGAGGAAGATAGGTTAGTTTATTCGCGTAGTCGAAATATGTTTAATTTACCTGCACTATCTGGGACAAATATTTTTACTTAGATTGCATTAGATTGCATTAGATTGCATTAGATTGTTTTTCCATCGCCCCTATTTAGCAACGCAGTGATTGTGGCGACTACTTTCTTTTCAAGCGCATTAAATTGAGAGTCTATTGCTGTTATTAATAGATGATAATGTTCAAAATATGTCTGCTTATCTAATAAAGTCTCAACGGTTCCGATTCTGAGCTTCTCGACAATTTTTTGAATTTGAACGTCAATTTTCTTGTCCAATAAATTGATTATGTCTTTAAATGTATAATCAGCGTTCCAGGGAATGTTTAAATATTTTTTAAATTCCTTGTTGAACTCGTGACTCTTAAATATAATATCGATTACCCAACACATTTCAACATCAGAATAGTTGTTTCTTATATGATCCGCAGCTATAGCAACAGGTTTTGGAATCTTGTTTTCCCCTAATTTTTTTATGATAGTTTCTAAATCTTTGGGTATTTTATTTACAATACTTATCTGCTCGTGTACGGCACTTTTCATCTTCCTAGTAATTGCGTCGACGCTATGTTTGTGAACCAGGGTTTCTAAGATAATGTGTTCTATGTTACTAGGGTTGGTAGCTTTGTAGTGTTTTAAAAATATCGGACCATCAACCCTAGGAAATCCTAGTAATTCGCGAATGGGATTATCCATATGGAACCCCTGCGAATACTCCACTTCTACTAGACCATTTACCAATTGAATTTTAAACTTTTCTTGGTCTTTGGTTAAGGATTTCCTAATTTCACTTTCCAATTCCCCTATCCTATAAGCTGCGATTTTAATGTGAACAGAGTAATCTTGGTTTTGATCATCTTTGAAAATCAAAACACCGTCTCGCAGTAGATTACGCGCTCCTGGTTTTAAAGTTTTAATGACTCGTTCAAACGCAGCATGTAGTTGAGAAATATTATCTTTGACTTCTTGTAAAGGGGTCAAATCAAGAGTTTCAATTTTACTTTTAATGTCAGCTAGACTAAGATTTACTCGATTTACAAGTTCTTTATTCGCTAATACGTCTGTTTTAACGGCTTGCAAATTAGTGTTTATTGTTGAAGAGGTTTTTACCACATCAGAAATTTTGTTTATTTGATTTAATGGTATTTTTTTAATAAGCTCCTTAACATCCTTTAAACTTTTAACGACACTATCGACTCTACCTAGCGTTTTTGATAGTTCTTGCAAGTGAGAATTTATTTTACTTTCAATATCGTGAAGATTTGGACTGCATTTTAGAGATTCAATAAGGGGTTTTAAATCATCAACACTCGTTTTAATTTCGGCGCTGGTTTTTAAAATTCCGGGAAGGGGCTTTAGATTGTTTTCTATTTTGGAGACTTCATCGGAAATGTTTAATTTTTCTATTTTCGTTAGTATTTTTATAACTTCTTTAACATCTTCGCTAGTCTTTCCTAAAGACTTTTGAAATTCTGTAATCTGACCCTTCAAAACTACCATTTCAGATTCTGGCAATTTGAGGGTAGAAATAAGCGACTTTAACGATTCAATACTCGTTCCTAATTCTGTTATTTTATTTGACACATCTTCATTATTCATGATTTTTAATCCTTCCAATTCTTTTTGCATATTCGTGATTAGTGTGGACAACCGTTGATTTTCCAACTGCGTAACTGAGTTGCTAATTGTTTCCAATAGCGTTTTTAATTTCAACAACTCGTTTAATGGTGTATCCAATTTATCGCAACGTTCTTTAATGTCTTTAAGTATACCTAAAGAATTTTGAAAGTCCGTAATCTGACCCTTTAAAACTACCATTTCAGATTCTGGCAATTTGAGTGCAGAAATGAGAGACTTTAATGATTCAATGCTCTTTCCTAATTCTGTTATTTTATTTGAAACATCTTCATTATTTATGATTTTTAATCCTTGCAATTCTATTTGCATATTCGTGATTAGTGTGGACAACTGTTGATTTTCCAACCGTGTAATTGAGTTGCTAATTGTTTCCAAGTTTGATTTTAATTTCGAAAATTCATTTAATGGTGTATCCAGTTTATCGTAATGTTCTTTAAGGGTTTTAAGTAAACTCAACATTGTATTTATATTTTCGGTAGGCCCCCTCATATAACCCCTGAAATCTTCCAAATTGTCCACTTTAATAAGGGACAGTTTATCTAAAATTTGTTTTAAATCATCTTTGTCCTCTATTTGAGGTTTTTCGGCCCTTTCGGTTTTTTCGGGGCTTGCAGTTTTTGCGTAATACACCGAGTAAGTGGAAAGGCATATGATTAATATTAAAGCTAGATATACGTAAACCATCTATTTTATTTATAGTTTGAATAAAAATGAACTTGATTTTGGAATTGCTCGGGTATACAAATCATAATGTTGTAAGATGTATTTACAACAAAAGTCCGTTAGAATTCTATGCTAATATCAAGGATGAGGACATACTAAACCAACAATTACAAATTTTAAAATGTGCTTGGCCGAAAATAACAAGAAAAATATTTTTAGAAGACGTTTGCTCCTCAACTTTAGAAAAAAGAATTTGGTTAAATAGACGAGAATTGATATTGAAACATCGTCTTGTGTTGTTTATACAAAGTGTCGACGTTAGTGATATAAATAATATTCTAGAATACAGTATGATAAATAAATCGTTCAACAATATAAATGAGGCAGACGATTTTTTACAGTCTAAAATAACCTATCCAACAATTGCTATAGATTTTTTTCCTCTAATATTAAAGAAATGTGATCCGTACGCAGCCGGCTTGCAAAGCAACACACTGTACTACTTATCCAAAGCGCCTACATTTAAAACACCCTGATAAAATGTGCTAAAATGTGCAATTTATTCTGAAATAAAAATGTTTAAGATAATAAAATCCAAAAGAGTTGTTTTAGGAAAATTAAAATTCAATTCTCAGTGGGAACGTTCGATATACAAAAAGATTTATAAAATTCTTCCAAAATACTACCATCCAATAAAAATAAATCAAAGAATTGAGGGGTTTCGTTTTGAACTAGATATATACATTCCAAAACTAAAATTGGCTTTTGAATTGCAGGGTCCTTTCCATTTCCAATGTTTAAGAGTTATAAACCGCGATCTAGTTAAAGCTAGTATTTGTAAAAAAAATAACATAGATATTGTATATTTGTTTTATAACAAGAATTATAGTAATATTTTTTTACAAAAGATAATTTCGGCTAAACTGTATAAATACAAGCAAAATATGACCACCACTCATTATACTACGATGGGATACGACAGTGAACATTCCCTAGAACCGAGAGACCAGCAAACTACAATGCAGGAATTTGACAGCGATACCGCCTCAGAACATTCCCTGGCATTGAGTGACTCTTGTGAAAAGCCACCCAAAAAAACTAAAAGAGTTTCAACTAAACAGAATCAAGAACAATTAAGAATACATCGAGAAGAATTACAGAACCATTATAAATTCATTGATTCTATCAAAACTGAAATTTATCAACCTATTAGTATTGCAATCAAAGCTTTCAGAGACCAATGCCCCAGTATAACCGTCCACGACTCATCTATAAAGCGACACATAATCAAAAATTACACAGATATACTTGACTGCAAGAAGGTGAACAATAGGTGGATGTGCAGCTGTGAAAAAGTAAACCAAATAAAATTCGACTTAACAAGATATAAAAAATATATGTAAATGGACAACAAAAGATGAAAAAAGAAACTGTGCGCAGACTTGTAGCATACATAAAATATTTTGCGCGAAAAGCCACAAAAAAACTAAAAGAGTTTCAACCAAACAGAATCAAGAATGCATCGAGGGGAATTACAGAAACGTTATAAATTCAGCAATCAAAGCTTTCAGAGACAAAACTCCCAGACTCCACGACTCATCAAACACAGATAACACTGCGGGTGGATGTGCAGTTGTGAAAGAGTAAAGGAAATTCGACTTAACAAGATATAAAAAATATATGTAAATGGACAACAAAGAAGTTCTTCTGTACAACGATTTGAAAAAAGAATATGAGTTTTGTGCGCAGACTTGTAAAATTATTCTTAGAGCAAATCAGTTAAACATAAACGGTTTTGTATTTTATAGATATATTGATTTTGAAAGTATATTTCTACTAAGAGAAAAAAATAAATCGTTAAAAACAATCAAGTTAATAAATTTGATACACCCCTCATCAAAAGAATACTCTGAACGCCCCTATGAATCCCTTTGGATAGACAGTAATAATCCGACTACATTAAATATCGTGACGTCTTTTGCAATAGTTTACATTTCAAACAAGGTGTACATACACACGCTTCCGGCGTGGCAATCCTTTTTACGAAAGCTCATCAGATTGTTTAGGGGTATCAGAGTTAATAATGTCCGGTTTTGATTCGATCTCTTTTTCTTTAGCGGTAATTTGGCGATTTCTTTTGAGAAATTTATTTTTCTTAGAATTGCATTTAACGCACAAAGCTTTCAAGTGATGTGTTTCACGTTTAACCACCATCGGATCTTTGTTTGCTGTGAAATTTGTACATTTTATACAATAAATAGGAGTATCAAAACCATTAATAGGATTTGTATTTTCCATCCTTTTTTATTTATATATAAAAAAAAACATGAATAGTAAGAATTTGTACAATCAGTGGCAGCGATTTTGTGCGGCTTCGAATGTACCAAAAGATGAGGTCAAACGACTATATGATTCTTATAAAAGTGAAATAAAGACAACAAACCCGACACTGTGGTTTAACTTTTTAAAGAAAACTCCATTACAAGAAAGAAACAATTCCGATATTACAGAGGAAGCAACAACTGATACATCTGAAAAAACCCCCTACGAACAGATGATTAAAGATGTCTACGTTACTCTTACCGAGATTAAATCGTTTTTAATCTTTTTAGTGTCAGAACCGAGCAGACACGTAAAATCTTTTATTGATTTGGAGGAAAAGACCGACGTTAATATTATAAAAAAGTGGACCGAAGGAATATCTGCCATAATGAATAAGCTTAAAAACTCTGAAGAGTATAATAATAACAATTACATAATAGACTTGAAACAGGTTTATTCTTTAATCAGCGAACACCTGTTTTTGATACCTAAAATAGAAAAGATGGGCCAAGTGTCGTTTCTCAATGTTACTTATGAAAGTGACCTTAAAATAAAATTGCTCTTTGAATCTAAAAGAAAAAAATACACAAACGAATTTATCATTCCCGTTATTATTAAAAATGCTGTAGTTTTTTTTTACAATTCTAAAGAGTTATTGAATTTAATAGACAATAGATACAGATCAGAGATTTTGTACAACAACGATTACATAACCACCTCTCAAAATAAATCTGTGGAGGTAGAATTTTTTGTAACCCATATGGTATATGCCGTTTTACACGCCATGTTGCATCTATACTGTAGCGTTACATTCAATAACTCTTATATGAATCATGAAGATCATAATTATTATAAAACCGTTGAGAACATCATTCCAAGACCACTATTTAAATACTTTTTGACGCCCAGTCTGTGATTATTCCAAATCTATTATGTTTGCTAAAATTTTATAAATTGATTCGATATTACAGACGGTTTTATGGTGTCTATAATGCCACAGAATTTCTTTTATTCTTGGTATAAAAGAATTATCTAGCGGTAATCTCAAGTATTTAGACAGTTTATTTTGCAATTCAAGAGTCTCAGTCAAAGTTGACTTTATATTGTATAACTTGTATTCAGAACAACAATATCTCTTGTAATGTTTTATCATAATAGAGAAGAACTTCCAAGGCTCACACAATTCTTCTTCATTCTCGTTTGGTATTACGTGTTCCATTATACTCTGGGGTGGTAGAGAAATGATATCTAACAAATACCAAATAATAATGAAATATTTTAAAAACAAACTTTCTATATCTCCAAATTTCTTAAATGCAAATTTTACATGCTTCAAAATATACTCCTTGTGATACTGAGTATTTTCAGAATTTTCATAAATATCATTATCACTAAGGCTTATATACTCATCATCGTCATAGTCAATTCCACTCGTGCTTATATCACCACAACTGTTGTAATTATTATCACCGGAGCTGTACATTTGGTAAGAATTTACACTTCCTGACATTACAAACAAAACAGCGAGCTTTTAACTGCAACCTCTTATTCCCCCTAATATATATCAAAACCTTTTTTATATTTTCCGATTTTGTATATTTTTTACACTTTAAACAGAATAACCTCATCTTTTATTATAAATGAAATTTATACAATTGGACTTATTGGTGTTGGAACAAATCATTCCAAGTTATTTAAGTTTAAAAGACAAAGTAAACTATTTTAGAGCACTTTACTGGTCAACCCCCTTTCGTTTTTTTATTAAACATGTGAAAAAAACTGAAAAACAATTTAACAAGAAAAGACTGTTTCACGAACTATATTTTATCAAACACAACTTTAAAAATATGAGCAATGAATGTATGCGGTTTTTGACATATCAGCATTGGCTATATATCTCGGCGCGTATGCCGATGAAAAGAGATTTTATACTTGAGCATAGGGACAAACTGATCATACCGGCGTTAGTTAATAATAAAAACTGTTTTAGGGAAATCAACTTATGGTTAGTAGACAGGAGGAGTTCAGACACTTCGTTCAAAGTTTTTAATTGTTGGATGTGTGATAAAAAATTTACAACGTATAGAAGCAGGAGAATAAAAACACAATACTATGCACATTATTGTTACATTTATTATTTTCAATACTCTGATATTATTAACATTAAAGAGTTTTATATTATGTATATCTTATCCCACCGCCAAAGAAGACTTTTAAAACACTATGGAGTTTGAGTGCGAAATCCGGAGAAAGAGTCCTCTCGCGGTAGAGGTGATAAAAAAATCTCTAAAACCAATAGAGACTAATTTTATAATTTACTGGAACAATCTCAGAGCATACACGAACTGTAAAAATCCTCGCATAGAGAAAAAAACTCTCCTGAAAACTAAACCGATATTTTTAAATTGGACTACGTTGGAAATTTGCTACGAGTCGCAAGAAGAAATTATGCCAAGCTCGCTGTTATATGATATTATTAAAAACGGTCTTTTGGTAAAAAAAAACATCTATTTAAAAGAGGGGGGTTTTATTCTGTACACTTTAGAAAATCTCGAGGTAAATATATACAGTCTCCAAAACAAATGTGTAATAGAGCTTGAAAACCCGTTGAGTGCGGACGAGAACTCGAGGAATTTGTATTTACAAACCGCTCTTACTTACGGTTTGCATATAGATGAACAGTACCTTACTTGTTCCATTGAAAATGTATCCCAAAATCCATTTATTACACCCACTAATGAATACCCAAAGGTTGACGGGGAAAGGGGTTTAGTGAACTTTTATTCCAACTATGAAATCTTTACAAGCAATACTACAAGCTTTACTTTAAAACCTCCCCTTTACAAACAATGGGGACGGGAATATAGTTTTTACTTAAAAAACATAACATTCGTGGCGGAACTGGTGGGGAATGTTTTAATTTTTATAGACCTCGCTCACTCGAAACACTTTGGCGCTAGTGTGAGAATGGAGTTTATAGAACGCCTAGCAGAAAAGATTCGCAAAACTCATTCACCCAATAATAGTACAATTCTATTTCAAAGTTTTGATGCGGAATATATCAAATCTAATATAAAAACCGACGGAAGTATCTTTATACACGGTGAAAGACTTTACAAAACAAAATACCAGTCTACCGTCGACTTGAAATTTACATCGAGCGAAATGGCCGATAGAAACGGCATTTGTTACAAGATATGCACACCAAGCGATAATTTAACTACCAACACCATATACGAGTGTTTGCTCGACAAAGATCAACGGGTTGTGTGTATCGTGAAGCCGCGCCGTGATAAATTTTTTCCCAACACAAGGAAAGTGGTTTTATATACCCTTACGGTAGAACCCCCCCCAAAAAATGCAAATTCAGCGCATTAATATCGTTTTTAAATATTGAATCGTTTTTAATTTTAAAAGTGTTTAAAGATAAATCTCTATAAGATAAATCTTTTAGAATTTTCTTCTTTTTACAATCTATTGGAATATTGTAGTATGGGTGAACTCGATATTTTTTTAAATTTTTACAGAATTTATCTATTTTTATATTATTTTGGAGGATGTATTGTAAACGTCCCGTTTTTGAACAGAAACTTAAATCAAAATCATTCGTTATACCAACACCGGGTGATTTCAGAGGAATTAACCCGTCTGCATTAACACACTCGATGTTTTCCACACACGTGGGTATAAACTTATGGAGATGACCTTCGCAGATATGAATGTTGTGTTTTTTATCGGTGTAGGAGTTTTCTCCAAAAAAACCACGCCCCCAAAAACTAGGATTTTCATTTTGATCAACAACGAGTTTATTTACGGGTTTGCCGCATCTACACGAAAGAATTACATTGGAATACGCTACTGTTAACAGTCCCAAAAATTCACCGTTCGTATATTCTTGGTATTGTGAAAGACATTCCTCTTTGTCTCGGTCATTATAATTGTCATTTTCGTGAAGGTTGGGTATCGATTCTTTTTTCTTTGTAATTGAATTGTATACCACCGTGGGTAGAACATTACTGTGATCTAACATGAAAATGTCATTATACAGTAGAGGTATTTTACCGTTTTTATAATGTCGTGCATAATCAAAGGGAACACAATTCTGGACGTTCTCATCAAACACCGATACATCTAAATTTAGTGGACGATACAAGATTCCATCATCTAAAACATCTCTGATTTCCTCCAAAATTTTCGAGTAATTGGTGTTCTCAACCTTGGGACAGAATTTGAAATTCCAAAATGCGTCTACGCACTGCTTATACATGTCAGAGGAAGTCCACATGTCTGGTACGTTCACCGGGACGGCTTTATGTGAATCACAATTTCCCCCGAGTTTATTCGTCACATCCTCCTTTGGTTTCAATGGTTTCAATGGTTTCAATAGTTTCACACCATATGCCGAGATTATGTCTCTTACTCCGTTGTGACCATTGCATTTGTATAACATATTTTTATTCCGACTATCTGCTACTATTTCACCATCCCGCCTGTCTTGACATGCGTTTGTTTTGGAACAACCATTTTTTGTATAGTAAAATCCATTCAAACACTTTCTACTGATTATTAATTTATTATCTAAATATATTTTAAATCCGTCAGCATTCCACCCCCTTACCTCCAAAAGTACTTTCTTTGGTTTAATTAATTTGAAACTGTCAATCGTCAACGTATTGTCAAAATCGTAAATTGATTTGAATTTAATTTCTTTTGTATTTACGTTATTGGATATTCCAAGTATTTCGTTCAACTTTTCATTGACAAAATATCTATAAACAGTTTCAATTGATATTTTAAACAGAATAAATATTGATAAGAAAATAAATAACAGAGAAATCAGTTTAAAACTTTCATTCATTTTTAATTTTAACAGTTAATATATTAGTCATCGATTCATAAAACCCCAAGGCTTTGTCATAGTCGTCACCAGAGGAGTCGATCTTAACCCCCCTAGAAAATAAATCTTTCAGCCAGTCTCCGTGACTTTGCTCTATGGCCAGCATAAAAGCTCCACTGTCACCGTTAATATCGCTTATGCGTTTTGCAAATCTGGGACCGAGTGCTGACAGTGGGTACAAATGCGATATCTTCCGGCCATTTCCAGACTTCTCTAATAGAATTATGTGATTTGTAGACCACGCCTTTCCTCTGAGCACTTTTGTACAGCCGATTGTGCCGTTAACTAAAGCAATGGGGGCATAACCGTTTTCAAAATCGCACTTGCATGTGGTGGGTGATATAGCGTGTTGGTCAATTTTTTCCAGAGGGTTTAAAATGTCCCAGGAACAGAGTTTTTTCAAGCAGGTTTTATATTTATCATCAAAATAATATCCATCTTCGCACCTTTCCGGGATGCTCAACCTCATATTTAACTTTCTCAAAACACATTTACGACTCGAAACATCATAAGAATAGTATTTGCCACAGTCACAGAAACCCTCAGTGTAAGGATCTTGGATATTGAAGTTCAATAACTTTCCCCCCGAGTTGAATATTTTTATACATTTAATATCGACAACCCTATCGCAATTTCCGTTATAGTGGTTGTTTGTTATGAAATCTGGATGTTTACAAGTGCAATCTTCCCCGTCCCACGATCCTGTGAATTTGTCACAAAACTTTTTGTAATCATACTTTGGAAATGAGATTTGAATTGAATCTGGCTTTAACATTACAATTGTAACAATAATAAATAATACAAATATTTCAAACATTTTTTATTATATATAGGTTTTTTATAGGTTCGCCTCAGTCCGGACTAATGTTCGAAGAGGGAGATCATTTTATTACAAAGTGGACGAGCACCGAGGGTGATTACGTTGGATTTGACTTCAATTGTAATTTTATATGTGGAAAATTAAATTTAAATAGTGATAATTGTTATTATTTGCAATTATTAATTCATAAAAAGAAGAAGGAAGATTTTGAAAAAAAAGCTCATGATTTCTTTGGTAAACATATATATAAAATCACATACAATGACAGTTTGGCGAATCTGAGAACTCAGTCTCAAATAACCGTGGAAGATGTGGTTTACATAGATAGTCTTAGGGGTTTGTCAGCGTTTGTTCACGTTAATAGTGTTCACATCCTACCAGGTCTTGAAAAGTTTTTAACCTTCAACAAGTCGCTCTTTCATATTTTCGATATCAACTTCACCCCCTCTTCTCTGCAGAGATACTTTGAATTTGAAAAACGTAAAAACAAAGATTTTCTTTACTATGGAGTTTTTAAAAATACATTACAAGAATTATATGGTTTCGAGACAGTCCCAAATCAAAGGGTGTGTTCGTTCGACATAGAGGTGGTGAAAGGTAGAGAGTATGATGTTATACCCAATGGGGCAGCTCCCGATGAAAAGATTGTTTCGGTTTCTTTCGTTATAGGTACCGTCAGCGGTAAGAGATTTGATAAAGAGTTGGAAATAATTTATTTATTACTGCCCAATCCGAACATAAAAATAGACTCTACAGACGATAAGAGAATTTATAAGTGTTTTGTAGAAGAAAAGAAACTTGTAGCAGCACTATGTGACTTTTTTAGAATTGAATTAAAAGCGTCGTTTTTAATCGGATACAATATATTGGAATTTGATTTTCCTGTTATTTTAAATAGAATGATAATTTTAGGATTGGCGAGAAACTATTATTCAGTAGAAGAAATAAACAAAATGTTAATAGGAATTAAAAGTCCCTTGGTATGTTGTGAGCGTTTTCAAATCATCGACGTAATGGCTTATCTCAAACGCATGCACTCCAACGAATACAATTCATTTTCATTAAAAAACATAGCCAAAGTAGAACTGGGCAAAAATAAATTAGACATGTCTTTCATGAAACTAAACCAATACTATGCAGAGAGTGGGCAAGATTTAGAATTTCTTCAACAAATGTGCGATTACGTTGCACGCGATTCTGAACTGACAGTAGAAATATATGCGAAAAAGGAAATAATTCACCACTTACTACCTTTGGTAAGTATATGTTTTTGTGATACGGTTGACTACATGAGCAAAGCGACGTCCAAGATTATAAGTAAGTTCACGTCGATAATGTACCCCACACAGGGCATGTGTGTACCATTTAAACTTGTAGAGGATCGTACATTTTCCGGAGATATGTTTGAGTCCATAGTTAACAAACAGTATCGCGGTGCAACGGTATTGAAAGCTCAAAGAACCGTCTATGTTAACAGACCAATTTCGGTAGTCGATTTTACTTCTTTGTATCCCAGTATTATTAGGGAATTTAATATAAGTTCCAATTACGTCATCGATAATCTAAATCAGAATTCTCCCCTTGCTAAAGAATTCCTGAGACGAACTAATAAAATGGACAGATTTTATACAATCAAAAGACAGTTTTTAAAAGCTCCGCTGTCTGTTATAGTGGAATATTTAATTGAGCAGAGGAAAAAAACAAAAAATGTCTATCTAAACAAGGCATACAAACTCATAGCCAACTCCATTTATGGGTTATTGGCGTCAAAGGGACGGATGCGTGACCTCCCCTGTGCGGCACTTGTAACGTCATACGGAAGAAAGATTCACTCATTAATCAAATCCTATATAGAAAAACAACTAAAGATGACTGTTGTTTACGGAGATACAGATTCTCTTTTTATTTTACAAGAGAATTTTGATATCGACGTGGCTAACGTCTTGAATAAGTACATAAAAGAGGGTTTGGGTTTAGAGACTATCTCTTTAACCCTAGATTATGAAGCAAAAACGACAATGTTTTTAGCAGAGAAGAAAAACTACATAATGAAGCTTAAGAGTGGGTGTTTAAAAATAGTGGGGGTGGCCAGAAGAATAAATCCAAAGTTTAAAGATTTTGTTGAACTCTTCTTTCGCCAATTTTTAGAAATGATTGAAAATTATTATGATAAGAGGGAAGAATTCAACCCACGTTATAACACTTTTATTGAGACGTTTTTTAAATATGTTTTGGAGAATACCTCAATAAACGATTACGCGTTTGTTTGTAACTCGAGGGTTTTTTATGAATATACAAATTTGAATTCCTTTAACGCCACATGCAGTTATAGGCGAAACGTTCTCGGAGTTGATGAAAATTTTTCAACAAATGGTGAACTACTGCTGTCTTACGTTTTGCCAGTCTTTGATAAATTTTATAAAGACAAAAAAAGAAAAAAAAGAGATTCTGTAGAGTTCTATGAGAGGATAAATAAAATTGGATTACCAATTGATAGAACGGAGGTGATAAAAAAAGTCTTTAATTTCATTTCCACAATAGAAAAATATATTTTAAATACAAACAATATTTTTACACGCTATTTAGATTCTATAAAGTGTAACGAAATAGATGGGTTTATTTTACCCTTCAAAGTCAATATTTGGATGCCAAAATATACAAAGAATATAATATTTTATTACGATGATTTATTTAAACGGCTATCAGAATACAGCATCCATTTTTGGGATTCCAGAGACGTAAAAAAGTCATATCAGACTATTATAGAAGTAAAAAACTGTGGCCGTTTAGGTCACATGAACGGGGACTATAGCGTCAGCGATTTAAATGAATTCCTAAAAACACATAAAAGCGTTCGAAAACTCAACATTTTACTCTTTCCAGTCGCAGATTTCGTGGTCAACAACGCGGACAGTTTAATTTGGTTTCTCGATTTGCTGTACAACAGGCCAACTAATTTCATCAGAAATACCAACTTTCATTACATACCAGATAAAAAATTGTTAATGGTCAACGAATGTGGGGAAATTGAAATCAACGTCGCCTAACGCGGATGGGGCTTCCTCAAACACGCTTCTTACAACGTTTTCAGAAATAAAACATTTCGAGATGAACCTATTATTAACTCCTTTTATTTCAAACACCGAATCATACTTTCCACCACACTCTGTTAATGAATCTTTGTCATATATATACGGAATGCCATTGTAAATTACACCAGTTATACCCATAGGTATTTCTTTGAAATACATATATTTATTGTTGTATTTAAATATCTCAAAGGTTCTACTGGGGCGTTTGTAAATTACCATTATGATAACAAGTATAAAAATATAATAATATGAATATAAAAAATTCATTATTTTTATTATCAGTCTTATTTTTTATTGTATTTTCGATTATATTTCAGCCCTATAATATCGAAAGGTTATCATTCATTATTAAATATTTTTCAACTATGATTATTTCAGATTCACGCCATAAACCAATTGTGGTCAAAGAGTTGGTTTCTAAATTTATAGGAAACATTTGATTGCATTGTATAGGTGTATATCTGGACCGGAGTTTGGATTTTTATACGGCACAATATTAATTTTAAAATCGTACTCATTTGTTGTTTCGTTTTTTGAAGCTAAATCATCAATCAATATAAATTGTATATTGTACATTTCACTTTCCCTTTTCAATAAATTCTTTATAAAAAAACAAGATTTATTTTCACCGTATAGTTTAAAAGAAACCTCGCAGTCTTCTCTGCTAAGAACCTTTTTAAAATAATGACTCCAATTTAGTCTTATAAGTATGTTATGAACATACGTAAAATCAGCAGCCGACCATAAAATTAGCATATTACTCTGTGTTTTATTTAATGCTTGTAGAATAGATTCTGAGTACGGCCTGACAAAAATATCCTTTCCTTGTACGTAAACCAAAGTTTCATCCAAGTCAAACACAAAACATTGCATAAAAATCATTTTTTTCTTTATAAAAAATGAACACTATTTTAAATAACCCTCCCACCTTTTTAAATGCAGAGGATTTCACTTTACAGCGAGATATACCCAACCCGGAAATGTTAGATATATTCGCTGATTTAAATTGGATGGATGATAGTAATAATAATAATAATAACAGCAACAGCAATTCCCAACCACAGATAGTTCCATCACCAACACTCCCCCCGCCGCGGACACCGCCTCCCTCATCAATATCGTCCTCTGACTCGTTAAAGAAAGACATTATTAAATACTTGTACAACACGGGATCCTGCGCCTACTTACAGAGTTGTTTTGCAAAGCTAGAGGACATTGACGGTGTTAATGACAATATACTTTATAAAAAGTTTAAAATTGGACTCATAATTGATTCTGTTTTGGGTAAAAACAGTTCAGATAAAAACATGGCGAATTACGTGTTTACATTTTTTGAGGTATTACTGACCGAGGCAAAAAAGTTTACCCCTCCGGATATTCAAAAGTACATAGAAGTGTTTTCAACGTCCCTACAAAAGGATAAAATAACCATTTTAAATGATTCTGGATCGAACATCATCGCTAGAATATTAGGAGCCAAAGACGTCGACGAAATTCTCAGATCGGTTCAGGATAACGATTCGCCTTCATTGAAGGCGTTAAAATCGAGCCTGCAGAACATATCCCTTCTGGTCAGTCTTACACTAACGAAGAGGTTGTTTTCACCATATGTGGCATCGCTTTTTAAAAATGAGGAAGAACCACCAGCTAAGAAATTGAAAATGCAATAGTAAAATTAATTATCGGTTTTTTTTGGTAAATAAAAAAGAAAATGACAACCGGAATTTATACAACGCGAATAAAAAACTGTGTTGTTCCACACTACAAGAAAACTGGAGGAGATTCGGAGGAGTTGTTTAAAAATTTCATTATGAATACCGTTTTCGAGCGTGAAATATACATGTATAATAAGTATGGCAATAAAATCAGCTCGGCTATTTCCGGGGTGTGTATTAGCGACTTATTCACACAGTATGGTCTTACACAGCGGGATGATTATGTAAAGACTTTGTTCAGCACCATCTCGTGTTATCAAGGAAAAGATAGTGTTATTTCGTATTTAATTGCTACCAGACCGTATAGAATCACACCAATTTCAGAAAATAGTTGCCCCGATAATATCGTATTTGATAAAAACACTCTTATAGTACCTAGAGGAGAGATATTATGGTCTCTATTGGGAATACCGGGCGATAAAATTGGCGTTAGTAGTGACCCGAATAATTTTAAAATATTCATACAAGCGGTGGACGATGGAGAGAATATCTCAATGGTGAGTACTGCTGGGGATGAGTTTAAAACGCATAGGGAACATTTAAAGATAACAAAAATTGAGCCCTACACAGCAACAGATGCATCAAAACCAGGACTATATTATGTTACGTTAAACCCCTACATTTATACAAGGATAAAAGCGTATCGTTGTATAGATACAGAAGGTAGAAACTTGGATGAACAGTATTTCATGTTACATAAAATGAACCTTCTCTACTCGCAATCCACTGGCGCACTATCTGTTATACCAGTAGAAGCTAAGCGGCTTTTGCAATATCCGCCCGGTACAAGAGAAAGTATTTGTTGTAAGGAAGATACTCTTAATATCGGAGTGCCAAAGACGTATTGTGATGATATAAGCAAATGGGCTTATAAAGATGACGATAAGAAGGGTCAAGCCTTCAAGTACACGGGAGATCTTCCAAAAAACACTATCGCATTTCCAGAATCTCATAGTTCAGACGTTTGTAAAAATAACCGCGACGGGTTCCATAACTTCATTCAACAATACGAAAACTCTCACATAGTGAAGATTAGAGAAGAATATTCCGATATTAAACCAGATGAAACTATTCTGGACTGCTTCGACGATAGCCACAAAGCCTACTGGTATAAGTTTATCAGAAATACCTACCCAACAGAATTGAAGTTTAAAAACGAAGCCGTGTCATCGTTTACTCCAAACTGCAAACTTACGCCCATCGGTGTAGTTTCAATAAGGCGAATATGCGAAGGCGACCCCCTAATTTTCGAAGGTAATAGTTTGGAAATAGATCAAATTCACTCTCCTCATACGAAATCTCTGTGGGATTGTGCAATTGAACAATTGGAAATTCCTGAATATAAGAAATTGGCAGACGAAGAGAAATCTGGAGAAAGTAGGAGTACAACCGCCAGGGTTTCTGCCAACCCCTTGAGTTATTCGGGAAGCGCTTTTGTGACGTCATTAGGAACCAACATCACAATTCTTCCGAGACATTAAATGGAGTTTAGATGCATCATGAGCTTAGAAAAGGCTATAGTTTTTAAAAAATATCCAGAACTTCTCATACAGTTCTTAGAGCTCAAGCATAGAAATAAAATCAACATTTTAAATGTTTACTACAAGAGAAGTGATAAAAACTTGAAAATGAAATCTGTATTATTTTGTATAGAATATAATATTAATTAGAATTTTTTAAAATTAGAATTATAACAGAAATTATGAACAGTAATATAAGTAATGCGTTAATAATTCCGACTTTTACGGCTGATATTGAAAAAATTATCGTAAAAACTACTCCAAGAAGTGTCACCGTCATCAGTGAAGGTTTGCCATTCATTTCATTTTTTTCGATTCTATGGGAAGGACTATTTTGAATGAATTCCTTTAATCTTGTTAAAAAAATATTTTGTATTTTAGATTTTGGTTTTTCATTTTCGACCTCAACAATTTCCATTAAATATTTTTTATATATAATTATTTCATTTAAAATTTTTCAAATGTTTATTGTTTATAGTTTTCACTTGTTATTTTTGTCAGAACAAGACGAGTGCAACAGTCAGACAGTGGGTTTTTCAATTTCAAATATATATCATATGTTTTATTATCTGACAAATTAAATAATTTTTGAAGGCTCCTATCGATTCTCAAACATCCCAGACATTCTATATTGTTATGGTGAAATACAACTACATATGTTCGTATTGTTTCCTCAGTCTTTTGGGATATAAATTCCTGAAGGCTATCGCAGTTCTTCATTCAAATGACTGCAACCAACCAAACACCTCCTTTAAATAGATTAAAACTTTACTATGTAGACAATCTTCCAATAGATATAGAATTAAAAAAAGTTGAAGATTTTCTAAACCCTTACGATTGCGATGTCATACAAAGTATTTTAGAAAAAAATGACTATACTGACACAGCATTAATTTATACTCAACCAGATTTAGATGTAAAAGATGTCTATATTGAAAACGCATATGAGGTAACATATCCACACGCACTATTATTACTCTATAAGTTCCCCAAAGCGGGGTTGAATATGTTTATAACAAAAAATTCACCAAAACCACTCGTACCCAGTATAATTGATACCCACTTCCAAATTCTTAATGTTGAGGATTTAAGAAAAGTTCCAACTTCAAAAAAAAGAAAATTTGATGATTCTATAAGTTACATCGATGCAAAACAAATACTTGATAAATATATAACAGAAGTTGAAGACCACGAACTATGGAGAAATAAGTCTCAAACCAAATATTAAATATAAAAAAGAATATAAAACAGTTTACAAGAGGGGATCATATTGAGTTTTGGAGTAAAAAGAAATGTAAAATTTTAAAATTTTCCCAAAGGTATTTAATCCGCAATCAATCCCCATTTCCTCATTTTTCACGATGGACGTGCTATGTGAAGTTTGTGGCGTTTTATATCCCGAACTTGACACGCACGAACACGCCACCTCATTTGAAAACCATTTCGTTCAAATTGAATCGGCTGCAAGGTGCAGACTCGTTACACTAAAGGCTGACAACCCCCTCGGATTTTCTTGCGTTAAAACTTACATGGAGTGGTTGAGGGGGAATGTTATTTATTTATTGAAACACTACCAACAAATGCACGATAGCATAAAGTATAATATGTTGTTGGAGTGTAAGTTTTCAAAATCTAACGACGAATTGCAAACAAAAAGTTTTAAAACTCAAAATTTGACAGTTTTCAGTTTAACTGATTTAAATCAGCAGTACTCTTCCAGTATAAATAAATTATTATTAGAAAAATCCACTTTGGAGTTACGAGGTTCGGGTTGGGCTATATACACGATTGTCAAACTAGAGCTCCGTATCAACAGATACGAACCAGTCTGGGGTTCATCTACCAGATTCAAACTACCCCCCTTTCTTAGAGGAAAAAAATCTCTTGTAAATCCATTCCGCGGTAAGGGTAGTAGAAGAACGTGTTGCAACGATATCTGTTTCAAAATCGCCATAATGGGAAAAATTTTGGCTGATTCGGGAAAGAATTATCACAATATATTAAATTACTTCAAATACGTGCATTTGAACGATAAGTATAAATGGTCGTGCGTGTCTTTTCCCGTAAAACTAGACGAAATACAAACATTTGAAAACGTAAATAACATCTCCATAAACGTTTACTCTATAGAAGATAGAAATAGAAAAATCACTCCATTAAAAGTAACACCTCATAGAAAACCCGATCACAGAGATATACTGTTTTATAAAAACCACTATATGTGGATTAAAAACTTTGACGCATTTATCGGTAGACAACTGGTCAAAACAACTACTAGGTTATACGTTTGTCGGCAGTGTTTCAAACACTTTTATAAACAAGACCGACTCCTCATTCACGAACTCGACTGTAACAGTCACTCAATACCAACCGTCACCTTTCCAAAAGAAGGAAACAAGTTTTTGTTCTTTAAAAACTACAACAGACAGTTGAAAATACCGTTTGTCATATACTGCGACATAGAACAACAGCTAAACAAAGAAGATACTTGTGAACCAGATCCAAACACTTCTTTCGTTCACCGCATAGGCACATTCACTATAAAAAGTCTCACATACAATATCGTCAATGAAAACAGTAAAATAATTAGAACTAGAAATTTTTCAGACATTACAGCTTTTATGAACTCTTTAGAAAGAGAGTGTGAACTAATCGGTAGATTGTACAAGAGAAATATACCTCCAAAGGAATTTCCACATCCACCCATAGAAGGTTCTCCCTGTCACATCTGTGGTAAAGGTATGTTCAACGATTACGTTCTCGATCACAATCACTTAAACGGATCAATAAGAGGTTACGCCCACTCTACTTGTAATATAAACTACCGATTACCATACTTTGTCCCAATAATTATAAAAGATCTAGGAATAGAACTGTTAAACTACTTCACTAGCGTCAATGCCAATATAAAATTCATACCTTTCAAGGGTCAAATAGAAAAGTTCCTATGCATTTCAAAGAGAATTAAAAATACTACAATGAAGTTTTTAGACTCTTCTCAATTCTATCCAGAAATTGATAAATTAGAAACTATAAGATCAATCTGTATTGAAAACTATAAACTCGACATGTTCTACTACCTGACAATAGGAGCTTACAGTTTCGACGTCATGCTCAAGATTACAAACGCTCGCATAGAACTTTTAAACGATGATAAAATGTATAATATGATAATGAAAGGTATAAGAGGTGGATTTACACGTGCAGTAAAGAAATACGCAAGTTCCAACCACCCCTCACTCCCCAATTACGATCCCACTAAACCCGACTCACTAATTTTTTTTTATGACATTATCGGTCTTTACTCCGCTGTAATGTTGAAATGTCCACTTCCTCTGGACGGTTTCAAGTGGGTATCTCCAGACTCGGTTCATTTAGAAAGTAAACCAGAAGGTACGGGTTACATCTTAGAAGTGGATTTAAAATATCCATTTAACTCAGATCACAGGGACTATCCACTATGTCCTCATCACGTAGAAGGTAAATTAATATCTTCTTTTCAAGACAGAAAACATTACGTAATACACTACGAGACATTAAAACAAGCTCTCTCAATGGGACTCATATTAGAAAAAGTCCACAGAGCTATTTCATTTAACGAATCATGTTGGTTAGAACCCTACATAAAAATGAACACAGACTTGAGAATGCACTATTCCCAAGACAAAGCCCTATCCAATTTCTTTAAACTCCAATCAAACCTGATATATGGTAAATCAATAGAAAGGGTAACCGATAACTTAAATAAACACTTCCTGTACAACAACACTAGAAAACTTATGAGATTAATAAAACAGCCCACCTTTGTAGACAGATTAATATTAAACGAAAATAACTACGTAGTCTTTATGTCAAAAAGAAAGGTTCGTTGTAATAAGCCAATATGTTTAGGTTTTTCAATACTAGATCTAAGTAAGAGATACATGTACGACATGTACTACAATAAATTAAAGAAAACCTTTCCCCCCTTCGATCTCATATACACAGACAACGATTCCTTCGCATTGCACGTATTCTCTAAAACCGATTCGTTTACAAAACAAGATTTCATTCACCCCTCACGTCTAGGTTTATTCAAAGATATATCTCCCAATAACCCCATACTAGACTTTGCTACAGTAAGATGTAAAACATACGGTTACAAAACTCTAAAAGATTCTCAATTAAAAAACTTACCCCAATCATTTAGTTTTGAAAATTACAAAAATATACTATCCAGTATAGATACATTAAAAATATACGCATACTATAACAGAGTAATAGATAAAAGAGTATGTAAAATTACACAAAATAAATCTATTATATCCTCATCACATTAACCCCCCCCCCCTCCACACTTAGCCCACACTTCTCCGTTACAAGCCGTGTGATTAAAAATAAAGTTACAACTATGTATTTTCGTTATGTATTATGAGAAAATAAAAATATTCTATTCTGTTAAGACATTTTTGGAACAGACTAATATATAAAAGTTGTACACGAAGCTATTGTTTTTCAGGAGATTAATAATGCTGGGCCTACTTATCACTATTAAACGAATTCCACGACCATCTGCCACGTTTGAGACCCCTCACACCCACACCCCCCGCGCCCGTTGAGACCACGAAGCAAGGGGCCTTGAGAGCGCCGACCAACCAGTTAGTATTTATAACCCATTTTCACTACCTAGAAATATTTACAATTATATTGAAAACGGGACCTGGCAAGACTGGTGATTTTAAAAGTGGTTATAACCCATTTTCACTACCTAGAAATATTTACAATTATATTGAAAACAGGACCTGGCAAGACTGGTGATTTTAAAAGTGGTTTGTCAATGTTTCGTTACATTACTATTAATTTATTGGAATGTAAAGATTAATGTATCAAAGTATTTAAAATGTTTAATTAAACAGGGTTAATATTTTGTTGTACTTTTATTTCTAAAATCGAATCCAAGGTGTACCGATTTGGAGTCGCAAAAACCACACCGTTCACTACCCGACAGAGTTCCTCGACTTGGCAACAGTACCCAGCAGTACCAGAACTATCTGCCATAGTATATTTCGTTAACTTTAATTCTACTTTAAAAGTGTAAAATGTAATTTTAGTATTGTAAAATTATGTGGGTTGTTAATATTTTTAGTTAATCTGCCACTTATGTACAACCCGTACGAAGGGCGGGTACATCTGCTAGTTTATTAATAAACATTAATTCGTCCCCATGCATTACTGAACATTACTTACTCGTGTAGGATTGAAATAACCCAAGATAATTTACCATAAAAATAATTACCCGTGATTTTAATCAAACTGCTCCGATCTTTTAATTAATAACGGCCGAGTTACATTTACACCTCGGAAGCTAATTATCATATCCCCGAGTCGTCGTGGCATTATTATTTATATGGGGAACACAAAAACAGCGTAATTTTTAAATTGCTTTTAGATTTGTTGTCTCGTTTTTAATCGGTCAATCTGAATGTAATGAATAAAATGATTATATTAGAGCGTATTTGACAAGACCTCACGACTTGTATGACTATGAATGATATTAGCCACAGCTGTCTGTCACCCGTCTATGCTAATTGGTGTCGCATGCGGCAACGCGCATGAGCAGTGAAAGCGAGAGTGAACTGCGCGTTGTACCGCCGTAAGTGCCACTTTCACCCGATAGGACAGCTACCGTCACCGGGTTCCGTTACACTAATAGCGTATTGTGTCCCCTTTGTTTTTTGTGCAACTGTCGCATTTCTCCGATCCTGGGGCTGAGGATATCTTCAGCTTTTCCCTCTTTAATCTAGACACGCAAGAAATAAAACATGTGGCTCAACTTGAGAGTAATGAGTCATTTCTTTTTTAGATGTTTTATAGGTTTGCTAGTATATGTTAAATTTGTACACATCTTATTATCATATAATCATAAATTTATAATAAAACACAAATACATACAATACACGCACTTCCCCCCACAATCTGCTATATTTGGTAAGAGTAATATATTTTCTAATATATCAGTATTATTATAATAGTGCTTTTGTTTGTAATTCTCAAGTTATATATTACTCTTTATCCAGATGGTAGAAAAAAATCTGTCCTATTATCCGTGGCCACGGATAATATGCGGATTGGGAGGAAATCCACACAATATTTATTTATAAACAAACCCCATATCTAGGCGGGATTCGGCCCTAGAGGCGTTCCCCATAAAACAGCTGTTTAGAGTAGTGTAGAGAACAATTTTTATGAATATCCATTATTCCTATCAATCCCATCCCAGTTTTCTCACATCACTCATTTCAAACAAATGTGGATCGTTGGGCACCGCGGAATGGTTCGAGGTCGGCTATTAAAATTGTAATCATCAAAATAATATGTTGTAGAGTGTTTAATTACATAAGGCCTAATAATGTGTGTTAAAAATGGGGTTACTGTAATCTAGAGTATCACTTACTATTTATATAGTGATAATTTAGTGATAATTTTAATATTTTAGTAGGGTCAAATTTATAGTTTATCATGGGGAATTTTAATATTTTAGTAGAGTCAAATTTATAGTTTATCATGGGGAATTTTAATATTTTAGTTGAGTCAAATTTATAGTTTACATAGGAAATTATTTCTAAGTATCAAACAATAGATATAAGATAGATAGTCGCGAAAAAATTTTTCCGTTTAACCGGGGAATATAACGGTAATATATAATACGTGCAGATAAGTGTTTACACCAGACGAAACTGAAGGAACCCCGTGTCAAGGCGGCTCACCCACTAACATCTGCCGTGATAAACGCCCGGCCGCCACAAACCACAAACCTAAAATTCTTTAAACGTGCAAGAAAAATCACAGCAGACGCGTTTCTGGGATTCTACAAACTCGCTACACATACTTTTGATTCAGAACGATTGAAAAAACTCCAATTGGGACCCCACCGGACATCTGAAAATACCGGCGTCTTCACCTGATCAGAAGAACATATTACAACATGGACGTGTTCAACCTACTTCAACGGAATCCGTGGTGGACAGAGGTGGGGCGTGGCGGGAATGTGCGGGAGTACGGGAGCGACGGACGCCATTGGGGTCAGCGATCCAGAGAACAAGGCGCAATCACCCCGAGGCGCAACTACACATTCAACAGGAAATGATATTTTTATCAGCGATCCGGAGAATATGGCTGCAAGAAGAACGAGGCCACACCATTCAACAGGACACGATATCCCACAAAAGAAGTTAAAAGAAATTCGCATTAAAACATCATAGGCGATTACATCAGATATATTGCACTAAGTATAACAAAATATACTACCGATATATTCCCGCCAAACCATTTTAGCTTAGTTGTAGTTTAATTTAATTAAGTCAATGTAATTAAAATATTTTCAATATTGGTACTTTTTATGGGGAGAACGGGGTTGTTTAAAAATAAGTTTGGATGGTATATGGATAGTATATGGATAGTATATTTATTTTATATAGTATATTCCAAACACACATTATTTGTGCCGCATTAAACAAATTATAGAGAGGGTAGACGAATTTACACCGTGTCCACCCCGGAGTTGGACCGAATAGACAACAGTTTTTGTCCAAGCCGCAACCCCGCGCTCGTTAGGTTCATTTTTCAAATCCCAAAACCCCGAACCACAAACCCTCCCACTCCCGCATTTAGATATCGGTTGTAAAACAGATAATAAATAGTAAATAAATAGTAGCCTCTTATTGTTAATTTTTGAACTCTTGTTCCTATATTGAGTTTTGTTGTTTTACAAGATTTCTATCAAATTAAAACCACAATCGATTTATTATAAAACTCTTCATCACACTTTGCCACCAAATCAAACGATGCAGCAAAAGCAGTTGCCGTTCGTCACGTCGCGGTGTAATGGGAAGTGTAATGGAAAGTGACTGTTGTAAGGAGGTTAATGCAGGCGTTGTATCGTGTACACGTTGACGTTACCTTTCCGCTCTGAACCGAGAAAGCGGACTGCAAAAACGTTTTGCACCGACAACGTCGAGAAATAGGGATGTGCGGTTTTTTGAGGAGGGGGAGTATAAAAGGTTGCAACGTGGGTGCACACTAAGTTTATTCGACTTTTAACTCCGGCCTGCCCACTTCTCTCAACTTCGTAAGTAAAATGATTCAAGTAATATTTAAAAACAGTGTTACAAAATATCTTATTAAAAAAAAACATATAAAAAGGGCTACAAACATATCAGTTTTATTAAACTCATTAAAAAACATAACAATGAACAATAACAACTTTGAAAAAAGATTTATGATTTTTACTCTCAAGATTCAATTCAAAAAGGGGCCACAACACTTTTATTTCAAGATTCTTCGGAATACCCAAGAACTTCTTCGGCGGGTTCTTGATGAAAATATCATGCTTGTAGAAACACTATTAAATAATAAAAATAAATTACAATCAACGACACAAATACAAATCAAAACGCGCTATTTTAATTGTTGTTATTGATTTCAGTGTCAACACGCTGCTTCGTCAAAACATGTTTGAACTTCTCCCCCCTGAATTAAAAATTTTCATTTTAATCAAGTTAAAATTCTCCAAAGTGAAGTGGGTAACACTGTCATGGTTTTGGACACAATTTGTCCAATTCCATAAATTAAAAATTTATAAAAACGTAACATGTATGAAGACTGTTGCGTACTTGAACGATAAAAATGTTCGTAATTTAAAGTTAATTGGGACTTTGTCTGGGCGGCGCTTAACATTGGGAATGTCACTTCAACTCTTGAATTACGTAAAATTTTGTAAAACAAAAAAATTTAACAAACCCAAGCAGTTTTTTATTTTCAATGAAGAGCTGGGTAATGAAATGAATAGAATAATCATTTTAATCAACAAAAAAAATAAAACCAAATTTTCCAAAAAACTTTCGTTGAAGAAAATTGGAAACGATACACAAATGTTTCAACACCCAAGATATATTAGACTGTGTAATTTATGCAAAGCCAGAATTTTAGATCAAATTAACCCCCAGTCTCCCGAAGAAAAAGTTTTTCACACGTTTCTTACAACCGATAATCACCCCATGCGCCGCCTAAAAGATCTAACTTTAGTCAAAAGCCACAAACTATCAACCAAATTTAAATTTTTTAGAGACAATCATTCGAACGTAACCCTCTTCATTCCAAAAACTCAAATCCAGTCATATAAACAATCTATGGCAACATTGGAACAATCTCCGGTTTAAATATGTAAAGTGGCCATAAAAACAATTTTACAAATAAGAAACCAAATTAAACCAAATTAAACCAAATTAAACCAAATTAAACCAAATTAACAGCGTTGAAAGACCCGCATAGTCATCCGCTGGCCGCGAGTGTGTGATTTGTGTTTATGGTGCGCCCACTCCATCAAACGCGATCTAGACTCTGTGCTCCGCCCCGGACTCAATCGACCCCAACCCACGGTAGGACCTCGTCTTCGCCGAACACACCTGGACCCCTCGGCGCTACTCAGCCCGACACCGCCGCCACCCCGGTTGGACAGCAAGCGGCCGCCAACCCCCGGGAACTTAAAGGCGACCCGGACTTTGACTGGGATCACATAGAACCCTCAACTGCAGTCCCCACAGACGTTCAAAGTTGTTCTCCTTCTGAAATGTATAAAACTATGCTTAACATATATTTTAGAATATTCCATTTATTTAATAGCTGGCTGATAAATAGAGTAACCAAGTCTTAAAGAACAATTATTTGTATAAACATATATTTACTGTCCAGAATAAAAGTTTACTAAAGATTGTTTGGATTATTTTAGTAGCCTCAAGTAATTTTTCTAATATCTCATAACTATCCCAACAAGTCAAAATGTCAAAGCACAATACAACTCTTTATATAATCTATTTACATTATCCATAACAAAGTGGCAATTACATTGTCACTTGTAAACCTGTTTCACAATAGATTGGGTTATTTGTCGGATTGAGTTCCCGGAGTCTAGCGCCATGTAAAGTCTAGCGCCATGTCAATTCTGGAGCAAAACCACGGGGCCCCACATCTGACGGAATGGCATCGGCGGCTGGCCCCACCAGGTGACAAGGGTGGTAATGACTAGCGGTCCGAGTAAATTGGAGAATGCGGGAATGTACGGGGTTGGCAGTAGGAAGCTGACTAACCTTTCCAACACGCCAGAACATAACAAATACGTTCTGTTGTACATCAGAGTTTTTGAGGTAAAAGAGGTAATTTCATTTTTTTTATTAGACCATTCATCAAGTATTTTAGAAAATCTTTACTTAGTCTATAATTGCTAAAGAGAAAATTGGTAAATTTGGGTATAGATTTTTGAAGCCATCCTACGACTTAGGAGACTGGAACTTGGAAGTAACAAATTAGATGGGGAACAAGCCAACAGAGCCCAGATTTGTTGCCAAAAATCAAATCGTAAAATAAGCTAATGATTAGCCGTAATTATTTCTAATATTTCTGTAATGTAATCATTTGTGTATTGAATTAGTTTCCAGCAAACATCAGTTTTCCAATAAAACTAATTATTTCTAATATTTCTGTAATGTAATCATTTGTGTATTGAATTAGTTTCCAGCAAACATCAGTTTTCCAATAAAACTAATTATTTCTAATATTTCTGTAATGTAATCATTTGTGTATTGAATTAGTTTCCAGCAAACATCAGTTTTCCAATAAAACTAAAAAAGTAGGTAAGAAATTTAGCCCCTACTAGCCACTAGTCTATATATTTAAAAGGAAACCCTCAGAATCAAATTTTAAGTTTGTATTGGAAAACAAATCCTATGGCAAATCTAAATGTTCGTTATGATTCTTAAATGTTCTAAAATTAAGAAAATATTTAAATATTTTTCTTAATTTTAGAAGGATTCTCCCCTTTGACCTTTAAAGCTTTAGGGGCTATTTGTTGCAGAAAATGGTTTGCACGGGTAATAGTTTAAAAATAATTTTATTTTGTAATCCTTCCCGTGCAACTTAGGATTTTGAGACTAATAGTAATATTTATCCGTGTAATATACTTTTACCACTAATAGCATCCTACTTATTTCAAGAAATAAGTACTTCCTATTATTTGTGAATTTATTTCAAGTGTTTTAAAATTACTTGTGTCGCTACGTGGCTAACCAGCCAAGCCACTTGGAGGGGGTGGAGATGCGGCTGAGGGGCCTCCTCACCAACAACGAGGTGGCAGTTCTACAGAAAAGGGTCATCCCCCTCTTTTAGTTTTTAAGTTTTTGATAATAAATAAAAAAATATAAAAAAAACACAAAAAAACAACAAAAAATACAACAAAAAACTATAGTTTTAGTCACTTCTCTAAGAATAAATTATTCTTAGAGGCATCGCGCTGGTTCTTGGAGCAACTGTATAAACATGTCATAGTGCCTAAAGATGTAAGCAATTGCTATCAGAGAATATCAGAGAATCCGGCTATCACTCATTGATAATCTATACAACACGTTCCATGATTTTATTTTGTTATTTTTGGTACAAGGTTTTTTATTTGAGTAATATAAAATTGAGTAACATACCCAATCAACTACAAATTAATACACCGTGCACTTCAGAAGCTATGCACACAACCAGCAGTTTTGGGAGTCCGCACATTTTAATCAAATTACCAATCCGCCTTCACTGTAATCATAACAGAATAGCTACCATTAATTTAATAAAATCAGTGAGTTTATTTTCTGAAATAAATTTCAAACTATTATTCCTCCTAGGGTGGTTTATTTAATAATCTATTTACTCATACACGTTTGTTTATTTTTTCATGGTCTACTTACGAACCCGTCCCCGGAACGGTGTGCATCGGCGTGCACCGGAAGCTCACACAACTCCACGGTCTGGAAGAACCACCAAGTCCACCGAGTCCCGATGTCAACCGCCTACAGACGATTCCGAGCCCCGACATCGAACCCCCCAGGGACCCAGGACCACGGACCAGACATTCCTCAAACGTTTTTTCTTGAACTATTTTTTCTTTTCATTTTTAAATTGAGAAATTTAAAATAATATTTGTTATTAATGTTAAACATGTAAATTTAAATTTCAAACTAAAGTAACTGTTTATAAGTTCTTATGGAAATGTAATCAAACTAATTACACAATTTCGCTTTCAATGTTTATCAAACCAGTGAAAAAAGAAAAACCCCATTAAAGTTAACTTGAATAAATAATAAAATTATTATCCACAAAACTGTCTTACCATTATTAACCCGACTATATTAAGCACACTTTCACTATGTATAGATAATTTATTAAAAATTAACATATTACTCATTGTAATTTGCTAAATAATAAAGAATACTTAAAAATATATTTATATTGAAAGGGTTACACTCTAATGATTAATATTGCAATATGGTTTTTAATAATTTTTAATAATTATAATTGAAAATCTGATAAGAGGTTATTAAATAAATAGTTATCCAAGTGTAATTTGCTCCAGAAATCTTGGACTAGTTGGGGTATGCTTACTCTAAACTTCAAATTTATATATCTTGTATTTTTCCAAATAATAGTTAATAGTTGTTCATATTTATTTTTTATGTGGGATTCTGGGGTTGTTTTTTATTTTGCTTGAATCTCACTGTTGGATATAAGTACTCGGTTGTGTTTCAATCGCTGACTGTAATCTCGCTCTCGGCCAGATACGAGTCCAAATGGTGACGAGATGGCAAACACTCTTTCGGCTGTAAAAAAACACAGCCCCTTCTTTTGTTTTAGGCAAGTCCAAAATTAAGATACGCTCACTCATTTTCACTAGCACAAACGTTACTCAGCAAATAGCAGGTAAAAACTACACAGAGAAATGTGATTGGTTAATCCAAGTTTATAAGTTAGTTCAACCAGTGTCAGAGGTTACTATATGGACAATTATTTGTATGAGTTCATTTAACTAAGCTCAGAGAGTTAAAAAATATATATATATTTTATAAGTTAAGTTAACCAATAAATTCATTGGTTAAAATAATTTGTTTAGAAGTAGTTGTTAAAACCCGAACCAAACGGCTTGACTGAAAATTGAGGATTTGGTTAATTTAACCAAAGTAGTTGTAATAACCCCATATTCTAGTTTGTTACAACCCATTTCATTTTCATTCATTTAGTTGTTAGCCTCAATGCTTAACCCAGACAGTCCTAGAACCCCGGGCTTAACTTAGCTCTCGGAGGAATAGCCAAAGTTGCCTTGAAACAACTACTACAAAAAGTTAAACTAACTGTTGTTTTGTTTACGATAACCTTTCCTGGCCAACCACTTTCGTTAACTAATCGTGGTTTAACTAATATTGGTCATGACAACCAATATCCATTTTTCAAATTCCATTTTTCTCTGTGTACTATTAGCAAAGACTGCTGTGGCAATATTACTGTGTGGCTACTGTGTGGCTACTGTGTGGCTACTGTGTGACTACTGTGTCAGACGCCCATCGACGACAACAGGTGGTGATAACGACAAGTATTGTTGCCACGCGGAGCACTGACCCTCCCCGCCGCCACGCACGCGCCCTGACCCAGTTGAGGGTGTACACCGCTGGCCTATTCTACATCGTAGGCAGTAAATAAACTTGATTTAATCATCGTATAAACTATTATTCGGGTGGCCTTCGTCAGAATATACCCAAATATTAAATACCAATAAACTTAATTAAAGCTGATACATTTTTGTTTTTTCTTTTACAATCGAATAACTGAAACATATATTGAGCTAAACGTATTGTAACTATATACAAATTAAAAATGTAAAATTTGGTGCTCTAACAGTACTAGCACAATTCAAGGATTAACAGTTTCTAACTTAAAAACAACAAACCCCCGAGTGACCTTTCATGTCCCCCGTTTTAATAATTGAAAATATTAAACCACGGTAAAATAAAACAATATTTATATTTTCGGATAGTTATATATAGAGCAAGTACAGTTACAGTACAAGTATAGTTATATATAGAGCAGCAAGGATTTTGAGACTCATATCTTCAAGTTTGTAGTTGTCTACAAAGCCACTTTTATTTTATCAGACAGCTTTTTCTCAACTTACAAATTAAGTCTGATAATATTAAACAATTATTGAAATAAGTCATTTCTCTGGCTCCCCTGTTGTTAGGCTCACTGGCTGTATAGTGTTGGGCGCGTAAGGATGAACCACCCATTTCGCATAGTTAGACACTTTATAATGACCTCCATCTTAGTTTATGGAATTGACACGTTTAAGTATATAGAATGTATAGTTAAATAAAACCGGTTATACATTACGGACTAGCACCGTAAATCTTAAATACTTATTATATCTTCTTAAACAGTTTATTTTCATTTTATCATAGTGATTTTGTCTTTAAAAATATGACCAAATATGACCAGATATGACCGGACCATAATATAGTTCCCCGTTGTAAATTTACCAGCTGTAACATATTGTTGTTACCTTTTTGAGCTGCTAATCTGTGATGTATTATTTATACGGTATGATAGGTAAAATGTTTGGATGTTTGAATGTTTGGATCATCTTTTGGTAATTAATAATATATTTATAAACTCTAGACAGACTCGTATAAATTCTTAATAGAGTTGCTTTACACGTTTATACCAAATTTAATCCAAAGTTTTTACGAGAAGTATCTTGCTCACGGAAACACATATACAGTATTTTTGGATCCTGCGAACCCGCGACACTACGCTCCAAGAACCAGCGCGATGCCTCTAAGAATAACTGATTCTTAGAGAAGTGACTAAAACTATAGTTTTTTGTTGTGTTTTTTGTTGTTTTTTTTGTTGTTTTTTTTGTTTTTTTTTATTTATTTTTATTTATTTTATAAAAAAACTTATATTCTAAAATAGGTTTATTGTCCTCTTCTGTAGGAGGGCCACCTCGCCGTTGTTTGTGAGGTTCCGGAGCCGCATCTCCACCTCCTCCAGGTGCCCGGGTTGGTTTGCCACGTAACGCCGTGGCAGCAGGTGGTGGCGGCCATCGGGGCAGAGCATCCCCCATCTAACAATTACCAGGCGGTTAACCGCCTCGCCTCTTATTATGTTGAGCAAGTTGGTGATGCTCGCTGCATCCCACACTGTATAGGATGTTACAGCGGCCATGGCTTCTTATTGTGGAATGAGCGTTAGCTTTGTCGAGGAGCATTAAATACCACTCGATGGGTGAAAGACCGGAGACACGCGTACATGCACACGCACTCAACCATGTACAGTAGTGAAAGAGGTCACAGGTGTCTACACACACTGAAACTCTAAGGTTCAAAGACATCGTCCTATACCAGTGTCTGTACATACTCTGTATAAACTCTTTTAAAAATACACAAACACGCATTGCACATATTCTCTAATAATAAAAACAAGATTCACCCCACATTTTGCTAATATGTAAAAACATACGTTTACAGAACTCTCAATCATTTAAAAAAAATATACTATAGATACTGTAAAATTACACACAAAAAAATAATCTCTCATATCACATTAACCCCTCCTCCATCGTCACATACTATATATAAAAACCATCACATACCATCACATACCATCACATACCATCACATAATATATAAAAACCATCACATACTCACAAACCCCTCCTAGTACCCTATCCTTATCCAAGTAAACTATATAATACCCTTACCATAACCTTGTCACACCCTTAACCAAGTAAACTTACAATACCCCTATCATATTCATATCCAAGTAACCCTTACACCATCATTTACACTAACTAACCCCCCACACACACTCACTAGTTCAATCACAGAATCGTTCACAATGAATCGTTCACTTACCATACACCCACTAGTTCACTAAAAGGACGAATTTTCACTTACAAATAAAAATTTAACTAACATGTCAATTAACCATGAAACACTACACTTACATAACTACTCCTATACACTTTTAAAAAGTAAAATGCTTTATTTTTTAACTATTTGCTAAAATTGTTATTACATGTTTTCCGACCAGCCTGTTAATTTGTAATATTAAATCGTTTAACTCTAAAATATTGTTCTACTTAGACCAAACATAAATAGAAAGAAAACAAAACCACGTTTGTCGCTTCGTAATGTCCTACTGCAAACCACTCTGCAAACTATACCTGAATACTGCTATATAATAATAGACAATTAGTCATTATTAACAATAATACGCAGCCTGCATCATATTTCAACAACAAACTTATTTAGGCCACTATGACGATGGCCATTGTGAGTTTGTCCGGCTGATAGGGTTTGTGTTGAATG
Source organism: Allygus modestus (assembly GCA_963675035.1). Taxonomy (NCBI): domain Eukaryota; kingdom Metazoa; phylum Arthropoda; class Insecta; order Hemiptera; family Cicadellidae; genus Allygus; species Allygus modestus. Next base: position 15,158,917 of record OY776113.1, read on the forward strand.
CTCCCTGCACAGGACCAATAAAGCTGAGAGAGTCAAACAAAGCCCGATGTACTCAGCCAGTAATATTGTTTGCAACCACTAAAGTGCCATCCCTTCTCTAATGTACTTTCAATATACCCTGGATTTGTATGATTTGAGCTGATTGATGCAAATTGTGTAAATAAAATTCCTCAATTTTATATAAATACAGTTTTAATTTAGTTGTATTAATAATTATTGTAAGAATTTAGCACAGAATAAAAAGAGGTACAAATATATGGAACTAATGAGGCAAGTAGTAATTTATCGTTTTAAAACATGCGCATCAATGGCAACATGACCTTTAGTGAAAATAGTTGAGTAAAATAATTGGCGAGGAGTACTTTTAGTATTAATTTTGCGATACTGAAAAATCACTGATTCAGGATAAATGTAGCAATCGGTCTATATATTTTCAACTGTTTAGCCTCTACCATCAGATTTATTTCTCGTGTTTATCCCTTGACTGCGCTTGATTTGTTGATTCGACAATATTTCGTCTTATTTATTTAAATATATTTGCCAATTTATAAGCATAACAATCATTGAAATACGCAATTTGCAACAAAGTAAACGTTATCTTTCTTAATAGGCAATAGCAATATAGTGCGAAAGCAATTACATTTAAATTCAGGGAATCTTACTTTAAAAAAACTGAGTTAATACATCAAACATGTCAGTTAAAAACTAAATTTAAATCAAACTTGTTAAAAACTTGAAATAATATTGCATAGATAAATACCATAAAATATACATGTAATTGTTAAAATATATAGCGTAGTTAGCATCTGAAACAAGTAGTTGCACGTATAAATACCTTTCAAGGTAAACACTGTCTTGTCTGATGTATTAGTTAAACACCGTGCCATGTTGTTGAAACATAAATCAAATAAAGATTTCAAAGCTTTTTATAAGAAGTGACCATATTACATCGAAATACGTTTCATAACTAACAAATAGCAATTGAATTCCTACTAAAGCCCAATGTTTAAATTCCCTGATTGGGCCTGTCGATGACTGGCGTGACTGCTAAACACCATTGCCTTATACCATCGCTTATGTATAATTACCGTTTCGTATGTAAATATATGTTATGTGAGACGTAATTTACGATTTATGTAGTTTGTATTACAATCCATTGTTGTATATTTATTGTTATTTCCCGTTGTTATTTATTTTATCACATAATAAATAAAATAATCATGTAATTATTATTAATAACGAGCATTCTAGTTTATTTTCTCTAATTATGTCTACATAACATTTGATGCTTATATGCAATGAAGCAATGAAGTAAAACGAGGGTGGAAAATAAATTTTAAATTTAATTTCCTAAATTACAGGCCACGATTTTCTGCATTATGCGTACTAGTTGATGCTGTAATTTCCTTTATATATGCATTGGAATCCAAGACGAAACTAATTGAGCTATTTGGCAGCAGAGCCACAATAATCTGGATAAATGGCCATTGCAATTTTGGATGGCCAATCGGGACGTCCATGTGTTTCTCTTAATATTTAAAAGGAAATATAATTATCTATTATTATATCTTGAATTTAGATATGTGCAATCTCCGAACCCAGAGGAGAGTAAAGAACAATTGACTAAATATTATACTTTTTAAATTCCTCAAAATTACATTATTAAGTGGCGTACGACAAACGCGGAAATTTATATGAAGTTTGACTACTGCATACCCAAAATAAATAATCCATAATCTTTACAATCGTCTTACCACTTGCCTTGATCAATATTTTTGAAAAGACTGAGCGTTCTTAACGGGCTGAAATGGTTAACATGAAACTGGGTAAGCGAAAATTGTGTTCTTAAATAGTTTCACAAATGAGTTTATCTCGTGATCTAGAGATCATAGGCCGGGTATTGAAATGATTGTTATTCTTACGTCTCGTAAATAAAATTTTGAGTACAAGGAATATTCCCGGAAAACTTAGAGCTTACTAAGGTAACATGTATCTTAAAAGGTATCATGTATATTAAAAAGGGTAACAAAGACCAACCTAAATGTAACTGTTCCAATGCGGTGATGCATATCTTTCTTGTTACGGGTATTCCGAACTTAGGCTCCACAGAACGTTGAGAGGCCATGCATGGTGTCAAGACTAACAATAGCCAACGTTGAGAGGCCATGCATGGTGTCAAGACTAACAATAGCCAACGTTGAGAGGCCATGCATGGTGTCAACACTAACAATAGCCAACGTTGAGAGGCCATGCATGGTGTCAACACTAACAATAGCCAACATTGAGAGGCCATGCATGGTGTCAACACTAACAATAACCAACGTTGAGAGGCCATGCATGGTGTCAAGACTAACAATAGCCAACGTTGAGAGGCCATGCATGGTGTCAACACTAACAATAGCCAACGTTGAGAGGCCATGCATGGTGTCAACACTAACAATAGCCAACGTTGAGAGGCCATGCCTGGTGTCAACACTAACAATAGCCAACGTTGAGAGGCCATGCATGGTGTCAACACTAACAATAGCCAACGTTGAGAGGCCATGCATGGTGTCAACACTAACAATAGCCAACGTTGAGAGGCCATGCCTGGTGTCAACACTAACAATAGCCAACGTTGAGAGGCCATGCATGGTGTCAACACTAACAATAGCCAACGTTGAGAGGCCATGCATGGTGTCAACACTAACAATAGCCAACGTTGAGAGGCCATGCATGGTGTCAACACTAACAATAGCAAACGTTGAGAGGCCATGCCTGGTGTCAACACTAACAATAGCCAACGTTGAGAGACCATGCCTGGTGTCAACACTAACAATAGCCAACATTGAGAGGCCATGCATGGTGTCAACACTAACAATAGCCAACGTTGAGAGGCCATGCATGGTGTCAACACTAACAATAGCCAACGTTGAGAGGCCATGCATGGTGTCAAGACTAACAATAGCCAACGTTGAGAGGCCATGCATGGTGTCAAGACTAACAATAGCCAACGTTGAGAGGCCATGCATGGTGTCAACACTAACAATAGCCAACGTCGAGAGGCCATGCCTGGTTTCAACACTAACAATAGCCAACGTTGAGAGGCCATGCATGGTGTCAACACTAAGAATAGCCAACATTGAGAGGCCATGCATGGTGTCAACACTAACAATAGCCAACGTTGAGAGGCCATGCATGGTGTCAACACTAACAATAGCCAACGTTGAGAGGCCATGCATGGTGTCAAGACTAACATTTGCCATCGTTTAGAGGTCATGCATGGTGTCAAGACTAACAATAGCCAACGTTGAGAGGCCATGCATGGTGTCAAGACTAACATTTGACATAGTTGAGAGGCCATGCATGGTGTCAATACTAACATTTGCCATCGTTGAGAGGCCATGCATGGTGTCAAGACTAACATTTTCCATCGTTTAGAGGTAATGCATGGTGTAAACACTAACATTAGCCAACGTTGAGAGGCCATGCATGGTGTCAAGACTAACATTTTCCATCGTTTAGAGGTAATGCATGGTGTAAACACTAACATTAGCCAACGTTGAGAGGCCATGCATGGTGTCAAGACTAACATTTGCCATCGTTTAGAGATCATGCATGGTGTCAAGACTAACAATAGCCAACGTTGAGAGGCCATGCATTGTGTCAAGACTAACATTTGACATCGTTGAGAGGCCATGCATGGTGTCAATACTAACATTTTCCATCGTTGAGAGGCCATGCATGGTGTCAAGACTAACATTAGCCACCTGGAAATAGGATTGAATAGAAACGTTGCACAACTACGACCTTTTGTATGATCAATAAGACTAGGTATCTATGGCATAACAATCGTGACGTGAGAGGTAACTCTACAAAATTAGCTTGAATTTATCAGTTTTAGAAATTCCCGAGATAAAGTGAGGTACAATTTTAAAATAAGGTAATCAATATTTGAATGTTTCACTTTTTTGTTTTACACGCAGAAGACACGTTTGTTGTGTTCGAGTATGAACCTTGCTGGTACTCATAATCTGATTCCATGTCTCTTGGTGAGTGTAATCACTGGTTTACATGTAATGACTTGGTGATTTATAAACTGAAGAAACAATTAGTTTATTTTACTTTTATCAATAGTACCTTCAATGATGAATGTAAATCATGTAAATCTCAAAGGTTTGTATGTTGGCAATGAACCTGAAAGTTTAGAGCCCCACATATCATACGTAACAAAAAAGGCTGTCTCGTATCATTCAGCTAATTAACAAAATTAAGCTTTCATCTCCTCGACATGTTTATTTAGTACAGAGAATAAAGTCAAGAAAGGCTCAACGGCATTCAACTGCACAATTCGCTGCCAGAATTCATCAAGTCAGAGCGTGACGCTGGGCTATTTGGGAAGAGAGTGAAAGGGCTATTGATGGAGCGAGCCTATTATAGCGTCGGGGACTATTTAGTTTGGCAGTCTAACTAAAAAAGACTTGTTTTAGTTTATTAAGTAATTTTAATTTATAATGTTAGTGTTGGCCATTATTGTTCTCACTTATGGTTCACCATTTTGCCACTATTGTACGGATTTGTTCTGTGGTCCAATAAAGAGATTTGATTTGATTTGATTTGGTGAACGGTAAGTCCATTTTCTTCCAACCATGAGAATGTGAAAGGGAGAAAAAACCTCTAGTTAATTTTTTTGGCTGTCAGTGAGAAGGAAGAGTGTCGGCTAATATGTTTGCCCTTGGCGATTCGCCCAATGTTTACGTGGTGGCTGAGGGGTAGCGAACGAACGTTCAACGTCGATGGCTTGGGCTCGATCCTTGACACCACACCAAGGATCCTTGTGCTCGTAGTAACCTTTTGATCATAATTTTCTGTTCATGATTTCACTTTAATCTATTACGAATTTTAAGTCCAGTTTTACCAACAAATAATTCAGCAAAATGGATTTATTATATTAAGTTACAAAAGTGTAATTGTATATTATAAAAAAGGTTAGTAAACATCTGTAGCCTAAGTTAGGCTATTGCATTTTGAGCTAGGATAAGTATTTATAAGTAGGCTACTTTTTGAGTAAAAACATAAATTATTTCTTGATGCAGAACGTTACAATCTATTTATTTTCCCAGTGAGTATTAAAACTATAATAAGATGAAGGCTATCGTCTGATATAAAACCAAAAGTGAAAAGTTAGGCTATGTTTTGACCGTTGAAGCCAACCAGTGTTTCGAAGCTAAATTGGTGGTTCCATGTTACAGTCTACAATTCTATAAATAAAACATTTATCTACTGTAGAAAAGCATGTTAATACCTTCACTAAGCAGTTCAATTTACAAATTTCCCATTAAAATATGGTCAAAAATGAATACTATTTAAATGATTGATTATTATCTGTATTTCATGGATAATAATCCAAAGGACAACCATTTTGAGTATCACCAGATGAATAACACCAACCATCATCACCACGTACTGCTTAAAAATACAGAATGGGAAATTAAAAAAAACAATTGTAGATTTGAAACGACCATAACATTTATTATAAAACGATGTACTAAAATACATAATTAGAAAGGAAAATAAAGCAGATATTTATTTTACAGATTTAAGAGAAAAGTGCATTTATATTTTTTACTTGACAAACACGGTTAACAATCCACATATTGAGTAATGAACACGGTGATGTTTGTTTTGAATAGCAGCCAGCCATGTAAAGGGCAAATGACCACCAGGTATCGTATTACGAGTTTGCAAACCGTGAGTAAAATATGCATTCCTCGTATTACAACTTGTCGCACTAATTGGGACCGGAGTTGGTTCTAATTATCTGCAAAACGATATGGTCATTATACAAATGTATTTAAACAATGTTATTTAGTTTATTAGCTAATTTCCCATGTAATAGAGAAGATATTACTTAAGCACGAGACCATGATGACTTTTGGTTTCAAGGTCCCCAGATGCCAAAAACACTATCGGTTCAAATTTATATATATTTATATATATATATATATATATATACATATACAAACAATATAAATATATACAGGGTGAGTTTTAAATCAACACCCCCACTTTTTTCATAATTCATTAATATATTGACTCCGGACCACCACCAATCATTGTTGATCAATTTATACCGTACTTCATTTTGACTTAGTTCATTGTTCGGCTACCATCTTGGATCCGCCATATTCGATTCAATTTTTTTCAAAGGTAAAGGTGAGATTGTGATATGTGTGTGTATCCGTTACAACTTTTGGAAACAACGTCCGATTTCAATTAAATTTGGCACAGACGTGTAAAGCAACATTCGCGACTATAAGTTCGTCAACCAGAAAGATTTCACTATGGAAAGCCGGGTTTATAGGGTTTACAAAAAAAAAACAAAAAAAAAAAAAAAAAAAAAAAACGGTTTCTTTGCATTTTTTAGCCCAACATTTTAAAAACACTTAAATTTGGTTTTGCCCATTTTATAGAGCTTAAAAACAAATAATATAGTATTTTGAATGATACTACGTTAAGCAGTGGCGAAGAAAATCCAAAACCCGTGTTCATAAAATTTCCCATGTCAGTCTTATGTCCATTTAAAAAAAAAGGGTTTTAGCTTTTCCTCAGTTAATTTTACTGAAAACTTCACGTTGTTTTTACCAATAAGTTCAATTATACAAAACAATCATTTTCGTGTATAAATTGTGATTCTACGTCCAACCGATGCAAAGAAATTAAAAATGCCAAAACAGTACGTTGTCCAATGTTATACCTATGGATGTTAAATAAAACTTGATACTTCGATTTTTTATGAATGTACATTGATAAAAATTGGCATGTGGCTTCACCTAGTACTGGTATATTGATATTTGCACTAATTTCCCCTATAGGGAAGAAGCTATTACCGTAGCTTCAGGTGGCATGGTAAGACTTAAGCCCGAGACCATGATAACTTTTTGTTTTGAGGTCCCCAGATGCCAAAAACACTATTCGTTCAAATTAATGTATATATATATATATATATATATATATATATATGTATAATATATACATTTATATATATATATGTGTGTCCGTTACCTCGATAACTTTTGAAAGAAGCGCCCGATTTTGATGAAATTTTGCACAAATGTGGAGAGTACCATTTATGACTTTAATTTCGAAAACCAGTTCGATCGGTCTATGGGAAGGGGATTTTATGGGGGTTTAAAATTTTCCAAAAATCAGTTTTTTGAACTTTTTACCATACAATTTTGAAAACACTAGACTGTGGTTATAGCCATTTTATAAAGCTTAAAAAACAAACAATTTAGTATTTTGAATCATTAAGATAGGTTTAGTGGTTGTGGAGAAAAGTAAAAAAAATGTGTCCATAAAATTTACCATGTTAATCTTAACGGGAATACGGTTTTTAGATTTCCTTTATATAATTTAACTAAAAACTCCACATTTCATTCTACCAATCAGGTTAGCTCTACAAACAAATTATTTTGGCGTTTTAATTGTTGTTTTATGTCCAACCGTTGCAGTGATATTCAAAGTGCTAAACACAGTACGTTGTCCAATGTTATCCTTATGGAGAATAAATAAAATGTTATATTTCGATTATTTATGTATGTATATTGATGAAACTTGGTGTGTGGCTTTAACTAGTTGTGGTATATTGATTTTAGTACAAAAAATTGTTTTTGTTAATTTTTCCCGGCAGCAGCAAACCTGCATACTTGGCCCCCATGTTATTCATATGGAGAATAAGTAAAGTTTTATATCTCCCTTAGTATGAACCTAAATTAATAAAACTTGGTATATAGCTTCACCTGGTTGAGTTATATTGATAATTTCAAAATAACACATTTCTTATCTTCCTTTTTGCAGCAAACCTGCGTACTCAATTATAATGTTTTTCTTATGGAGAATAAATAAAATGCTATATATCACTTATTAATGAATGTATTTTTGTTAAACTTGGTAAGTAGCTCTAGGTAGTAGTGTTACCCATATATATGCATTGTAAATTCGCTGAGTACGCAGGTTTGCTGCTACGGGGGTATTTTTTTATTCGTTAAAGTAGCAAACCTGTATAATCAGCCCTTCTTTTGGGGAATAAGTAGAGTTTTATACTTCCCTTAATAATGAACTTAAATTAATAAAACTTGGTATGTAGCTTCACTTGGTTGAGTCATATTGATAATTGCATAACAACAAAATTGTTGTTGCAGAAAAGCAGCGTAATCAGCCGTTAATTATATCCTTATGGAGAATAAATCAAATGCTATATATCACTTATTTTTAAATGTATTTTTATGAAACTTGGTAAGGGGTTTTATGTGCTAGTGAGAAACATACACTTCCATTGGAAATTCACTGAGTACGCAGGTTTGCTTTGACGGGAGTATTTGTACACATCATTGTACTTTATTTCGTATTTGCAAATGAACTACCACATATTACATTACAATACTGTTAATAAATGACGAATGCTGATGCAATTTTTTATTATTTATTTATTTAAATTCAAACGGCATAACACCTCTTTGCATACAGATACAAAGTATAATAGCTAAAAAAGAAACAAAAAACAATAATTTGTGACTTATATACAACAGTATGTAACAATACTAACAAAAAACATACAGTATAGCATATATACAATGTGGATAACAAAATAAATATGAAAACAGAATTGTAAACAAATTTAAGAATTAACAGGACAGAGTAACAATGACAAATGTGGTGACCATGAAAATCTAACTCTGGATGATATATGTCTTGTGTTAATGTTCCAAGCTAGAGTCCGCAGCAATACGCTTGATGACTCGCAGGCCGGAGGAAAAGAAATCCACTGCGGAACAAATCTGGTTTCCGAACCACATGAGTCTAGGGATGGAGCTGTGCTGGAGATAGTTCCTGGCAGCGTGACTAGGCTCAAACAGACGCCTTGTTCTGGTGGGGACACGAAACTGGATTTTCTCAAGTAAACCGGAGCAGTCTGTCTGTTGGCACAGGAAGGCGAGATCAGCCACACGTCGTCTACACTCCAGACTCTGCAGCCCAAGCACTGCCGACAGCTCATTCCCACTCAAAGGAATTTTATCCTTTTTTTTAGTCCAAACCTGCAAGGAATCAAAGTCTGATTAAAGAATAAATAGAGATAATATCAAATATCGATGGAGTTTAAGTTTTCTTGTAAATTATTTACGCCTTATTAACGAAATTATTAGAATCAAGGAGATATGTCGTAACAATAATTTATAAACTGTCGTGTTCGTCCAGGTTCAGGTCCAGGTTTTAATTAACCTAAAAGTATTAGTTTTGAAACCAGTTACACTTACCTGAGGAGGTAGTGTTTAGCATTATCTGGTGCCTATGTTGTAGGGTGAGGGATAAGAGGGATTTGTGAAAGTCATAAATTGTTTGCTTGCTTATATTAGTGAATTTCCTATGGAAAGTGAACTATTAGCATGACCCGCACGGTGAAACTTAAGCCCGGGACCACAATAGAAGTTCCTAACGTGACCCCCTGAACACGTTTTGGGGGGTCGTTCAAAATTTTATATATATATATATATATATATATATATATATATATATATATATATGTGTTTGCACTCTAGTGGTCGCATTTTTTGTCCGATTTACTTCAAATTTGGTAGGGACGTTCCTTTCTGTAATCAGTTGGACAAGTTCGTTGGGCAAAACAATCGAAAAACTCTAAACCCCTTTTTTGGGGATTAATCTTTCAAATTTTGAGTTTTTGGGTCCAAAAAGGGTCAGAAAAGCCCCGTATGTAAAATTAATTCATGTAAAATGATGGGAATTAGTAAGGCAAATGTTTTAAGCCCTCTCTCATCATTCTAGCATAAATATTTACCGAGTTATTAAAGAAAATGTGTTTAGACTAAACACAGTACGTTGTCTTATGGGGGTTTTACACTAGAAAAACCTGTTATTCCTTTTTTAGAGTACTTTTATCATCCCCAGCAACCTCACACCTACTTTCAAGCCTGTCTGGACCTTCTCCTAACATTATAATGCGCAAAATTGTATTTCCAGCTTTGCAGGTAAATGAAACCAGGAGCATCAGAACAGCCAACAAATCACTGTTTTCAGATTTTAATAAAAATTGGAATAAATGTATATTTTTACACTGATTTTGAGTTTTAAAAGTTTCTAAGTTGAAATTCACTTCCCTCACGTCAGCGTGCTGCGTGCGAACTCGTTTATTACTTAAAGTGGTTTATATACCTGCATTAAGTAATCCAATTTGTTGCTTCATGCAACCGGGTTCAACTCCGCGGAGTCATCATCAGGCCGTTGGTGGATAAAAAACCTCTTCATTCGAAGGTCGTTATAATGTTGAAAACGCAAAACCCATACGGACATCAAACAGACTCGGACATGAGCATTTCAAACACTAAATAAAAAGGGTTGCAACGAGTACCAGGCACAAGTAAAGTCTAGACTCGAATTTTATGTTACCATATGTAATGTTATGTTATGATATGTAATGATATGTTTCTTCTTTATTTCTGTTAATTTTACCATAAACTTGTGATATTGTTTGCAAACTCAAAAAATTCTGTTATGATTAAGATGATTTTCGGATAAGTAGGGATAGGATATCCGGTACTGTGATGTATTCTTAAATTATTTAAGTTTTATTTCATTACTGTTGAGGCAATTTTAACTGTGTTCCAAAGAACTATTTTTATACAGTTTCGATGAAGTGTTATTTTACCATAGGTATGAAAATGGTCCCCTATAGCCTAATTTTCATTAAATATACCCCTCTATGACAGCCTACAGCCGAAAATAGTGTATGTTTTCAACTATCTTAACTATCCCTAATTGATGTTTAGTAGTCAAATTATATTTGAGGTATTACCGCTCAAAAGGATTGTATTCGTTGTTACCCACTATGGTACCTCCTGATACCTCCATGGTGACTTTGACTATGTATTCAATTAATGTATAGTATCGTTTTTCTAATATCTTAAACAAAGAACAATTAGTTCCCCATTTCAGCAGGACAGCGGACTGCCATCACCGTACACGACTCTCCACTTCAGCTACAGGTGATGTTGTTGTTGTTGGTCCTTTCGATGATATTTCATTGCGCAACATAGTTTTACCTCTTATTTTAGTTTAACATTTTTGAAACATTGTCAAAACTTCCTAAATTGTTATCTGAGCAATTCATAGAAAGTATGAGGAACGATACATTTCAAAGACGCCAAAATAATCTTGCAAGTTTTTTGGGACTTTGTTATTTTTGTGTTATGAGTCTTAAAAAAATGGCACGGAGGTGAATCTTCTACGCTTAAAGACGATTGTCTAAATGGTAAATACGAAGAGTATTAAATGAAATTGAATTTTTTATTTCAATATTTTCAGTACCAATTATTTAAATTGCATAATATAAAAACTAATCACGATCAACAGCCAGATGGTTATATTTATCAGATATAGGATTTTATATGTTAATATACAGTATATGAAATAATACCTACCCATAAGATATAATCTGCAATACACTAGATAGGAAGCTAAAATAAGGGATTCGTCTTAAATAATACCTTACAACAACGGATATGCAGGGAGAGCCTTTTCTACTGCACCGAACTTTCAAAATACACAAATAAAGCAATACAATACACAATCTCCTATCTAGATCCATTTTATGTATGTGATATGTTTGTTCAAAAACTTAATGTTTCAGAAACGGTTTAAGATATAATAATTAAATGTGGTTATAACATTTACTATTAACAAAATTTACAATTTATTTCAATTTTCCTTTCTGTTGAAAATTCTAATTAAAAATAGTGGTAGTAAGTCAATGTTTGGTAAAGTGCGGTGCAGTGGAAGCGGGATGTCTTGTATGTTCCAATTGTTTTTCAGGGGTATCGGGTTGAAATTTGTTAATCAAACAACTGAATTTTGATGAAGTTTTATATTAAGCGACTCGTTACGTTGGCAATGGACTTTGGCTGTAACACATGTTTTGTGACGATTTTTGTAGTTAATCAGGTTCAAATCTCGAAACAAATCAAATATTTTTTTATCCGATTTAAGTGAAATTTGAAATGAAGAGTACTGCAATGACAATTTATATTGTGGATCATATTCAAATCTTAATCAGGAAATTCAACTGTTAAAAATGTAATTTGTTCACAATCGTGATGGAATTTTAATTGAAAAAATCAGCAACGCATTTTGTAACAACTAAACTCGGAGTTAAATGAGATTATGTCATTTTCTTTATAGTGGGTTTAGTACATGTTAAGTTCAACAGGCACGATACAAAACAAATATTATTTAACTTTTTATCGGTAAATTTATCGTATTACTATCTGATATGGATAAGGAGCAGGTGTCCACGAGGGGTAGTATTACCCGGCTAACCTCGGCCAGGGGATAAATTGTTGTTACTAGGTAACGATTTGTCCATCATGTCGGGGCGGCCTCTACTGCCTATCACCGGTTACGCACCACAATATTGCCATACTGAATGAATACAGCGAATGGTGAGATGGCTTTGAATCGATGATTTTTCAAGGCTGTACCCCGATAACATTTAGTAAGAAAACTTTAGTAACCTCAGCTTTTGAGTAAACCCTATTTTTGAACTTAAGACAAGTGTGTAGTGCGTACTGTTCTAGATTATCATGGATGTTTTTATTTCTGTAAATGCAGACAGTTTTCACTAATTATCAGCGGAAGAGCCTAGCCATCCACTCAAGGTTTGTTTTTGTTAAGTTGTGTCTTGTGTACTATTTTTAATTTTATTAACATCCCACGTGCTTGATCGTCACGTGATTAGATAGTTTGATTTATAAACATATGTAATTTTTATAACATGTTATAAAAACATCAAATCTAAGGTTTAAATATATATACGATTTAAAAATGGTTAAATTATTTGCTGAGCATCAATAATAGTTCCTTTGACTTTTTGTATAAATCTTTGTCTATTTGAGGGTGTTTTCCCATAATTTTGAAATTGGCAAGGGTTATCCCTTTGCATAAAAAGGTTGTTACCTAAAGATTTCCGACGATATATATGGTCCTTTCTATTGGCAAGATATTATAATTGATTGTGAAATCTCAATGATGTTTATGTTATGACTCAAATGGCCTTTAATAACCTCATCAAAAGTGCTAAGATTTCATGTTAATTCAGCCTATATTGCCAATAATTATCATGCTCTGTTCCATAGTACTGCATTATAAGTTTTGGTTTAATTGTCTAGGGTATAATAGATCTAGAATTAGCGATGTACTGTTACTACAGAACAAAACATTGAGAATGATATCTGGCTTTGATTTGAAGGCTCATTACAATCCTCTTGTTATAGATCTTAGAATAATGACTCTGATAAATCAGTAACCTACAGTTGTGTCTCTGCTACGGAAAAGGTAATGTTTTTAAATAAAGATGTTCTTCTGTATAATACTAGAGCGCAAAACAAAAATCCATGTCCCTCGTGTCAGGTTGAGTAAAACCCCAAGAAAGTCATTTTGTATCAGGCCTAACAATTTTAAACCATTTATCACTCTACTAAAAGCTTTAAACGTAAACTATTTTCCATCTAGTCGCAACAAATTTGTATAGTATCAAAGAATTTTTCTCGATTGAAAATAACTTAGTTATGTAAAATAGTTAGCTCAAAGTCGTATTCGTCCTAATAGCTTTTATGTGATAAATTATTTGTATATATTTTAGCGTCTTGTTATACTGTCTAGAGATTTTATTCCTGTTAAGATATTTAATACTGTGAAAATTATTGTATTAGGCCGAACCACAGACCATAGAAAAAAAGTAGACTGGGCATAAAGGGTATTCAGACCTAAGCACAAATTAAATCTGGACCACCAAATGGTGGCTAATAATTTCTCTGAATCCCAAGAGATAGTGTTAATTGTGTTTTGTCTTCGGTCTTAAAAACACACATAATTCAAAACATATGTTTATTTTGGATGATTTTATCAAACATAAATGTATTTATTTAATAACACTAAGAGGTTAATAAATTCTTAAACGGTTCTTACACTGTTGAATCTCAATTTCTCACATCACTCTAAATCAAATAGAACTATTTTTCAACCGTTAATAGCATTATTTCAAAGTACAGATTATAAACCATTTACCATGTCCAACACTTTTTTTAGATAGTGACGGGTTCGTGCACTCTGTGAGAAGCTCCATATGTGCTGTAAACTGACCTGGAAAAGGAAGTGTAATGTCCAGAGGTATAACAATTTTATATATAGACGTACAGGGTAAAAAGGAGGAACGTCCAAATATCATAAATGTAATTTTAGTAAAGATAAAAAATATGCAATTTGTAATCAGTGCAGTAGCCCACAAATGTTTATGATCACTACAAAAAGTGATTGTGGAATAAATGTTAAATGGATTTATCCACAACATTTACAAACAAATGTTCGTAAAAAATATATTGATTTTATTCAGCCAACAATAGCACATCCGTTTTAAGGTACAAATCGTGATATCCGTTTAAATTATTTATATTAAAGAACCCAAACCTCTTATTGTCTGCAGGAGGGATGCATTCTTTAGTAAGACTACTGGAAAATGCCTGTATTGGTTGGAGTGGTTATACAAATTTGTTTGGTCCTGTTATGTACTCAAATGGAGAGCAGCCTTTGCGTTGTAGAAGGGACCCGTAGATAAATCTAAATGTATTTAAATTTGAAGCTAATTTGTTTAATGGTAGGGATAGAAAATTATAAGAAACTAAAAACACTAAATCGACAATGGAGAATGGTATAAATCGGTTCCATTTAACTTGATCTTTAGAAAATTTATTCTCATGAATTATTTATTAAATGTTAATGGATATTGGACTTCTCTGACTTAAGTCTAGAGTAAGCATCATGCTGTTAGATCATGTGATGTTAATTTAAATTATCCGCTTCCTGCATCGTGCACCACACCGCTCCCTGATCCCTAATCTGCACCCACCATGCCGCTCCCGTCGACACTCACAACACCGCTGCTGCCGCAGCTCCCAACGCTGCTCCTCTTCCCCACTGCTGCCGTCGCCCCCGACGCTGCTCCTCCTCCCCGCTGCTGCCGTCGCCCCCGACGCTGCTCCTCCTCCCCGCTGCTGCCGTCACCCCGACGCTGCTCCTCCTCCCCGCTGCTGCCGTCGCCCCCGAAGCTGCTCCTTCCCCCCGATGCTACTACCGCCTCTGACGCTGCTCCCCTTCCCCGCTGCTGCCGTCACCCCCGACGCTGCTCCTCATCTTCGCTGCTGCCACCACCCCCGACGCTGCTCCTCCTCCTCACTGCTGGATCTTCTCGCGGCCCAGGTCCTCTTCGACTGCTCTTCACGCTGTGAACACACTGTGTCAGAGCAGGTATATTTATATCCATCTCGCCAATCCGCAATTTAGTGATTCAGGAATCAGTTATTCCACGAAAGCGTTTTCAGAACGTTTCAAGAATGTTGGGGATTCCCCAGTGAGAGGTACCACTAAGGTTAGTCACCAACACCCAACGTTGCGACTACGTTCATACCTCGAGAACGTATCGCTAACGTTGCCTCACGTAACATAATGAATATATGTTCGGATTAATCTTCTTAATTGTTCTTGCTTCCAATTGCAACGCCACGCTAAGTAGGTCAATTGAGATGTCGCGGTGCTGCACTCCATTATTCGAGCATTCTGTGATCACTAAATAGTGATCGGGTATTGTCAAAAAAATCATGGATTTCAACAATAGATGTATTAAAATAAACATTCATATAGATGTCGATTTGGATCCGGCTTCAATGCAAAAACTGATCCTTGTGAGTTAGTTTTCAGTTTGCGGGAAATCTGGGGGTTTTCTCCACCATTTTCTTCCGCAAGTGGGTTTTTATATGTCTCTTTGGTATTTTTCCACTGCTGCAATGTTATAAAGCTTTAAGAGAATTAGAACACTCCTAAAATCAGTATTTTTAGTGTGTTTAGTGCAGACATCGAGGGATAATTTATTTTCCTGTTTTAATTTAAGTTTAATAGTTTTTTCATCTTATTTCATATTATACTGTAAACTTTAATGGTTCTCAGCTTTAGTTTAATATTTTTAGAAGAATGACTCGAAATATTTCCTTAGCACTTTTATAAATAGCTTTAGAGGTATACCAAATCCCTCCACAGTTTTTAGGCGATTAGTTACTAAAAGAATATGAGGGTTTCAACACATCTCAAATGTGGCATTAAATAAAGGTTCCAACTACAGTATAATAAAATCGTCAAGTGAAACAATACTTCTAAAGCATACAAAAATCATCGGTTGTATTTGTTTTTTGTTTTTGCCAAAACTATCAAATGAAAACATTTTAGGCATAAAAATGTCAAATCCGGCCCTGATAATGAGTTGTGTTAATATGCCGGTCCCATGAGAGTAGCCCGGCACCACCATTCTAGATGCGGCCGTGGATTATTCCTTAGGTATAGGAAAAACCATGTCGACTTCATCTTAGATGGTGCCATATTGAAAAGACTATACCTGGTCTATTATATAAACTAATTATGTATATATTAAGGTAGCTGTTAAACTGTTAAAATTGCCATCCTAGGATACATTTATGTTTGAAAAATAATAGTTTACACATTTCACGTGTTTTCTGGTATTTTTATTTTATATGCACTGTTACTATACAGATTATATTTCTAAATATTCGGATATTGAATGTTACATTAATATTGAAACTAGTAGTGTTTCTTATTTTTTTAATGAGGGACACGAAAAATATAAAATGTTGTTTAATAGTAATTGCAACAACTAAATGAATAGAATTTATAAGTTTCAGAACCGAAATTGCTTCATATTGTTATCAAGTGTAGTGAGGACTAGCCACTGCAATTCAAAGTGTATAAAAGTAAATTCTGGCAGTTTTGAACAAATATGGCAATAGATACTACGACCATAATACCTCTAAATTACATGATATTGTGAACATAAAATTAATATGAAAACAAAAGGAATGAATATCAAAAATCCTAGGTAAATGTTTGAGAAACTTTCGCTTCATATGAAATATATTACTTTGCACTGAGTAACACAGTGTGGGGATTATTTCTGACGTGATAAGAGAAGAAGCTCCCACCGTAATCCGTCAACAGCCTATGTTGTCATCGTGGCCTTTCTTAGACAAAATTACGAAAACATTATATAAGTCATATATAAAACCATATATATCTAAATTACTAAATCCAATTGAAATAATTATTACTAAAGATTATGGGTCTTGTTTCATTTTGATTTCACCGTTATCATCAAATATCAAATTTAACACTAAATATGTGTGCAAATTTTCAATTTGATATAACTATTTAAAAACGTAGAATTTAAGTATGATCGTGTTCTTAATGTGTTTTTAATTGTTTACGGTTTCAAATTATCTACTCAACACAGCACAGAAATGACAGAAAACCAAAATATAAAAGTTGGAAACGTTACATTGAAAAAACACGTCGGTTATTTAATTCGTGGATTTAATATAATGGTGTCAATATACAGGGTTGGTGAAAAGTCCCGGGACGGCTTAATATTTTTTTAACCGTTACAGATGGAGCTATACAAGTTGGTACACTGTTACTGGGCATAAAACACTATTTTACTACAATTTCAATGAGCCGCTACCACCTCAGGGGGACGGCTCACAAGGAGTCGGAAGAAAATCTTAAATAGAAGCATAGGTTGACATTCACATCAAATTAAAGGTCTTTATTAGTAGAATACAATGCCACAAATCCGACTTTAAACGGACAACCGAGCCCAAAATGGCAGCTATTCAAAGATGGCTTGAATTTGAAATTTTGATGTGCTGAAGTTTTCAATCGGTTTAGTAATTTATGAGCTAGGAGAGTAAATTGTTGCAAATTAAATAGAAATGTATTACATTAATGTAATTTTACATTTTAATGCAAAATTTAAATGTGTTACATTAGATACAACAACAACAACTACACAACTAAATATCAACATTTCAAATTCAAGCAATCTTTTAATAGCTGTCATTTTGGGCTCGGTTGTCCGTTTAAAGTCGGATTTGCGGCATTGTATTCTAATAATAAAGGCCTTTAATTTGATGTGCATATCAACCTATGCTTCTATTTAAGATTTTCTTCCGACTCCTTGTGGGCCGTCCCCCTGAGGTGGTAGTGGCTCATTGAAATTGTAGTAAAATAGTGTTTTATGCCCAGTAACAGTGTCCCAACTTGTATAGCTCCATCTGTAACGGTTAAAAAAATATTAAGCCGTCCCGGGACTTTTCACCAACCCTGTATATTAGCTATATATTTCTTATCAATTTACTGATTTGGAATTCCGCTTACAGGATATTTTTATATATTTCACTTATAAGAAAATAAGACAATTACTTATGACACTTGGAAAATTAATAGTAAAACTCATATCATAAACTCTAAACTTAATTTGAAACTGTATTTGTTTATGAGGGGGTTTTTCGGTTGCGGAAATACTTTTTGCGTAACTTTTCTTTATTTAAATGAGTTGATATTACTATTAGTGGCAAAAAAGAACGTGATATATAACGCTCTAGAGTTCTCGAGCATGTATGTGATGGGCACTCACTCTATTCAGAGGGTTTTGAACTTTGTATTGAATAAAACAACTTTGCCACTCCGTAGACAAATAAATTCTCTTCAACAATACTCAACATTGAAGGGGCTGCGAATGCTCACCTGTTTACGTATAGAATCGTCACGTTCGATGTTCTTAGAATTCGTGTTTTGCTAAAGATTCCCTGCAACATGTTTACGTTTTCATTGGTGTTAGTTTTTGTAAGTCAAATTACCGAATTCGTGTTTGATTTTTCTTAAGCATATTTTTTTATTTTAAGTGTAAAAACTAGAGTAAATATCTTACAGGCCTAATACTTGGCTCACTGCTGTCACATTTAGTGCGTATCATGTGTGATACACCAAATTTTTATAATTTATACCCCTAACAAATCTAGATGTTTTAAATTTTATAGATTTGTTCGTCTTTTAGCCGGGTATGTTTTCATTTTGAGCTCACACCGAGGTCCAAATTAATGCCTTTTTAGCAATAATCAGCCTATTTAATAGGTTTTGAACCAATTTAGAGAATTCCTGAATACTCCGATTTTAAACAGCGTGGGAATCAATTCATTGTCATTAACTCTATAAACTGCACGGCTTGAATCATTGCAAATACCATGTATATTTGGTCCCCATTTGAATGATATTTTCACAAAGTAGATTACTGCAGTTGTAGGTTTTCAATAAGCTCAATTAATTCCTTATCAATAATAAAACTTGATTCTAAATATATTTTACAAATAACGGGAATTTTTTACTGGAAATTGGCTTTAGGTAGCGTTAGATTGTTTTTAGTTTTAGGCATTTATTATAATGTAAACTCTTGTAGAAAAACAAAGTCGTTTAAATTGCTTTAGTGCTGTTTGTGATTTTGTGGTAGTTTTGGATCTTGGGCTCCCACAGAGAGTAAAACCTATTATACAATCTGTTATATTAGTTGCAGAGACTCAGTCACCTTATAGTATTTTAATTTGTTAATGGTGGTTTCACCCTTCTCTTGTCAATCTAAAAAGCAGAGAGTCATGCAAGCCAGCGTTCAAAATTTTGCAGTTGTTTTTATTTTATTTTATTTATTTACTAACGGCAAGCAGGCAATTAAAAAAATACACAATCATGCAAGATGTCAAAAATATACAAATACAAAACAAAGTACTTCAGACTATAAAGAATTGATTAAACAAACAAGGAAATGTAATAATTATAACATGTGCAAACAAGATATGTAATAATAATGATAGACAATAAGAAACAATAGAGAAAAACATCTACAAATTTAAAAATATTAAGTTCAATCCAGTATACGCAATAAATAAAAGAAAAAAACAACAATAGCAACAAACTTACAAAAGTTACAAATGAATTTGGTAGTCTAGTTCTTGGTGTTGCAACACTGCCATGTCTAGTAGAACTAGACATGATAACAGCTTCAGGAAGATAACAAATCAAGTGGCCGCCTTCGAGTCAGCTGCACACTATCGTAGAAGAGATCGCATTTGGATGGACCACGATTCCCCAGTCTAATGAAGGAAGCCAATTGGCTGTTATAATCATAGTCGGTGGAGTGGTAACTGCGGATTAAGAGTTCAAAAAGTCTGGTATTCGATGGATGGAACTGGAATTTGATCTCAGCCAAGAGGTCCGAGCACTGAATATAGCCATTGTTTATTTTCAGGAGGAAACCCACATTAGCCACATCACGTCTCAGGGTGAAAGAAGGAAGGTTAAACATTCCAGACAGTTCGAGATGGCCGTAGCCGAGCCGGACCCGGTCCAGACGAATGAAGCACCGCTGCAGAGCCTCCGTAGCCGAGCCGGACGCCAACCAGACGAATGAAGTACCGCTGCAGAGCCTCTGTAGCCGAGCCGGACACCGACCAGACGAATGAAGCGCCGCTGCAGAGCCTCCGTAGCAGAGCCGGACGCCAACCAGACGAATGAAGTACCGCTGCAGAGCCTCTGTAGCCGAGCCGGACCCCGACCAGACGAATGAAGCGCCGCTGCAGAGCCTCTGTAGCCAAGCCGGACCCCGACTAGACGAATGGAGCGCCGCTGCAGAGCCTCCGTAGCCGAGCCGGACCCCAACCAGACGAATAAAGCGCCGCTGCAGAGCCTCTGTAGCCAAGCCGGACCCCGACTAGACGACAGACGAATGAAGCGCCGCTGCAGAGCCTCCGTAGTCGAGCCGGACCCCAACCAGACGAATGAAGCACCGCTGCAGAGCCCCCGTAGCCAAGCCGGACCCCGACCAGACGAATGAAGCGTCACTGCAGAGCCTCCGTAGCCGAGCCGGACCCCGACCAGACGAATGAACCGCCGCTGCAGAGCCTCCGTAGCCGAGCCGGACCCCGACCAGACGAATGGAGCGCCGCTGAAGAGCCTCCGTAGCCGAGCCGGACCCCGACCAGACGAATGAAGCGCCACTGCAGAGCCTCCGTAGCCGAGCCGGACCCCAACCAGACGAATGAAGTACCGCTGCAGAGCCTCTGTAGCCGAGCCGGACCCCAACCAGACGAATGAAGCGCCGCTGCAGAGCCTCCGTAGCCGAGCCGGACCCCAACCAGACGAATGAAGCGCCGCTGCAGAGCCTCTGTAGCCGAGCCGGACCCCAGCCAGACGAATGAAGTACCGCTGCAGAGCCTCCGTAGCCGAGCCGGACCCCAACCAGACGAATGAAGCGCCGCTGCAGAGCCTCTGTAGCCGAGCCGGACCCCAACCAGACGAATGGAGCGCCACTGCAGAGCCTCCGTAGCCGAGCCGGACCCCGACCAGACGAATGAAGCGCCGCTGCAGAGCCTCCGTAGCCGAGCCGGACCCCGACCAGAAGAATGAAGCGCCGCTGCAGAGCCTCTGTAGCCGAGCCGGACCCCAACCAGACGAATGAAGTACCGCTGCAGAGCCTCCGTAGCCGAGCCGGACCCCAACCAGACGAATGAAGCGCCGCTGCAGAGCCTCTGTAGCCGAGCCGGACCCCAACCAGACGAATGGAGCGCCGCTGCAGAGCCTCCGTAGCCGAGCCGGACCCCGACCAGACGAATGGAGCGCCGCTGCAGAGCCTCCGTAGCCGAGCCGGACCCCGACCAGACGAATGAACCGCCGCTGCAGAGCCTCCGTAGCCGAGCCGGACCCCGACCAGACGAATGGAGCGCCGCTGCAGAGCCTCCGTAGCCGAGCCGGACCCCGACCAGACGAATGAAGCGCCGCTGCAGAGCCCCCGTAGCCGAGCCGGACCCCAACCAGACGAATGAAGTACCGCTGCAGAGCCTCTGTAGCCGAGCCGGACCCCAACCAGACGAATGAAGCGCCGCTGCAGAGCCTCCGTAGCAGAGCCGGACCCCAACCAGACGAATGAAGCGCCGCTGCAGAGCCTCTGTAGCCGAGCCGGACCCCAACCAGACGAATGAAGTACCGCTGCAGAGCCTCCGTAGCCGAGCCGGACCCCAACCAGACGAATGAAGCGCCGCTGCAGAGCCTCTGTAGCCGAGCCGGACCCCAA
This sequence comes from Allygus modestus, assembly GCA_963675035.1. Lineage (NCBI taxonomy): Eukaryota > Metazoa > Arthropoda > Insecta > Hemiptera > Cicadellidae > Allygus > Allygus modestus. The sequence continues at coordinate 15,180,980 of OY776113.1, forward strand.
CCAGACGAATGGAGCGCCGCTGCAGAGCCTCCGTAGCCGAGCCGGACCCCGACCAGACGAATGGAGCGCCGCTGCAGAGCCTCCGTAGCCGAGCCGGACCCCGACTAGGCGAATGAACCGCCGCTGCAGAGCCTCCGTAGCCGAGCCGGACCCTGACCAGACGAATGGAGCGCCACTGCAGAGCCTCCGTAGCCGAGCCGGACCCCGACCAGACGAATGAACCGCCGCTGCAGAGCCTCCGTAGCCGAGCCGGACCCCGACCAGACGAATGGAGCGCCGCTGCAGAGCCTCCGTAGCCGAGCCGGACCCCAACCAGACGAATGAAGCGCCGCTGCAGAGCCTCCGTAGCCGAGCCGGACCCCAACCAGACGAATGAAGTACCGCTGCAGAGCCTCTGTAGCCGAGCCGGACCCCAACCAGACGAATGAAGCGCCACTGCAGAGCCTCCGTAGCCGAGCCGGACCCCAACCAGACGAATGAAGCGCCGCTGCAGAGCCTCTGTAGCCGAGCCGGACCCCAACCAGACGAATGAAGTACCGCTGCAGAGCCTCCGTAGCCGAGCCGGACCCCGATCAGACGAATGAAGCGCCACTGCAGAGCCTCCGTAGCCGAGCCAGACCCCAACCAGACGAATAAAGCGTCACTGCAGAGCCCCCGTAGCCGAGCCAGACCCCGACCAGACGAATGAAGCGTCACTGCAGAGCCCCCGTAGCCGAGCCGGACCCCTTCCAGACGAATGAAGTACCGCTGCAGAGCCTCTGTAGCCGAGCCGGACCCCAACCAGACGAATGAAGCGCCACTGCAGAGCCTCCGTAGCCGAGCCGGACCCCAACCAGACGAATGAAGCGCCGCTGCAGAGCCTCTGTAGCCGAGCCGGACCCCAACCAGACGAATGAAGTACCGCTGCAGAGCCTCCGTAGCCGAGCCGGACCCCGATCAGACGAATGAAGCGCCATTGCAGAGCCTCCGTAGCCGAGCCAGACCCCAACCAGACGAATAAAGCGTTACTGCAGAGCCCCCGTAGCCGAGCCAGACCCCGACCAGACGAATGAAGCGTCACTGCAGAGCCCCCAGTCTAGTATTGACGCCAACTCTGTAAGATATTTACATCGGGCTAGCATACTCCACAAGTTGCCTTACTAAAAGGCAATAAAGGGAGCGAAGAGCACCAGCTGGACTGTAGATGCCTCTGAGAATCTTTAGATAAAAATCCAATGATCTTATTGGCCTGGTTGCAGATACTGTCAATAAGAATGAAGAAGGTCATGCTGCTGTCAAAACTGAAACCTTTATGCTTAGGACATTACCCTGCTTATACATTGTAGAAACGGCATTGTATTGTAAGTCTAAATTTGCCCTGAATATGGGCCAAGACATACACAATCATAACACTAGAGGCAGGGAGATTACAGTAAGGGACTGCATAGAATGGTTTTGCACGAACGCCTGCCTTCACGGACAGTCGTTTGCTGATCAACAAGTCTGCCAAGCTCAATCAAGACGTATCCAAGCCCACGATAGTAAGACTTGTCTGATAAACGTTTAGTGGCCCACACCTTTTCAGCGTCGATGAGGTTCCATATCATCGAAACAAAGCTGGGACCTGAAATTGATGTACCGGGGCTGAAGGGACATCACGATTTTGAACTCGGTAATAATCATGCCGAGAATTAATTAATTATGCCGCCTCGGGCTCGGCGTATAATGAGAAATTGGATGGAAATAAGTACATCTGAATGCATGGATGAATGGGACAATTAAAACCAGGTTAAATTTACTCACTTGACATTTACAATAAAAACTCTAAATTGCTGTATATTGTTTTTGTATTTCGTAGTGTTTTTTATGTTAGGCTCACAAAATCTCCATAAGGTAAATTCGTTATAGATTAATTTCTGTAGTACAAATATATCAAGCAGATTCGATCGCTGTAGGAGTTTTAGTATTTATAAAATACAAAATCGTAAAATAAAAGCTTTATTAAAAAATAACTTAAGTTATAATTTTGCTATGCACATCAATTATTTCAGGGTGGTTATAATGTAGCACACAATAACACATTCCCATAGCCTATATGGTGCTGCATTCGTGGAAGCATTTTAAATAACCACGTGCCATTGATCTTGGACGATCCAATACAACTTTGGCACTTCAACTTGTTCGTTTTCAAAAGTCAGCCTATTTTAACTGGCAGGAAACAAATTACGTTTAGTTTGTGGAACAATATACCACCTCAAACACTTGAAATAGATTCGTTATCGAAAACACTCAATTTATCAATGGCCCTAGCTACGGTTCAGCGAGTGGAAGGCGAGTGATTATATATATATATATTAGTTCTGCCATTAGAATTTGAAAAAAAACGCCTTACCCTGGTTCAAAATTTGTAATACGTATTCTGCACCTCCATCTATCGATTTATAATTTTTTTTAGCTAGTGATTACAAATTAAGTGTAAAACATACTGGTATGGTTCAATATTTGATTTAAATAAGCATGATGTTTAGACTAAAGAAAAATTAAATTCACTTTTTTGTAAGCGATATAAAAATGTGTTAATTTATTTGGTTGGCTTGTGGTGGCAGTTTCCAAATGCTCCACGAACCAAATCAAAGTAAAGTTTGACCTATAAACAATTCAACAGCAGTGGCACCAATCATGACTAGACCCAGCCCCACTACACTTGTTTTGTCGGGCAGTCACGTTACGCACAAATTCTGAAAATTTTTTCAAAGCTTTTATGAATTATATCCTATATGAATAAATGTGTATTGCTATAAAACATTCCTCTATGTGATTATGACATGACACAATTGGAACTATATTTTGTTTGCTTCATCATTTAAACATAATATCACTTTCGTACGAAAAATATCTATACCTATAAATACGAAAACCCGATCACCCCCAGGCTAAACCTCTACTCCTAAAACCACGAAATTTGGCACGTATACTCTTTCCATAACGTAGGTAACCACTAAGAAGAGATTTTAAGAAATTCTCAAAGGACTCTGGCCCATAGGGCTTCAAAGTTCCGATCCTGTGTTATTTTTATGTACATTAAAAAAATATGAAAAAAATTATCATCCCCCAGGCCAAAAATCTATACCTACAACCACCAAATTTGGTACTTATACTCTTTACTTAACATAGGTATCCACTAAGAAAGGATTTTAAGAAATTTCCTTCGGGTTATGCCCCACGGGACTTTCAATCCAAGTTTTAATTTTAAATCCTGTGTTATTCTTATGGACATTCAATAAATATGAAAAACCGATCATCCCCCGGGCCAAACTTCTACACCTACAATCACGAAATTTAGCTCCTATACCCTTTCCAAAACGTAGGTATCCACTAAGAAAGGATTTTAAGATATTCCACGAGGGCTCCGACCCACGGGGAGTCAAAATTCCAATCCAGTGTCATTCTTATGGACGTTCACTTTGGTTTGAGTTAATGAAAATTCAACCAGCTGATCATGATTTGTAGTAGTTCCACGGGTTAACCACAGAATGCAGCAAACACCACAGGTTTAATTCCGAGTGAAACCGGGTACGATGACTGCTAGTTATTAAAAAAAAACAACCTGTTAAATAGGTGCTTATAGCCAATTTACAATCATATCAATTACATCGCTGTCTTACTACGATAATTTTGTTGGTTTACCTATTTTTATATTAATATTCTTGATTTTAAATAGTATCATCTTTTTTCCAAGTAAAACATTTTAATAATTTGAATAACCTTTTTTCCTTGATAAATCCATCGCAAATATAAAGTTTGATGGCATTATTACAGTTAAAGTAGAAGTCAGAAACCTAGATACAAATTTACTCCAAAACTCAATTCAGTTAACGAGTGTCATTTGCATCTCTACTCTCTTAGGACCTTTTGAATCCAAAATCACGTCTTTTTCTGTATATTCAATTGCATTTTTTTATAACCAAAGACCTGTATTACATCTCATTTCTAATGTATATTACCAAGATCTTCATATTTACAATTTGTACAGCCTCGCCAACATGCGTAATCCTACAACACACATTATGTAAGTAAATATTTATATTCTTCGTAATGCAGAAAGTATTAATATTAGTTCATATCTATAAATTAGTTAGTACGTACTGACTGAAATTTCACTTGTTATATACTTAAAATAACGTGTTGCATACTTAAAATAATATTTGTTTTGCTTGTTTAGAAGCTCAATTAAAAATTTAATTCAACTTAACATTTTTAACACTTTACTGTTTAAAGTACTGCAAATCCAGCAAGGTTAGGAACCACTTTTAAAATAAAGAACAATTTAAACTTGTTTAGTTTGATTACGTTTCCGTTTGATTTTAAAAGGAATCTGGCGAAAAAAGTAATTTCAACCCTCACTAAATAATTAAACACATGTTTAACACAATACCGTACAATACGTACTATACATTAGTATTTTTAAACTAGCCATGGACTTATTTTTGTTTTTTGGTCTATGTAAAGCGCCCCATAACCTACACAGAACGTCCCAACAAAATAATTTATTACACAATGTATCTATCAAAAAATCTTACTATATTATCATATAAGAAACAACATGTGATGAAACTTGGCATACAAGTTCAAATAGTAATGCAACGTTTACAATTTAAATTGCCTGCAAGGGTGAAACAAATACAACGCTTTTAGAAAATGCAATTTTAAAATTTACAATTACTATCTTCTCATACAAGACAAACTTTCAATTTACGCTCAACTTTGCTGTACAAGTTTTGCTTTATGTTACATGTATTTTCCTGCCTCTCCATAAAATAAGAGGGAACCCTTAGTTACACAATATTTGACAAATTCTAATTACAATAAGATTTAATTAGTATATCAGACTTAAAAGGCTACAGAGAATGTGACAAAGCAAAATACGGTTTAAATGCCAGTGCAGATGAGTGGTAGGTGATGGAGTAGATCCAGTTGTAGTAAAAAAGGTGTTGTGATTTTGCCTAGTTTAAATCATTATTATAAAACAAAAATAAACGGTATCAGGAAACTGACACATACTTTCTCCTTTTTATGAACAAGGGGAATTTAAATGTATGTAATTAATTAAAGAATTTATAGAATCAAATTTAAAATATAATTACTCCCTTTACTCTAAAATAATAATTATGAAAGCAGAGACAGATCGAATCAAATCATTACGCTCCCACGGGAAGTCACGACTCCTCGGCGAACAACAGGACGTATAGAATTACGATCTCCGATAATGAACAAGCTGAAAATCAAAACCTTTGAGATTAACATTAAGGAAAACAGACAAATCAATGAGCCAAGCATGCTAAGAGAATAAAATAACTTACGGTCAGCGACACGCCCATTTCCTCGAACTAGTAGGCCGATCAGAAGGGGTATAGCCAATAATGTGTAGGCATCGGATGCAATAATGACCGATTGGCTAGGAGGCGTAACGATGAGGAATCGGGGGACAAGATGGCGACGGAGAGAGGAAAAGAGAAGGACAGTCTTCGGAGAGGTTTGGAAGAGTAAGGTAGACACTGGGGAGATCTTCTGGGCTGTTCCGGATTGAGGAGGAACAGAATGTCGTTCAGGAAAGTAAAATGCACCTGCCGACACCCGGGAGGACGATAACTTCCACCAGTACCTTGCGACACTCTACCACTTCACTCGACGGGATTCCATCACACCTGAGTCCATCTTCTTGGTCCATCTTCTGAGGACATCAGCGAGGACACCGACCGACGTCCACCAACCCACCCGTCAACCCCAGAGGGCGAGGGACTTCGAGGAGCTGACCTACGACGCGGCCCGTAGGAAGGAGGAAAGGACGGATCCGGACGCACGGGAACGTGAGGTGTTACAGAGAACTCCAAAATATCTGGGTATGTTCCCACTTCATTAAAAAGGTGCACAGTTAGTATATCTTAAATAAAAATAATGAAGGACGAACTTAAATAAAAGAAACCAAGAAATATTAGCTAGCAGGAGTTAAAGTAAACTATTCAAATAACAAGATTAAATGCAGAAGGATTATAAGATATCTCGAAGGGATAAAAATAATTCAACTAAAATAAATTAAAAAGGGTGATGTTAGAAGGCAAGTCAAAGACCCGCCGGCTACGTACAAAGTATTAGATTAATAATATGTCAGATATATAAAAAGGGTTTATTACATGAGTCTGTTTATTGTATTTTGATCCTTTGCTCAGTATATCACATGAATTATATGTGAATATTGAGAATAACTAAACAAGAGAGAAATAGGAAGCTTTTATTTCACGGGGTTATTCTATGTATGTATTTAAATGAGAAATATCCATGGGGAAATCCCATTAATGAACTTAGAATTTCTAGAGAGCTATTATGTCATGTTTTAATTATGTTATAAATGTATTAGTTATCGTTGTTCAGACGCTTGCTTTGAAGGATCATTATAATATTTAAACTTGTAGATTGTAGTAGAATTAAAGTGTAAAGTGAGGACCTGAAATGTATCAAATGGACATGAAGTAAGAGGAGAGAAATATATGTGTGTTTATCAGGGGATAAAGGACTCTCTATAAATATAAATTGTCCAGGAGGTATAAGTTCACCTTTTAAATTAACCTGTTCTATCATTTAATATAGTTGGGTTATCTTTATTATGTATATTAAAGTGTTTTCATTTCCTTGATCTGTGTTCATTCTAATCCACGATCCTATAAGTTACCTCTAACTAGTTAAGCGAGTGCAATCCCAAAACAATTTGAGCTCCAGTAGGAAAGTTTTACACTTTTAGCCAAACTTTAATGAGAAAAATATTTGTTATTTACTAAATATAGAATATGAAGTATAGATAAATGTACAGAAAATTGTATAAAATAGTTGTTTTCAGAAATATCCACGCAAATCCCTTTTTGGGAGGCACTATAGAGTCCTTTGCTACACACAGTGGTTTTGAGAGGGGAAATGCCTCCTTCCCCCCCAGGGTTAAATAGCAACATATTTCGAACATCCTCTGTTGCTCAATGCTAACTTGACCTGTATATCAAATTGTAATTAAATTTATCAGTAAATAAGAGAGAAATAGTTATTTTTGTATTCCCCATAAGAATAACATTGGACAACGTACTGCGTTTACCGCTAAATGAAAATTTCAATTTTCTCCGCAACTAGCAATCGTAGAATAGTAATTTAAAAGACTAATTTATTTAGTTTTTTGAGCTCTTTTTAATGGTGAATAGTAGTCTTTTTTAACATTTATGATTTTTTATTAAATATCCAAAAACCTGAATTTTGGATGTTTTAAGTCCTGTTAATTTCTGAACCCAATTTTTTGAAGAAATGCGGGTGGTGTCGTTTTGTTGGAAACCTAAAGTTCTACAAACCACCAATGTTTAATCAAAATCGTTAGAGCCGTTTTTGAGAAATTTGGATTTTACATGTTTTTTGGCGATTTTTGGAGGATAATTACCCTTAAAAATCAAAAATTCAAAAAAATGAAAAAAAAACACCTGGAGATATTGAGAATTAGTACCTACATACCAAATTTCATAAAAATCGGTCCATAGGTTAGGGCTCTAGCTCTGTACACATCCACACAGACACACACACACACACACACACACACACACACACACACACACACACACACACACACACACACACACACACACACACACACACACACACACACACACACACACACACAGACATACGGACACACACAGTCAGACATCACGTAAAAACCACTTTTTTGGGTTCAGGGAGCACCAAAACGAATATTACCACTAACAACTCAAATTCGAAAATGTTTACGAAAACAATACTTTCTCCATACACTATGAATAGGGGGAGAAAGTAAAAATGGTTGAAAATCTGTTATGGCTCAACAAAAGGAGTATGAATAAAATATTGAATCAAAGCATGTTTCTCCAAACATTCTACCCTATCAATGAATGAGGTAAGTGCACGTCTTCTTCCTTTGATAATATACGCCTTAACAGGGTGTAGATCTAACATCGAGCTGTTCAACGTGAGCAGTGCGACCGCACCAAGGGGAGGCCACCACAACCAAGGGGGGCCGTCACAGGCAAGGGGCGGCCATCACAGCCAAGGGGAGGGGCCGTCACAGGCAAGGGGGGCCATCACAGCCAAGGGGAAGGCCGTCACAGCCAAGGGGGGGCCGTCACAGCCAAGGCGGGGAAGTCACAGCCAAGGGGGGGCCGTCACAGCCAAGGGGGCCGTCACAGGCAAGGGGCGGCCATCACAGCCAAGGGGAGGGGCCGTCACAGCCAAGGGGGGGCCGTCACAGCCAAGGCGGGGAAGTCACAGCCAAGGGGGGGCCGTCACAGCCAAGGGGGGAAAGTCACAGCCACCTGGGTCCGTCACAGCCAACAGTGGCCGTCTCTTCTTATTACATAATTGAGTAGGGAATTTCTTTGGACAACTGAATCTAGAGTTCCAGTGGGCCGATTTTCATAATTAATGCGTCATTCGAAGCCTCTAGCGGTGCAGATGGTCAAATATTATGAAATGGTGAATGTCCCGTGATTTATGGGGTAAAAATCATGAAATACTTCCCATAAGAAATACATTGGAAATTTTTAGAATTGGATTTTATCCACCTCTGAGAAAGCAGAGATATCTTTAAACAACTAAATCTTGAGTTTTACTGTACCGATTTTGACGGTTGATGCGTTATTGTGAACCTCTGATTGCAATTTGCAAAATATACGTGTTGAGCAATTGCTTATGATATATGCGTAGAAAATGACAAATATCTCAAGTTTACAAAAACATTTGCAATGTATACACTTTTATTCTGTCCGTTATTTAACAATAAATGCATTATAACACTTTGTAATAAATGTTATATACTTTATGAAAATCACCATTCACTTTGCTCGATTTCTCAACAGTTTTTGAGTTACAGGTAAAATATCTAAACGACCTCGGAATTCGCTAGTCTACTACATCTTTAACAAAATATAATGTGTGTAAGGGGTATCTTTGCACAAATAAAACTGGAGTTCTACCTGACGGCATTTAATATGTAACACATCATTGGAAATTTTTAATTGTGTAGCTTATGAAATAATTACGAAAGCTTGAAATGTATTGTAATTTATAATTGAAAAAGCGTAAAACATTAAATTATAATAAATACATTCACAAATTTTAAAATAATATTGTTGTTTCTAGTCAACATTTGACTTTTTATTATCAGTTTTGTAGATAACATCTTATATCGATGTAAAGAAAATTACATAAGCTTCAATAATATAACATCTGTTGAGGTCAATTTCTCCGCCGCTTTTGAATTATAGATCATAACTCAAACCAACTTCTGAATTCGCTCCCTATCTTTAGCAATATAAATGAATGTAAGTTGTATCTTTGTACAACTAAAACGCGAGAGTCAACAGACGGATTTAAATAGTCAACCCCTCATTAGAAACCCTTAATTGTGTAGATTGTAAAATAATTATAGAAGTCTGACATTTTTAGTAATTTATGGTGGAAAAAGCGTTCAGTATTAATTTTTAATCAACTGGAGGCTGAATGCTTAATAGGCTAATGCTAATAGGCTAATGCTTAATAGGCTAACTTTAACATGCTAAAGGTTAATAAAAAAGGTGACTAAAAACGTTTTAAAATTTCAATTTTCTACCCGCTACCACAATACAAATAAGGATTTATGGAGGAAAAAAATTAAGTTGGCCGACACATTAAAAAATGGTGTGCAACTTTTCCAAATTGGAATACATCTCAAAATGTACCTTAAAAAGGTAAATGGGGTGCTCTATAAGAAGCTATGTATTAGTCGGGGAATGAAAAAAGTATCAATTGAATTACTTGACAACGCTACCAGAGCCCTTTGCTGCGCTGAACACAGTTACAATTACGGAATTGTCTCTGAAGCCCGAATGGTCTAGATTAGGAAAGAAATATCAATTATTAAACGTTTTATAAAAACATTTTCTACCCGATAAAACAATAATATTTTGAGAATTCTTAAGGAAAATTGAAATTGGATATTGGAAAAATGTCAGAAATTTGTGTAAATTGGAATCTGCCCCAAAGATGAGGTTAAAGAAGTAATTGGGACCCATTAAGAAATTTACAATTAAAAGATTTAAACTGGAATGGTTGGGATTGGAACACGTTAGGCTGGAGACCTTGTATTTACAAATATTCCCGTGTTTTAGGGAAACTTCCTAGAGAAACAATGCTATTATATCAAAGTTATAATTTATTAATTAATAGCCAATCAAGATTTAATAAATCTTACAATGTATTATCAATATTGTATCTCGATTTTATAATTTACTTATTAAACTCTGTAAAACTTGATTGGAAAGAGGATTATTCTGCTTTAGCTCATGGATAGCATGCAGTATTTGTTACCGAATTGTGGGTAACCCGTTTTGCTTTACCTCTTTGACCTGTGTCTTTGCCATTTTTCTTAATATCAAAACACTGGAATATGTATTTACCTCTTGAATGGATATATTAACCTGCACTAACTGTGTATCGCCCTCAGGTACGGTTTACTTGCTAGGAATATCCATTAACCTCTTGAATGGAAGGATTAACCTGCACTAATTGTGTATGGCCCTCAGCTACGTTTCACTTGCTAGGACTATGTATTAACCTTTTGCATGGATATATTAACCCTGCACTAACTGTGTATCGCCCTCAGGTACGTTTCACTTGCTAGGACTATGTATTAACCTTTTGCATGGATATATTAACCTGCACTAACTGTGTATCGCCCTCAGTTACGTTTCACTTGCTAGGACTATGTATTAATCTTTTGCATGGATATATTAACCTGCACTAACTGTGTATCGCCCTCAGGTACGGTTCACTTGCTAGGACTATGTATTAACCTTTTGCATGGATATATTAACCTGCACTAACTGTGTATCGCCCTCAGGTACGTTTCACTTGCTAGGACTATGTATTAACCTTTTGCATGGATATATTAACCTGCACTAACTATGTATCGCCCTCAGGTACGGTTCACTTGCTAGGACTATGTATTAACCTTTTGCATGGATATATTAACCCTGCACTAACTGTGTATCGCCCTCAGGTACGGTTCATTTGCTAGGACTATGTATTAACCTTTTGCATGGATATATTAACCTGCACTAACTGTGTATCACCCTCAGGTACGGTTCACTTGCTAGGACTATGTATTAACCTTTTGCATGGATATATTAACCTGCACTAACTGTGTATCGCCCTCAGGTACGTTTCACTTGCTAGGACTATGTATTAACCTTTTGCATGGATATATTAACCTGAACTAACTGTGTATCGCCCTCGGGTACGTTTCACTTGCTATGACTATGTATTAATCATTTGCATGGATATATTAACCTCCACTAACTGTGTATCGCCCTCAGGTACGTTTCACTTGCTAGGACTATGTATTAATCTTTTGCATGGATATATTTAACTGCACTAACTGTGTATCACCCTCAGGTACGGTTTACTTGCTAGGAATATGCTAGGAATATCCATTAACCTCTTGAATTGAAGGATTAACCTGCACTAATTGAGTATCGCCCTCAGCTACGTTTCACTTGCTAGGACTATGTATTAACCTTTTGCATGGATATATTAACCCTGCACTAACTGTGTATCGCCCTCAGGTACGTTTCACTTGCTAGGACTATGTATTAACCTTTTGCATGGATATATTAACCTGCACTAACTGTGTATCGCCCTCAGGTACGGTTCACTTGCTAGGACTAAGTATTAATCATTTGCATGGATATATTAACCAGCACTAACTGTGTATCGCCCTCAGGTACGTTTCACTTGCTAGGACTATGTATTAACCTTTTGCATGGATATATTAACCTGCACTAACTCTGTATCGTCCTCAGGTACGTTTCACTTGCTAGGACTATGTATTAATCTTTTGCATGGATATATTAACCGGCACTAACTGTGTATCGCCCTTAGGTACGGTTCACTTGCTAGGACTATGTATTAACATTTTGCATGGATATATTAACCTGCACTAACTGTGTATCGCCCTCAGGTACGTTTCACTTGCTAGGACTATGTATTAACCTTTTGCATTGATATATTAACCTGCACTAACTGTGTATCGCCCTCAGGTACGGTTCACTTGCTTGGACTATGTATTAACCTTTTGTATGGATATAATAACCTGCACTAACTGTGTATCACCCTCAGGTACGGTTCACTTGCTAGGACTATATATTAACCTTTTGCATGGATATATTAACCCTGCACTAACTGTGTATCGCCCTCAGGTACGGTTCACTTGCTAGGACTATGTATTAACCTTTTGCATGGACATATTAACCTGCACTAACTGTGTATCGCCCTCAGGTACGGTTCACTTGCTAGGACTATGTATTAACCTTTTGCATGGATATATTAACCTGCACTAACTGTGTATCGCCCTCAGGTACGTTTCACTTGCTAGGACTATGTATTAATCTTTTGCATGGATATATTAACCTGCACTAACTGTGTATCGCCCTCAGGTACGGTTCACATGCTAGGACTATGTATTAACCTTTTGCATGGATATATTAACCTGCACTAACTATGTATCGCCCTCAGATACGTTTCACTTGCTAGGACTATGTATTAATCTTTTGCATGGATATATTAACCTGCACTAACTGTGTATCGCCCTCAGGTACGGTTCACTTGCTAGGACTATGTATTAACCTTTTGCATAGATATATTTACCTGCACTAACTGTGTATCGCCCTCAGGTACGGTTCACTTGCTAGGACTATGTATTAACCTTTTGCATGGATATATTAACCCTGCACTAACTGTGTATCGCCCTCAGGTAAGTTTCACTTGCTAGGACTATGTATTAACCTTTTGCATGGATATATTAACCTGCACTAACTGTGTATCGCCCTCAGGTACGGTTCACTTGCTAGGACTATGTATTAACCTTTTGCATGGATATATTAACCTGCACTAACTGTGTATCGCCCTCAGGTACGTTTCACTTGCTAGGACTATGTATTAATATTTTGCATGGATATATTAACCTGCACTAACTGTGTATCGCCCTCAGTTACGGTTCACTTGCTAGGACTATGTATTAACCTTTTGCATGGATATATTAACCTGCACTAACTGTGTATCGCCCTCAGGTACGTTTCACTTGCTAGGACTATGTATTAACCTTTTGCATGGATATATTAACCTGCACTAACTGTGTATCACCCTCAGGTACGGTTCACTTGCTAGGACTATGTATTAACCTTTTGCATGGATATATTAACCTGCACTAACTATGTATCGCCCTCAGGTACGGTTCACTTCCTAGGACTATGTATTAACCTTTTGCATGGATATATTAACCCTGCACTAACTGTGTATCGCCCTCAGGTACGGTTCATTTGCTAGGACTATGTATTAACCTTTTGCATGGATATATTAACCTGCACTAACTGTGTATCGCCCTCAGGTACGGTTCACTTGCTAGGACTATGTATTAACCTTTTGCATGGATATATTAACCTGCACTAACTGTGTATCACCCTCAGGTACGTTTCACTTGCTAGGACCATGTATTAACCTTTTGCATGGATATAATAACCTGAACTAACTGTGTATCGCCCTCGGGTACGTTTCACTTGCTATGACTATGTATTAATCATTTGCATGGATATATTAACCTCCACTAACTGTGTATCGCCCTCAGGTACGTTTCACTTGCTAGGACTATGTATTAATCTTTTGCATGGATATATTTAACTGCACTAACTGTGTATCACCCTCAGGTACGGTTTACTTGCTAGGAATATGCTAAGAATATCCATTAACCTCTTAAATGGAAGGATTAACCTGCACTAATTGTGTATCGCCCTCAGCTACGTTTCACTTGCTAGGACTATGTATTAACCTTTTGCATGGATATATTAACCCTGCACTAACTGTGTATCGCCCTCAGGTACGTTTCACTTGCTAGGACTATGTATTAACCTTTTGCATGGATATATTAACCTGCACTAACTGTGTATCGCCCTCAGGTACGTTTCACTTGCTAGGACTATGTATTAACCTTTTGCATTGATATATTAACCTGCAGTAACTGTGTATCGCCCTCAGGTACGGTTCACATGCTTGGACTATGTATTAACCTTTTGCATGGATATATTAACCTGCACTAACTGTGTATCACCCTCAGGTACGTTTCACTTGCTAGGACTATGTATTAACCTGTTGCATGGATATATTAACCTGAACTAACTGTGTATCGCCCTCGGGTACGTTTCACTTGCTATGACTATGTATTAATCATTTGCATGGATATATTAACCTCCACTAACTGTGTATCGCCCTCAGGTACGTTTCACTTGCTAGGACTATGTATTAATATTTTGCATGGATATATTAACCTGCACTAACTGTGTATCGCCCTCAGGTACGGTTCACTTGCTAGGACTATGTATTAACCTTTTGCATGGATATATTAACCTGCACTAACTGTGTATCGCCCTCAGGTACGTTTCACTTGCTAGGACTATGTATTAACCTTTTGCATGGATATATTAACCTGCACTAACTGTGTATCACCCTCAGGTACGGTTCACTTGCTAGGACTATGTATTGACCTTTTGCATGGATATATTAACCTGCACTAACTATGTATCGCCCTCAGGTACGGTTCACTTGCTAGGAATATGTATTAACCTTTTGCATGGATATATTAACCCTGCACTAACTGTGTATCGCCCTCAGGTACGGTTCATTTGCTAGGACTATGTATTAACCTTTTGCATGGATATATTAACCTGCACTAACTGTGTATCGCCCTCAGGTACGGTTCACTTGCTAGGACTATGTATTAACCTTTTGCATGGATATATTAACCTGCACTAACTGTGTATCACCCTCAGGTATGTTTCACTTGCTAGGACTATGTATTAACCTTTTGCATGGATATATTAACCTGAACTAACTGTGTATCGCCCTCGGGTACGTTTCACTTGCTATGACTATGTATTAATCATTTGCATGGATATATTAACCTCCACTAACTGTGGATCGCCCTCAGGTACGTTTCACTTGCTAGGACTATGTATTAATCTTTTGCATGGATATATTTAACTGCACTAACTGTGTATCACCCTCAGGTACGGTTTACTTGCTAGGAATATGCTAAGAATATCCATTAACCTCTTGAATGGAAGGATTAACCTGCACTAATTGTGTATCGCCCTCAGCTACGTTTCACTTGCTAGGACTATGTATTAACCTTTTGCATGGATATATTAACCCTGCACTAACTGTGTATCGCCCTCAGGTACGTTTCACTTGCTAGGACTATGTATTAACCTTTTGCATGGATATATTAACCTGCACTAACTGTGTATCGCCCTCGGGTACGTTTCACTTGCTATGACTATGTATTAATCATTTGCATGGATATATTAACCTCCACTAACTGTGTATCGCCCTCAGGTACGTTTCACTTGCTAGGACTATGTATTAATCTTTTGCATGGATATATTTAACTGCACTAACTGTGTATCACCCTCAGGTACGGTTTACTTGCTAGGAATATGCTAAGAATATCCATTAACCTCTTAAATGGAAGGATTAACCTGCACTAATTGTGTATCGCCCTCAGCTACGTTTCACTTGCTAGGACTATGTATTAACCTTTTGCATGGATATATTAACCCTGCACTAACTGTGTATCGCCCTCAGGTACGTTTCACTTGCTAGGACTATGTATTAACCTTTTGCATGGATATATTAACCTGCACTAACTGTGTATCGCCCTCAGGTACGTTTCACTTGCTAGGACTATGTATTAACCTTTTGCATTGATATATTAACCTGCAGTAACTGTGTATCGCCCTCAGGTACGGTTCACATGCTTGGACTATGTATTAACCTTTTGCATGGATATATTAACCTGCACTAACTGTGTATCACCCTCAGGTACGTTTCACTTGCTAGGACTATGTATTAACCTGTTGCATGGATATATTAACCTGAACTAACTGTGTATCGCCCTCGGGTACGTTTCACTTGCTATGACTATGTATTAATCATTTGCATGGATATATTAACCTCCACTAACTGTGTATCGCCCTCAGGTACGTTTCACTTGCTAGGACTATGTATTAATATTTTGCATGGATATATTAACCTGCACTAACTGTGTATCGCCCTCAGGTACGGTTCACTTGCTAGGACTATGTATTAACCTTTTGCATGGATATATTAACCTGCACTAACTGTGTATCGCCCTCAGGTACGTTTCACTTGCTAGGACTATGTATTAACCTTTTGCATGGATATATTAACCTGCACTAACTGTGTATCACCCTCAGGTACGGTTCACTTGCTAGGACTATGTATTGACCTTTTGCATGGATATATTAACCTGCACTAACTATGTATCGCCCTCAGGTACGGTTCACTTGCTAGGAATATGTATTAACCTTTTGCATGGATATATTAACCCTGCACTAACTGTGTATCGCCCTCAGGTACGGTTCATTTGCTAGGACTATGTATTAACCTTTTGCATGGATATATTAACCTGCACTAACTGTGTATCGCCCTCAGGTACGGTTCACTTGCTAGGACTATGTATTAACCTTTTGCATGGATATATTAACCTGCACTAACTGTGTATCACCCTCAGGTATGTTTCACTTGCTAGGACTATGTATTAACCTTTTGCATGGATATATTAACCTGAACTAACTGTGTATCGCCCTCGGGTACGTTTCACTTGCTATGACTATGTATTAATCATTTGCATGGATATATTAACCTCCACTAACTGTGGATCGCCCTCAGGTACGTTTCACTTGCTAGGACTATGTATTAATCTTTTGCATGGATATATTTAACTGCACTAACTGTGTATCACCCTCAGGTACGGTTTACTTGCTAGGAATATGCTAAGAATATCCATTAACCTCTTGAATGGAAGGATTAACCTGCACTAATTGTGTATCGCCCTCAGCTACGTTTCACTTGCTAGGACTATGTATTAACCTTTTGCATGGATATATTAACCCTGCACTAACTGTGTATCGCCCTCAGGTACGTTTCACTTGCTAGGACTATGTATTAACCTTTTGCATGGATATATTAACCTGCACTAACTGTGTATCGCCCTCAGGTACGGTTCACTTGCTAGGACTAAGTATTAATTATTTGCATGGATATATTAACCTGCACTAACTGTGTATCGCCCTCAGGTACGTTTCACTTGCTAGGACTATGTATTAACCTTTTGCATGGATATATTAACCTGCACTAACTGTGTATCGTCCTCAGGTACGTTTCACTTGCTAGGACTATGTATTAATCTTTTGCATGGATATATTAACCTGCACTAACTGTGTATCGCCCTCAGGTACGGTTCACTTGCTAGGACTATGTATTAACCTTTTGCATGGATATATTAACCTGCACTAACTGTGTATCGCCCTCAGGTACGTTTCACTTGCTAGGACTATGTATTAACCTTTTGCATTGATATATTAACCTGCACTAACTGTGTATCGCCCTCAGGTACGGTTCACTTGCTTGGACTATGTATTAACCTTTTATATGGATATAATAACCTGCACTAACTGTGTATCGCCCTCAGGTACGGTTCACTTGCTAGGACTATGTATTAACCTTTTGCATGGATATATTAACCCTGCACTAACTGTGTATCGCCCTCAGGTACGTTTCACTTGCTAGGACTATGTATTAACCTTTTGCATTGATATATTAACCTGCACTAACTGTGTATCGCCCTCAGGTACGGTTCACTTGCTTGGACTATGTATTAACCTTTTATATGGA
This sequence comes from Allygus modestus, assembly GCA_963675035.1. Classification (NCBI taxonomy): domain Eukaryota; kingdom Metazoa; phylum Arthropoda; class Insecta; order Hemiptera; family Cicadellidae; genus Allygus; species Allygus modestus. The sequence continues at coordinate 15,198,803 of OY776113.1, forward strand.
TATAATAACCTGCACTAACTGTGTATCGCCCTCAGGTACGTTTCACTTGCTAGGACTATGTATTAACCTTTTGCATGGATATATTAACCTGAACTAACTGTGTATCGCCCTCGGGTACGTTTCACTTGCTATGACTATGTATTAATCATTTGCATGGATATATTAACCTCCACTAACTGTGTATCGCCCTCAGGTACGTTTCACTTGCTAGGACTATGTATTAATCTTTTGCATGGATATATTTAACTGCACTAACTGTGTATCACCCTCAGGTACGGTTTACTTGCTAGGAATATGCTAGGAATATCCATTAACCTCTTGAATTGAAGGATTAACCTGCACTAATTGAGTATCGCCCTCAGCTACGTTTCACTTGCTAGGACTATGTATTAACCTTTTGCATGGATATATTAACCCTGCACTAACTGTGTATCGCCCTCAGGTACGTTTCACTTGCTAGGACTATGTATTAACCTTTTGCATGGATATATTAACCTGCACTAACTGTGTATCGCCCTCAGGTACGGTTCACTTGCTAGGACTAAGTATTAATCATTTGCATGGATATATTAACCAGCACTAACTGTGTATCGCCCTCAGGTACGTTTCACTTGCTAGGACTATGTATTAACCTTTTGCATGGATATATTAACCTGCACTAACTCTGTATCGTCCTCAGATACGTTTCACTTGCTAGGACTATGTATTAATCTTTTGCATGGATATATTAACCGGCACTAACTGTGTATCGCCCTTAGGTACGGTTCACTTGCTAGGACTATGTATTAACATTTTGCATGGATATATTAACCTGCACTAACTGTGTATCGCCCTCAGGTACGTTTCACTTGCTAGGACTATGTATTAACCTTTTGCATTGATATATTAACCTGCACTAACTGTGTATCGCCCTCAGGTACGGTTCACTTGCTTGGACTATGTATTAACCTTTTGTATGGAAATAATAACCTGCACTAACTGTGTATCACCCTCAGGTACGGTTCACTTGCTAGGACTATATATTAACCTTTTGCATGGATATATTAACCCTGCACTAACTGTGTATCGCCCTCAGGTACGGTTCACTTGCTAGGACTATGTATTAACCTTTTGCATGGACATATTAACCTGCACTAACTGTGTATCGCCCTCAGGTACGGTTCACTTGCTAGGACTATGTATTAACCTTTTGCATGGATATATTAACCTGCACTAACTGTGTATCGCCCTCAGGTACGTTTCACTTGCTAGGACTATGTATTAATCTTTTGCATGGATATATTAACCTGCACTAACTGTGTATCGCCCTCAGGTACGGTTCACATGCTAGGACTATGTATTAACCTTTTGCATGGATATATTAACCTGCACTAACTATGTATCGCCCTCAGATACGTTTCACTTGCTAGGACTATGTATTAATCTTTTGCATGGATATATTAACCTGCACTAACTGTGTATCGCCCTCAGGTACGGTTCACTTGCTAGGACTATGTATTAACCTTTTGCATAGATATATTTACCTGCACTAACTGTGTATCGCCCTCAGGTACGGTTCACTTGCTAGGACTATGTATTAACCTTTTGCATGGATATATTAACCCTGCACTAACTGTGTATCGCCCTCAGGTACGTTTCACTTGCTAGGACGATGTATTAACCTTTTGCATGGATATATTAACCTGCACTAACTGTGTATCGCCCTCAGGTACGGTTCACTTGCTAGGACTATGTATTAACCTTTTGCATGGATATATTAACCTGCACTAACTGTGTATCGCCCTCAGGTACGTTTCACTTGCTAGGACTATGTATTAATATTTTGCATGGATATATTAACCTGCACTAACTGTGTATCGCCCTCAGTTACGGTTCACTTGCTAGGACTATGTATTAACCTTTTGCATGGATATATTAACCTGCACTAACTGTGTATCGCCCTCAGGTACGTTTCACTTGCTAGGACTATGTATTAACCTTTTGCATGGATATATTAACCTGCACTAACTGTGTATCACCCTCAGGTACGGTTCACTTGCTAGGACTATGTATTAACCTTTTGCATGGATATATTAACCTGCACTAACTATGTATCGCCCTCAGGTACGGTTCACTTCCTAGGACTATGTATTAACCTTTTGCATGGATATATTAACCCTGCACTAACTGTGTATCGCCCTCAGGTACGGTTCATTTGCTAGGACTATGTATTAACCTTTTGCATGGATATATTAACCTGCACTAACTGTGTATCGCCCTCAGGTACGGTTCACTTACTAGGACTATGTATTAACCTTTTGCATGGATATATTAACCTGCACTAACTGTGTATCACCCTCAGGTACGTTTCACTTGCTAGGACTATGTATTAACCTTTTGCATGGATATAATAACCTGAACTAACTGTGTATCGCCCTCGGGTACGTTTTACTTGCTATGACTATGTATTAATCATTTGCATGGATATATTAACCTCCACTAACTGTGTATCGCCCTCAGGTACGTTTCACTTGCTAGGACTATGTATTAATCTTTTGCATGGATATATTTAACTGCACTAACTGTGTATCACCCTCAGGTACGGTTTACTTGCTAGGAATATGCTAAGAATATCCATTAACCTCTTAAATGGAAGGATTAACCTGCACTAATTGTGTATCGCCCTCAGCTACGTTTCACTTGCTAGGACTATGTATTAACTTTTTGCATGGATATATTAACCCTGCACTAACTGTGTATCGCCCTCAGGTACGTTTCACTTGCTAGGACTATGTATTAACCTTTTGCATGGATATATTAACCTGCACTAACTGTGTATCGCCCTCAGGTACGGTTCACTTGCTAGGACTAAGTATTAATCATTTGCATGGATATATTAACCTGCACTAACTGTGTATCGCCCTCAGGTACGTTTCACTTGCTAGGACTATGTATTAACCTTTTGCATGGATATATTAACCTGCACTAACTGTGTATCGTCCTCAGGTACGTTTCACTTGCTAGGACTATGTATTAATCTTTTGCATGGATATATTAACCTGCACTAACTGTGTATCGCCCTCAGGTACGGTTCACTTGCTAGGACCATGTATTAACCTTTTGCATGGATATATTAACCTGCACTAACTGTGTATCGCCCTCAGGTACGTTTCACTTGCTAGGACTATGTATTAACCTTTTGCATTGATATATTAACCTGCACTAACTGTGTATCGCCCTCAGGTACGTTTCACTTGCTAGGACTATGTATTAATATTTTGCATGGATATATTAACCTGCACTAACTGTGTATCGCCCTCAGGTACGGTTCACTTGCTAGGACTATGTATTAACCTTTTGCATGGATATATTAACCTGCACTAACTGTGTATCGCCCTCAGGTACGTTTCACTTGCTAGGACTATGTATTAACCTTTTGCATGGATATATTAACCTGCACTAACTGTGTATCACCCTCAGGTACGGTTCACTTGCTAGGACTATGTATTGACCTTTTGCATGGATATATTAACCTGCACTAACTATGTATAGCCCTCAGGTACGGTTCACTTGCTAGGAATATGTATTAACCTTTTGCATGGATATATTAACCCTGCACTAACTGTGTATCGCCCTCAGGTACGGTTCATTTGCTAGGACTATGTATTAACCTTTTGCATGGATATATTAACCTGCACTAACTGTGTATCGCCCTCAGGTACGGTTCACTTGCTAGGACTATGTATTAACCTTTTGCATGGATATATTAACCTGCACTAACTGTGTATCACCCTCAGGTACGTTTCACTTGCTAGGACTATGTATTAACCTTTTGCATGGATATATTAACCTGAACTAACTGTGTATCGCCCTCGGGTACGTTTCACTTGCTATGACTATGTATTAATCATTTGCATGGATATATTAACCTCCACTAACTGTGGATCGCCCTCAGGTACGTTTCACTTGCTAGGACTATGTATTAATCTTTTGCATGGATATATTTAACTGCACTAACTGTGTATCACCCTCAGGTACGGTTTACTTGCTAGGAATATGCTAAGAATATCCATTAACCTCTTGAATGGAAGGATTAACCTGCACTAATTGTGTATCGCCCTCAGCTACGTTTCACTTGCTAGGACTATGTATTAACCTTTTGCATGGATATATTAACCCTGCACTAACTGTGTATCGCCCTCAGGTACGTTTCACTTGCTAGGACTATGTATTAACCTTTTGCATGGATATATTAACCTGCACTAACTGTGTATCGCCCTCAGGTACGGTTCACTTGCTAGGACTAAGTATTAATTATTTGCATGGATATATTAACCTGCACTAACTGTGTATCGCCCTCAGGTACGTTTCACTTGCTAGGACTATGTATTAACCTTTTGCATGGATATATTAACCTGCACTAACTGTGTATCGTCCTCAGGTACGTTTCACTTGCTAGGACTATGTATTAATCTTTTGCATGGATATATTAACCTGCACTAACTGTGTATCGCCCTCAGGTACGGTTCACTTGCTAGGACTATGTATTAACCTTTTGCATGGATATATTAACCTGCACTAACTGTGTATCGCCCTCAGGTACGTTTCACTTGCTAGGACTATGTATTAACCTTTTGCATTGATATATTAACCTGCACTAACTGTGTATCGCCCTCAGGTACGGTTCACTTGCTTGGACTATGTATTAACCTTTTATATGGATATAATAACCTGCACTAACTGTGTATCGCCCTCAGGTACGGTTCACTTGCTAGGACTATGTATTAACCTTTTGCATGGATATATTAACCCTGCACTAACTGTGTATCGCCCTCAGGTACGGTTCACTTGCTAGGACTATGTATTAACCTTTTGCATGGACATATTAACCTGCACTAACTGTGTATCGCCCTCAGGTACGTTTCACTTGCTAGGACTATGTATTAATCTTTTGCATGGATATATTAACCTGCACTAAATGTGTACCGCCCTCAGGTACGGTTCACATGCTAGGACTATGTATTAACCTTTTGCATGGATATATTAACCTGCACTAACTATGTATCGCCCTCAGATACGTTTCACTTGCTAGGACTTTGTATTAATCTTTTGCATGGATATATTAACCTGCACTAACTGTGTATCGCCCTCAGGTATGTTTCACTTGCTAGGACTATGTATTAATCTTTTGCATGGATATATTAACCTGCACTAACTGTGTATCGCCCTCAGGTACGGTTCACTTGCTAGGACTATGTATTAACCTTTTGCATAGATATATTTACCTGCACTAACTGTGTATCGCCCTCAGGTACGGTGCACTTGCTAGGACTATGTATTAACCTTTTGCATGGATATATTAACCCTGCACTAACTGTGTATCGCCCTCAGGTACGTTTCACTTGCTAGGACTATGTATTAACCTTTTGCATGGATATATTAACCTGCACTAACTGTGTATCGCCCTCAGATACGTTTCACTTGCTAGGACAATGTATTAATCTTTTGCATGGATATATTAACCTGCACTAACTGTGTATTGCCCTCAGGTACGTTTCACTTCCTAGGACTATGTATTAACCTTTTGCATGGATATATTAACCTGCACTAACTGTGTATCGCCCTCAGGTACGGTTCACTTGCTAGGACTATGTATTAACCTTTTGCATGGATATATTAACCTGCACTAACTGTGTATCGCCCTCAGGTACGTTTCACTTGCTAGGACTATGTATTAACTTTTGCATAGATATATTAACCTGCACTAACTGTGTATCGCCCTCAGATACGTTTCACTTGCTAGGACTATGTATTAACCTTTTGCATGGATATATTAACCTGCACTAACTGTGTATCGCCCTCAGATACGTTTCACTTGCTAGGACTATGTATTAACCTTTTGCATGGATATATTAACCTGCACTAACTGTGTATCGCCCTCAGATACGTTTCACTTGCTAGGACTATGTATTAACCTTTTGCATGGATATATTAACCTGCACTAACTGTGTATCATCCTCAGGTACGTTTCACTTGCTAGGACTATATATTAATCTTTTGCATCGATATATTAACCTGCACTAACTGTGTATCGCCCTCAGGTACGTTTCACTTGCTAGGACTATGTATTAACTTTTTGCATGGATATATTAACCTGCACTAACTGTGTATCGCCCTCAGGTACGGTTCACTTGCTAGGACTATGTATTAACCTTTTGCATGGATATATTAACCTGCACTAACTGTGTATCGCCCTCAGGTACGTTTCACTTGCTATGACTATGTATTAATAATTTGCATGGATATATTAACCTCCACTAACTGTGTATCGCCCTCAGGTACGTTTCACTTGCTAGGACTATATATTAATCTTTTGCATGGATATATTAACCTCCACTAACTGTGTATCGCCCTCAGGTACGTTTCACTTGCTAGGACTATGTATTAATCTTTTGCATGGATATATTAACCTGCACTAACTGTGTATCGCCCTCAGGTACGGTTCACATGCTAGGACTATGTATTAACCTTTTGCATGGATATATTAACCTGCACTAACTATGTATCGCCCTCAGATACGTTTCACTTGCTAGGACTATGTATTAATCTTTTGCATGGATATATTAACCTGCACTAACTGTGTATCGCCCTCAGGTATGTTTCACTTGCTAGGACTATGTATTAATATTTTGCATGGATATATTAACCTGCACTAACTGTGTATCGCCCTCAGTTACGGTTCACTTGCTAGGACTATGTATTAACCTTTTGCATGGATATATTAACCTGCACTAACTGTGTATCGCCCTCAGGTACGTTTCACTTGCTAGGACTATGTATTAACCTTTTGCATGGATATATTAACCTGCACTAACTGTGTATCACCCTCAGGTACGGTTCACTTGCTAGGACTATGTATTAACCTTTTGCATGGATATATTAACCTGCACTAACTATGTATCGCCCTCAGGTACGGTTCACTTCCTAGGACTATGTATTAACCTTTTGCATGGATATATTAACCCTGCACTAACTGTGTATCGCCCTCAGGTACGGTTCATTTGCTAGGACTATGTATTAACCTTTTGCATGGATATATTAACCTGCACTAACTGTGTATCGCCCTCAGGTACGGTTCACTTGCTAGGACTATGTATTAACCTTTTGCATGGATATATTAACCTGCACTAACTGTGTATCACCCTCAGGTACGTTTCACTTGCTAGGACTATGTATTAACCTTTTGCATAGATATATTAACCTGAACTAACTGTGTATCGCCCTCGGGTACGTTTCACTTGCTATGACTATGTATTAATCATTTGCATGGATATATTAACCTCCACTAACTGTGTATCGCCCTCAGGTACGTTTCACTTGCTAGGACTATGTATTAATCTTTTGCATGGATATATTTAACTGCACTAACTGTGTATCACCCTCAGGTACGGTTTACTTGCTAGGAATATGCTAAGAATATCCATTAACCTCTTAAATGGAAGGATTAACCTGCACTAATTGTGTATCGCCCTCAGCTACGTTTCACTTGCTAGGACTATGTATTAACCTTTTGCATGGATATATTTACCCTGCACTAACTGTGTATCGCCCTCAGGTACGTTTCACTTGCTAGGACTATGTATTAACCTTTTGCATGGATATATTAACCTGCACTAACTGTGTATCGCCCTCAGGTACGGTTCACTTGCTAGGACTAAGTATTAATCATTTGCATGGATATATTAACCTGCACTAACTGTGTATCGCCCTCAGGTACGTTTCACTTGCTAGGACTATGTATTAACCTTTTGCATGGATATATTAACCTGCACTAACTGTGTATCGTCCTCAGGTACGTTTCACTTGCTAGGACTATTTATTAATCTTTTGCATGGATATATTAACCTGCACTAACTGTGTATCGCCCTCAGGTACGGTTCACTTGCTAGGACTATGTATTAACCTTTTGCATGGATATATTAACCTGCACTAACTGTGTATCGCCCTCAGGTACGTTTCACTTGCTAGGACTATGTATTAACCTTTTGCATTGATATATTAACCTGCACTAACTGTGTATCGCCCTCAGGTACGGTTCACTTGCTTGGACTATGTATTAACCTTTTGCATGGATATATTAACCTGCACTAACTGTGTATCACCCTCAGGTACGTTTCACTTGCTAGGACTATGTATTAACCTTTTGCATGGATATATTAACCTGAACTAACTGTGTATCGCCCTCGGGTACGTTTCACTTGCTATGACTATGTATTAATCATTTGCATGGATATATTAACCTCCACTAACTGTGTATCGCCCTCAGGTACGTTTCACTTGCTAGGACTATGTATTAATATTTTGCATGGATATATTAACCTGCACTAACTGTGTATCGCCCTCAGGTACGGTTCACTTGCTAGGACTATGTATTAACCTTTTGCATGGATATATTAACCTGCACTAACTGTGTATCGCCCTCAGGTACGTTTCACTTGCTAGGACTATGTATTAACCTTTTGCATGGATATATTAACCTGCACTAACTGTGTATCACCCTCAGGTACGGTTCACTTGCTAGGACTATGTATTAACCTTTTGCATGGATATATTAACCTGCACTAACTATGTATCGCCCTCAGGTACGGTTCACTTGCTAGGACTATGTATTAACCTTTTGCATGGATATATTAACCCTGCACTAACTGTGTATCGCCCTCAGGTACGGTTCATTTGCTAGGACTATGTATTAACCTTTTGCATGGATATATTAACCTGCACTAACTGTGTATCGCCCTCAGGTACGGTTCACTTGCTAGGACTATGTATTAACCTTTTGCATGGATATATTAACCTGCACTAACTGTGTATCACCCTCAGGTACGTTTCACTTGCTAGGACTATGTATTAACCTTTTGCATGGATATATTAACCTGAACTAACTGTGTATCGCCCTCGGGTACGTTTCACTTGCTATGACTATGTATTAATCATTTGCATGGATATATTAACCTCCACTAACTGTGGATCGCCCTCAGGTACGTTTCACTTGCTAGGACTATGTATTAATCTTTTGCATGGATATATTTAACTGCACTAACTGTGTATCACCCTCAGGTACGGTTTACTTGCTAGGAATATGCTAAGAATATCCATTAACCTCTTGAATGGAAGGATTAACCTGCACTAATTGTGTATCGCCCTCAGCTACGTTTCACTTGCTAGGACTATGTATTAACCTTTTGCATGGATATATTAACCCTGCACTAACTGTGTATCGCCCTCAGGTACGTTTCACTTGCTAGGACTATGTATTAACCTTTTGCATGGATATATTAACCTGCACTAACTGTGTATCGCCCTCAGGTACGGTTCACTTGCTAGGACTAAGTATTAATTATTTGCATGGATATATTAACCTGCACTAACTGTGTATCGCCCTCAGGTACGTTTCACTTGCTAGGACTATGTATTAACCTTTTGCATGGATATATTAACCTGCACTAACTGTGTATCGTCCTCAGGTACGTTTCACTTGCTAGGACTATGTATTAATCTTTTGCATGGATATATTAACCTGCACTAACTGTGTATCGCCCTCAGGTACGGTTCACTTGCTAGGACTATGTATTAACCTTTTGCATGGATATATTAACCTGCACTAACTGTGTATCGCCCTCAGGTACGTTTCATTTGCTAGGACTATGTATTAACCTTTTGCATTGATATATTAACCTGCACTAACTGTGTATCGCCCTCAGGTACGGTTCACTTGCTTGGACTATGTATTAACCTTTTATATGGATATAATAACCTGCACTAACTGTGTATCGCCCTCAGGTACGGTTCACTTGCTAGGACTATGTATTAACCTTTTGCATGGATATATTAACCCTGCACTAACTGTGTATCGCCCTCAGGTACGGTTCACTTGCTAGGACTATGTATTAACCTTTTGCATGGACATATTAACCTGCACTAACTGTGTATCGCCCTCAGGTACGGTTCACTTGCTAGGACTATGTATTAACCTTTTGCATGGATATATTAACCTGCACTAACTGTGTATCGCCCTCAGGTACGTTTCACTTGCTAGGACTATGTATTAATCTTTTGCATGGATATATTAACCTGCACTAAATGTGTACCGCCCTCAGGTACGGTTCACATGCTAGGACTATGTATTAACCTTTTGCATGGATATATTAACCTGCACTAACTATGTATCGCCCTCAGATACGTTTCACTTGCTAGGACTATGTATTAATCTTTTGCATGGATATATTAACCTGCACTAACTGTGTATCGCCCTCAGGTATGTTTCACTTGCTAGGACTATGTATTAATCTTTTGCATGGATATATTAACCTGCACTAACTGTGTATCGCCCTCAGGTACGGTTCACTTGCTAGGACTATGTATTAACCTTTTGCATAGATATATTTACCTGCACTAACTGTGTATCGCCCTCAGGTACGGTGCACTTGCTAGGACTATGTATTAACCTTTTGCATGGATATATTAACCCTGCACTAACTGTGTATCGCCCTCAGGTACGTTTCACTTGCTAGGACTATGTATTAACCTTTTGCATGGATATATTAACCTGCACTAACTGTGTATCGCCCTCAGATACGTTTCACTTGCTAGGACAATGTATTAATCTTTTGCATGGATATATTAACCTGCACTAACTGTGTATTGCCCTCAGGTACGTTTCACTTCCTAGGACTATGTATTAACCTTTTGCATGGATATATTAACCTGCACTAACTGTGTATCGCCCTCAGGTACGGTTCACTTGCTAGGACTATGTATTAACCTTTTGCATGGATATATTAACCTGCACTAACTGTGTATCGCCCTCAGGTACGTTTCACTTGCTAGGACTATGTATTAACTTTTGCATAGATATATTAACCTGCACTAACTGTGTATCGCCCTCAGATACGTTTCACTTGCTAGGACTATGTATTAACCTTTTGCATGGATATATTAACCTGCACTAACTGTGTATCGCCCTCAGATACGTTTCACTTGCTAGGACTATGTATTAACCTTTTGCATGGATATATTAACCTGCACTAACTGTGTATCGCCCTCAGATACGTTTCACTTGCTAGGACTATGTATTAACCTTTTGCATGGATATATTAACCTGCACTAACTGTGTATCATCCTCAGGTACGTTTCACTTGCTAGGACTATATATTAATCTTTTGCATCGATATATTAACCTGCATTAACTGTGTATCGCCCTCAGGTACGTTTCACTTGCTAGGACTATGTATTAACCTTTTGCATGGATATATTAACCTGCACTAACTGTGTATCGCCCTCAGGTACGGTTCACTTGCTAGGACTATGTATTAACCTTTTGCATGGATATATTAACCCTGCACTTACTGTGTATCGCCCTCAGGTACGGTTCACTTGCTAGGACTATGTATTAACCTTTTGCATGGATATATTAACCTGCACTAACTGTGTATCGCCCTCAGGTACGTTTCACTTGCTATGACTATGTATTAATAATTTGCATGGATATATTAACCTCCACTAACTGTGTATCGCCCTCAGGTACGTTTCAATTGCTAGGACTATATATTAATCTTTTGCATGGATATATTAACCTCCACTAACTGTGTATCGCCCTCAGGTACGTTTCACTTGCTAGGACTATGTATTAATCTTTTGCATGGATATATTAACCTGCACTAACTGTGTATCGCCCTCAGGTACGGTTCACATGCTAGGACTATGTATTAACCTTTTGCATGGATATATTAACCTGCACTAACTATGTATCGCCCTCAGATACGTTTCACTTGCTAGGACTATGTATTAATCTTTTGCATGGATATATTAACCTGCACTAACTGTGTATCGCCCTCAGGTATGTTTCACTTGCTAGGACTATGTATTAATCTTTTGCATGGATATATTAACCTGCACTAACTGTGTATCGCCCTCAGGTACGGTTCACTTGCTAGGACTATGTATTAACCTTTTGCATAGATATATTAACCTGCACTAACTGTGTATCGCCCTCAGGTACGGTTCACTTGCTTGGACTATGTATTAACCTTTTGCATGGATATATTAACCCTGCACTAACTGTGTATCGCCCTCAGGTACGTTTCACTTGCTAGGACTATGTATTAACCTTTTGCATGGATATATTAACCTGCACTAACTGTGTATCGCCCTCAGGTACGGTTCACTTGCTAGGACTATGTATTAACCTTTTGCATGAATATATTAACCTGCTATAACTGTGTATCGCCCTCAGGTACGTTTCACTTGCTAGGACTATGTATTAACCTTTTGCATGGATATATTAACCTGCACTAACTGTGTATCGCCCTCAGATACGTTTCACTTGCTAGGACAATGAATTAATCTTTTGCATGGATATATTAACCTGCACTAACTGTGTATCGCCCTCAGGTACGTTTCACTTGCTAGGACTATGTATTAACCTTTTGCATGGATATATTAACCTGCACTAACTGTGTATCGCCCTCAGGTACGGTTCACTTGCTAGGACTATGTATTAACCTTTTGCATGGATATATTAACCTGCACTAACTGTGTATCGCCCTCAGGTACGTTTCACTTGCTAGGACTATGTATTAACATTTTGCATAGATATATTAACCTGCACTAACTGTGTATCGCCCTCAGATACGTTTCACTTGCTAGGACTATGTATTAACCTTTTCCATGGATATATTAACCTGCACTAACTGTGTATCGCCCTCAGATACGTTTCACTTGCTAGGACTATGTATTAACCTTTTGCATGGATATATTAACCTGCACTAACTGTGTATCGCCCTCAGATACGTTTCACTTGCTAGGACTATGTATTAACCTTTTGCATGGATATATTAACCTGCACTAACTGTGTATCGTCCTCAGGTACGTTTCACTTGCTAGGACTATGTATTAATCTTTTGCATCGATATATTAACATGCACTAACTGTGTATCGCCCTCAGGTACGTTTCACTTGCTAGGACTATGTATTAACCTTTTGCATGGATATATTAACCTGCACTAACTGTGTTCGCCCTCAGGTACAGTTCACTTGCTAGGACTAAGTATTAACCTTTTGCATGGATATATTAACCTGCACTAACTATGTATCGCCCTCAGGTACTGTTCACTTGCTAGGACTATGTATTATCCTTTTGCATGGATATATTAACCTGCACTAACTGTGTATCGCCCTCAGGTACGGTTCATTTGCTAGGACTATGTATTAACCTTTTGCATGGATATATTAACCTGCACTAACTGTGTATCGCCCTCAGGTACGTTTCACTTGCTAGGACTATGTTATAACCTTTTGCATGGATATATTAACGTGCACTAACTGTGTATCGCCCTCAGGTACGTTTCACTTCCTAGGACTATGTATTAACCTTTTGCATGGATATATTAACCTGCACTAACTGTGTATCGCCCTCAGGTACGGTTCACTTGCTAGGACTATGTATTAACCTTTTGCATGGATATATTAACCTGCACTAACTGTGTATCGCCCTCAGGTACGTTTCACTTGCTAGGACTATGTATTAACCTTTTGCATAGATTTATTAACCTGCACTAACTGTGTATCGCCCTCAGATACGTTTCACTTGCTAGGACTATGTATTAACCTTTTCCATGGATATATTAACATGCACTAACTGTGTATCGCCCTCAGATACGTTTAACTTGCTAGGACTATGTATTAACCTTTTGCATGGATATATTAACCTGCACTAACTGTGTATCGCCCTCAGATACGTTTCACTTGCTAGGACTATGTATTAACCTTTTGCATGGATATATTAACCTGCACTAACTGTGTATCGTCCTCAGGTACGTTTCACTTGCTAGGACTATGTATTAATCTTTTGCATGGATATATTAACCTGCACTAACTGTGTATCGCCCTCAGGTACGGTTCACTTGCTAGGACTATGTATTAACCTTTTGCATAGATATATTAACCTGCACTAACTGTGTATCGCCCTCAGGTACGGTTCACTTGCTAGGACTATGTATTAACCTTTTGCATGGATATATTAACCCTGCCCTAACTGTGTATCGCCCTCAGGTACGGTTCACTTGCTAGGACTATGTATTAACCTTTTGCATAGATATATTTACCTGCACTAACTGTGTATCGCCCTCAGGTACGGTGCACTTGCTAGGACTATGTATTAACCTTTTGCATGGATATATTAACCCTGCACTAACTGTGTATCGCCCTCAGGTACGTTTCACTTGCTAGGACTATGTATTAACCTTTTGCATGGATATATTAACCTGCACTAACTGTGTATCGCCCTCAGATACGTTTCACTTGCTAGGACAATGTATTAATCTTTTGCATGGATATATTAACCTGCACTAACTGTGTATCGCCCTCAGGTACGTTTCACTTCCTAGGACTATGTATTAACCTTTTGCATGGATTTATTAACCTGCACTAACTGTGTATCGCCCTCAGGTACGGTTCACTTGCTAGGACTATGTATTAACCTTTTGCATGGATATATTAACCTGCACTAACTGTGTATCGCCCTCAGGTACGTTTCACTTGCTAGGACTATGTATTAACTTTTGCATAGATATATTAACCTGCACTAACTGTGTATCGCCCTCAGATACGTTTCACTTGCAAGGACTATGTATTAACCTTTTGCATGGATATATTAACCTGCACTAACTGTGTATCGCCCTCAGATACGTTTCACTTGCTAGGACTATGTATTAACCTTTTGCATGGATATATTAACCTGCACTATCTGTGTATCGCCCTCAGATACGTTTCACTTGCTAGGACTATGTATTAACCTTTTGCATGGATATATTAACCTGCACTAACTGTGTATCACCCTCAGGTACGTTTCACTTGCTAGGACTATATATTAATCTTTTGCATCGATATATTAACCTGCACTAACTGTGTATCGCCCTCAGGTACGTTTCACTTGCTAGGACTATGTATTAACCTTTTGCATGGATATATTAACCTGCACTAACTGTGTATCGCTCTCAGGTACGGTTCACTTGCTAGGACTATGTATTAACCTTTTGCATGGATATATTAACCCTGCACTTACTGTTATCGCCCTCAGGTACGGTTCACTTGCTAGGACTATGTATTAACCTTTTGCATGGATATATTAACCTGCACTAACTGTGTATCGCTCTCAGGTACGTTTCACTTGCTATGACTATGTATTAATAATTTGCATGGATATATTAACCTCCACTAACTGTGTATCGCCCTCAGGTACGTTTCACTTGCTAGGACTATATATTAATCTTTTGCATGGATATATTAACCTCCACTAACTGTGTATCGCCCTCAGGTACGTTTCACTTGCTAGGACTATGTATTAATCTTTTGCATGGATATATTAACCTGCACTAACTGTGTATCGCCCTCAGGTACGGTTCACATGCTAGGACTATGTATTAACCTTTTGCATGGATATATTAACCTGCACTAACTATGTATCGCCCTCAGATACGTTTCACTTGCTAGGACTATGTATTAATCTTTTGCATGGATATATTAACCTGCACTAACTGTGTATCGCCCTCAGATACGTTTCACTTGCTAGGACTATGCATTAACCTTTTGCTTGGATATATTAACCTGCACTAACTGTGTATCATCCTCAGGTACGTTTCACTTGCTAGGACTATATATTAATCTTTTGCATCGATATATTAACCTGCACTAACTGTGTATCGCCCTCAGGTACGTTTCACTTGCTAGGACTATGTATTAACCTTTTGCATGGATATATTAACCTGCACTAACTGTGTATCGCCCTCAGGTACGGTTCACTTGCTAGGACTATGTATTAACCTTTTGCATGGATATATTAACCCTGCACTTACTGTGTATCGCCCTCAGGTACGGTTCACTTGCTAGGACTATGTATTAACCTTTTGCATGGATATATTAACCTGCACTAACTGTGTATCGCCCTCAGGTACGTTTCACTTGCTATGACTATGTATTAATAATTTGCATGGATATATTAACCTCCACTAACTGTGTATCGCCCTCAGGTACGTTTCACTTGCTAGGACTATATATTAATCTTTTGCATGGATATATTAACCTCCACTAACTGTGTATCGCCCTCAGGTACGTTTCACTTGCTAGGACTATGTATTAATCTTTTGCATGGATATATTAACCTGCACTAACTGTGTATCGCCCTCAGGTACGGTTCACATGCTAGGACTATGTATTAACCTTTTGCATGGATATATTAACCTGCACTAACTATGTATCGCCCTCAGATACGTTTCACTTGCTAGGACTATGTATTAATCTTTTGCATGGATATATTAACCTGCACTAACTGTGTATCGCCCTCAGGTATGTTTCACTTGCTAGGACTATGTATTAATCTTTTGCATGGATATATTAACCTGCACTAACTGTGTATCGCCCTCAGGTACGGTTCACTTGCTAGGACTATGTATTAACCTTTTGCATGAATATATTAACCTGCACTAACTGTGTATCGCCCTCAGGTACGTTTCACTTGCTAGGACTATGTATTAACCTTTTGCATGGATATATTAACCTGCACTAACTGTGTATCGCCCTCAGATACGTTTCACTTGCTAGGACAATGTATTAATCTTTTGCATGGATATATTAACCTGCACTAACTGTGTATCACCCTCAGGTACGTTTCACTTCCTAGGACTATGTATTAACCTTTTGCATGGATATATTAACCTGCACTAACTGTGTATCGCCCTCAGGTACGGTTCACTTGCTAGGACTATGTATTAACCTTTTGCATGGATATATTAACCTGCACTAACTGTGTATCGCCCTCAGATACGTTTCACTTGCTAGGACTATGTATTAACCTTTTGCATGGATATATTAACCTGCACTAACTGTGTATCGTCCTCAGGTACGTTTCACTTGCTAGGACTATGTATTAATCTTTTGCATCGATATATTAACCTGCACTAACTGTGTATCGCCCTCAGGTACGTTTCACTTGCTAGGACTATGTATTAACCTTTTGCATGGATATATTAACCTGCACTAACTGTGTTCGCCCTCAGGTACAGTTCACTTGCTAGGACTAAGTATTAACCTTTTGCATGGATATATTAACCTGCACTAACTATGTATCGCCCTCAGGTACTGTTCACTTGCTAGGACTATGTATTAACCTTTTGCATGGATATATTAACCTGCACTAACTGTGTATCGCCCTCAGGTACGGTTCACTTGCTAGGACTATGTATTAACCTTTTGCATGGATATATTAACCTGCACTAACTGTGTATCGCCCTCAGGTATGTTTCACTTGCTAGGACTATGTTATAACCTTTTGCATGGATATATTAACGTGCACTAACTGTGTATCGCCCTCAGGTACGTTTCACTTCCTAGGACTATGTATTAACCTTTTGCATGGATATATTAACCTGCACTAACTGTGTTTCGCCCTCAGGTACGGTTCACTTGCTAGGACTATGTATTAACCTTTTGCATGGATATATTAACCTGCAGTAACTGTGTATCGCCCTCAGGTACGTTTCACTTGCTAGGACTATGTATTAACCTTTTGCATAGATATATTAACCTGCACTAACTGTGTATCGCCCTCAGATACGTTTCACTTGCTAGGACTATGTATTAACCTTTTCCATGGATATATTATCATGCACTAACTGTGTATTGCCCTCAGATACGTTTCACTTGCTAGGACTATGTATTAACCTTTTGCATGGATATATTAACCTGCACTAACTGTGTATCGCCCTCAGATACGTTTCACTTGCTAGGACTATGTATTAACCTTTTGCATGGATATATTAACCTGCACTAACTGTGTATCGTCCTCAGGTACGTTTCACTTGCTAGGACTATGTATTAATCTTTTGCATGGATATATTAACCTGCACTAACTGTGTATCGCCCTCAGGTACGGTTCACTTGCTAGGACTATGTATTAACCTTTTGAATAGATATATTTACCTGCACTAACTGTGTATCGCCCTCAGGTACGGTGCACTTGCTAGGACTATGTAATAACCTTTTGCATGGATATATTAACCCTGCACTAACTGTGTATCGCCCTCAGGTACGTTTCACTTGCTAGGACTATGTATTAACCTTTTGCATGGATATATTAACTTGCACTAACTGTGTATCGCCCTCAGGTACGGTTCACTTGCTAGGACTATGTATTAACCTTTTGCATGGATATATTAACCCTGCACTTACTGTGTATCGCCCTCAGGTACGGTTCACTTGCTAGGACTATGTATTAACCTTTTGCATGGATATATTAACCTGCACTAACTGTGTATCGCCCTCAGGTACGTTTCACTTGCTATGACTATGTATTAATAATTTGCATGGATATATTAACCTCCACTAACTGTGTATCGCCCTCAGGTACGTTTCACTTGCTAGGACTATGTATTAACCTTTTGCATGGATATATTAACCTGCACTAACTGTGTATCATCCTCAGGTACGTTTCACTTGCTAGGACTATGTATTAACCTTTTGCATAGATATATTAACCTGCACTAACTGTGTATCGCCCTCAGATACGTTTCACTTGCTAGGACTATGTATTAACCTTTTCCATGGATATATTAACATGCACTAACTGTGTATCGCCCTCAGATACGTTTAACTTGCTAGGACTATGTATTAACCTTTTGCATGGATATATTAACCTGCACTAACTGTGTATCGCCCTCAGATACGTTTCACTTGCTAGGACTATGTATTAACCTTTTGCATGGATATATTAACCTGCACTAACTGTGTATCGTCCTCAGGTACGTTTCACTTGCTAGGACTATGTATTAATCTTTTGCATGGATATATTAACCTGCACTAACTGTGTATCGCCCTCAGGTACGGTTCACTTGCTAGGACTATGTATTAACCTTTTGCATAGATATATTAACCTGCACTAACTGTGTATCGCCCTCAGGTACGGTTCACTTGCTAGGACTATGTATTAACCTTTTGCATGGATATATTAACCCTGCCCTAACTGTGTATCGCCCTCAGGTACGGTTCACTTGCTAGGACTATGTATTAACCTTTTGCATAGATATATTTACCTGCACTAACTGTGTATCGCCCTCAGGTACGGTGCACTTGCTAGGACTATGTATTAACCTTTTGCATGGATATATTAACCCTGCACTAACTGTGTATCGCCCTCAGGTACGTTTCACTTGCTAGGACTATGTATTAACCTTTTGCATGGATATATTAACCTGCACTAACTGTGTATCGCCCTCAGATACGTTTCACTTGCTAGGACAATGTATTAATCTTTTGCATGGATATATTAACCTGCACTAACTGTGTATCGCCCTCAGGTACGTTTCACTTCCTAGGACTATGTATTAACCTTTTGCATGGATTTATTAACCTGCACTAACTGTGTATCGCCCTCAGGTACGGTTCACTTGCTAGGACTATGTATTAACCTTTTGGATGGATATATTAACCTGCACTAACTGTGTATTGCCCTCAGGTACGTTTCACTTGCTAGGACTATGTATTAACTTTTGCATAGATATATTAACCTGCACTAACTGTGTATCGCCCTCAGATACGTTTCACTTGCAAGGACTATGTATTAACCTTTTGCATGGATATATTAACCTGCACTAACTGTGTATCGCCCTCAGATACGTTTCACTTGCTAGGACTATGTATTAACCTTTTGCATGGATATATTAACCTGCACTATCTGTGTATCGCCCTCAGATACGTTTCACTTGCTAGGACTATGTATTAACCTTTTGCATGGATATATTAACCTGCACTAACTGTGTATCATCCTCAGGTACGTTTCACTTGCTAGGACTATATATTAATCTTTTGCATCGATATATTAACCTGCACTAACTGTGTATCGCCCTCAGGTACGTTTCACTTGCTAGGACTATGTATTAACCTTTTGCATGGATATATTAACCTGCACTAACTGTGTATCGCTCTCAGGTACGGTTCACTTGCTAGGACTATGTATTAACCTTTTGCATGGATATATTAACCCTGCACTTACTGTGTATCGCCCTCAGGTACGGTTCACTTGCTAGGACTATGTATTAACCTTTTGCATGGATATATTAACCTGCACTAACTGTGTATCGCTCTCAGGTACGTTTCACTTGCTATGACTATGTATTAATAATTTGCATGGATATATTAACCTCCACTAACTGTGTATCGCCCTCAGGTACGTTTCACTTGCTAGGACTATGTATTAATCTTTTGCATGGATATATTAACCTGCACTAACTGTGTATCGCCCTCAGGTACGGTTCACATGCTAGGACTATGTATTAACCTTTTGCATGGATATATTAACCTGCACTAACTATGTATCGCCCTCAGATACGTTTCACTTGCTAGGACTATGTATTAATCTTTTGCATGGATATATTAACCTGCACTAACTGTGTATCGCCCTCAGATACGTTTCACTTGCTAGGACTATGTATTAACCTTTTGCTTGGATATATTAACCTGCACTAACTGTGTATCATCCTCAGGTACGTTTCACTTGCTAGGACTATATATTAATCTTTTGCATCGATATATTAACCTGCACTAACTGTGTATCGCCCTCAGGTACGTTTCACTTGCTAGGACTATGTATTAACCTTTTGCATGGATATATTAACCTGCACTAACTGTGTATCGCCCTCAGGTACGGTTCACTTGCTAGGACTATGTATTAACCTTTTGCATGGATATATTAACCCTGCACTTACTGTGTATCGCCCTCAGGTACGGTTCACTTGCTAGGACTATGTATTAACCTTTTGCATGGATATATTAACCTGCACTAACTGTGTATCGCCCTCAGGTACGTTTCACTTGCTATGACTATGTATTAATAATTTGCATGGATATATAAACCTCCACTAACTGTGTATCGCCCTCAGGTACGTTTCACTTGCTAGGACTATATATTAATCTTTTGCATGGATATATTAACCTCCACTAACTGTGTATCGCCCTCAGGTACGTTTCACTTGCTAGGACTATGTATTAATCTTTTGCATGGATATATTAACCTGCACTAACTGTGTATCGCCCTCAGGTACGGTTCACATGCTAGGACTATGTATTAACCTTTTGCATGGATATATTAACCTGCACTAACTATGTATCGCCCTCAGATACGTTTCACTTGCTAGGACTATGTATTAATCTTTTGCATGGATATATTAACCTGCACTAACTGTGTATCGCCCTCAGGTATGTTTCACTTGCTAGGACTATGTATTAATCTTTTGCATGGATATATTAACCTGCACTAACTGTGTATCGCCCTCAGGTACGGTTCACTTGCTAGGACTATGTATTAACCTTTTGCATAGATATATTAACCTGCACTAACTGTGTATCGCCCTCAGGTACGGTTCACTTGCTAGGACTATGTATTAACCTTTTGCATGGATATATTAACCCTGCACTAACTGTGTATCGCCCTCAGGTACGTTTCATTTGCTAGGACTATGTATTAACCTTTTGCATGGATATATTAACCTGCACTAACTGTGTATCGCCCTCAGATACGTTTCACTTGCTAGGACTATGTATTAACCTTTTGCATGGATATATTAACCTGTACTAACTGTGTATCGTCCTCAGGTACGTTTCACTTGCTAGGACTATGTATTAATCTTTTGCATCGATATATTAACCTGCACTAACTGTGTATCGCCCTCAGGTACGTTTCACTTGCTAGGACTATGTATTAACCTTTTGCATGGATATATTAACCTGCACTAACTGTGTTCGCCCTCAGGTACAGTTCACTTGCTAGGACTAAGTATTAACCTTTTGCATGGATATATTAACCTGCACTAACTATGTATCGCCCTCAGGTACTGTTCACTTGCTAGGACTATGTATTAACCTTTTGCATGGATATATTAACCTGCACTAACTGTGTATCGCCCTCAGGTACGGTTCACTTGCTAGGACTATGTATTAACCTTTTGCATGGATATATTAACCTGCACTAACTGTGTATCGCCCTCAGGTACGTTTCACTTGCTAGGACTATGTTATAACCTTTTGCATGGATATATTAACGTGCACTAACTGTGTATCGACCCTCAGGTACGTTTCACTTCCTAGGACTATGTATTAACCTTTTGCATGGATATATTAACCTGCACTAACTGTGTATCGCCCTCAGGTACGGTTCACTTGCTAGGACTATGTATTAACCTTTTGCATGGATATATTAACCTGCAGTAACTGTGTATCGCCCTCAGGTACGTTTCACTTGCTAGGACTATGTATTAACCTTTTGCATAGATATATTAACCTGCACTAACTGTGTATCGCCCTCAGATACGTTTCACTTGCTAGGACTATGTATTAACCTTTTCCATGGATATATTAACATGCACTAACTGTGTATCGCCCTCAGATACGTTTCACTTGCTAGGACTATGTATTAACCTTTTGCATGGATATATTAACCTGCACTAACTGTGTATCGCCCTCAGATACGTTTCACTTGCTAGGACTATGTATTAACCTTTTGCATGGATATATTAACCTGCACTAACTGTGTATCGTCCTCAGGTACGTTTCACTTGCTAGGACTATGTATTAATCTTTTGCATGGATATATTAACCTGCACTAACTGTGTATCGCCCTCAGGTACGGTTCACTTGCTAGGACTATGTATTAACCTTTTGCATAGATATATTTACCTGCACTAACTGTGTATCGCCCTCAGGTACGGTGCACTTGCTAGGACTATGTAATAACCTTTTGCATGGATATATTAACCCTGCACTAACTGTGTATCGCCCTCAGGTACGTTTCACTTGCTAGGACTATGTATTAACCTTTTGCATGGATATATTAACCTGCACTAACTGTGTATCGTCCTCAGGTACGTTTCACTTGCTAGGACTATGTATTAATCTTTTGCATGGATATATTAACCTGCACTAACTGTGTATCGCCCTCAGGTACGGTTCACTTGCTAGGACTATGTATTAACCTTTTGCATAGATATATTTACCTGCACTAACTGTGTATCGCCCTCAGGTACGGTGCACTTGCTAGGACTATGTAATAACCTTTTGCATGGATATATTAACCCTGCACTAACTGTGTATCGCCCTCAGGTACGTTTCACTTGCTAGGACTATGTATTAACCTTTTGCATGGATATATTAACCTGCACTAACTGTGTATCGCCCTCAGGTACGGTTCACTTGCTAGGACTATGTATTAACCTTTTGCATGGATATATTAACCCTGCACTTACTGTGTATCGCCCTCAGGTACGGTTCACTTGCTAGGACTATGTATTAACCTTTTGCATGGATATATTAACCTGCACTAACTGTGTATCGCCCTCAGGTACGTTTCACTTGCTATGACTATGTATTAATAATTTGCATGGATATATTAACCTCCACTAACTGTGTATCGCCCTCAGGTACGTTTCACTTGCTAGGACTATGTATTAACCTTTTGCATGGATATATTAACCTGCACTAACTGTGTATCATCCTCAGGTACGTTTCACTTGCTAGGACTATGTATTAACCTTTTGCATAGATATATTAACCTGCACTAACTGTGTATCGCCCTCAGATACGTTTCACTTGCTAGGACTATGTATTAACCTTTTCCATGGATATATTAACATGCACTAACTGTGTATCGCCCTCAGATACGTTTAACTTGCTAGGACTATGTATTAACCTTTTGCATGGATATATTAACCTGCACTAACTGTGTATCGCCCTCAGATACGTTTCACTTGCTAGGACTATGTATTAACCTTTTGCATGGATATATTAACCTGCACTAACTGTGTATCGTCCTCAGGTACGTTTCACTTGCTAGGACTATGTATTAATCTTTTGCATGGATATATTAACCTGCACTAACTGTGTATCGCCCTCAGGTACGGTTCACTTGCTAGGACTATGTATTAACCTTTTGCATAGATATATTAACCTGCACTAACTGTGTATCGCCCTCAGGTACGGTTCACTTGCTAGGACTATGTATTAACCTTTTGCATGGATATATTAACCCTGCCCTAACTGTGTATCGCCCTCAGGTACGGTTCACTTGCTAGGACTATGTATTAACCTTTTGCATAGATATATTTACCTGCACTAACTGTGTATCGCCCTCAGGTACGGTGCACTTGCTAGGACTATGTATTAACCTTTTGCATGGATATATTAACCCTGCACTAACTGTGTATCGCCCTCAGGTACGTTTCACTTGCTAGGACTATGTATTAACCTTTTGCATGGATATATTAACCTGCACTAACTGTGTATCACCCTCAGATACGTTTCACTTGCTAGGACAATGTATTAATCTTTTGCATGGATATATTAACCTGCACTAACTGTGTATCGCCCTCAGGTACGTTTCACTTCCTAGGACTATGTATTAACCTTTTGCATGGATTTATTAACCTGCACTAACTGTGTATCGCCCTCAGGTACGGTTCACTTGCTAGGACTATGTATTAACCTTTTGCATGGATATATTAACCTGCACTAACTGTGTATCGCCCTCAGGTACGTTTCACTTGCTAGGACTATGTATTAACTTTTGCATAGATATATTAACCTGCACTAACTGTGTATCGCCCTCAGATACGTTTCACTTGCAAGGACTATGTATTAACCTTTTGCATGGATATATTAACCTGCACTAACTGTGTATCGCCCTCAGATACGTTTCACTTGCTAGGACTATGTATTAACCTTTTGCATGGATATATTAACCTGCACTATCTGTGTATCGCCCTCAGATACGTTTCACTTGCTAGGACTATGTATTAACCTTTTGCATGGATATATTAACCTGCACTAACTGTGTATCATCCTCAGGTACGTTTCACTTGCTAGGACTATATATTAATCTTTTGCATCGATATATTAACCTGCACTAACTGTGTATCGCCCTCAGGTACGTTTCACTTGCTAGGACTATGTATTAACCTTTTGCATGGATATATTAACCTGCACTAACTGTGTATCGCTCTCAGGTACGGTTCACTTGCTAGGACTATGTATTAACCTTTTGCATGGAAATATTAACCCTGCACTTACTGTGTATCGCCCTCAGGTACGGTTCACTTGCTAGGACTATGTATTAACCTTTTGCATGGATATATTAACCTGCACTAACTGTGTATCGCTCTCAGGTACGTTTCACTTGCTATGACTATGTATTAATAATTTGCATGGATATATTAACCTCCACTAACTGTGTATCGCCCTCAGGTACGTTTCACTTGCTAGGACTATATATTAATCTTTTGCATGGATATATTAACCTCCACTAACTGTGTATCGCCCTCAGGTACGTTTCACTTGCTAGGACTATGTATTAATCT
Organism: Allygus modestus; assembly: GCA_963675035.1. Taxonomy (NCBI): domain Eukaryota; kingdom Metazoa; phylum Arthropoda; class Insecta; order Hemiptera; family Cicadellidae; genus Allygus; species Allygus modestus. Next base: position 15,224,233 of record OY776113.1, read on the forward strand.
TTTGCATGGATATATTAACCTGCACTAACTGTGTATCGCCCTCAGGTACGGTTCACATGCTAGGACTATGTATTAACCTTTTGCATGGATATTTTAACCTGCACTAACTATGTATCGCCCTCAGATACGTTTCACTTGCTAGGACTATGTATTAATCTTTTGCATGGATATATTAACCTGCACTAACTGTGTATCGCCCTCAGATACGTTTCACTTGCTAGGACTATGTATTAACCTTTTGCTTGGATATATTAACCTGCACTAACTGTGTATCATCCTCAGGGACGTTTCACTTGCTAGGACTATATATTAATCTTTTGCATCGATATATTAACCTGCACTAACTGTGTATCGCCCTCAGGTACGTTTCACTTGCTAGGACTATGTATTAACCTTTTGCATGGATATATTAACCTGCACTAACTGTGTATCGCCCTCAGGTACGGTTCACTTGCTAGGACTATGTATTAACCTTTTGCATGGATATATTAACCCTGCACTTACTGTGTATCGCCCTCAGGTACGGTTCACTTGCTAGGACTATGTATTAACCTTTTGCATGGATATATTAACCTGCACTAACTGTGTATCGCCCTCAGGTACGTTTCACTTGCCATGACTATGTATTAATAATTTGCATGGATATATTAACCTCCACTAACTGTGTATCGCCCTCAGGTACGTTTCACTTGCTAGGACTATATATTAATCTTTTGCATGGATATATTAACCTCCACTAACTGTGTATCGCCCTCAGGTACGTTTCACTTGCTAGGACTATGTATTAATCTTTTGCATGGATATATTAACCTGCACTAACTGTGTATCGCCCTCAGGTACGGTTCACATGCTAGGACTATGTATTAACCTTTTGCATGGATATATTAACCTGCACTAACTATGTATCGCCCTCAGATACGTTTCACTTGCTAGGACTATGTATTAATCTTTTGCATGGATATATTAACCTGCACTAACTGTGTATCGCCCTCAGGTATGTTTCACTTGCTAGGACTATGTATTAATCTTTTGCATGGATATATTAACCTGCACTAACTGTGTATCGCCCTCAGGTACGGTTCACTTGCTAGGACTATGTATTAACCTTTTGCATAGATATATTAACCTGCACTAACTGTGTATCGCCCTCAGGTACGGTTCACTTGCTAGGACTAAGTATTAACCTTTTGCATGGATATATTAACCCTGCACTAACTGTGTATCGCCCTCAGGTACGTTTCATTTGCTAGGACTATGTATTAACCTTTTGCATGGATATATTAACCTGCACTAACTGTGTATCGCCCTCAGGTACGGTTCACTTGCTAGGACTATGTATTAACCTTTTGCATGAATATATTAACCTGCACTAACTGTGTATCGCCCTCAGGTACGTTTCACTTGCTAGGACTATGTATTAACCTTTTGCATGGATATATTAACCTGCACTAACTGTGTATCGCCCTCAGATACGTTTCACTTGCTAGGACAATGTATTAATCTTTTGCATGGATATATTAACCTGCACTAACTGTGTATCACCCTCAGGTACGTTTCACTTCCTAGGACTATGTATTAACCTTTTGCATGGATATATTAACCTGCACTAACTGTGTATCGCCCTCAGGTACGGTTCACTTGCTAGGACTATGTATTAACCTTTTGCATGGATATATTAACCTGCACTAACTGTGTATCGCCCTCAGATACGTTTCACTTGCTAGGACTATGTATTAACCTTTTGCATGGATATATTAACCTGCACTAACTGTGTATCGTCCTCAGGTACGTTTCACTTGCTAGGACTATGTATTAATCTTTTGCATCGATATATTAACCTGCACTAACTGTGTATCGCCCTCAGGTACGTTTCACTTGCTAGGACTATGTATTAACCTTTTGCATGGATATATTAACCTGCACTAACTGTGTTCGCCCTCAGGTACAGTTCACTTGCTAGGACTAAGTATTAACCTTTTGCATGGATATATTAACCTGAACTAACTATGTATCGCCCTCAGGTACTGTTCACTTGCTAGGACTATGTATTAACCTTTTGCATGGATATATTAACCTGCACTAACTGTGTATCGCCCTCAGGTACGGTTCACTTGCTAGGACTATGTATTAACCTTTTGCATGGATATATTAACCTGCACTAACTGTGTATCGCCCTCAGGTACGTTTCACTTGCTAGGACTATGTTATAACCTTTTGCATGGATATATTAACGTGCACTAACTGTGTATCGACCCTCAGGTACGTTTCACTTCCTAGGACTATGTATTAACCTTTTGCATGGATATATTAACCTGCACTAACTGTGTATCGCCCTCAGGTACGGTTCACTTGCTAGGACTATGTATTAACCTTTTGCATGGATATATTAACCTGCAGTAACTGTGTATCATCCTCAGGTACGTTTCACTTGCTAGGACTATATATTAATCTTTTGCATCGATATATTAACCTGCACTAACTGTGTATCGCCCTCAGGTACGTTTCACTTGCTAGGACTATGTATTAACCTTTTGCATGGATATATTAACCTGCACTAACTGTGTATCGCTCTCAGGTACGGTTCACTTGCTAGGACTATGTATTAACCTTTTGCATGGAAATATTAACCCTGCACTTACTGTGTATCGCCCTCAGGTACGGTTCACTTGCTAGGACTATGTATTAACCTTTTGCATGGATATATTAACCTGCACTAACTGTGTATCGCTCTCAGGTACGTTTCACTTGCTATGACTATGTATTAATAATTTGCATGGATATATTAACCTCCACTAACTGTGTATCGCCCTCAGGTACGTTTCACTTGCTAGGACTATATATTAATCTTTTGCATGGATATATTAACCTCCACTAACTGTGTATCGCCCTCAGGTACGTTTCACTTGCTAGGACTATGTATTAATCTTTTGCATGGATATATTAACCTGCACTAACTGTGTATCGCCCTCAGGTACGGTTCACATGCTAGGACTATGTATTAACCTTTTGCATGGATATTTTAACCTGCACTAACTATGTATCGCCCTCAGATACGTTTCACTTGCTAGGACTATGTATTAATCTTTTGCATGGATATATTAACCTGCACTAACTGTGTATCGCCCTCAGATACGTTTCACTTGCTAGGACTATGTATTAACCTTTTGCTTGGATATATTAACCTGCACTAACTGTGTATCATCCTCAGGGACGTTTCACTTGCTAGGACTATATATTAATCTTTTGCATCGATATATTAACCTGCACTAACTGTGTATCGCCCTCAGGTACGTTTCACTTGCTAGGACTATGTATTAACCTTTTGCATGGATATATTAACCTGCACTAACTGTGTATCGCCCTCAGGTACGGTTCACTTGCTAGGACTATGTATTAACCTTTTGCATGGATATATTAACCCTGCACTTACTGTGTATCGCCCTCAGGTACGGTTCACTTGCTAGGACTATGTATTAACCTTTTGCATGGATATATTAACCTGCACTAACTGTGTATCGCCCTCAGGTACGTTTCACTTGCTATGACTATGTATTAATAATTTGCATGGATATATTAACCTCCACTAACTGTGTATCGCCCTCAGGTACGTTTCACTTGCTAGGACTATATATTAATCTTTTGCATGGATATATTAACCTCCACTAACTATGTATCGCCCTCAGGTACGTTTCACTTGCTAGGACTATGTATTAATCTTTTGCATGGATATATTAACCTGCACTAACTGTGTATCGCCCTCAGGTACGGTTCACATGCTAGGACTATGTATTAACCTTTTGCATGGATATATTAACCTGCACTAACTATGTATCGCCCTCAGATACGTTTCACTTGCTAGGAATATGTATTAATCTTTTGCATGGATATATTAACCTGCACTAACTGTGTATCGCCCTCAGGTATGTTTCACTTGCTAGGACTATGTATTAATCTTTTGCATGGATATATTAACCTGCACTAACTGTGTATCGCCCTCAGGTACGGTTCACTTGCTAGGACTATGTATTAACCTTTTGCATAGATATATTAACCTGCACTAACTGTGTATCGCCCTCAGGTACGGTTCACTTGCTAGGACTATGTATTAACCTTTTGCATGGATATATTAACCCTGCACTAACTGTGTATCGCCCTCAGGTACGTTTCATTTGCTAGGACTATGTATTAACCTTTTGCATGGATATATTAACCTGCACTAACTGTGTATCGCCCTCAGGTACGGTTCACTTGCTAGGACTATGTATTAACCTTTTGCATGAATATATTAACCTGCACTAACTGTGTATCGCCCTCAGGTACGTTTCACTTGCTAGGACTATGTATTAACCTTTTGCATGGATATATTAACCTGCACTAACTGTGTATCGCCCTCAGATACGTTTCACTTGCTAGGACAATGTATTAATCTTTTGCATGGATATATTAACCTGCACTAACTGTGTATCACCCTCAGGTACGTTTCACTTCCTAGGACTATGTATTAACCTTTTGCATGGATATATTAACCTGCACTAACTGTGTATCGCCCTCAGGTACGGTTCACTTGCTAGGACTATGTATTAACCTTTTGCATGGATATATTAACCTGCACTAACTGTGTATCGCCCTCAGATACGTTTCACTTGCTAGGACTATGTATTAACCTTTTGCATGGATATATTAACCTGCACTAACTGTGTATCGTCCTCAGGTACGTTTCACTTGCTAGGACTATGTATTAATCTTTTGCATCGATATATTAACCTGCACTAACTGTGTATCGCCCTCAGGTACGTTTCACTTGCTAGGACTATGTATTAACCTTTTGCATGGATATATTAACCTGCACTAACTGTGTTCGCCCTCAGGTACAGTTCACTTGCTAGGACTAAGTATTAACCTTTTGCATGGATATATTAACCTGCACTAACTATGTATCGCCCTCAGGTACTGTTCACTTGCTAGGACTATGGATTAACCTTTTGCATGGATATATTAACCTGCACTAACTGTGTATCGCCCTCAGGTACGGTTCACTTGCTAGGACTATGTATTAACCTTTTGCATGGATATATTAACCTGCACTAACTGTGTATCGCCCTCAGGTACGTTTCACTTGCTAGGACTATGTTATAACCTTTTGCATGGATATATTAACGTGCACTAACTGTGTATCGACCCTCAGGTACGTTTCACTTCCTAGGACTATGTATTAACCTTTTGCATGGATATATTAACCTGCACTAACTGTGTATCGCCCTCAGGTACGGTTCACTTGCTAGGACTATGTATTAACCTTTTGCATGGATATATTAACCTGCACTAACTGTGTATCGCCCTCAGGTACGTTTCACTTGCTAGGACTATGTTATAACCTTTTGCATGGATATATTAACGTGCACTAACTGTGTATCGACCCTCAGGTACGTTTCACTTCCTAGGACTATGTATTAACCTTTTGCATGGATATATTAACCTGCACTAACTGTGTATCGTCCTCAGGTACGTTTCACTTGCTAGGACTATGTATTAATCTTTTGCATGGATATATTAACCTGCACTAACTGTGTATCGCCCTCAGGTACGGTTCACTTGCTAGGACTATGTATTAACCTTTTGCATAGATATATTTACCTGCACTAACTGTGTATCGCCCTCAGGTACGGTGCACTTGCTAGGACTATGTAATAACCTTTTGCATGGATATATTAACCCTGCACTAACTGTGTATCGCCCTCAGGTACGTTTCACTTGCTAGGACTATGTATTAACCTTTTGCATGGATATATTAACCTGCACTAACTGTGTATCGCCCTCAGGTACGGTTCACTTGCTAGGACTATGTATTAACCTTTTGCATGGATATATTAACCCTGCACTTACTGTGTATCGCCCTCAGGTACGGTTCACTTGCTAGGACTATGTATTAACCTTTTGCATGGATATATTAACCTGCACTAACTGTGTATCGCCCTCAGGTACGTTTCACTTGCTATGACTATGTATTAATAATTTGCATGGATATATTAACCTCCACTAACTGTGTATCGCCCTCAGGTACGTTTCACTTGCTAGGACTATATATTAATCTTTTGCATGGATATATTAACCTCCACTAACTGTGTATCGCCCTCAGGTACGTTTCACTTGCTAGGACTATGTATTAATCTTTTGCATGGATATATTAACCTGCACTAACTGTGTATCGCCCTCAGGTACGGTTCACATGCTAGGACTATGTATTAACCTTTTGCATGGATATATTAACCTGCACTAACTATGTATCGCCCTCAGATACGTTTCACTTGCTAGGACTATGTATTAATCTTTTGCATGGATATATTAACCTGCACTAACTGTGTATCGCCCTCAGGTATGTTTCACTTGCTAGGACTATGTATTAATCTTTTGCATGGATATATTAACCTGCACTAACTGTGTATCGCCCTCAGGTACGGTTCACTTGCTAGGACTATGTATTAACCTTTTCCATGGATATATTAACCTGCACTAACTGTGTATCGCCCTCAGATACGTTTCACTTGCTAGGACTATGAATTAACCTTTTGCATGGATATATTAACCTGCACTAACTGTGTATCGCCCTCAGATACGTTTCACTTGCTAGGACTATGTATTAACCTTTTGCATGGATATATTAACCTGCACTAACTGTGTATCGTCCTCAGGTACGTTTCACTTGCTAGGACTATGTATTAATCTTTTGCATCGATATATTAACCTGCACTAACTGTGTATCGCCCTCAGGTACGTTTCACTTGCTAGGACTATGTATTAACCTTTTGCATGGATATATTAACCTGCACTAACTGTGTTCGCCCTCAGGTACAGTTCACTTGCTAGGACTAAGTATTAACCTTTTGCATGGATATATTAACCTGCACTAACTATGTATCGCCCTCAGGTACTGTTCACTTGCTAGGACTATGTTATAACCTTTTGCATGGATATATTAACGTGCACTAACTGTGTATCGCCCTCAGGTACGTTTCACTTCCTAGGACTATGTATTAACCTTTTGCATGGATATATTAACCTGCACTAACTGTGTATCGCCCTCAGGTACGGTTCACTTGCTAGGACTATGTATTAACCTTTTGCATGGATATATTAACCTGCAGTAACTGTGTATCGCCCTCAGGTACGTTTCACTTGCTGGGACTATGTATTAACCTTTTGCATAGATATATTAACCTGCACTAACTGTGTATCGCCCTCAGATACGTTTCACTTGCTAGGACTATGTATTAACCTTTTCCATGGATATATTAACATGCACTAACTGTGTAACGCCCTCAGATACGTTTCACTTGCTAGGACTATGTATTAACCTTTTGCATGGATATATTAACCTGCACTAACTGTGTATCGCCCTCAGATACGTTTCACTTGCTAGGACTATGTATTAACCTTTTGCATGGATATATTAACCTGCACTAACTGTGTATCGTCCTCAGGTACGTTTCACTTGCTAGGACTATGTATTAATCTTTTGCATGGATATATTAACCTGCACTAACTGTGTATCGCCCTCAGGTACGGTTCACTTGCTAGGACTATGTATTAACCTTTTGCATAGATATATTAACCTGCACTAACTGTGTATCGCCCTCAGGTACGGTTCACTTGCTAGGACTATGTATTAACCTTTTGCATGGATATATTAACCCTGCACTAACTGTGTATCGCCCTCAGGTACGGTTCACTTGCTAGGACTATGTATTAACCTTTTGCATAGATATATTTACCTGCACTAACTGTGTATCGCCCTCAGGTACGGTGCACTTGCTAGGACTATGTATTAACCTTTTGCATGGATATATTAACCCTGCACTAACTGTGTATCGCCCTCAGGTACGTTTCACTTGCTAGGACTATGTATTAACCTTTTGCATGGATATATTAACCTGCACTAACTGTGTATCGCCCTCAGATACGTTTCACTTGCTTGGACAATGTATTAATCTTTTGCATGGATATATTAACCTGCACTAACTGTGTATCGCCCTCAGGTACGTTTCACTTCCTAGGACTATGTATTAACCTTTTGCATGGATTTATTAACCTGCACTAACTGTGTATCGCCCTCAGGTACGGTTCACTTGCTAGGACTATGTATTAACCTTTTGCATGGATATATTAACCTGCACTAACTGTGTATCGCCCTCAGGTACGTTTCACTTGCTAGGACTATGTATTAACTTTTGCATAGATATATTAACCTGCACTAACTGTGTATCGCCCTCAGATACGTTTCACTTGCTAGGACTATGTTTTAACCTTTTGCATGGATATATTAACCTGCACTAACTGTGTATCGCCCTCAGATACGTTTCACTTGCTAGGACTATGTATTAACCTTTTGCATGGATATATTAACCTGCACTATCTGTGTATCGCCCTCAGATACGTTTCACTTGCTAGGACTATGTATTAACCTTTTGCATGGATATATTAACCTGCACTAACTGTGTATCATCCTCAGGTACGTTTCACTTGCTAGGACTATATATTAATCTTTTGCATCGATATATTAACCTGCACTAACTGTGTATCGCCCTCAGGTACGTTTCACTTGCTAGGACTATGTATTAACCTTTTGCATGGATATATTAACCTGCACTAACTGTGTATCGCTCTCAGGTACGGTTCACTTGCTAGGACTATGTATTAACCTTTTGCATGGATATATTAACCCTGCACTTACTGTGTATCGCCCTCAGGTACGGTTCACTTGCTAGGACTATGTATTAACCTTTTGCATGGATATATTAACCTGCACTAACTGTGTATCGCCCTCAGGTACGTTTCACTTGCTATGACTATGTATTAATAATTTGCATGGATATATTAACCTCCACTAACTGTGTATCGCCCTCAGGTACGTTTCACTTGCTAGGACTATATATTAATCTTTTGCATGGATATATTAACCTCCACTAACTGTGTATCGCCCTCAGGTACGTTTCACTTCCTAGGACTATGTATTAACCTTTTGCATGGATATATTAACCTGCACTAACTGTGTATCGCCCTCAGGTACGGTTCACTTGCTAGGACTATGTATTAACCTTTTGCATGGATATATTAACCTGCAGTAACTGTGTATCGCCCTCAGGTACGTTTCACTTGCTGGGACTATGTATTAACCTTTTGCATAGATATATTAACCTGCACTAACTGTGTATCGCCCTCAGATACGTTTCACTTGCTAGGACTATGTATTAACCTTTTCCATGGATATATTAACATGCACTAACTGTGTAACGCCCTCAGATACGTTTCACTTGCTAGGACTATGTATTAACCTTTTGCATGGATATATTAACCTGCACTAACTGTGTATCGCCCTCAGATACGTTTCACTTGCTAGGACTATGTATTAACCTTTTGCATGGATATATTAACCTGCACTAACTGTGTATCGTCCTCAGGTACGTTTCACTTGCTAGGACTATGTATTAATCTTTTGCATGGATATATTAACCTGCACTAACTGTGTATCGCCCTCAGGTACGGTTCACTTGCTAGGACTATGTATTAACCTTTTGCATAGATATATTAACCTGCACTAACTGTGTATCGCCCTCAGGTACGGTTCACTTGCTAGGACTATGTATTAACCTTTTGCATGGATATATTAACCCTGCACTAACTGTGTATCGCCCTCAGGTACGGTTCACTTGCTAGGACTATGTATTAACCTTTTGCATAGATATATTTACCTGCACTAACTGTGTATCGCCCTCAGGTACGGTGCACTTGCTAGGACTATGTATTAACCTTTTGCATGGATATATTAACCCTGCACTAACTGTGTATCGCCCTCAGGTACGTTTCACTTGCTAGGACTATGTATTAACCTTTTGCATGGATATATTAACCTGCACTAACTGTGTATCGCCCTCAGATACGTTTCACTTGCTTGGACAATGTATTAATCTTTTGCATGGATATATTAACCTGCACTAACTGTGTATCGCCCTCAGGTACGTTTCACTTCCTAGGACTATGTATTAACCTTTTGCATGGATTTATTAACCTGCACTAACTGTGTATCGCCCTCAGGTACGGTTCACTTGCTAGGACTATGTATTAACCTTTTGCATGGATATATTAACCTGCACTAACTGTGTATCGCCCTCAGGTACGTTTCACTTGCTAGGACTATGTATTAACTTTTGCATAGATATATTAACCTGCACTAACTGTGTATCGCCCTCAGATACGTTTCACTTGCTAGGACTATGTTTTAACCTTTTGCATGGATATATTAACCTGCACTAACTGTGTATCGCCCTCAGATACGTTTCACTTGCTAGGACTATGTATTAACCTTTTGCATGGATATATTAACCTGCACTATCTGTGTATCGCCCTCAGATACGTTTCACTTGCTAGGACTATGTATTAACCTTTTGCATGGATATATTAACCTGCACTAACTGTGTATCATCCTCAGGTACGTTTCACTTGCTAGGACTATATATTAATCTTTTGCATCGATATATTAACCTGCACTAACTGTGTATCGCCCTCAGGTACGTTTCACTTGCTAGGACTATGTATTAACCTTTTGCATGGATATATTAACCTGCACTAACTGTGTATCGCTCTCAGGTACGGTTCACTTGCTAGGACTATGTATTAACCTTTTGCATGGATATATTAACCCTGCACTTACTGTGTATCGCCCTCAGGTACGGTTCACTTGCTAGGACTATGTATTAACCTTTTGCATGGATATATTAACCTGCACTAACTGTGTATCGCCCTCAGGTACGTTTCACTTGCTATGACTATGTATTAATAATTTGCATGGATATATTAACCTCCACTAACTGTGTATCGCCCTCAGGTACGTTTCACTTGCTAGGACTATATATTAATCTTTTGCATGGATATATTAACCTCCACTAACTGTGTATCGCCCTCAGGTACGTTTCACTTCCTAGGACTATGTATTAACCTTTTGCATGGATATATTAACCTGCACTAACTGTGTATCGCCCTCAGGTACGGTTCACTTGCTAGGACTATGTATTAACCTTTTGCATGGATATATTAACCTGCAGTAACTGTGTATCGCCCTCAGGTACGTTTCACTTGCTGGGACTATGTATTAACCTTTTGCATAGATATATTAACCTGCACTAACTGTGTATCGCCCTCAGATACGTTTCACTTGCTAGGACTATGTATTAACCTTTTCCATGGATATATTAACATGCACTAACTGTGTAACGCCCTCAGATACGTTTCACTTGCTAGGACTATGTATTAACCTTTTGCATGGATATATTAACCTGCACTAACTGTGTATCGCCCTCAGATACGTTTCACTTGCTAGGACTATGTATTAACCTTTTGCATGGATATATTAACCTGCACTAACTGTGTATCGTCCTCAGGTACGTTTCACTTGCTAGGACTATGTATTAATCTTTTGCATGGATATATTAACCTGCACTAACTGTGTATCGCCCTCAGGTACGGTTCACTTGCTAGGACTATGTATTAACCTTTTGCATAGATATATTAACCTGCACTAACTGTGTATCGCCCTCAGGTACGGTTCACTTGCTAGGACTATGTATTAACCTTTTGCATGGATATATTAACCCTGCACTAACTGTGTATCGCCCTCAGGTACGGTTCACTTGCTAGGACTATGTATTAACCTTTTGCATAGATATATTTACCTGCACTAACTGTGTATCGCCCTCAGGTACGGTGCACTTGCTAGGACTATGTATTAACCTTTTGCATGGATATATTAACCCTGCACTAACTGTGTATCGCCCTCAGGTACGTTTCACTTGCTAGGACTATGTATTAACCTTTTGCATGGATATATTAACCTGCACTAACTGTGTATCGCCCTCAGATACGTTTCACTTGCTTGGACAATGTATTAATCTTTTGCATGGATATATTAACCTGCACTAACTGTGTATCGCCCTCAGGTACGTTTCACTTCCTAGGACTATGTATTAACTTTTTGCATGGATTTATTAACCTGCACTAACTGTGTATCGCCCTCAGGTACGGTTCACTTGCTAGGACTATGTATTAACCTTTTGCATGGATATATTAACCTGCACTAACTGTGTATCGCCCTCAGGTACGTTTCACTTGCTAGGACTATGTATTAACTTTTGCATAGATATATTAACCTGCACTAACTGTGTATCGCCCTCAGATACGTTTCACTTGCTAGGACTATGTATTAACCTTTTGCATGGATATATTAACCTGCACTAACTGTGTATCGCCCTCAGATACGTTTCACTTGCTAGGACTATGTATTAACCTTTTGCATGGATATATTAACCTGCACTATCTGTGTATCGCCCTCAGATACGTTTCACTTGCTAGGACTATGTATTAACCTTTTGCATGGATATATTAACCTGCACTAACTGTGTATCATCCTCAGGTACGTTTCACTTGCTAGGACTATATATTAATCTTTTGCATCGATATATTAACCTGCACTAACTGTGTATCGCCCTCAGGTACGTTTCACTTGCTAGGACTATGTATTAACCTTTTGCATGGATATATTAACCTGCACTAACTGTGTATCGCTCTCAGGTACGGTTCACTTGCTAGGACTATGTATTAACCTTTTGCATGGATATATTAACCCTGCACTTACTGTGTATCGCCCTCAGGTACGGTTCACTTGCTAGGACTATGTATTAACCTTTTGCATGGATATATTAACCTGCACTAACTGTGTATCGCCCTCAGGTACGTTTCACTTGCTATGACTATGTATTAATAATCTGCATGGATATATTAACCTCCACTAACTGTGTATCGCCCTCAGGTACGTTTCACTTGCTAGGACTATGTATTAATCTTTTGCATGGATATATTAACCTGCACTAACTGTGTATCGCCCTCAGGTACGGTTCACATGCTAGGACTATGTATTAACCTTTTGCATGGATATATTAACCTGCACTAACTATGTATCGCCCTCAGATACGTTTCACTTGCTAGGACTATGTATTAATCTTTTGCATGGATATATTAACCTGCACTAACTGTGTATCGCCCTCAGGTATGTTTCACTTGCTAGGACTATGTATTAATCTTTTGCATGGATATATTAACCTGCACTAACTGTGTATTTCCCTCAGGTACGGTTCACTTGCTAGGACTATGTATTAACCTTTTGCATAGATATATTAACCTGCACTAACTGTGTATCGCCCTCAGGTACGGTTCACTTGCTAGGACTATGTATTAACCTTTTGCATGGATATATTAACCCTGCACTAACTGTGTATCGCCCTCAGGTACGTTTCACTTGCTAGGACTATGTATTAACCTTTTGTATGGATATATTAACCTGCACTAACTGTGTATCGCCCTCAGGTACGGTTCACTTGCTAGGACTATGTATTAACCTTTTGCATGAATATATTAACCTGCACTAACTGTGTATCGCCCTCAGGTACGGTTCACTTGCTAGGACTATGTATTAACCTTTTGCATGGATATATTAACCTGCACTAACTGTGTATCGCCCTCAGATACGTTTCACTTGCTAGGACAATGTATTAATCTTTTGCATGGATATATTAACCTGCACTAACTGTGTATCGCCCTCAGGTACGTTTCACTTCCTAGGACTATGTATTAACCTTTTCCATGGATATATTAACCTGCACTAACTGTGTATCGCCCTCAGATACGTTTCACTTGCTAGGACTATGTATTAACCTTTTGCATGGATATATTAACCTGCACTAACTGTGTATCGCCCTCAGATACGTTTCACTTGCTAGGACTATGTATTAACCTTTGGCATGGATATATTAACCTGCACTAACTGTGTTCGCCCTCAGGTACAGTTCACTTGCTAGGACTAAGTATTAACCTTTTGCATGGATATATTAACCTGCACTAACTATGTATCGCCCTCAGGTACTGTTCACTTGCTAGGACTATGTATTAACCTTTTGCATGGATATATTAACCTGCACTAACTGTGTATCGCCCTCAGGTACGGTTCACTTGCTAGGACTATGTATTAACCTTTTGCATGGATATATTAACCTGCACTAACTGTGTATCGCCCTCAGGTACGTTTCACTTGCTAGGACTATGTTATAACCTTTTGCATGGATATATTAACGTGCACTAACTGTGTATCGCCCTCAGGTACGTTTCACTTCCTAGGACTATGTATTAACCTTTTGCATGGATATATTAACCTGCACTAACTGTGTATCGCCCTCAGGTACGGTTCACTTGCTAGGACTATGTATTAACCTTTTGCATGGATATATTAACCTGTAGTAACTGTGTATCGCCCTCAGGTACGTTTCACTTGCTAGGACTATGTATTAACCTTTTGCATAGATATATTAACCTGCACTAACTGTGTATCGCCCTCAGATACGTTTCACTTGCTAGGACTATGTATTAACCTTTTCCATGGATATATTAACATGCACTAACTGTGTATCGCCCTCAGATACGTTTCACTTGCTAGGACTATGTATTAACCTTTTGCATGGATATATTAACCTGCACTAACTGTGTATCGCCCTCAGATACGTTTCACTTGCTAGGACTATGTATTAACCTTTTGCATGGATATATTAACCTGCACTAACTGTGTATCGTCCTCAGGTACGTTTCACTTGCTAGGACTATGTATTAATCTTTTGCATCGATATATTAACCTGCACTAACTGTGTATCGCCCTCAGGTACGTTTCACTTGCTAGGACTATGTATTAACCTTTTGCATGGATATATTAACCTGCACTAACTGTGTATCGCCCTCAGGTACGGTTCACTTCCTAGGACTATGTATTAACCTTTTGCATGGATATATTAACCTGCACTAACTGTGTATCGCCCTCAGGTACGGTTCACTTGCTAGGACTATGTATTAACCTTTTGCATGGATATATTAACCTGCAGTAACTGTGTATCGCCCTCAGGTACGTTTCACTTGCTGGGACTATGTATTAACCTTTTGCATAGATATATTAACCTGCACTAACTGTGTATCGCCCTCAGATACGTTTCACTTGCTAGGACTATGTATTAACCTTTTCCATGGATATATTAACATGCACTAACTGTGTAACGCCCTCAGATACGTTTCGCTTGCTAGAACTATGTATTAACCTTTTGCATGGATATATTAACCTGCACTAACTGTGTATCGCCCTCAGATACGTTTCACTTGCTAGGACTATGTATTAACCTTTTGCATGGATATATTAACCTGCACTAACTGTGTATCGTCCTCAGGTACGTTTCACTTGCTAGGACTATGTATTAATCTTTTGCATGGATATATTAACCTGCACTAACTGTGTATCGCCCTCAGGTACGGTTCACTTGCTAGGACTATGTATTAACCTTTTGCATAGATATATTAACCTGCACTAACTGTGTATCGCCCTCAGGTACGGTTCACTTGCTAGGACTATGTATTAACCTTTTGCATGGATATATTAACCCTGCACTAACTGTGTATCGCCCTCAGGTACGGTTCACTTGCTAGGACTATGTATTAACCTTTTGCATAGATATATTTACCTGCACTAACTGTGTATCGCCCTCAGGTACGGTGCACTTGCTAGGACTATGTATTAACCTTTTGCATGGATATATTAACCCTGCACTAACTGTGTATCGCCCTCAGGTACGTTTCACTTGCTAGGACTATGTATTAACCTTTTGCATGGATATATTAACCTGCACTAACTGTGTATCGCCCTCAGATACGTTTCACTTGCTAGGACAATGTATTAATCTTTTGCATGGATATATTAACCTGCACTAACTGTGTATCGCCCTCAGGTACGTTTCACTTCCTAGGACTATGTATTAACCTTTTGCATGGATTTATTAACCTGCACTAACTGTGTATCGCCCTCAGGTACGGTTCACTTGCTAGGACTATGTATTAACCTTTTGCATGGATATATTAACCTGCACTAACTGTGTATCGCCCTCAGGTACGTTTCACTTGCTAGGACTATGTATTAACTTTTGCATAGATATATTAACCTGCACTAACTGTGTATCGCCCTCAGATACGTTTCACTTGCTAGGACTATGTATTAACCTTTTGCATGGATATATTAACCTGCACTAACTGTGTATCGCCCTCAGATACGTTTCACTTGCTAGGACTATGTATTAACCTTTTGCATGGATATATTAACCTGCACTATCTGTGTATCGCCCTCAGATACGTTTCACTTGCTAGGACTATGTATTAACCTTTTGCATGGATATATTAACCTGCACTAACTGTGTATCATCCTCAGGTACGTTTCACTTGCTAGGACTATATATTAATCTTTTGCATCGATATATTAACCTGCACTAACTGTGTATCGCCCTCAGGTACGTTTCACTTGCTAGGACTATGTATTAACCTTTTGCATGGATATATTAACCTGCACTAACTGTGTATCGCTCTCAGGTACGGTTCACTTGCTAGGACTATGTATTAACCTTTTGCATGGATATATTAACCCTGCACTTACTGTGTATCGCCCTCAGGTACGGTTCACTTGCTAGGACTATGTATTAACCTTTTGCATGGATATATTAACCTGCACTAACTGTGTATCGCCCTCAGGTACGTTTCACTTGCTATGACTATGTATTAATAATTTGCATGGATATATTAACCTCCACTAACTGTGTATCGCCCTCAGGTACGTTTCACTTGCTAGGACTATATATTAATCTTTTGCATGGATATATTAACCTCCACTAACTGTGTATCGCCCTCAGGTACGTTTCACTTGCTAGGACTATGTATTAATCTTTTGCATGGATATATTAACCTGCACTAACTGTGTATCGCCCTCAGGTACGGTTCACATGCTAGGACTATGTATTAACCTTTTGCATGGATATATTAACCTGCACTAACTATGTATCGCCCTCAGATACGTTTCACTTGCTAGGACTATGTATTAATCTTTTGCATGGATATATTAACCTGCACTAACTGTGTATCGCCCTCAGGTATGTTTCACTTGCTAGGACTATGTATTAATCTTTTGCATGGATATATTAACCTGCACTAACTGTGTATCGCCCTCAGGTACGGTTCACTTGCTAGGACTATGTATTAACCTTTTGCATAGATATATTAACCTGCACTAACTGTGTATCGCCCTCAGGTACGGTTCACTTGCTAGGACTATGTATTAACCTTTTGCATGGATATATTAACCCTGCACTAACTGTGTATCGCCCTCAGGTACGTTTCACTTGCTAGGACTATGTATTAACCTTTTGTATGGATATATTAACCTGCACTAACTGTGTATCGCCCTCAGGTACGGTTCACTTGCTAGGACTATGTATTAACCTTTTGCATGAATATATTAACCTGCACTAACTGTGTATCGCCCTCAGGTACGTTTCACTTGTTAGGACTATGTATTAACCTTTTGCATGGATATATTAACCTGCACTAACTGTGTATCGCCCTCAGATACGTTTCACTTGCTAGGACAATGTATTAATCTTTTGCATGGATATATTAACCTGCACTAACTGTGTATCGCCCTCAGGTACGTTTCACTTCCTAGGACTATGTATTAACCTTTTGCATGGATATATTAACCTGCACTAACTGTGTATCGCCCTCAGGTACGGTTCACTTGCTAGGACTATGTATTAACCTTTTGCATGGATATATTAACCTGCACTAACTGTGTATCGCCCTCAGGTACGTTTCACTTGCTAGGACTATGTATTAACCTTTTGCATAGATATATTAACCTGCACTAACTGTGTATCGCCCTCAGATACGTTTCACTTGCTAGGACTATGTATTAACCTTTTCCATGGATATATTAACCTGCACTAACTGTGTATCGCCCTCAGATACGTTTCACTTGCTAGGACTATGTATTAACCTTTTGCATGGATATATTAACCTGCACTAACTGTGTATCGCCCTCAGATACGTTTCACTTGCTAGTACTATGTATTAACCTTTGGCATGGATATATTAACCTGCACTAACTGTGTTCGCCCTCAGGTACAGTTCACTTGCTAGGACTAAGTATTAACCTTTTGCATGGATATATTAACCTGCACTAACTATGTATCGCCCTCAGGTACTGTTCACTTGCTAGGACTATGTATTAACCTTTTGCATGGATATATTAACCTGCACTAACTGTGTATCGCCCTCAGGTACGGTTCACTTGCTAGGACTATGTATTAACCTTTTGCATGGATATATTAACCTGCACTAACTGTGTATCGCCCTCAGGTACGTTTCACTTCCTAGGACTATGTGTTAATCTTTTGCATCGATATATTAACCTGCACTAACTGTGTATCGCCCTCAGGTACGTTTCACTTGCTAGGACTATGTATTAACCTTTTGCATGGATATATTAACCTGCACTAACTGTGTATCGCCCTCAGGTACGGTTCACTTCCTAGGACTATGTATTAACCTTTTGCATGGATATATTAACCTGCACTAACTGTGTATCGCCCTCAGGTACGGTTCACTTGCTAGGACTATGTATTAACCTTTTGCATGGATATATTAACCTGCAGTAACTGTGTATCGCCCTCAGGTACGTTTCACTTGCTGGGACTATGTATTAACCTTTTGCATAGATATATTAACCTGCACTAACTGTGTATCGCCCTCAGATACGTTTCACTTGCTAGGACTATGTATTAACCTTTTCCATGGATATATTAACATGCACTAACTGTGTAACGCCCTCAGATACGTTTCGCTTGCTAGAACTATGTATTAACCTTTTGCATGGATATATTAACCTGCACTAACTGTGTATCGCCCTCAGATACGTTTCACTTGCTAGGACTATGTATTAACCTTTTGCATGGATATATTAACCTGCACTAACTGTGTATCGTCCTCAGGTACGTTTCACTTGCTAGGACTATGTATTAATCTTTTGCATGGATATATTAACCTGCACTAACTGTGTATCGCCCTCAGGTACGGTTCACTTGCTAGGACTATGTATTAACCTTTTGCATAGATATATTAACCTGCACTAACTGTGTATCGCCCTCAGGTACGGTTCACTTGCTAGGACTATGTATTAACCTTTTGCATGGATATATTAACCCTGCACTAACTGTGTATCGCCCTCAGGTACGGTTCACTTGCTAGGACTATGTATTAACCTTTTGCATAGATATATTTACCTGCACTAACTGTGTATCGCCCTCAGGTACGGTGCACTTGCTAGGACTATGTATTAACCTTTTGCATGGATATATTAACCCTGCACTAACTGTGTATCGCCCTCAGGTACGTTTCACTTGCTAGGACTATGTATTAACCTTTTGCATGGATATATTAACCTGCACTAACTGTGTATCGCCCTCAGATACGTTTCACTTGCTAGGACAATGTATTAATCTTTTGCATGGATATATTAACCTGCACTAACTGTGTATCGCCCTCAGGTACGTTTCACTTCCTAGGACTATGTATTAACCTTTTGCATGGATTTATTAACCTGCACTAACTGTGTATCGCCCTCAGGTACGGTTCACTTGCTAGGACTATGTATTAACCTTTTGCATGGATATATTAACCTGCACTAACTGTGTATCGCCCTCAGGTACGTTTCACTTGCTAGGACTATGTATCAACTTTTGCATAGATATATTAACCTGCACTAACTGTGTATCGCCCTCAGATACGTTTCACTTGCTAGGACTATGTATTAACCTTTTGCATGGATATATTAACCTGCACTAACTGTGTATCGCCCTCAGATACGTTTCACTTGCTAGGACTATGTATTAACCTTTTGCATGGATATATTAACCTGCACTATCTGTGTATCGCCCTCAGATACGTTTCACTTGCTAGGACTATGTATTAACCTTTTGCATGGATATATTAACCTGCACTAACTGTGTATCATCCTCAGGTACGTTTCACTTGCTAGGACTATATATTAATCTTTTGCATCGATATATTAACCTGCACTAACTGTGTATCGCCCTCAGGTACGTTTCACTTGCTAGGACTATGTATTAACCTTTTGCATGGATATATTAACCTGCACTAACTGTGTATCGCTCTCAGGTACGGTTCACTTGCTAGGACTATGTATTAACCTTTTGCATGGATATATTAACCCTGCACTTACTGTGTATCGCCCTCAGGTACGGTTCACTTGCTAGGACTATGTATTAACCTTTTGCATGGATATATTAACCTGCACTAACTGTGTATCGCCCTCAGGTACGTTTCACTTGCTATGACTATGTATTAATAATTTGCATGGATATATTAACCTCCACTAACTGTGTATCGCCCTCAGGTACGTTTCACTTGCTAGGACTATATATTAATCTTTTGCATGGATATATTAACCTCCACTAACTGTGTATCGCCCTCAGGTACGTTTCACTTGCTAGGACTATGTATTAATCTTTTGCATGGATATATTAACCTGCACTAACTGTGTATCGCCCTCAGGTACGGTTCACATGCTAGGACTATGTATTAACCTTTTGCATGGATATATTAACCTGCACTAACTATGTATCGCCCTCAGATACGTTTCACTTGCTAGGACTATGTATTAATCTTTTGCATGGATATATTAACCTGCACTAACTGTGTATCGCCCTCAGGTATGTTTCACTTGCTAGGACTATGTATTATTCTTTTGCATGGATATATTAACCTGCACTAACTGTGTATCGCCCTCAGGTACGGTTCACTTGCTAGGACTATGTATTAACCTTTTGCATAGATATATTAACCTGCACTAACTGTGTATCGCCCTCAGGTACGGTTCACTTGCTAGGACTATGTATTAACCTTTTGTATGGATATATTAACCCTGCACTAACTGTGTATCGCCCTCAGGTACGTTTCACTTGCTAGGACTATGTATTAACCTTTTGTATGGATATATTAACCTGCACTAACTGTGTATCGCCCTCAGGTACGGTTCACTTGCTAGGACTATGTATTAACCTTTTGCATGAATATATTAACCTGCACTAACTGTGTATCGCCCTCAGGTACGTTTCACTTGTTAGGACTATGTATTAACCTTTTGCATGGATATATTAACCTGCACTAACTGTGTATCGCCCTCAGATACGTTTCACTTGCTAGGACAATGTATTAATCTTTTGCATGGATATATTAACCTGCACTAACTGTGTATCGCCCTCAGGTACGTTTCACTTCCTAGGACTATGTATTAACCTTTTGCATGGATATATTAACCTGCACTAACTGTGTATCGCCCTCAGGTACGGTTCACTTGCTAGGACTATGTATTAACCTTTTGCATGGATATATTAACCTGCACTAACTGTGTATCGCCCTCAGGTACGTTTCACTTGCTAGGACTATGTATTAACCTTTTGCATAGATATATTAACCTGCACTAACTGTGTATCGCCCTCAGATACGTTTCACTTGCTAGGACTATGTATTAACCTTTTCCATGGATATATTAACCTGCACTAACTGTGTATCGCCCTCAGATACGTTTCACTTGCTAGGACTATGTATTAACCTTTTGCATGGATATATTAACCTGCACTAACTGTGTATCGCCCTCAGATACGTTTCACTTGCTAGTACTATGTATTAACCTTTGGCATGGATATATTAACCTGCACTAACTGTGTTCGCCCTCAGGTACAGTTCACTTGCTAGGACTAAGTATTAACCTTTTGCATGGATATATTAACCTGCACTAACTATGTATCGCCCTCAGGTACTGTTCACTTGCTAGGACTATGTATTAACCTTTTGCATGGATATATTAACCTGCACTAACTGTGTATCGCCCTCAGGTACGGTTCACTTGCTAGGACTATGTATTAACCTTTTGCATGGATATATTAACCTGCACTAACTGTGTATCGCCCTCAGGTACGTTTCACTTGCTAGGACTATGTTATAACCTTTTGCATGGATATATTAACGTGCACTAACTGTGTATCGCCCTCAGGTACGTTTCACTTCCTAGGACTATGTATTAACCTTTTGCATGGATATATTAACCTGCACTAACTGTGTATCGCCCTCAGGTACGGTTCACTTGCTAGGACTATGTATTAACCTTTTGCATGGATATATTAACCTGTAGTAACTGTGTATCGCCCTCAGGTACGTTTTACTTGCTAGGACTATGTATTAACCTTTTGCATAGATATATTAACCTGCACTAACTGTGTATCGCCCTCAGATACGTTTCACTTGCTAGGACTATGTATTAACCTTTTCCATGGATATATTAACATGCACTAACTGTGTATCGCCCTCAGATACGTTTCACTTGCTAGGACTATGTATTAACCTTTTGCATGGATATATTAACCTGCACTAACTGTGTATCGCCCTCAGATACGTTTCACTTGCTAGGACTATGTATTAACCTTTTGCATGGATATATTAACCTGCACTAACTGTGTATCGTCCTCAGGTACGTTTCACTTGCTAGGACTATGTATTAATCTTTTGCATCGATATATTAACCTGCACTAACTGTGTATCGCCCTCAGGTACGTTTCACTTGCTAGGACTATGTATTAACCTTTTGCATGGATATATTAACCTGCACTAACTGTGTTCGCCCTCAGGTACGGTTCACTTGCTAGGACTAAGTATTAACCTTTTGCATGGATATATTAACCTGCACTAACTATGTATCGCCCTCAGGTACTGTTCACTTGCTAGGACTATGTATTAACCTTTTGCATGGATATATTAACCTGCACTAACTGTGTATCGCCCTCAGGTACGGTTCACTTGCTAGGACTATGTTTTAACCTTTTGCATGGATATATTAACCTGCACTAACTGTGTATCGCCCTCAGGTACGTTTCACTTGCTAGGACTATTTTATAACCTTTTGCATGGATATATTAACGTGCACTAACTGTGTATCGCCCTCAGGTACGGTTCACTTGCTAGGACTATGTATTAACCTTTTATATGAATATATTAACCTACACTAACTGTGTATCGCCCTCAGGTACGGTTCAGTTGCTAGGACTATGTATTAACCTTTTGCATGGATTAACCTGCACTAACTGTGTATCGCCCTCAAGTACGTTTCACTTCCTAGGACTATGTATTAACCTTTTGCATGGATATATTAACCTGCACTAACTGTTTATCGCCCTCAGGTACGGTTCACTTGCTAGGACTATGTATTAACCTTCTGCATGGATATATTAACCTGCACTAACTGTGTATCGCCCTCAGCTACGTTTCACTTGCTAGGACTATGTATTAACCTTTTGCATGGATATATTAACCTGCACTAACTGTGTATCGCCCTCAGGTACGGTTCACTTGCTAGGACTATGTATTAACCTTTTGCATTTATATATTAACCTGCACTAACTGTGTATCGCCCTCAGATATGTTTCACTTGCTAGGACTATGTATTAATCTTTTGCATGGATATATTAACTTGCACTAACTGTGTATCGCCCTCAGATACGTTTCACTTGCTAGGACTATGTATTAACCTTTTGCATGGATATATTAACCTGCACTAACTGTGTATCGCCCTCAGGTACGATTCACTTGCTAGGAATCATTAATTAATTAATTAGTTTAATTTATAGTAAATAATTTCTTGAGTAGCATGATTTTTATTGTTATTATTACAGGATAAAATAAGCTACGTCTCACAACACTACAAAATATATTAAGTAAATTTAAACTTTAAACAACAATTTAAAAGCTCGAGTTTAATCACATACTAGTAAATATATATATATATATATATATATTGATTTATTTATATATAAATATATATTTATATATATATATAAACATACAAGTTTATTATTTCAGGAATTATGTGACAATTTAAACATTGTGTACAAATTATTTCATTTCTGTCCGCTATGTTAAGGTAGATTGGTTGTTTAGTCGCTGGAGTAGTCGTCAAGGCGACAGAAGTCAAAAACCATGGCAGCTGCCCTCTTGTTAAAGACATGCAGTTACTGTGGGTAAACTAGAATATGTCACAACAAAATATTTTCATTTGCTATATTTTATCCGTTATACCGAGTGTCCACAAATGATTCATCAGATTCAAATTGCATGAGATTCACTTATCTTTTATCCTATACTACTGAGGAAAACATGTGAGTAGTTAGGGCGGGCGCTTGAGCCCCAACATTGGTCTTATGGAGAATAGAATAACATGGACTCTTATGGAGAATAGATTAACATGGACTCTTATGGAGAATAGAATAACATGGGTTCTTATGAGGAATGGAATTAGGGTGTAATAACTACCCTGTGTCTTTCTTTTGCTCCCCTTTGGGGTTGATTATTTATCTTTTGCATCCCTCTTGCAACCTTCTGTGTTTAATTATCTACCATTTTTGGTAATTATTTAACCCTCGCGTCCTTCTGTCTCCTTCACTTCCTTCTGTGTATCTAACTGCAGCTCCTGTTATCTCAGTGTACTGTAGTTGGCGGGTGTAACATTTTAAGTAACCCTGTTGGCTGGCATGTTAATCCGCGTTCTGCTCAAGGCTTGACACACCCACTACAATTTCGCACTACTATCGCCTCCAGGCCTGTCACCCAGACGGCGCTCACTACCTGTCCCCAGCCACTGCCACTGCCCTGTCGCTACCTCCTGTAACTAATAAACATATTGCATCAGCCACCTCCCCACCACTTTCTATTATCTCGCTCTCTCTCTCTCTCTTTGCTCCCTTCTCCGTTGCGATCTGACGTGTCCCTGCGTTTGCTGCGCTTGGCGAAGATAACCCTACTTTTCCTAACCTCACTTTCAAGTGTTCCCACGCGGGTGTTTTGTTCGTGTTTGACTTGTCTGTGTTAAGTGCGTTTTATGACTTGCTAGTGTACAGTAACATCAGTTTATTGTTTGACTTGGCTACAGTAATGATACGTCTTACGTGCTGACTAACCTCACCTCCAGTAACCTTTGAGAGTTACCATAACCTCACTTCCTTGTGTCAAGGGTTGTATCATACTTGTGTGTGTTGACTAACAGTAATATCACTTTCTGTCCTTGTTCTTTATTAAGTAACCTCACCATCTTGTTTTTCTTGGTAGTGCTGTGTTTGTATGTGCTGGCTAACATAACAGTAACCTTAGTTTCTTGTATCAAGAGTAGTGTTTTGCGTTGTATTTCATTGTTTGATTTGGTTAGAGTAGTATTTGTATATGCTGACTAACATGACCTCACTGCCAGTAAACTCAGTTTATTGTGTCAAGAGTAGTGTTGTGTTTGTATGTGCTGACAAACGTAACCCTATGCCCAGTAACCTTAAGTTTCAGAGTTAACTTAACCTTGCTTTTCCTAACCTCAATCTCACGTTATCATGCACTTGTCTTGTTCATGTCTGACTTCTCTATGTTAAGAGCGTTTTATGACTTGCTAGTGTACAGTAACATCAGTTTTGAGAGTTAATATAAACCTCACTTTCTTGTTTCAAGAGCCTTCCTTGAGAGTCTTCCTTGTTATTGGGTGATTATTAGCATTATCTAAATTGCTAAAGTAACCTATTTTTTCTAACCTCACCCATTACACTCCAAAATGTATAACCTTACTGTATTATATTAATTTTTCGTGCATGGTGTACTTCATTTTATTTTTGTGATGTATGCGTGTTTATTGTCTTGGCTAAAGTAGTGTTGTGTTTGTATTTAATTGTTCGATTTAGTAGTTTACAATAAAGAAAGTAAACATACCCTCGCTTCCTTGTGGCTAAAGTAGTGTTGTGTTGACTAACATAACCTCACTCTCAGTAACCTAATTTTTTGCCCTGGTTCTTTTGTACAGTAAATTCACCTCAGCAACCTCACTTTCTATTCCTTTTCTTTAATGCAGTTTTGGTTAGAGCAGTTTTTGTATGTATTGACTAACATAACCTCACTTTTCCTAACCTCACTTCCTTGTGTCAAGAGTAGTGTTGTGTTTGTATGTGCTGAATAACAGTAATCTCACTTTCCATTCTTGTTCTTTAATGTAGTTTTGGTTAGAGTAGTGTTTGCTACCTTCATTAGAGCTGTTTTCTGACTTTCGGTAACCTGTAGTTCTGGTTTGACTTGTGTAGTTTGTGTGTTAGTGTTTTTCTGACTTGCGTAGTAATGCAGAGGTACTGTGCTCTTTTGTAGATCCTCTGTACCTGTTCTTTTAGAGAACTTGATCGGTGACTTTAAAGTATCAGTTCCAAGAGTTACAGTTACATCATCTATCTTGTTCATTTAATATCAATGAAGACTGCTGCAAAGTAACAGTTCTAAAAGTAACCGTTCCAAAAAAAGTAACATGTCCAGCACCATCCATTCCCATTCCCACAGTTTTCAAGGTAACAGTTCCAAAAGTATCAGTTTCAGTAGATCAAACAGTGAAAAAGTAACAGTTCCGCTCTCTATATATATCTCTAACAACTGACTCCATTACCTCAGTCTGATTTCAGTCGTGACGCTGATCAGACGTATTTTGTGCTGCTCTTGCGTAATTATTCTCTTGCACAGATTATTATTGATTCTGCGTAATTCAGTTGTATCCGTGTGAGTTTGACTCTGGTCGGTGTGTTTGCTGTTTTAAGTGTTAACACAGTTCAGCTTGTTTTCAGTATTTAATTCTGTGTTGAAGGATGGACGTTTCTAAAAAGGACCCTCAAAACCCGGTAAATTTAATTAGTAAAGATGAAACCTATGTTAGACACTTTAGGCTTTACGGGACTAACACTGTTTTCAAATTCACTAAACCTCCCAAAGGTATCTCTGAGTTTGATTGGATTCGTAAAGGTTTTAATCAAATTGTAGAGACATCCAAAGCCAATGTTGCACCCACTGATTATCTAGGGTTTAAATTACAGTCTATGAATTTAAAAAGTGCTGAACCGGGATATGTATCGTTGAGACCGGTCTCTGAAGTTAGCGGTGATGTTCTCTGGGATATTTTCGGGGGCATAATTCAATCCAATTCAGAATCAATTACCAGCAGTGACACGTTTAGAGTTGATGTTACGCGGATTAACGTCCCCGTAGGTAAAGGAAGGACAAGACCCGACTTTTACAATACCTTTGATGAAGAATCTAAAGCGAGACGGGGTATTGTAGTAATTAATAATAAAGACAATTTATGTTTGGCTAGAGCGTTGGTAGTAGGCAAAGCACTCGCAAAAAATGATCCTCAGTACAAAGCAATACGTCAGGACAAGGGGAAAAGACAAACTTTCAGAGCTAATAAGCTCATAGCAAAGGCCCGTGTAGAAATGCCGGAGGAGGGTGCCGGCATCCCTGAGCTTGAAAAATTTCAGTCCCATCTTAAAAAATACAAAATTACCGTCTACAACTACGACAGGAAAGGCCGGGACGTTTATTTTGAGGGAGGTAATGAAGACGCTAAATTAAAAATTAACCTTCTCTTTCACAACGGTCATTATAATGTAATTACAAACTTAACTGCTGCTTTCGTATGTTATTATTTCTGTGAAGCCTGTCATATTCCCTACAATAACAAGGGTGAGCATCGTTGCTCTAACAAATGCCCGTCCTGCCATACCATCTCCCCGCCCTGTAAACTAGAACACGGAGGCATTACATGTCGTTTTTGTTGTCGCTTCTTCAAAAACGAGCGGTGTTTAGTAGCCCATCAAGGGCAAGTTTGTAAAACTATAAAGTTCTGCCACGACTGTAACAAAATGATTCATCCAAAAAAACGTAAGACAACTCATGTATGCGGAGAAGTTTACTGTAAGCCCTGCGAAGCGTTCAAAGACCCCGCACATCAGTGTTTTATGAGGGTAGATAGGCAAACACCGAAAGACCGTGATTTTTTGTTTATTTTCTTTGACTTTGAAACAAGGCAGGACGAGTCGCTTCCCTCAGACCCTGATAAAAAAGTTCATAAAGTCAACTTGTGCGTTTCTCAACAGTACTGCTTTAAATGTATTAATGAGGGTGAGTGTGAAACTTGCTTGGAAAGGCAAAGGGTATTTGAAAAAGAACCGGTAAAACACTTCATGGACTATGTAATGGAAATTCGAAAAAAATTTAAAGATGTTTGTGTAATTGCCCACAACGGGCAAGGTTTTGACTTTCAATTCATACTACAGTATATTATGGAAGAAACTAAATTTACACCAAAAATAACTCCTCGGGGAACTAAAGCTATTTTGATTGAAGTAGCCAACGTAAGGTTTGTGGACTCACTTAGCTACTTTCCCATGGCCCTCGCTGCACTCCCTAAAGCTTTTGATCTGCCTCCCGAGAAAAAGAAGGGCTACTTTCCCCACCTCTTCAACACTCTAGCGAACCAAGATTATGTAGGCCCTATACCCGACAAAAAATACTACTGTCCGGAATCAATGTTTGAGAAACCTCACGAAGCTTTCGAGATATGGTACGATGAACGAGTCGCTGAAGACTACGTGTTTGATTTTAAAAAGGAAATCTTAGAGTACTGTATCTCTGACGTGGAGATTTTAGCTCAGGCATGTATTAAATTTAGAGCTTTACTTCTTCAAGAATGTAACGTAGATCCTTTCCTCGAGGCTATAACAATCGCCAGTGCATGTAACTTGGCCTTCCGCCGTAACTTCTTAAAAGAAAATACTATTGGACTAATACCAAAATCAGGGTACCGACTTGCAGACAATCAGTCAGCCGTTGCTTTACAGTGGTTAACATGGGAGGAGGAGAAACGTGGAGTAAAGATTCAACATGCGGGCCGGGGCAGAGAAGTTAAAATTAATGGAATGAAAGTAGATGGGTTTGACGGTGAGCGAATTTACGAGTTTCACGGGTGTTACTGGCACGGTTGCCCAAAATGTTATCAATACAGCAGAGAAGAACCTCTACCGGAGGATCCCTCAGACAGTTTGCATCTCCGTTACGAGAGAACCAAATCCAAAATGGCAAAATTTAACGACTATGATGTTGTGGAGATGTGGGAGTGTGAGTTTAGAGCTTTGAAGAAGGACAAAAAACTAAATCACTTGAACCAACTGTCCATTCTAAACACACTCCCACTTAATCCTAGGGATTCCTTCTTTGGAGGTAGAACGGGTAATACTAAAACGTATTGTAAATGTGAAGAGGGAGAAACGATCCAATACGTCGATGTCTGTTCCCTTTATCCGTTTGTGAATAAATATTGTAAGTATCCCGTCGGTCATCCTACTATTTATGTTGGAAATGAGTGCCGAGAGAGAGGCCTTGAAGTAGAGGGCTTGTTAAAATGCAAAATTCTACCTCCTTACAACCTGTATCATCCCGTACTCCCCGCTAAAATGAATAATAAATTGATGTTTGTTTTGTGTAGAACTTGCGGGGAGACTTTAAACCAAGGGGAATGTTTTCATGATAGTGAGGAAAGGGCAATGGTAGGAACATGGACCATGGATGAAATTAGAAAAGCTGTAGAAAAAGGCTATGTGATCTTGGACATGTATGAGTTGTGGGAGTATGAAGTCGCCACATACGAGAAAGATGGACTTTTTACCGATTTTATTAATAAATTCTTGAAAGTAAAGCAGGAAGCCTCAGGGTATCCCGCATGGTGTAAAACAGAGGAAGATAAAGACAAGTATGTTTCTGATTTCTTTGAGCGTGAGGGTATTCAAATGGAGAAAGACAAAATTGCTAAAAATGGAGGACTCAGGTCAGTAGCTAAATTAATGTTAAATTCATTCTGGGGCAAGTTTGGTCAACGAGAAAACATGACAAAAACTGCAATCGTGAGAGACTCTAAAGAATTATTCAAATCGTTAACTCAACCAGGAACAAATGTAAAGTTTGTTGAAGTAATTAACCAAGAGGTTTTATTAGTTAATTGGCAGAATGTTGATGATGCCGGTGAGGCTCTAAAAACTGTAAATGTTGTAATTGCGGCCTACACCACTGCTCATGCCAGACTTAAACTGTATGAACATCTAGATGCCCTTGGAGGACAGGTCTTGTATTATGACACGGACTCGTGTATTTATTTATACAGGGGAGGATTGTACAAGGTCTCTACGGGAGATTACCTCGGGGAAATGACGGACGAACTAGCGAGTGAGTACGGGCCCGGCTCTTATATCATAGAGTTTGTTTCTGGAGGGCCTAAAACGTACGCATACCTTGTTTGGTCAACCAAAAAGCAAAAGCTAGAATCTGTGTGTAAAATAAAAGGCCTCACCCTCAACCTAAAAACCTCCGAAACATTAAATTTTGAACAATTAAAAAAGATGGTCCTTAGTGAAACAGCTGAAATACTAGAAATTGAAGAGAGTAGAATCAGGAGAACAAAGAGACGAGAAGTCGTTACAGTAAGTGAAATTAAAAAGTTTAAAATTACAGGACCCAAGAGAAAATTTAATGATGATCACGATACCTTGCCTTTCGGCTTTAAAAAACAAAGAGTTGCTTAAAAGAGCTGTCACTCACACGGGTACTGAGTGCATATACCTCTAAAAATCAGCTCTATTACCTCATTCTGCTCTGAGACGCGGTACTGAACAGACGTGCCTGTGCTGTTACTGTTTGTCTCTCCTTTTAGAATGTCTGCTGAAAATAATACACTCCCTATTCAAGGGGTGTTTTTGAAGTTTATATCTAAAAGAAAGTTAAATGAAAATTCTAAATTTCGCATTACATGCTCAGAGTATGAGTTCTTTCTTACTGGGCCAATAGACGTATTAGAATGGCCCTTGACGTTTTCGGAGTACATAGTAGATAAAATAACGGAGAACTCCCTATCAACTGCCTACATCGGAGTATCAATAAAGCACGCTGATACTTCAGGAAATATACCATTCATGCCATTAGCAAAACTAACACCGACAGTTTTTGATGATCACTTTGAACAAATATTTTGTAACGTTGAGAAAGTATCTGGTGTTTTACGTCTTGAGGTATCACTTGTCTCAATTCCAAGTGGCTACCTTCGATAAAGGGAGTACCTTTCCCTACGGAGCAGCGTTACTCTTGTATATACCACTTGTCACTAGTACAGTTACATCATTCTGCTCCAAGTCGTGGTACTGATCAGACGTTCTTTTGCGCTCCTATTGCCTGTACTATTGAGTAAATTGTGACATGGCTGCTAAATTCTATACATTCAATAACAAGCCGGTATTGGTTCTGTTTGATAGTGAAGGAAAGCCATGGTTTAAAGCTAAAGACGTAGCTACTGCTCTAAAGCATGTTAATGGCTGGAGTGCAGTTCGTAAACATGTAGATGACAGTGATAAATTAACTGTTAGTAGTTTTACTGACGCCCAAAAACAGGGCGTTGGACCGATTGAGAAAACAACGGTTTTTATAAACGAAGCCGGATTATGTTCTTTGATGTTAAGATCAAATACTCCTGAAGCAAGACTGTTGGTAAGAAGTCTGTTGCCGGAGAAGTTTTACCTTACTTACACAAATATGAAAGATAAAAGTTCACTTTAAATGTAATTTTTTCTTTAAAATCACAAGTCCCACTGTATGTATGTGTGTGTGTGTGAATGAAGGTCCCTGGCGCGGGTGACGAAAAGCCCCGTAAACCTGTATGAAGGTCACTGGCGTGGGTGACGAAAAGCCCCGTAAACCTGAATGTGATGAAGGGTTTAGTAGATTGAGACGCCTGGCTAACACCCAGGCTACTCCTTTGAACAACCCGGTGTGAATGAAGGACTTTGTAAATCGAGTAGTCTAGACTACTCCTTGGAACAGTCCGTACGGTGGAGACTTGTAAAAAAATAAAATAAAAATAAAAAAATAAATACAAAAAGTAAAAAATATAAAAAGGAGGTAGCATTTTGTTATGGAGTGGCTACCACAGTGAGAGGCGATGGTTGGGGCCTCTCACCCCAGAGGTTTAGGGCTCCTGGCGATGCTCTGGGTAACCAAAAAGAACGCGCCGACGCTCCTACGGCCTAGCCTAACGGCTTACCGTGGTGTGGAAACGTGAGCGTTCAAAATTATTTCACCGGGGTTAGAAGTGGTTGGCCGGGAAATTTAAGAAGTTTTGGTCAAGTTAAATATAGTTCCTGACCAAGTACTTTCACCGGAGGCAGGAGTAAATGACCGAGAAATTAAAAACACTACGGTCAAATTAATTGTAGCCCCCGTTAAAGTAACTTCACCGGACTTGGACATAATTGACCGGGAAACTTCAAAAGACAATACGGTAAAGTTAAATGTAATCCCTGGTAAAGTATTTTTTACCGGACTCTAAAGTAAACGGCCGAGGAATTTAAGAAGTTTCGGCCATGTTAAATATAGTTCCCGACCAAGTACGTTCAGCGGACTTGGAAACTTTCGGCCGAGGAATTTAAAACACTAAGGTCAAGTTAAATATAACCCCCGTTAAAGTAACTTCACCGGACTTGGACATAATTGACCGAGAAATCACATGGTGAAAGTACCTCACGGACCCCGGCAAACAGTTTAGTGGGCCTGGAATCCTTTGGCCGAGGGATTTAAGAGTTTCAGTCAATTTATGACACTGCCCTCTTAGAACACCTTCAAGCAGAATTTGAAGTATTTGACGGAGAAATTACACCGTAAAATTACAACAGACCCACCGTTTTACAAAACTTGGACGCATATGACCAAGGAATTACATCGTCAAAAGTAAATGCTGCCCCTGGTTTCATGGGAATCATAAATAAATTACCGAGGAGAAAATACCATATAATTTACCATACTAAAGATCGTATTTCACAGTTGGTCGTCTTCTGAT
Source organism: Allygus modestus (assembly GCA_963675035.1). Classification (NCBI taxonomy): domain Eukaryota; kingdom Metazoa; phylum Arthropoda; class Insecta; order Hemiptera; family Cicadellidae; genus Allygus; species Allygus modestus. Next base: position 15,256,973 of record OY776113.1, read on the forward strand.
ATGTACCCATGGTGTGTAATTTATGGCCAACCCTCCAATATTGGTGTTGGTTACAATCCTTTTACTAGTAAATTCAGTAAAATGATATATTTCTTTTTTGTTGGCGTTTCGTAACAGCGTTTTCAGTAACTGATTTAATAAATACAACTACAACAAAAAGACAACTCTGCATTTTTTAACTTTACAAAATACCATACTGTCACCTGTCTCTTATGCATTAGTTTTAATTCTTAAACAGTGGGTCCTGAGGGTCCAACACTTAGAATCATGATAATTGAGTTGGGACCCATTTTGGGTCCCAACTACTTCCGGTGGAGTGGGGGTATAGTTTTATTATCTGTCCATTACTGCTAGTTTTTACAAGCCTCCTCTCTCCTTTCAGTTAATATTACCTTGAGATTTCTAAACAGTTCAATACATGTAAAGTTGCCCAAAGTAATCCTGCTATCATAAGTATAACATTACAAGTATTCCTTTAGTTTACATACACTACTCCATACACATCAGCTAAAACCCAGCTATTGGTTTATTTATCTAATAAACAAGGCAGATACACATTCCATTAGAACAGCTAAAAAGTCAACATATTTTAACAATAATTACCTTAATTGTAACAGTTAAAAATAGCCATAGAGCCATTTTAGCAATGGTAGGTGTTTTGGTTCCTTTATTTTCAGTAACTTCTCGTTAAACAGTCAGTCAAAGTATAATTTATTTTGTGTTGGTTTGTAACCAGTTTTCTTGTATGTTTAATATTTTTCGATCACAAGTATTTGACAGCAGTGATAATCCTTGGTTTAAAGCCAGGGAGATTGCTCAAATCCTGGGCTACTCTAACCGACGAAAAGCAATCCGTACCCATGTAAGAGAAAAACACCGCAAAATTTTACCGGAAGTCCAAGGGGGGCGAAACGCCCCCCTTGCACTTTCATTCCCAAACAATCTTTCTAAACGAGCCCGGTCTTTATTCGCTAATTTTAACACAGAGCTAGTTTTCTTGTATGTGAGTGTTTGTATAAACTGCTCAACCATGTCAGTGCCATTATTTAAGAGTAGCTGAGATAATGTAGAGAAAACAATACCGGAAGTACGGGGGAGCGAAACTCTCCCCATATTGAATAAACCAAGCCTTTACTCACTTAATTTTACACAACAAATAGAAGCAAACACCCTGAAAAAACTAGTAAACAGAGCTTGAGATAAATGGTTCTGTCCATTTTTTGTGATGTTTCTTCTTTACAGAGTTTAAATTGTAGCGAGGGTTAATAATAATTACCAAACTGCATTTCAATCGCCCCAGCAGCTCTCAAGATATTACATTTCAAAGTATATCCCCTTCAACCGTCTTGATACTTGCCCGCAGTACAGAGTTTAAGTTTTTAATGTAGCGGAGGTTAACAAGTACATACATTCCAAGTTTCATGTAAGTCGGTCCTGCCGGTCTCAATAGATTACATTTCAAAGTAGAGCTCCTGCAATTTTTTCGATGCTTACCTTGCAGTACAGGGTTTAGGTTTTTAATGTAGAGGAGGTTAACAGGTACCTATATACCGAGTTTCGTAAAAATCGGCTTAGCCGTTCTTAAGATATTTAATTTTAAATTACTGCCCCTTCATTTATTTTGATACTTGCCCACAGTACAGAGTTTATGTTTTTGTAAATCGTAGCGGAGGTTAACAGAGACATACATGCCAAATTTCATTAAATTCGGCCAAGCCGTTCTTAAGATATTGATTTTTAAAATTTTCACCCTCCATCATCCCCTAAACAACCCCTTTTCCACCCTCCAATAAAATTAAAAGTTAGAGGATGTTAACAAGTACCTACATACCAAGTTTCGTAAAAATCGGCTCAGCCGTTCTCGAGATATTAAAGTTTCTAGTTTCGGCGGCCATCTTGGATCCGCCATTTTGGTTAATATTTTAGTCATGTGGGCGGATGTCCCTCGCGCGCGCCTACACTACGTAGTAGGCGGATTCTGTTATCAGAATCGCTCTAGGACTTACCGTTTTCGAGATATTAGCGATTTTAGGAATATTTTTACTAAAAAAAGAAGAATAAGAAGAAAATTCTGAGATGGAAGGGTAAGGTGGAGGAAGGAAGGTGAGAGGGAGTCAACATAACATAAGAAGAAGAAAACCAGAACACATAACAGGCAGAAGGAGGAGTGAGGGAGAGGAAGGAAGGTGAGAACAACAGAGATCACAAGTGATAACAAGTGGAGTAGGGGAGACAGTGATTATAGCTGGCCAATCAGAAGCCAGCATTTTGGTCACGTGACATTAGGCCCCGCCCCCAAGATGGCGGCGCCCATGTTTCCCGCCAAATTCCCTAACCTCACTTTTTTCCCTCCAAATTCTCGTTACGTCATGGACGGTTAAACTTGAAAACCAAAGAGCGTGATCAAATAAAGTCATTGATTTATGAATAATGGAGCCATTATGTCACGCTCATGGACAGTTAATGAAGAAAGTCATGGACATCCAAAAAGTCACAGACATTTAAAATACAAAGGACTGCAAAAAAAAAGATTGGCCAGCTATAATCACTGTCTCCCCTACTCCACTTGTTATCACTTGTGATCTCTGTTGTTCTCACCTTCCTTCCTCTCCCTCACTCCTCCTTCTGCCTGTTATGTGTTCTGGTTTTCTTCTTCTTATGTTATGTTGACTCCCTCTCACCTTCCTTCCTCCACCTTACCCTTCCATCTCAGAATTTTCTTCTTATTCTTCTTTTTTTAGTAAAAATATTCCTAAAATCGCTAATATCTCGAAAACGGTAAGTCCTAGAGCGATTCTGATAACAGAATCCGCCTACTACGTAGTGTAGGCGCGCGCGAGGGACATCCGCCCACATGACTAAAATATTAACCAAAATGGCGGATCCAAGATGGCCGCCGAAACTAGAAACTTTAATATCTCGAGAACGGCTGAGCCGATTTTTACGAAACTTGGTATGTAGGTACTTGTTAACATCCTCTAACTTTTAATTTTATTGGAGGGTGGAAAAGGGGTTGTTTAGGGGATGATGGAGGGTGAAAATTTTAAAAATCAATATCTTAAGAACGGCTTGGCCGATTTTAATGAAATTTGGCATGTATGTCTCTGTTAACCTCCGCTACGATTTACAAAAACATAAACTCTGTACTGTGGGCAAGTATCAAAATAAATGAAGGGGCAGTAATTTAAAATTAAATATCTTAAGAACGGCTAAGCCGATTTTTACGAAACTCGGTATATAGGTACCTGTTAACCTCCTCTACATTAAAAACCTAAACCCTGTACTGCAAGGTAAGCATCGAAAAAATTGCAGGAGCTCTACTTTGAAATGTAATCTATTGAGACCGGCAGGACCGACTTACATGAAACTTGGAATGTATGTACTTGTTAACCTCCGCTACATTAAAAACTTAAACTCTGTACTGCGGGCAAGTATCAAGACGGTTGAAGGGGATATACTTTGAAATGTAATATCTTGAGAGCTGCTGGGGCGATTGAAATGCAGTTTGGTAATTATTATTAACCCTCGCTACAATTTAAACTCTGTAAAGAAGAAACATCACAAAAAATGGACAGAACCATTTATCTCAAGCTCTGTTTACTAGTTTTTTCAGGGTGTTTGCTTCTATTTGTTGTGTAAAATTAAGTGAGTAAAGGCTTGGTTTATTCAATATGGGGAGAGTTTCGCTCCCCCGTACTTCCGGTATTGTTTTCTCTACATTATCTCAGCTACTCTTAAATAATGGCACTGACATGGTTGAGCAGTTTATACAAACACTCACATACAAGAAAACTAGCTCTGTGTTAAAATTAGCGAATAAAGACCGGGCTCGTTTAGAAAGATTGTTTGGGAATGAAAGTGCAAGGGGGGCGTTTCGCCCCCCTTGGACTTCCGGTAAAATTTTGCGGTGTTTTTCTCTTACATGGGTACGGATTGCTTTTCGTCGGTTAGAGTAGCCCAGGATTTGAGCAATCTCCCTGGCTTTAAACCAAGGATTATCACTGCTGTCAAATACTTGTGATTGAAAAATATTAAACATACAAGAAAACTGGTTACAAACCAACACAAAATAAATTATACTTTGACTGACTGTTTAACGAGAAGTTACTGAAAATAAAGGAACCAAAACACCTACCATTGCTAAAATGGCTCTATGGCTATTTTTAACTGTTACAATTAAGGTAATTATTGTTAAAATATGTTGACTTTTTAGCTGTTCTAATGGAATGTGTATCTGCCTTGTTTATTAGATAAATAAACCAATAGCTGGGTTTTAGCTGATGTGTATGGAGTAGTGTATGTAAACTAAAGGAATACTTGTAATGTTATACTTATGATAGCAGGATTACTTTGGGCAACTTTACATGTATTGAACTGTTTAGAAATCTCAAGGTAATATTAACTGAAAGGAGAGAGGAGGCTTGTAAAAACTAGCAGTAATGGACAGATAATAAAACTATACCCCCACTCCACCGGAAGTAGTTGGGACCCAAAATGGGTCCCAACTCAATTATCATGATTCTAAGTGTTGGACCCTCAGGACCCACTGTTTAAGAATTAAAACTAATGCATAAGAGACAGGTGACAGTATGGTATTTTGTAAAGTTAAAAAATGCAGAGTTGTCTTTTTGTTGTAGTTGTATTTATTAAATCAGTTACTGAAAACGCTGTTACGAAACGCCAACAAAAAAGAAATATATCATTTTACTGAATTTACTAGTAAAAGGATTGTAACCAACACCAATATTGGAGGGTTGGCCATAAATTACACACCATGGGTACATATCAGAAGACGACCAACTGTGAAATACGATCTTTAGTATGGTAAATTATATGGTATTTTCTCCTCGGTAATTTATTTATGATTCCCATGAAACCAGGGGCAGCATTTACTTTTGACGATGTAATTCCTTGGTCATATGCGTCCAAGTTTTGTAAAACGGTGGGTCTGTTGTAATTTTACGGTGTAATTTCTCCGTCAAATACTTCAAATTCTGCTTGAAGGTGTTCTAAGAGGGCAGTGTCATAAATTGACTGAAACTCTTAAATCCCTCGGCCAAAGGATTCCAGGCCCACTAAACTGTTTGCCGGGGTCCGTGAGGTACTTTCACCATGTGATTTCTCGGTCAATTATGTCCAAGTCCGGTGAAGTTACTTTAACGGGGGTTATATTTAACTTGACCTTAGTGTTTTAAATTCCTCGGCCGAAAGTTTCCAAGTCCGCTGAACGTACTTGGTCGGGAACTATATTTAACATGGCCGAAACTTCTTAAATTCCTCGGCCGTTTACTTTAGAGTCCGGTAAAAAATACTTTACCAGGGATTACATTTAACTTTACCGTATTGTCTTTTGAAGTTTCCCGGTCAATTATGTCCAAGTCCGGTGAAGTTACTTTAACGGGGGCTACAATTAATTTGACCGTAGTGTTTTTAATTTCTCGGTCATTTACTCCTGCCTCCGGTGAAAGTACTTGGTCAGGAACTATATTTAACTTGACCAAAACTTCTTAAATTTCCCGGCCAACCACTTCTAACCCCGGTGAAATAATTTTGAACGCTCACGTTTCCACACCACGGTAAGCCGTTAGGCTAGGCCGTAGGAGCGTCGGCGCGTTCTTTTTGGTTACCCAGAGCATCGCCAGGAGCCCTAAACCTCTGGGGTGAGAGGCCCCAACCATCGCCTCTCACTGTGGTAGCCACTCCATAACAAAATGCTACCTCCTTTTTATATTTTTTACTTTTTGTATTTATTTTTTTATTTTTATTTTATTTTTTTACAAGTCTCCACCGTACGGACTGTTCCAAGGAGTAGTCTAGACTACTCGATTTACAAAGTCCTTCATTCACACCGGGTTGTTCAAAGGAGTAGCCTGGGTGTTAGCCAGGCGTCTCAATCTACTAAACCCTTCATCACATTCAGGTTTACGGGGCTTTTCGTCACCCACGCCAGTGACCTTCATACAGGTTTACGGGGCTTTTCGTCACCCGCGCCAGGGACCTTCATTCACACACACACACATACATACAGTGGGACTTGTGATTTTAAAGAAAAAATTACATTTAAAGTGAACTTTCATCTTTCATATTTGTGTAAGTAAGGTAAAACTTCTCCGGCAACAGACTTCTTACCAACAGTCTTGCTTCAGGAGTATTTGATCTTAACATCAAAGAACATAATCCGGCTTCGTTTATAAAAACCGTTGTTTTCTCAATCGGTCCAACGCCCTGTTTTTGGGCGTCAGTAAAACTACTAACAGTTAATTTATCACTGTCATCTACATGTTTACGAACTGCACTCCAGCCATTAACATGCTTTAGAGCAGTAGCTACGTCTTTAGCTTTAAACCATGGCTTTCCTTCACTATCAAACAGAACCAATACCGGCTTGTTATTGAATGTATAGAATTTAGCAGCCATGTCACAATTTACTCAATAGTACAGGCAATAGGAGCGCAAAAGAACGTCTGATCAGTACCACGACTTGGAGCAGAATGATGTAACTGTACTAGTGACAAGTGGTATATACAAGAGTAACGCTGCTCCGTAGGGAAAGGTACTCCCTTTATCGAAGGTAGCCACTTGGAATTGAGACAAGTGATACCTCAAGACGTAAAACACCAGATACTTTCTCAACGTTACAAAATATTTGTTCAAAGTGATCATCAAAAACTGTCGGTGTTAGTTTTGCTAATGGCATGAATGGTATATTTCCTGAAGTATCAGCGTGCTTTATTGATACTCCGATGTAGGCAGTTGATAGGGAGTTCTCCGTTATTTTATCTACTATGTACTCCGAAAACGTCAAGGGCCATTCTAATACGTCTATTGGCCCAGTAAGAAAGAACTCATACTCTGAGCATGTAATGCGAAATTTAGAATTTTCATTTAACTTTCTTTTAGATATAAACTTCAAAAACACCCCTTGAATAGGGAGTGTATTATTTTCAGCAGACATTCTAAAAGGAGAGACAAACAGTAACAGCACAGGCACGTCTGTTCAGTACCGCGTCTCAGAGCAGAATGAGGTAATAGAGCTGATTTTTAGAGGTATATGCACTCAGTACCCGTGTGAGTGACAGCTCTTTTAAGCAACTCTTTGTTTTTTAAAGCCGAAAGGCAAGGTATCGTGATCATCATTAAATTTTCTCTTGGGTCCTGTAATTTTAAACTTTTTAATTTCACTTACTGTAACGACTTCTCGTCTCTTTGTTCTCCTGATTCTACTCTCTTCAATTTCTAGTATTTCAGCTGTTTCACTAAGGACCATCTTTTTTAATTGTTCAAAATTTAATGTTTCGGAGGTTTTTAGGTTGAGGGTGAGGCCTTTTATTTTACACACAGATTCTAGCTTTTGCTTTTTGGTTGACCAAACAAGGTATGCGTACGTTTTAGGCCCTCCAGAAACAAACTCTATGATATAAGAGCCGGGCCCGTACTCACTCGCTAGTTCGTCCGTCATTTCCCCGAGGTAATCTCCCGTAGAGACCTTGTACAATCCTCCCCTGTATAAATAAATACACGAGTCCGTGTCATAATACAAGACCTGTCCTCCAAGGGCATCTAGATGTTCATACAGTTTAAGTCTGGCATGAGCAGTGGTGTAGGCCGCAATTACAACATTTACAGTTTTTAGAGCCTCACCGGCATCATCAACATTCTGCCAATTAACTAATAAAACCTCTTGGTTAATTACTTCAACAAACTTTACATTTGTTCCTGGTTGAGTTAACGATTTGAATAATTCTTTAGAGTCTCTCACGATTGCAGTTTTTGTCATGTTTTCTCGTTGACCAAACTTGCCCCAGAATGAATTTAACATTAATTTAGCTACTGACCTGAGTCCTCCATTTTTAGCAATTTTGTCTTTCTCCATTTGAATACCCTCACGCTCAAAGAAATCAGAAACATACTTGTCTTTATCTTCCTCTGTTTTACACCATGCGGGATACCCTGAGGCTTCCTGCTTTACTTTCAAGAATTTATTAATAAAATCGGTAAAAAGTCCATCTTTCTCGTATGTGGCGACTTCATACTCCCACAACTCATACATGTCCAAGATCACATAGCCTTTTTCTACAGCTTTTCTAATTTCATCCATGGTCCATGTTCCTACCATTGCCCTTTCCTCACTATCATGAAAACATTCCCCTTGGTTTAAAGTCTCCCCGCAAGTTCTACACAAAACAAACATCAATTTATTATTCATTTTAGCGGGGAGTACGGGATGATACAGGTTGTAAGGAGGTAGAATTTTGCATTTTAACAAGCCCTCTACTTCAAGGCCTCTCTCTCGGCACTCATTTCCAACATAAATAGTAGGATGACCGACGGGATACTTACAATATTTATTCACAAACGGATAAAGGGAACAGACATCGACGTATTGGATCGTTTCTCCCTCTTCACATTTACAATACGTTTTAGTATTACCCGTTCTACCTCCAAAGAAGGAATCCCTAGGATTAAGTGGGAGTGTGTTTAGAATGGACAGTTGGTTCAAGTGATTTAGTTTTTTGTCCTTCTTCAAAGCTCTAAACTCACACTCCCACATCTCCACAACATCATAGTCGTTAAATTTTGCCATTTTGGATTTGGTTCTCTCGTAACGGAGATGCAAACTGTCTGAGGGATCCTCCGGTAGAGGTTCTTCTCTGCTGTATTGATAACATTTTGGGCAACCGTGCCAGTAACACCCGTGAAACTCGTAAATTCGCTCACCGTCAAACCCATCTACTTTCATTCCATTAATTTTAACTTCTCTGCCCCGGCCCGCATGTTGAATCTTTACTCCACGTTTCTCCTCCTCCCATGTTAACCACTGTAAAGCAACGGCTGACTGATTGTCTGCAAGTCGGTACCCTGATTTTGGTATTAGTCCAATAGTATTTTCTTTTAAGAAGTTACGGCGGAAGGCCAAGTTACATGCACTGGCGATTGTTATAGCCTCGAGGAAAGGATCTACGTTACATTCTTGAAGAAGTAAAGCTCTAAATTTAATACATGCCTGAGCTAAAATCTCCACGTCAGAGATACAGTACTCTAAGATTTCCTTTTTAAAATCAAACACGTAGTCTTCAGCGACTCGTTCATCGTACCATATCTCGAAAGCTTCGTGAGGTTTCTCAAACATTGATTCCGGACAGTAGTATTTTTTGTCGGGTATAGGGCCTACATAATCTTGGTTCGCTAGAGTGTTGAAGAGGTGGGGAAAGTAGCCCTTCTTTTTCTCGGGAGGCAGATCAAAAGCTTTAGGGAGTGCAGCGAGGGCCATGGGAAAGTAGCTAAGTGAGTCCACAAACCTTACGTTGGCTACTTCAATCAAAATAGCTTTAGTTCCCCGAGGAGTTATTTTTGGTGTAAATTTAGTTTCTTCCATAATATACTGTAGTATGAATTGAAAGTCAAAACCTTGCCCGTTGTGGGCAATTACACAAACATCTTTAAATTTTTTTCGAATTTCCATTACATAGTCCATGAAGTGTTTTACCGGTTCTTTTTCAAATACCCTTTGCCTTTCCAAGCAAGTTTCACACTCACCCTCATTAATACATTTAAAGCAGTACTGTTGAGAAACGCACAAGTTGACTTTATGAACTTTTTTATCAGGGTCTGAGGGAAGCGACTCGTCCTGCCTTGTTTCAAAGTCAAAGAAAATAAACAAAAAATCACGGTCTTTCGGTGTTTGCCTATCTACCCTCATAAAACACTGATGTGCGGGGTCTTTGAACGCTTCGCAGGGCTTACAGTAAACTTCTCCGCATACATGAGTTGTCTTACGTTTTTTTGGATGAATCATTTTGTTACAGTCGTGGCAGAACTTTATAGTTTTACAAACTTGCCCTTGATGGGCTACTAAACACCGCTCGTTTTTGAAGAAGCGACAACAAAAACGACATGTAATGCCTCCGTGTTCTAGTTTACAGGGCGGGGAGATGGTATGGCAGGACGGGCATTTGTTAGAGCAACGATGCTCACCCTTGTTATTGTAGGGAATATGACAGGCTTCACAGAAATAATAACATACGAAAGCAGCAGTTAAGTTTGTAATTACATTATAATGACCGTTGTGAAAGAGAAGGTTAATTTTTAATTTAGCGTCTTCATTACCTCCCTCAAAATAAACGTCCCGGCCTTTCCTGTCGTAGTTGTAGACGGTAATTTTGTATTTTTTAAGATGGGACTGAAATTTTTCAAGCTCAGGGATGCCGGCACCCTCCTCCGGCATTTCTACACGGGCCTTTGCTATGAGCTTATTAGCTCTGAAAGTTTGTCTTTTCCCCTTGTCCTGACGTATTGCTTTGTACTGAGGATCATTTTTTGCGAGTGCTTTGCCTACTACCAACGCTCTAGCCAAACATAAATTGTCTTTATTATTAATTACTACAATACCCCGTCTCGCTTTAGATTCTTCATCAAAGGTATTGTAAAAGTCGGGTCTTGTCCTTCCTTTACCTACGGGGACGTTAATCCGCGTAACATCAACTCTAAACGTGTCACTGCTGGTAATTGATTCTGAATTGGATTGAATTATGCCCCCGAAAATATCCCAGAGAACATCACCGCTAACTTCAGAGACCGGTCTCAACGATACATATCCCGGTTCAGCACTTTTTAAATTCATAGACTGTAATTTAAACCCTAGATAATCAGTGGGTGCAACATTGGCTTTGGATGTCTCTACAATTTGATTAAAACCTTTACGAATCCAATCAAACTCAGAGATACCTTTGGGAGGTTTAGTGAATTTGAAAACAGTGTTAGTCCCGTAAAGCCTAAAGTGTCTAACATAGGTTTCATCTTTACTAATTAAATTTACCGGGTTTTGAGGGTCCTTTTTAGAAACGTCCATCCTTCAACACAGAATTAAATACTGAAAACAAGCTGAACTGTGTTAACACTTAAAACAGCAAACACACCGACCAGAGTCAAACTCACACGGATACAACTGAATTACGCAGAATCAATAATAATCTGTGCAAGAGAATAATTACGCAAGAGCAGCACAAAATACGTCTGATCAGCGTCACGACTGAAATCAGACTGAGGTAATGGAGTCAGTTGTTAGAGATATATATAGAGAGCGGAACTGTTACTTTTTCACTGTTTGATCTACTGAAACTGATACTTTTGGAACTGTTACCTTGAAAACTGTGGGAATGGGAATGGATGGTGCTGGACATGTTACTTTTTTTGGAACGGTTACTTTTAGAACTGTTACTTTGCAGCAGTCTTCATTGATATTAAATGAACAAGATAGATGATGTAACTGTAACTCTTGGAACTGATACTTTAAAGTCACCGATCAAGTTCTCTAAAAGAACAGGTACAGAGGATCTACAAAAGAGCACAGTACCTCTGCATTACTACGCAAGTCAGAAAAACACTAACACACAAACTACACAAGTCAAACCAGAACTACAGGTTACCGAAAGTCAGAAAACAGCTCTAATGAAGGTAGCAAACACTACTCTAACCAAAACTACATTAAAGAACAAGAATGGAAAGTGAGATTACTGTTATTCAGCACATACAAACACAACACTACTCTTGACACAAGGAAGTGAGGTTAGGAAAAGTGAGGTTATGTTAGTCAATACATACAAAAACTGCTCTAACCAAAACTGCATTAAAGAAAAGGAATAGAAAGTGAGGTTGCTGAGGTGAATTTACTGTACAAAAGAACCAGGGCAAAAAATTAGGTTACTGAGAGTGAGGTTATGTTAGTCAACACAACACTACTTTAGCCACAAGGAAGCGAGGGTATGTTTACTTTCTTTATTGTAAACTACTAAATCGAACAATTAAATACAAACACAACACTACTTTAGCCAAGACAATAAACACGCATACATCACAAAAATAAAATGAAGTACACCATGCACGAAAAATTAATATAATACAGTAAGGTTATACATTTTGGAGTGTAATGGGTGAGGTTAGAAAAAATAGGTTACTTTAGCAATTTAGATAATGCTAATAATCACCCAATAACAAGGAAGACTCTCAAGGAAGGCTCTTGAAACAAGAAAGTGAGGTTTATATTAACTCTCAAAACTGATGTTACTGTACACTAGCAAGTCATAAAACGCTCTTAACATAGAGAAGTCAGACATGAACAAGACAAGTGCATGATAACGTGAGATTGAGGTTAGGAAAAGCAAGGTTAAGTTAACTCTGAAACTTAAGGTTACTGGGCATAGGGTTACGTTTGTCAGCACATACAAACACAACACTACTCTTGACACAATAAACTGAGTTTACTGGCAGTGAGGTCATGTTAGTCAGCATATACAAATACTACTCTAACCAAATCAAACAATGAAATACAACGCAAAACACTACTCTTGATACAAGAAACTAAGGTTACTGTTATGTTAGCCAGCACATACAAACACAGCACTACCAAGAAAAACAAGATGGTGAGGTTACTTAATAAAGAACAAGGACAGAAAGTGATATTACTGTTAGTCAACACACACAAGTATGATACAACCCTTGACACAAGGAAGTGAGGTTATGGTAACTCTCAAAGGTTACTGGAGGTGAGGTTAGTCAGCACGTAAGACGTATCATTACTGTAGCCAAGTCAAACAATAAACTGATGTTACTGTACACTAGCAAGTCATAAAACGCACTTAACACAGACAAGTCAAACACGAACAAAACACCCGCGTGGGAACACTTGAAAGTGAGGTTAGGAAAAGTAGGGTTATCTTCGCCAAGCGCAGCAAACGCAGGGACACGTCAGATCGCAACGGAGAAGGGAGCAAAGAGAGAGAGAGAGAGCGAGATAATAGAAAGTGGTGGGGAGGTGGCTGATGCAATATGTTTATTAGTTACAGGAGGTAGCGACAGGGCAGTGGCAGTGGCTGGGGACAGGTAGTGAGCGCCGTCTGGGTGACAGGCCTGGAGGCGATAGTAGTGCGAAATTGTAGTGGGTGTGTCAAGCCTTGAGCAGAACGCGGATTAACATGCCAGCCAACAGGGTTACTTAAAATGTTACACCCGCCAACTACAGTACACTGAGATAACAGGAGCTGCAGTTAGATACACAGAAGGAAGTGAAGGAGACAGAAGGACGCGAGGGTTAAATAATTACCAAAAATGGTAGATAATTAAACACAGAAGGTTGCAAGAGGGATGCAAAAGATAAATAATCAACCCCAAAGGGGAGCAAAAGAAAGACACAGGGTAGTTATTACACCCTAATTCCATTCCTCATAAGAACCCATGTTATTCTATTCTCCATAAGAGTCCATGTTAATCTATTCTCCATAAGAGTCCATGTTATTCTATTCTCCATAAGACCAATGTTGGGGCTCAAGCGCCCGCCCTAACTACTCATGTGGTCAAAGAGTATTTTTCTAAATTTTATAATCATGTGTTAAATACTCATGGTTGTAATTTAACTGGCTCTTTAAAAAAATTATTCCAGTTCAAGAAAACACGTTTCGTGTTGTTAATTGAGACTAGTGTTTATCATTGATAATTATCATTGCCACCTCGTTCCCCAGACCTTACTGTGTGCGATTTTTTTCTCTGGGGGCAAAGTTTACATTCCAACAATGCCTAACACACTACCACAACTCCGTGAACGAATTTGCAATGCAGTGGCAACAATCGACCAGCCTATGCTAGCTAGAGCATGATCTGAGCGGCAACCTCACTTAGACACCTGTTTTGTGGTCAATGGGTGGCACATTGAACATCTGTAGGTGTATAAAAGAAACTTGATGAGTTTTCCTTTCCAATGGTGTAGTTTATAGCAATATTTGTTTAGTAATAATTTCAATAAAATGTTTTAAAACCCAGTGAATAATTTATGGACACCCGGTACTTTTTTCTTCAAATAATTGTAGTAAATTATTTGACTAATGTTGCGTTTATTGTAGAAGAATTAACGAAACATTAGCTTACATTTTAGTTTGACTTGGATATTGCTGTGCTTACAAATGAATAGTCATTTGCACTGTTCATAGCAAATGTACAACACAAATACCCCCGTCGCAGCAAACCTGCATACTCAGCGAATTTCCAATGAATATATATGTCTTATTAACACATTAAGCCTCTTACCAGGATTCATAAGAAATATATTCATAAATAAACGATATTTAAAATTATTCATTATTCTCCATAAGAATAACATTAGGGATGAGTACGCAGGTTTGCTGCAACAAGGAATAAAAAATAATGGGTTTTCATGCAAATATCAGTAGAAATCATCTAAGTGAGTCACATACTAAGTTTCAACCATATACATTCATAAATAAGCGATATATAACATTTGTATTACTCTCCATAAGAATAACATGGGGGCCGAGTACCTAGGTTTGCTGCTACGGGAACAATAGGCGAAAAATTGATTTTTTGTACAAACAACAACAAACCACAACCAGATGAAGCGATATACCAAGTTTCGTCAGTTTATGTTCATAAATAACCAAGATATAACATTTTTCTTTTTCTCCATAAGAATAACATTGGACAACGTACTGTGTTTAGCACTTTCAATATCTCAATAACCAATTAACGTAGAGCAATGATCAAAATACCAAATTGTTTGTTTTTTTAACCTGAATTCAATGGTATTAATTAAAATTTTATTTAAATAACAATTACATGTGAAAACCCCAAAAAACCCATTTTGGGGTACAAACCCCCCAAAAACCCTCCTTAGGATAGTGCGATTTGTCTGGTTTTCGAACTCGTTCAAATAAATGGTACTTTACATATTTGCACCAAATTTCATTAAGATCGGACCTTTTTTACGAGAGTTATCGTGCTTACGGACACACACACACACACACACACATATATATTTATATATATATATATATACATATATATATTTATATTTATATATATATATATACATAAATAAAAATTTGAACGAATGGTGTTTTTGGCATCTGGGGATCTCAAAACGAAAAGTTATCATGGTCTCGGGCTTAAGTCTTACCATGAGACCTACGGTAATAGCTTCTTCCCTATAGGGGAAATTCACTAAAACACACTAAAAATATCAAGAAAATATTAATTAAAAATGTTTAGTATAACACAGAAAACAGGTTAACAAAAAACAAGTCCAACCTTTCACAAAAGAGATTACTTTTTTAAACATATACCCTTATTTTCTTTTACAATTTTAAAATCATAACGAGAAATTTTAAGTTATGGCAATTCTATATCTTGTATCAGCAATCATATTTCGTACAAACATCTTTATGCAGTTTCAACACTTCATGCAACTCATCCCACTTGGTTGGTAAGGAACTCCTAAGATGTATGTCCAGTGTCCACCTACCTAGAAAACTAAAGTTGATAGTTTTTTGTGTTGAGGAGAACTGTCTATATCAGAACTGTCATCTCGCTACACCAAATAACCGCGTAGCAGCAAACCTGCATACTCAGCGAATTTCCAATGCATATTAATTTATTGTGATACCACATAAAGCCACACACCAAGTTTCATCAATATACATTCATAAATAAACGATTTATGACATTTTAATTATTCTCCATAAGAATAACATGGCGGCTGAGTATGCAGGTTTGCTGAAATAAGGAACACTAAAAACGGGCTTTTATACAAATATCAATATAACTCAACTAGATAAAGCCACATACCAAGTTCTATTAATTTATGTTCATAATTAAAGGAGATAACACGTTACTTATTCTCCATAAGAATAACATGGGGCTGAGTATGCAGGTTTGCTGCTACGGGAACTATCGGGAAAAAATGGGGTTTTGTGCAAATATCAATAGACCACAATGAAATGAAGCAATATACCAAGTTTCGTCAGGATAAGTTGATAAATAAGCGAGATATACAATTTTTCTTATCTTCCATAAGAATAACATTGGACAACGTACTGTGTTTAGCACTTTCAATATCTCAGTAACCAATTGACGTAGAGCAATGATTAAAACATCAAATTTTGCGTCTTTTTAAGCTGATTCCAATGGAAAACAATAAAACTTTACTTTTTCAAAAATTGTTTGTAAAAAACTCAAAAAACCCTTTTTTTGGGTACAAAACCCCCCCAAAATACCCCTTCGGATAGGTCGATCCGTCTGGTTTTCGAACTTAAAGTCATAAATGCTGCTTTACACGTTTGTAACAAATTTCATCAAAATCGGACCTTTTTACGAGAATTATCGCACCCACGGACATATATATATATATACAGTTTCGAACGAATGGTGTTTTTGGGGTCTGGGGATCTCAAAACGAAAAGTTATCACGGTCCTGGGCCTAGGTCTTACCATGCCGACTACGGTAATAGCTTCTTCCCTATAGGGGAAATTCGCTAAAACTACACGAAAATATTATTCATTAAAGTCCTCGTCTTTCTCAATCCCCAGTTGCTTATTCGATAATATAGTATTGTAGGGGAATTCTCGAACAGCGTGTTATCTTTCTAACTATAAGTAGGTTATGTTCAGAGAAAAAAATGGTCTGTTGAATTGTATAGGGAATATCGTTATCATCCTTTCCTTAACCTGCTAACTGATAGTGTCTCGAGGTAACGTACCCACTTTGTTAAGAAGATTGTTTCTTTTCACTATAAGCTCATCCTCCTTTCTGAGTGGGAGTCACTGCGGACACATTCTTTTCAAACACACCCTTTATTTTGCCAATTTCTAAAATCGTTGTGGTTCCAAAACTATTAAAGCATGTTTTATTCGGATATTTATACAAAAGAGTGAGGCAGTCTGAGTAATCGATCTTCACACTACTGGATTGGCAGTTCCCATCCGCGACCCGAGCAGGCTGCCGGTGGTTACGTTCTGGACTTATGAAGCCGGAATGGGTCACAAGCGTCTCGCCGCGCATTACTCTATCATTGTCTCGGCGTCTTTCCCAGACGTTTTAGGCTTTACAAAAACGTTTTAAGACAATTTTACTGAGAATAATCATTCTTAACAACGCTCAGTTTGGAATACTTAGTGAAAAACAAATCACTACCATCAAAGATGAAATAACACTAAATTTAGATACAATTGAACTAATATAGCTTTTATATTTCACTCGCCATCTATCTGGCTTTGAAATTCCTACCAGTATATAAATAAAGTTACGAAATATTTGATATTGTAGTAGGATAAAATAAACTAAAAACCAATATAACAACTAATCATGTTTTACCCTCAACTCAATCACATGTTATTAAACAAAATTATACCTAAATGTTTTTTTACATCAGTTGTTTTTATCTTGACTAAATAATGACATATAATCTTAAAAGTTACTTTACACACAATTTTAATTACAAAAATTTATCTGAAATACATAATTAATTTGTTACCTGGCCATTAAACCCACTACCTTTGAAGTAATTACAAACTTTCAATGTTAGTTTATGGATGCTTTCATTTGGGTTAGTTGAATACAGCTTAAGTCTATAGGCATATTTTACTTAAGTAGAAATTAAGGACAGGTTTTAAGCTTTCAATACCTACACGTTACAGCACAGATTAAGTCTTGAATTATAGGTATAGTATGAGAAAATGCATGAGTACATCAATACCGTTGCGTGTACTTTTCAGATTCAAATATTTGTTATCTTGAATAATCCTATTTGTTATTAGCTTCTGGGGATTTGGTATCTTATATTAGTTTTTTATTTAATGAATGTCTTATACTCCTTAAAACATTATTATTTAAGTAATTCTTGTATCCAACTTTAAACATCGTGACCTATGGTCAAAGTGTAATTGACGCAAGGGCTTAGCAATAAATTTATGTTACAGAATGTCCAACATACGAAATAAAACCAGTTTCCGCTGCTAATGTCAGATCATCGGCCTATTTCCAATAAATTTTAAGAATCACTGTAATAAAAAGAGCTCATGCAATTACCACACTTTTTTCAGTAAAAAACGTGTTCATTTTAAGAAATTAATAAGAAAGAGTTTTGCAAATATTGTGCAATTACAAGCAGACGGCATTGTGGGATATTGTGCAGTGGACGGCTACAGACAAATATTTTACAAATAATAAAAACAATTTCTACAGATGAAAAGAAATGTCGCTCCATTTCCTCCATATTGACGTGCAGTTGTATAAGCAGCACCACTCGCCATTAATTAATTTAAAATACAACAAAACAAGGCACATCATTACACAAGACCGAAGAATAAAACTAAGAACTGTCAACAGCACAGTTAGAAACCACAGCAAGATTATTCAGCAGTGATCGCGGAAGAACAATGATGCGTTGAGTGAGACGATATCCCGCCAAATGTAACCTGAGTCTGACTGGGAGGGGATAATCAGTGGCTACAGTTTAGTTAGGTAAGTCCACAGATCCATTGATGGTTGACAACATATCTCTATAATTTCACACAAGCAAAGAAAAGTTGTTCAAATGATCATGATGAGCGACAGCAAAAGTCGACATTCAGTAAATTACAACTGACAAGAAATACAACCAATAACAGCCAATTACTACAAGGCGAGCTGGGTAGTTGCGCAGGGCCCCACGGACACTGTTAAAGCTGTATACATAATATAACGCACCCGCTGCCAACTTCAACTCGATACTCCCTTACCAAAAACGTTTCAAAAACATTTATAAAATATTTACTAATTTAAATTAAACTGACTTCTAAGTTGTTAAAACCGTATTAAATAATAATCCTGATTGAGTGGTAATAAATTAGAAAACCATAAATGTCGAATATAGCCTAATGATGTTGGTTGTTATAAGGGAAAACTGGGTAACAAATTGTATTTTTTAGTATGGAGGTTTTATTGAGATATAAATCTGCTGCTTATAAACAACAACGCAGCGGACTTGTTGTTTACAATTTACTCCTTGAAATGAAGAAAAAAATTCAAATGTAAGAAATAAAAAACTCGTTCTAAAAGAACTTTGACAAACGTGACCGGTAATGAATTTGTGGTGTTGTACAACTATATAAGTATATAAACATTAAAATTTATGTTTCTTGTCCAGACAGTTGAATATATAAAACTTCACATCGCTTGCACTGTTATATGTCCTATAATACTCAAGATAGCCCCGTCAGAAACCTGGCGGGCGTTCTCAGCGAATTTCAAATGCATATATATGTATGTTATGTATGTTATGTATGTTATGTATGTTATGTATGTTATGTATGTATATATGTATTTTATATATGTATCTTAATAGCTCATAAAGCCGATTACCAAGTTTCTTTAATATACATTCATAAGTAAGCAATATATAACGTATTAATTATTCTCCATAGGAATAACAAGGGAGTCGAGTACGCAGTTTTACTGTATAAAGGAACACAACAAATGGGTTTTTATGCAAATATAAATAGAACTCAACTAGGTGAAGCCACATACCAGTTTTTATTAATTTATGTTAATAATTAAGGGAGACATAATAGTTTACTTGTTCTCCAAAACAATAGCATTGGGGCTGAGTACGCAGGTTTGCTGCTACGGGAACCATCGGTAAAAACTTTGTTGGTGCAAATAGCAATAGATAACAACCAGATAAAGACACATACCAAGCATCGTCGGTATACGTTCATAAACAAGCGAGATATACAATTGTTCTTATCCTTCACAAGAAAAACAATGTTCAACGTACTGTATTTAGCACGTGCAATATATTTGGAACCAATTGACGTAGAGCAATGATCAAAACACCAAACTGAGTGCTTTTTTAAGCTGAATCCAATGGTGAAGGCTGAAAATTTACTCTTTTAATGATTTTATTTAACACATTCAAAAACCCTATTTTTGGAATACAGCCCCACCCCCCAAATACCCCTTCGGATAATTAAATCTATTTGTTTTTTACTTTCTCCCCTTATGCATAGTATAAGGAGAAAGTATTATTGAACATTTTCGAATTTGAGTTGTTAGTGGAAGTATTCGTTTTGGTGTTCCCTGAATCCAAAAAAAGTTATTTTTACGTGATGTCTATGTGTCGGTCTATCTGTCTGTCTGTCTGTCTGTATGAATGTGTACAGAGCTAGAGCCCAAACCAATGGTCCGATTTTTATGAAATTTGGTACGTAGGTAC
The DNA here is from genome assembly GCA_963675035.1 of Allygus modestus. Lineage (NCBI taxonomy): Eukaryota > Metazoa > Arthropoda > Insecta > Hemiptera > Cicadellidae > Allygus > Allygus modestus. The sequence continues at coordinate 15,277,009 of OY776113.1, forward strand.
TAATCAACGATATCTCCAGGCATTTTTTCATTTTTTGAATTTTTGGTTTTTAAGGGTAATTATCCCTCAAAAACCTCCAAAAAACATGAAAAATCAAGATTTCTCAAAAAACGGCTCTAAAGATTTTAATTAAACTTTAGCCGTTTGTAGAACTTTAGTTTTCCAACAAAATGATACTACCCACATTTCTATAAAAATTTCGGGTTCAGAAATTATAAGGCTTTAAAACATAAATTTTTTTGGATTTTATAAAAAACATAAATATAAAAAATGTATTACTATTAACCATTACAAATAGCTCAAAAAACTAAATAATTTAGTATTTTTAATTACTATTCTACGATTGCTGGTTGCGGAGAAAATTTAAATTAAATTTTGCGGTTAACGCAGTACGTTGTCCAATGTTATTCTTATGGGGAATACAAAAATTACTATTTCTCTCTAATTTACTGATCAATTTCGTTCAATCTTGATATGCTTATCAAGTTAGCATTGACCAACAGAGGAAATTTGAAATGTGTTGTCTCTTAACAACCCTGGGGGGGAATAGGGGGCATTTCCCCTCTTAAAACCACGTGTGTAGCAATGGATTCTGTAGTGCCTCCAAAACAGGGATTTGGGTGAATGTTTTTGAAAACAACTTGTTTACAAGATTTTCTGTACATTCGAACGTGCTTTGTATTCTATATTTAGTAAATAAAATTAATGTATTCATTAAAGTTGGGCTAAAAGGGAGAAAGTATGTGTAAGTTTCCTGATACCGTTTATTTTAAATAAAGTCATAAATGTTGCTTAGCACGTTTGTTCCAAATTTCATAAAAATTGGACAATATTACCGAGAGTTATCGTGCTCACGGACACACACACACACATATATGTATATATAAATACAGTTTTGAACGGCCTGACGGTAGCGGCGACAGTAGTGGCGACTAATCATCGCCTCACTCGCACGCGTACTCACAGTATTGTATCACAACAAATTTCTCAAAAGTACACAAGCAATGCTGCTATTTCAAATTTCCCTAACGCCGTAAGTGTACAATATACCCATCAACCCCTTCCCGTTCACATATCCACTTCTGGTAATACTAAACCTCTATCCAACAAACCCATTAAACCCGTACTGAATTACAGCAACAAACAAAACTTTTTAGAGGTAATCTACATTGTGGCAACCTTCCGAGGCCAAAATGGTTGCCAGGCTAAAGACTTCCCACAATTCGTTCAGGATTGTTCATCAAAACGTTTAGGGAATTTTATCGAAGCTGGCTATGGTGGAGATTTTGGTTGACTTGGTATCCCCCAGTGTTCTCTGTGTGTCTGAGCATTTTCTCAAATATGTAGGCCTGAATTCATTTGCCTTTCTAGACTACAGTGTGGCAACTGGATTTTGTCGCCCCATCATTGAAAAAGGAGGTACATGTATATTGGTCAAGGAGAGTATACCGTTCCAAATGGTTGATGTAACTAATTTCTGTGTAGAGGGGTACTGTGAACTATCTGCTATTTTTTGGACTTAGAGGGTGTTTTTATTTTCTTCTTACCGTTTACAGGCCGCCACATAATTCTATTGAGCAAGCTGACCACTTTATAGAACGAGTTCATAATTCGTTAGGAGTCATCATCGACTCTCGACTAGACTTTTTCAAACATATTGAAAAGGTTTCAAGCAAAATTCATAGTAGAATTTTTCTTCTTCGACAACTTTCCCAATTTTCCAATAGATAAATTCTCCTGACGGCTTATTTTGGTTGCCTATTTCCTCATATTTCCTACGGGGTCGCAATATGGGGAGCAGAGTCTTCTAAAACTAAAAACATATTTTCACTACAGAAAAAAGCGATAAGACTGATTTATAGTTTGGACCGATATGCATCATGCAGAGTTGTGTTTTTGGCAAACAACTTGCTAACACTTCCATCGATTTACATTTTAGAGTGCCTTTAATTTCTGGTTAAAAACAAACATATTTTTCCTCAACGCATTGCCAATAGATATAATTTCCGCAACATAAACCTAATCCATATTCCCCGAAAAAAACACAACTTCCTTTCAAAACCAAACTTACTATTCTGCCATTAAGCTTTTTAATGTGCTCACCCAAGACCTGAAAACCGTGGCGGATGTTGTCAAATTAGGAATAGACTAAAAAAATACTTGATTGTAAAAGAACTACAGTGTTAACAATTATATATCTGAAAGAAGGAATGTTTAGTTGGAAATGTTTTACGATGTTTTAACAGTCTGTTATTTTAGCTATTTCAATTTGTATTTATGACGATTGTCAATGCTGTATTTATATAGTCGTGTGACAATAAAGCATTCTTGATACTTGATTCTTGAGTAATGCGTAAATTCGCTAAGGAATTTTCTTTTCGGCCCACTACGTCATCATTTCTTAACCGATTTGGACAAACGATGTGTCATTTTAAACTTTTGCTCAGGAGATAGTCAGAAAAATACAAACCCACAAAATACCGTTTTAACTGTTGAAATATTGGTGTTAAAAAACTCTCTATGCTATTTAAATAGGGAACCTTATGAAGGAACTACCGATTAGTTTGGGATAACCAGCTAAAAGGTGGTCATAACAATCGTACCAATTTGAAGCCTAAACATTCTGAAACCTCACTACAAATAATAACGAGTTCGCACGCAGCACGCTGACGTGAGGGAAGTGAATTTCCACCAACAAACTTTTAAAACTCAAAATATGTGTAAAAACAAACATGTATTCCAATTGTTATTGAAATCTGAAAACATTGATTTTTTGGCTGTTCATTTACCTGCTCCTGGTTTCATTTACCTGTAAAGCTGGGAATACAATTTTGCGCATTATAATGTTAGGAGAAAGTCCAGGCAGGCTCGAAAGTAGGCGTGAGTTGCTGGGGATGATAAAAGTACTCTAACAAAGGAATAACAGGCTTTTCTAGTGTAAAACCCCCATAAGACAACATACTGTGTTTAGTCGAAACACATTTTCTTTAATAACTCGGTAAATACCTATGCTAGAATTATGAGAGAGGACTTAAAACTTTCGCCTCACTAATTCCCATCTTTTTACATGCATTAAATTTACATCCGGGGCTTTTCTGACCCTTTTTGGTCCCAAAAACTCGAAATTTGAAAGATTAATCCCCAAAAAAAGGGTTTAGAGTTTTCCGATTGTTTTGGCCAACGAACTTGTCCAACTGATTACAGAAAGGAACGTCCCTACCAAATTTGAAGTTAATCGGACAAAAAATGCGACCGCTAGAGTGCATACATATATATATATATATATATATATATATATATATATATATATATAAAATTTTGAAAGACCCCCCAAAACGTGTTCAGGGGGTCACGTTATGAACTTTTATGGTGGTCCCAGGCTTAAGTTTCACCGTGCGGGTCATGCTAATAGTTCACTTTCCAAAGGAAATTCACTAATGATCACTTTATCCATCTAAGGTTGTTAAATTATTCGAAGTATAAAATTCAAAAATGTTCCCATGTTATTGATATGGGAGGATTTTAGTCAAGAAACCATCCTTAAATTTAGAGAACCATCAAACTTACGATCATGGTAATTATATAAAATTAAACCTGAAACCTTTTTATGCTTCCAAAAAATGTAAAATGTGACATTTCCATGTTTTTAATACGTATAAACGAAAATAATACAAAACGATAATGTTTTCAACCCGTTTTTGTGCAATTTAGAATATTATTTTATTAAAAAAAAACAGCTTTTTTTAGTGCAGTAAACCCAAAACAATGCGGAAGAGAAGAAGTTTAAAGCCGGAAGAGGTGGGGGAGCTGCCGACAGGTTTCGGTGGTATCTACATAGCTCCACCACGAAGCAGGATCATAAATATTTACCCTTGTAGATCTTTTTGTTCTCCTCGTTTGCACTTTTATTTTACAGATTTTTACAAAACTATTTTCAGTTTTACAAAAACAGAGTAATAGATGAACATTTAGTGAATTAAATTACAACAAATTATTTTTAATAATTGTTTAACAATTGAGCCTACAGTGTAGGAGATGCAAAACCCTTACTCTAGCGTGCGAAAGACAGGTAGAGCGCACCCTTAATAATGATACTAATATATAGTATTGCTAATTATTGCTAATTAAACTGGTTTCAGTTTAAGTAAAACGTAGCATGTCTTTCACTATCGTTTTACATTTGTCTTGAGTTTTCTAGTGTTAAAATATAATATATATTATCATAATATGATATATAATATTATAATATATAGTATAATAAAACAACATAAAATAACACAAGAACACTAACAACACTAAAAATAAAATAACACTATGATATATCAATAAAGATAATTGTAGGACTTAAGCAGTAAGAAAAATTAAAGATAAATAGAATACAATTTTTAACACACCTGTGTAAAGCTAATGCAAAGGAATATTTGAAATATCTTTCAGCTGCGAGGAATACTAATCAAATAAGTTATTGAATTCCTTGATCCAGGTATTGCAACGGTGTATTTATATTGCTCCCGCACGCTGACGGGTTCTCAAAAACGTCAACTGTACTACTTTTATGGGCTGCAAGATTTTAAAACTGCAATAGTCAGGTTAAAAACTAATTTTTTTATTTTAGCGAGTTTCCCCAATAGGGAAGAAGCTATTACCGTAGTCGGCATAGTAGGACCTAGGCCCGAGACCATGATAACTTTTCGTTTTGAGGTCCCCAGACCCCAAAAACACCATTCGTTCGAAACTGTATATATATATGTGTGTGTGTGTGTGTCCGTGAGCACGATAACTCTCGTAAAAATTATCCGATTTTGATGAAATTTGGTATAAACGTGTAAAGCAGCATTTATGACTTTAAGTTCGAAAACCAGCCAGATCGACCTATCCGAAGAGGTATTTTGGGGGGGTTTTGTACCCCAAAAATGGGTTTTTTGAGTTTTTTACATGTAAATTTTGAAAAAGACAAATTTTAGTTTTTTTCATTGGAATCAGCTTAAAAAGACGCACAATTTGGTGTTTTGATCATTGCTCTACGTCAAATAGTTACAGAGATATTGAAAGTGCTAAACACAGTAAGTTGTCCAATGTTATTCTTATAGAGAATAAGAAAAATTGTATATCTCGCTTATTTATCAACTTATCCTGATGAAACTTGGTATATTGCTTAATATCGTTGTGGTCTATTGATATTTGCACTAAAACCATTTTTTGGCTAATAGTTCCCGTAGCAGCAAACCTGCGTACTCAGCTCCCATGTTATTCTTATGGAGAATAAGTAACGTGTTCTCCCCTTATTTATGCACATAAATTAATAAAATTTGGTATGTGGCTTTACCTTCTTGAGTTATATTGATATTTGTATAAAACCCCATTTTTTGTGTTCCTTGCTTCAGTAACCCTGCATACTCAGCCGCCATGATGTTCTTATGGAGAATAATTAAAATGTCATAAATCGTTTATTTATGAATGTATATTGATGAAACTTGGTATGTGGCTCTATGTGGTATTAAGATTCATATATATGCATCGGAAATTCTCTGAGTACGCAGGTTTTCTGCTACGGGGGTATTTTACTTTTCATTGGAACATTTTGGATATATCTAGACATATTTATGTTTTTTTTTCACCCTGGGTGTGTGTTGACTGAATGCTTTGCTTTTACTTTATTTTATTTTAACTAATATACTCGTACTTGTATCTACAGTTCTTGTTACTCAATGTGTTTTTATTCAATTGTTTATATGTTTGTTATTACAATAAAAAATAATTCATGAGTTTAAACCGTTTTGCCTGAATGCGTTTGGTATTCCCTCTAACAGTGCCTCCGGACCAAGTGTGAAAAGTAGGATATTTCACCAATAGAACCAGAGTGAAGCTGTTATATACGAACTCAAATTTAAAGAAGCAAAACGAGGATCGAAAACCTACTTTTGTTCCTAGTGATGAACTAATTTTTCGTTACACTGCAAATAACATTAAGGTAACAATTTCAAAACAACTAAAATGCTATTAGCTGTTTACCTTCAAAAGTTTCCTTCCATCTTGCTTTTGCTACTCTAAACAAACAGCCGTTACTCAAGTTAAAATTGTTAACAAGTTGAAACATTCTTTTAAATTATAAACATAATAAAAGCCTCGACCAAAAAGAATCATCAAATAATTTGTTGCACTAGGACGAAAAATACCACCAAAACAATATGTTTTATTCAACGAATAAAAATAACAACTTCAGCATTCAATGCATGTGTTAAATACAGCTATATGTCAAACAAAGGTTTTGGCTAAAACATATAATATGTTGGATAACATTTGTAATATTTTAGTTTACAGTCACCTAATCCAAGAAAATAGCCAAATAATTGTAAATTGTATTACAATAATTTGACAGATAAATATGATGTTACCAAATGTTTTAAACATCCTTTTTATCAGAATATCGAGAATGTATTCGGTTGATTGTCTCAGAAAATAAATATTAGATTTACTTACAATAATCTGGTTCGATTCAAAACTGAAAAGAAAATGATTTATTAAATATAGACGGTTGAGAGTTCTAACCGTACTTACACAACTTATCTGCCACGTACTTAACTTGCCAATATCGTTGTAAAGTTAAATAGTAATTTTTTTAAATTTTCTGTGGTCCTCTTCTCTCATAAAAATTCCAGCCTTCAAGTAATATAGAGTTTACTGAGTGGGTGTAACAAATTGCCCACTTTACCCACTCTACCTATTACTACCCACCACATTTTACCCACTCAACCTTAATACCCGTCACAACATATACACATTAACTATTACTATCCTCCAATACATACCCACTCTACCTACTACTACCCACCACTACATACCCACTCTACCTACTACTGCAACCACAACTTAACCTCTCTACATTCTACTACCACTAAATAACAACTCTACCTACAAAAACTCGCCTCTACTTACGCTTTCTACCTACTACTACTGCCACTACTCACCCATTATCAACTACTTGCCGTCAACTTATTAATTTGGTTATAGAAAGAAATAGCTTTACTTAAAATTCATAACTCTACTTACATTTTATTTTAAAAAGAGATAGACTGCAACATTTAAAAACGGTTTCTTCCGTTTTATTGGGCCTTTCATGTATCTTCAAGTTTTACGGTAATAATGACAGTTGTCTGGGCATTTATTATGCTGTTCCGTAATAATAAAACATTTTCCAGGTAAGTCATTTCGTTAACTGAGACCGTGAGAAGAACATAAACAATTTTTATTCGCTAGTGCTTAACTTTTTTAAATCTACAAAAACACTTACCAACATCTTCGACGCTACAATCTTTTAGAACATGAAGCACGATGGTTCGAATGATTAACTTAACATTATGTTTTTAAAATCCATATTTGTAGCCCCTGAGCTGCGGTTAAATTTAAGACTAAATCACTTACTGTGAGACCGTCAGTCAGCTCAAACTGTTGCAGGTTGAAACCTAGTACATGTTTCGACGCAACGGCGTCATCATCAGCTCCTTACAGAATGAAGTTGTACACCAGATGGCTTCGTCAGAAAATTAAACGAGTTCGCACGCAGCACGCTGACGTGAGGGAAGTGAATTTCCAAATAAAAACTTTTAAAACTCAAAATCAGTGTAAAAACATACATTTGTCCAATTTTTATTGAAATCTGAAAACATTGATTTTTTGGCAGTTCTGATACTCCTGGTTTCATTTACTTGCAAAGCTGGGAATACAATTTTGGGCATTATAAGGTTAGGAGAAGGTCTAGGCAGGCTTTAAAGTAGGCGTGAGGTTGCTGGGGATGATAAAAGTACTCTAACAAAGGAATAACAGGCTTTTCTTGTGTAAAACCCCCATAAGACAACGTACTGTGTTTAGTCGAAACACATTTTCTTTAATAACTCGGTAAATATTTATGCTAGAATTATGATAGAGGGCTTAAAACTTTCGCCTCACTAATTCCCATCTTTTTACATCCATTGATTTTACACCTGGAGCTTTTCTGACCCTTTTTGGGCCCAAAAAATCGAAATTCGAAAGATTAATCCCCAAAAAAAGGGGTTTAGAGTTTTCCGATTGTTTTGCCCAACGAACTTGTCCAACTGATTACGGAAAGGAACGTCCCTACCAAATTTGAAGTAAATCGGACAAAAACTGCGACCACTAGAGTGCAAACACATATATATATATATATGTCTATATATATATATACATATATATATATATATATACATTTTGAACGACCCCCAAAACGTGTTCAGGGGGTCACGTTAGGAACTTCTATGGTGGTCCCGGGCTTAAGTTTCACCGTGCGGGTCATGCTAATAGTTCACTTTCCAAAGGAAATTCACTAAAAACACAACACAGTTTATTCACACGGACACGGTGATTAGACTCCCCCCAGAGTCTGTCCCCTGCCCGCGCCGTGATCATGTTTTCGTCGGCAGGCCTGTCAAACTGTTTAAATGTCTTTACTTTATACGTCAGGAGGCTTTCGAGCCCCAGAACACATCCACCTCATATGATATGCCTCATAAGAACATTGGGTAAATTGTGTTGCGTATTTGTTTAGTTTAGTTTAAAACTAATTAAACACGTAAGCTGGGGTTAGTCAACCAGATTACAAACTAAATAGGTGTACCACTATTTATTCCAGTGATAAAGAGTTTGTATTTTTATTTATTCATCTGATAATTTGTTCGTAGCATAGCTGTTGGTTTCACTAGAGAGTTCATTTGCATTTGTGTATATTTTCTTAATAGGCAGTCTAGCACATTATATCGAAGAGAAAAAGTCAATGAAATATCAAAATTGAAATCTGAGGTGCTTAAGTCGTTTTTTATACCTGTTTATATTGATAAACTAATTCTATTAGAATTGGTAATGCATTACTCAATGCTAATAAGCAGTATCCTCTTTTGATAACTTCAAGCATTACAGCCTAACTTAAACTAACCTAATTTCAAATTTGATAACAACTTGTCAAACTTGTATTAATTTAGTGTTTTTCGGTGCTGTAAAGGTATTTTCCAGATATGAAAATAGTATTTGCTAAGCTCAAAAAATAAGTTTGACTTAACACAACTTATATACTTTCGTGTTTAACGTAATGCCCTAATTTTCTAAGTAAGGCCGGGAGGTTTCATTAACGAAAAGCCTCCAATGTAAGGGCGTGTCGAGGACTTCTCGCTCGATAATGTGATCTGTTCCACGTTTCATATGTGTACTTTTTATTACACAACCATAAATTATTTATTCTAAAATCTTTTCCCCCACCACTCCACAAACTCTAATACATTATTTACTCAACTAATGCCACGTTTAAGAATAAGAGTGTTTTACAACTGGTCGTATTAATAACCTACCCATCTATGTTAGTCAACTCAAATTATTCTTTAAAGTAAACGACTCAGTTCATAAAGTAATTTATAATTTAGTTAAATGATCAGTATAAGTATTTCTCATTTGATCGAATTATTTATTTATTTTTTACATAACAGTGTAGGAATTATGCATACTTGAAAGCAAAGAGGACATGTGGCTTGGGTAAGACGCTAGCGTAATGGCCAAGGCTTCAAAACCAAGAAGCGGGAGCTTGAACTATAGTGCTGACAAATAAATACCTATCTTGTACAATAGTAGTGGGGAAATGAGACTTCTGGGCCAAGTGATTGACAGTTTCCGGTCACGTGACCGGAAGCGCTGAGTCATTAAATACGTCATCTGAGTAATACGTTAGCCGTTATTGTAAGTAGTAGGGAAATGAGACTTCTGGGCCAAGTGATTGACAGCTACGTCATCTGAGGCTGAGCCAGTGACGTAGGCGGTTTTGTGACGTAATGAGGGAAAGTTTAAAGGTCAAGGTCACGGGGAGGGTGTTTTAAAAAAGTACTACCTCGCACTCGTATCATTCGATTGCTTCATTCAATTCTTTTCATTCGATATTTTGTATCGATTAAACTATCGAATCACAATCGAATTTTACGCGTGCGAGGTAGTTCTTTTTTAAAACACCCTCCCCGTGACCTTGACCTTTAAACTTTCCCTCATTACGTCACAAAACCGCCTACGTCACTGGCTCAGCCTCAGATGACGTAGCTGTCAATCACTTGGCCCAGAAGTCTCATTTCCCCACTACTTACAATAACGGCTAACTCTACCCAACAAACCCCAGGCCTCTGTGTATGGCCCAACAGGCCGTCAACCTTACTGCGAAACGCTACAAATGCAAGCTGTTTGTTTCGATGTGATGTGTTTTTATTTATACGTTTGCAAATAAACTTATTTTAAAGCTTTATAAATGAAGAGCTATAATAAAAAGATATACAAAATACCCCCGTCGCAGCAAATCTGCATACTCAGCGAACTTCCAATGAATATATAACATAACACATTAAAACACTTAACAGGATTCATAAGAAATATATTCACTAGCGATATTTAAAAATAGTAATTATTCTCCGTAAGAATAACATTGGGAATGAGTACACAGGTTTGCTGCAACAAGGAACACGAAATAATGGGTTTTTATGCAAAGATCAATATAACTCATCTTAGTGAAGTCACATACCAAGTTTTATCCATATACATTCATAAATAAGCGATATATAACCTTTTAATTATTTTCCATAAGAATAACATGGGGACCAAGTACCTAGGTTTCCTGCAACGGGAACCATAGGTGAAAATGTTGTTGTACAAACAACAATAAACCACAACCAGATGAAGCCTTGTATCAAATTTCGTTAGTTTATGTTCATAAATAAGCGAGATATACAATTTTTCTTTTTCTCCATAAGAATAACATTAGACAACGTACTGTGTTTAGCACTTACAATATCTCAATAACCAATTGACATAGATCAATGATCAAAATACCAAATTTTTTTATGCTAAATTCAATGGTGAAAATTAAAATTTGATTTAAATAAAAACTACATGTATGTGGAAACCCAAAAAAAAAAACATTTTTGGGGTACAAAACCCCCCTTCGGATGGTGCGATTCGTCTGGTTTTCGAACCCTTTCAAATAAATGATACTTTACAAATTTGTACCAAATTTCATTAAGATCGGACCTTTTTTACAAGAGTTATCGTGCTTATGGACACATATATATGAAAATACATAAATAACATAAATACATAAATATTTATGTATAAATATGTTTATATACATAAATAACAATTTGAACGAATGGTGTTTTTGGTATTTGGGGTCCTAAAAATTAAAAGTTATCATGGTCTCGGTCTTAATTCTTACCATGAGACTTACGGTAATAGCTTCTTCCCTATAGGGGAAATTCGCTAAAAGTTGAACTAAATAAGATTTTTCGTATATTAGGGGAGAGCATAACTGAATTGTATCATTGTCAATAGTAAAATTGCATTTCGTCTTAAGTTGTAAGTTGTTTGCTTCGATTAACTATTTTTAAATAGTAACATAATATAAGTATCAGTGTCGTAGCATATATTAAACAAATAAGCGTCGATACATCTTTGACGCTCTGTACCGGAAACACCTCATGAAACTGGAACACACCGTAAATTATGCTTCAAACAATTTTATGATGCTAGAAAATATTTATCAACCACACGCTGAATGCTTCATAAATATACTGGAAAATATTGTACTCCAGACCAACATGGCAATATTGTGCAGCGCGCTGCGTGGTTGGGTTTGGTACAGCTAAAGTAAAATTTTGATATTATCATTGTTGGTGGAAAGCACAACATTTTCTTGATATACTTAGGGGTTTGAATAAAATAATGTTAACAAAATTTATGTTCATTATAATTCAAATATAATTATTAGTATAATTGGAGATAGATTATATTATTCTTTAAAATGTTCTCTTTCAACAATCTTTTTAATAAATTAAAGATTCAACTTTATAAATAAATAGATTAAGGATTCAACTCATTAAATAAATTAATGTTTCATGACGCTTTAATTTATTAATTTGGATTTATATATTATGGACTGCTATTGTATTACCACAAAAACTATACTTGGAATTATTTTGTAATGCTATTTTGGTACAGGAAGCTGTTTTTTTATTCAACCCATGTTATGACAAAAAACTGTACCTTTATCAACCTCTTTTGATAACCTCTCAATTCCCTAGTCTTAATTATAATGTAGTTTCAATACAACGATATATGACATGCTATTAATGAATAATTCACAACGAAAACACTTAGTAACAAACCCCCAATCCACCTCAATGTACTGTTATCCGACAAACTGCTTAGACGTGTGGCATTTTACAGATCAAGGATAGGTAAATAGTTCTATGCAAGATTAGAAGAGAATATTTTTAGGGAAAGAGGAAATACGCATTTACGCACATAGGTGGGAACAGATGCAGATGATTAGACAAATATGGTGAAATCTTGGTTGGTATTGCTAGTAAATTAAATTATAAAACAGAAACTTATAGTTAATTAATTAACATTAAATACGTACATTATATTTCCTTCAAAGATTTCTGAGTTGGACGATATTTATGGTTTAGTTAAACAGGTATTCCACAGAGAAACTAAGAAGTGGTGAAAGGCGAAAACATGCTTTGCTATTGCTATCAAATCATTAGTGAATTTCCTTTGGAAAGTGAACTATTAGCATGACCCGCACGGTGAAACTTAAGCCCGGGACCACCATAGAAGTTCCTAACGTGACCCCCTGAACCCGTTTTGGGGGGTCGTTCAAAATTATATATATATGTGTGTGTGTGTGTTTGCAATCTAGCGGTCGCTTTTTTGACAGATTTACTTCAAATTTGGTAGGGACGTTCCTTTCTGTAATCAGTTGGACAATTTCGTTGGGAAAAACAATCGAAAAACTCTAAACCCCTTTTTTTGGGGATTAATCTTTCAAATTTTGAGTTTTTGGGCCCAAAAAGGGTCAGAAAAGCCCCATATGTAAAATGAATGCATGTAAAAAGATGGGAATTAGAGAGGCGAAAGTTTTAAGCCCTCTCTCGTCATTCTAGCATAAATATTTACCGAGTTATTAAAGAAAATGTGTATTGACCCAACACAGTACGTTGTATTATGGGGATTTTACATTAGAAAAGCCTGTTATTCATTTGTTGGTGTACTTTTATCATCCCCAACAACCTCACGCCTACTTTAAAGCCTGACTGAACCTTCTCCTAACCTTATAATGCGCAAAATTGTATTCCCAGCATTGCAGGTAAATCGAACCAGGAGCATCAGAACAGCCAAAAAATCAATGTTTTCAGATTTGAATAAAAGTTGGAATAAATGTATGTATTTAACTGATTTTGAGTTTTTATAGTTTTTTATGTGAAAATTCACTTCCCTCACGTCAGCGTGCTGCGTGCGAACTCGTTTTAAGTAATATGATTTAGGAAAAACGTAATGAATCGTTATGTAAATTACTCCAACATTGAGGCAAGGTTAAGTGCAGTGAAACATCAAAGTCAAGGTTTGCTTGTACAAACGCCCGGTTGTGGGGCGGTTGTGGGGACCTTCTCTTTTGACGAACATACTTCACCGTAATTTTATAAGGTGTTTGTTACTGAATGGGTACTTCCAAAACTAGTTTAAATGAATAATTACTAATTATTGAATATTGATTTGAAAAAACAAAGTATAGAACCGAAATATTTTTTCTTCTTGGTTTTCAGTAATCGTGCAATATTTTTAGTAAAATAGACTATTCTAAGTGAAGTATAATTTATGTAAGCTTAGATTTAGTTATACTGTGAAAAATGACTACTGGATAAAGGATGTTTATTCCCTAATTCCACGTAATTACTGATATTACTCTAAACTACTGTTTTACAGTACTTAAAACATTACGTTAAGATACATTGAAATAGTTTAAAAGAACGCTTGCGATAAAATAGTTTATGTTCTGAAAGGTAATATATAGCGGTAATCTTTTATCTATAAAAAACCAAAGCCATTGTTTAATTTTTTGACTTATTAATCGGATTCCTGAGATCATGCTAGGAAATTACTGTTCCATTTATTTTTATAAAATAATTCAGGCACGCAAAAACGTACTAAGAAAATGTAGTTAAATTAAGTCAACGGCTTCAATTAAAATCTATCGCTCCTTTAATTAGAACACATATACGAAATAATGAATAATGGTCGTATACATCATGTTTAGCTTAAGACGTTTATGAAGAGGATTGCATCAGGAGAGGAGTGAATGAACGTGATTTGTTTAGGAATAAATGATGTAGCCTAACCCGGTCTTTATTGTTCAGTAACATCTGAATGCTTTTACATCTTCGTCAAGGAAAAACCTGGGAACAATCCTGTATCTGACCAAATACATTACCAGTTTAAAACTAACGGATTCCAGAAGCAAACTCTTGATTGGACGCATACTACTTTAATTTTCAAATAGGATTTTGAAATGCATTAACGAGTTCGCACGCAGCACGCTGACGTGAGGGAAGTGAATTTCCATATAAAACTTTTAAAAATCAAAATCAATGTAAAAACATACATGTATTCCAATTTTTATTGAAATCTGAAAACATTGATTTTTTGGCTGTTCTGATGTTCCTGGTTTCATTTGCCTGCAATGCTGGGAATACAATTTTGCGCATTATAATGTTAGGAGAAGGTCCATTCAGGCTTAAAAGTAGGTGTGAGGTTGCTAGGGATGATAAAAGTACTCTAACAAAGGAGTAACAGGCTTTTCTAGTGTAAACCCCCCATAAGACAACGTACTGTGTTTGGTCAAAACACATTTCCTTTAATAACTCGGTAATTATTTATGCTAGAATGACGAGAGAGGGCTTAAAACTTTCACCTCACTAATTCCCATCTTATTATATGTATTAATCTTACATACGGGGCTCTTCTGACCCATTTTGGGCCCAAAACTCGAAATTTGAAAGATTAATCCCCAAAAAAAGGGTTTGGAGTTTTCCGATTGTTTTGCCCAACGAACTTGTCCAACTGATTACAGAAAGAAACGTCCCTACCAAATTTGAAGTTAATCGGACAAAAAATGCGACCGCTAGAGTGCAAACACATATATATACAATTTTGAACGACCCCCCCAAAACGTGTTCAGGGGGTCACGTTAGGAACTTCTATGGTGGTCCCGGGCTTAAGTTTCACCGTGCGGGTCATGCTAATAGTTCACTTTTCCAAAGGAAATTCACTAATAATGTGATTGTTGAGACCTATGACTTTGGCCCGTGACTTTTTATACGGACATGAAATACATCATAAGGCCAGATTAGAATATGTATTTCATATAGGTTTTATTTACCAATACCTTTCTCGTTATTTTCAGGGAATATGATAGTGCAATGATGACTATCACTACTTTAAGGTTTATCTGACCATTTACATTGCTGCTCGTTTTTTTAGTGAATTTCCTTTGGAAAGTGAACTATTAGCATGACCCGCACGGTGAAACTTAAGCCCGGGACCACCATAGAAGTTCCTAACGTGACCCCCTGAGCACGTTTTGGGGGGGTCGTTCGAAATTTTATATATATATATATATATAGACATATATATATATATGTGTATGCACTCTAGCGGTCGCATTTTTTGTCCGATTTACTTCAAATTTAGTAGGGACGTTCCTTTTTATAATCTGTTGGACAAGTTCGTTGGGCAAAACAATCGGAAAACTCTAAACCCATTTTTTGGGGATCAATCTTTCAAATTTCGAGTTTTTGGGCCCAAAAAGGGTCAGAAAAGCGCCAGATGTAAAATTAATGCATGTAAAAAGATGGGAATTAGAGGGGCGAAAGTTTTAAGCCCTCTCTCGTCATTCTAGCATAAATATTTACCGAGTTATTAAAGAAAATGTGTATCGGCTAAACACAGTACGTTGTCTTATGGGGGTTTGACACTAGAAAAGCCTGTTATTCCTTTGTTAAAGTACTTTTATCATCCCCAGCAACCTCACGCCTACTTTCAAGCCTGTCTGGACCTTCTCCTAACATTATAATGCGCAAAATTGTATTCCCAGCTTTGCAAGTAAATGAAACCAGGAGTATCAGAACAGCCAAAAAATCAATGTTTTCAGATTTCAATAAAAATTGGACAAATGTATGTTTTTACACTGATTTTGAGTTTTAAAAGTTGTTATGTGGAAATTCACTTCCCTCACGTCAGCGTGCTGCGTGCGAACTCGTTTACTGTGCATAGGATTTATGATTAAAAACTAGTAACAATTTTATTTGTTGCCTGGGAAATTTAAAACATTTAAGTGATCCATAATATATTACGAATTTTAGGAACTGTTGAAATTGATTAGAAAAAAGTATTGTTTTGACTGACACTAAGTTGAACATTAGATGGTAATGCAAGATTGTTTAACATAATGATCAAAGAGAAGATAATTTTTTTTCTAGTTGACAGTTAATACTACTGATAATTGAAACGCTCTGATTAAAATGATTACGGCTTTTATAGTTGTGATATTAATAAACATTTATAGTTATGTGAAGATTTTTGTCTAAGAAGGATTTAAATACCAGATAAACATGACCATCAAAACTGGATAGTGCCGTGTGGTTTTCTTTAAAGCAACACTATTTACTATATTTTGTTTAGTTTGTATACATATTAACGTTGCAATAGAATATACAACTTCTGAGTTCACACACAATTGATAGACTTAATTTTAAAGCATCCATTCAATTATGGATCTTTTATAACACTTTCGAAGATTCTCAATATAGCTTTTCAGCATGATCCTCGAGTCGTTTGCTGATAAAAGAATGAATTTGGATTAGAAAAAAGAGCATTGTATTTAGTTTTCACAGAATATATCTGCTCCAAAGAGTAGGCATAGCATCAAACTATGCCTGCTGAATAGGGGATGCATTTTTTGAGAGACCTGCGTACGTGCGGGATCTTGAGGTGGAGGTAATGTGATTCTTGAGTGCTGAGGCCCATGTTGAGAGGGTTTTCTTGTAGGTTGGTAAAGCTCTAAGACTTCTTGTTCGTAAGACACCTCTCCCAGCTGCGAACACTAAGAACTCTTTACTGTTGTAATGTGAGACCTTTGTTGGAGTATATCTTGGTGGCATGGTCCGTCCCCTCATCAAGAAGCTCTTCGAGATCGACTTCAGAGGATCCAGAATATATTTTTCGTCATACTGCCTTCAAAAACATCTGTTTTTGACAGATGCGTTGAGATTCAAAAGTTCTTCTTTTTAGTCTTTGGATAATAACATATGTTTTGATGATCATTATCGTACTAGGACTAAAAAGATCATTGTTGATGATACTTTTGATTCGAGGTCGTCATAAATCGATTAAAATTCATTCGATTATAAATAATCGAAACATTCATTGTTGTATTGTTATTTGAACAACAACCGATTGATTCGAACCACAATGATTGGTTTGAATGATCGACTCAACAACCGATAGATATGAATGAACCGAAGTTATGCATGTGCAACAGCTGATTGTTTCAAGAGACAAGCTGAAAGAAACATTTGAGGTTATGAAGACACAGTACGTAAATTTTACTTTTGTTTTTGTTTAAACCTTAAGTTTTTTGGCAGTATGACGAAAAATATAGTTCGTCACTCGGATCAAAAGTGTCTTTTAGCGAATTTCCCCTATAGGGAAGAAGCTATTACCGTAGTCGGCATGGTAAGACCTAGGCCCGGGACCATGATAACTTTTCGTTTTGAGGTCCCCAGACCCCAAAAACACCATTCGTTCGAAACTGTATATATATATATATATATATATATATATATGTGTGTGTGTGTGTCCGTGAGCACGATAACTCTCGTAAAAATTATCCGATTTTGATGAAATTTGGTATAAACGTCTAAAGCAACATTTATGACCTTAAGTTCAAAAACCAGCCAGATCGCTCTATCCGAAGGGGTATTTTGGGGGGGTTTTGTACCCCAAAAATGGGTTTTTCGAATTTTTTACATATAATTTTTGAAATAGTCAAATTTTAGTTTTTCCCATTCGATTCAGCTTAAAAAAATACACAATTTTGTATTTTGATCATTTCTCTACGTCAATTGGTTACCGAGATATTGAAAGTGCTAAACACAGTACGTTGTCTAATGTTATTCTTATGGAGGGAAAGAAAAAATTGTATATCTTGCTTATTTATGAACGTATACTGACGAAACTTGGTATACGACTTCATCTGGTTGTGGACCATTGATATTTGCTCAAAAAAACAATTTTTTACCAATGGCTCCCGTAGCAGCAAACCTGCGTACTCAGCCCCATGTTATTCTTATGGAGAATAAGTAACGTGTTATCTCCCTTCATTATGAAAATAAATTAATGAAATTTGGTACGTGGCTTTACCTACATGAGTTGTATTGATATTTGTATAAAACCCCTTTTTTGTACTCCTTGCTTCAGCAAACCTGCATACTCAGCCGCCATGTTATTCTTATGGAGAATAATTAAAATGTCATAAATCGTTTATTTATGAATTTATATTGATGAAACTTGGTATGTGGCTTTATGTGGTATTAAGATACATATATATGCATTGGAAATTCGCTGAGTACGCAGGTTTGCTGCTACGGGGGTATTTAATACTCGCTCATTTCCCAGCCTCGGCTTCGCCTCGGCAGTTAAACTGGAGCTCGTATTAAAAAGATCCACTTTTGATCCTAGTGACGAAATATACTATTTGGGACTGGTGGGCTTCCGGTATCTTGATGAAGCCCACCCGACATCCGGCTTTGATTGAGCGTGGCATCTGACATGCTGAATCTTCCTAGTTTGCAGACCAGACGTGATGTCCAAGATGCTGTCTTCCTCTACAAGCTTGTTAATGGACTCGTCGATTCCCCTGATCTACATGAGAGAATTTCCTTACACGTTCCATTTTCCACGAGGTCCAGATACCTGTTTGCACGAGGGCAGTATAGGCTTCCATTCATCACCTTGGAAATACTGTTTTACCACATGTAGGTTTCTGTATGTATTTGCTTGCTGTATTTATTTCCTCAATGCCACTTTTTCGTTACATATTGTTCGTATCTGTAAATCATTATAGATCATTTTATAGTTAAATTTGTATTTCTGTCTACAACATTTAACCATACAGAACGGATTACAGAAATAATTAGACAAATTACAATTAGAAATTCATGATATAAATCCTGGTTTACTGATAATATTTAAACATGGAATTAAAAACGACAAGTTAAAAACTATATAGCCATTCTGATAGCCGGTTAGTCAAGACAATTTCACAAATGGGGAGGCGTCGCTATCTTCTGTAAAGAAACTATGACGTGAAATTAGTAAGTAAAATTAATACACATAATTCTTGTGATATATTTGGGATTTGTAGCAATATAACTTCTAATCGCCAAAATCATCATAATTGGTGGATATAGATCCCCAAATGTAAAAGGTTTTTTTCTAAACCTCGCAAAAATGCTGTCTACAATATCACACCAAAAAAGAACATAATAGTTATGGAAGATTTAAATATTATAAACTTGAAAAAAACAATTCGGTCTCATGGAAAAATAAGCAATAAAAAGGTTGATTTTACCCGTGCGTCAATTGATCCTTTCGTGCACGTTGAGCACATGTTCAGGTTGCGGACGTCACACTATTTAATACCCCCGTCGCAGCAAACCTTCATACTCAGCGAATTTCTAATGAATATATAACATAACACATTAACACTTAACAGGATTCATAAGAAATATATTCACAAACAAGCGATATTAAAAATATTAATTATTCTCCATAAGAATAACATTGGGGATGATTACGCAGATTTGCTGCAACAAGGAACACAAAATAATGGGTTTTTATGCAAATATCAATAGAACTCATCTAAGTAAAGTCACATACCAAGTTTCATTCATATACATTCATAAGTAAGCGATATATAACATTTTAATTATTCTCCATAAGAATAACATGGGGACCGATTACCTAGGTTTGCTGCTACGGGAACCATACATGAAAATTTTGTATTTTGTGCAAACAACGATAAACCCTAACCAGGTGAAGCCATATACCAAATTTTGTCAGTTTATGTTCATAAATAAGCGAGATATACAATTTTTCTTTTTCTCCATAAGAATAACATTAGACAACGTACTGTGTTTAGCACTTTCAATATCTCAGGAACCAATTGACGTAGAGCAATGATAAAAATACCAAATTGTTTGTTTTTTTATGCTGAATTAAATGGTAAAAATTAAAATTTGATTTAAATAAAAATTACATGTGGAAACCCCATTTTTGGGGTACAAAACCCCCCAAAAACCCCACTTTGGATGGTGCGATTCGTCTGGTTTTCGAACTCGTTCAAGTAAATGGTGCTTTACATATTTTTACCAAATTTCATTAAGATCGGACCTTTTTTACGAGAGTTATCGTGCTTACGGACCTATGTTTATATATAAATATATATATATACATATATAAAAATTTGAACGAATGGTGTTTTTGGCATCTGGGGACCTCAAAATGAAAAGTTATCATGGTCTCGGGCTTAAGTCTTACCATGAGACCTACGGGAATAGCTTCTTCCCTATAGGGGAAATTCGCTAAAACATTAAAATGGAAAAATACGCACAAATACGACACATTAACATTTATTTTTTTTAAATTGCCTGTCATCTAACATCGTTGCGCCGCGTGTTCGGAACTTGTTCACTTGGTCAAGTTTTAAAAAGTTCTTTGCTGTTTTTATTACTTTATATTCAACCGTTTATGTGAAAGAAATTTACAGCTTGTAGGATATTCTTGAGCCTATTTCACCTCTAGGTGGAACTTCATTCACGGGTTTCATCATCCTCTAGGTAATTCACTAAGCACCATCTGTCAAACTGAGTTGTACTTGTGTACATATTTAGCATACCTTTGCATATTAATCCTCAAATACTAACTACAGCGGTTTACCTACATTGGTAGGTAATCATTGCATGCAGTCATGCAGTAAACCCGTTAACACAATTTATAGACGTTTATTCTGGTTAAAGGTTTTTCTTATAACTTTACTTATCTAGTGTTGTAGGCATAGTGACAAAGTAATTTTCTTGAGCATTTTTATTATGCTGTAGTCTTTTTATTTATCCTTGATATTTTTGATGTTATCAATTAATTTTGATTGTTATCCATTTTCGTCACCGAGTATTTGATTATATTTTCCTCATTTTCAAAATTAGTTTTATTCATGGTAAAATTTAATAATCTGTTGACCATTTCTCGAAACCCTGACATTTTGTATTGCAATAAATCTTCATTGTTGATGGTATAGGTAAGTCTTTTTGTGTTGGTTTTCGATATATCTTAAAATCATGTTTACCTTTTTTCTCGCTCATTGTTATGTCTGAATTGATTTCTTTTGTTTGGCTTTCTTGTGTGAACTTGATTTTAGGAGATAATACATTCAGAAAAGACAACACTCGTTTCTTACTCACGTAGTTCGATTAAAGAGGCATATTATATCATCAACATATATATAACAGTAAATAATTTTACTTCTGAACGGGTTTGATTCAAATATTATATTATTTACTTCTAGGTGGTGCATGTATATGTCCGATCCCACGACGAGACCAAGTTCATGTTATAATATTTTGAATTATATGTGCAAGTTTTTGTTAACGTTATTATGTCTTTGATTTATTATCTGCGTATGCCATTATTTATTTTCAAGTTTTCCTTGGGTATTTGTATAGTTTCTTTGGGATAAATATTAGACTTTATATTCTTGTCATCAAATGAAATGAAAATACTATCATCTGGAATATCAACATCTTCTATGTGACTAATGAGGTCAATGGTACTTTTAACACTGTAATTGTTTTCTCGAATCAATCTTTCTGGTATCTTATCATTTACATATTTACAAACATAATATGATGGTGCTGTTAGGAAATTTACGACTGGTCTTCCTGGTATATATGGTTTATGGGTTTTATGTTGACCTTGAAGTTGGGGAGCTTTAGGGTTGATTACTTTCAGTTTGTAATTTACTTCTTTACTTATTAGCTTACAGTTGGTAATGATATGTTTTGCTTTCTTTGAAAACTCACATGTTAGACCCGTCGTAAAATTCTTAAAGTTATTAATGTCAATAAAGGAATTTACATTTTTACTGTAATCTTAATAATTACTGCCGTATTTCCTTTGTTTGCTTGCTAATAATTGCATAGTTTTCTTTTAGTTTCGTAGTAACGTTATTGATGAGTTCCAATATTACCAAATTATACTTAATATTGCCAAAATCTACTAGGGTAAATAATCACTCATTATTTTGCTCATAACATCTAGAAAAGCAATATTGCCTTCAACTTACATCAAGGCTGTTCATAACAGAGGACAAATTGAACTTGACAAATAAATAAGAGCGCGCCATTAGAAGAGAAAGGGCCATTAAGCAAGCTGACAGCCAAGTGGACTGTCAGAGACAGATTCCAGCCACTCCTTACTTATACTACTAAAACGGTAGTTGTTTAATATTTGTACCGTATGGGTTTTTATATCGAATTATTTAAAATACAGTATCTTATAAAAGGGTGAACCCCTGTACTATGCATGCGTCTTAGTTATCCCGTTATATTGGTCTATGTCATTCTCAATATGGGGGCCTAATAATCTGAAAGTTAAGCTGTTTATAGAGTTTTGCCTTTAAAAAATAAATCATTTATCTTTCGATTTTAACACTTTAAAACTTCAGAAAAAATTACATCTCTCATTTTATTATGCGTACTTTAATTGGATATTTAAATTGGAGAGAACAAAGATTACTCAAAAAAGTAGCTTTAGAATATTTAAAAAATATGCTTGACACAGAATCGCTGTTTACTTTAGCGGAGTTGGCACCTTCTATTTATAAAAATGATATTTTATTATTCTAAAATATTCTCTGTTTAATCATCTAAGGAACTATATAACACCATATATGTGAACAATATTTAGAATATAAAAATATATAATGCATGGCATGAAGTTTACAGCGACAGGTCTGTAGTCTGCTGAACTCTTTGCTGCAATCTTGGAGTGATTCACTTGTTATACTGTATCTTACGCCTATATTTTTGTTTTCTGAAAAGTTTTTATTGGTCACACTGTGTTTAGTACAGCCAGCTGACAATTCATACCTTTATTCTTACAGCCAACTTTGTTTGTTGTGGTTTTGTAAGTGGTTAGTGTTTGTGTTTACAAGTTTACAAAAGTTAATGTGGACATAGTCTGTAGCAAGCAATTTTACTAGTGTGTTACTAGTGATAATGCCTAGAATAAAGAAATTTAATCGAAAAAACCTTCAGAGGTAATCGTCATAGTTCGATCTGATCATCAAACTTATAGCGCTGACTAGCAGGCTCTAATATTTCTTGAGGTTAAGAAGTGGTCTTTCAAAATAAATATGAATTAAATAAAACCTTCTTGTATTTATTTAAACAAACAAATTAAAATACTTTGTTGTCAAATAAAATCATTCCAAATTCAAAAATAAAATTAAAAATTGGTTTCGCTTATCACTTCAGTATTTCAAAATTAAAGGAAACTGATTTTCGATTTTACTGAACTTTAATAATATAAATCTTCTTTCTGTACTTTATTAGTCTGGTCTTAGTTTATCTTCCACCCAATTATAGAATCGCTTCGAACCCTTCCAGTCTGAGGAAATTCACGTCTCGTTGGGTAGACTAGCGACAAACCTACGACACCAGAAATGTACGTAAAATGCCGCAGTCGCCCAACCAGCGTGAATATATAAGCTTTGGACTGAAAGTTCTCGAAGCCAAGACCACCGGTGACGGCCGTCACGTGACCCGGCTCCTGTCCCCTCAGGGCAAGCAAACAATTCAAACCATTGTCTCCAACTTCTTTCCGACATCCCCGGACAAGAAAATCGCGAGTTTGCCCAGACTTGCAAAACCAAGTAGCACCAGCAATTCTTATTTGCAACTGTCAGCCATTATTCACAAAATTTATTTTATATTATATAAATTATTTCCTTTTTACATGTTACAAATACTATATTAAATATATAGTGTTTTAATGGCAGTTACAACATTTCTTATGGTTGAGTTCTGAATACGTTTTAGGCATCTGCGCAGAAAACAAGTAACTCCTTGTTACTTCGTTGAGGCTGATAACAATTAATTGCACAATTTCTTCCTCCTTTGACTGGCACTTTAGCAAGCGCGCATACAATTTAATTTCCAAAATATACTCGTTCAAGTTTTTATTTTGTTTCTGGGGACGCAAAACCAAATCTCGTTTTAATGGTTCTCGAATTGTGAAAGGTACAAAATGTGCAATTAAAACTGTGTGCACTAGTTAAATGTCATGACCCTCGCTTAAGCTCTCCAAGATTTTTGCGCGCAATGCCCCTCTACAGTAACTTATAATAAGTTCTAAAATCTCACTGGCTTTGAGCTGTGTTTCATCTGATAGCGTTAATTGTACCTTCACAAAATTCAATAAAAATTCCCCCACCAGACCATCAGTAGGCTTAAACATCCTTAAATATTGTTCAATGGGGTTGCTTAATTTCATGTACATGTTACTGACACAAGAGCTAGCATTCTCTACCTCAGCAATATCTCTAGCAATTTCCTTATCTTTATGGCTAGAACTGCTTAGGTTTAACTGTGTTTCAAACTCAATTTCATCTTGAAAACTATCCTCGATTACTTTTAATGCTTTAGTTTTTCCTCATCTGTACAATCTACCTCCGTTAACTTAACTTGCATTTCATCTAGCACTTTAAGCAATTCACTTATTTTCTCTACATACCTTTTTCTTACATCTAAGACCTTAGCGTAGTTCAATCTGAGGGCATAATATTCTAGTTTGGATTCTAAGTGCAATAACTTATTTACATTTTTGGCTTCCTTCACCTCATTTATAAGTTCCCCAATATCATTCAAACGGATTTCAATTTCCTCTATTTCCTCTTTTACATTCCAAAGCTCCAAATTGTTCACGTTCTCTTTAACTCCCAATTTTAAAATTTCTCGCAAATCCTTTCTTAACTGTTGCACAACATCGTCCTTCGGATATCCTCAAACTTTTAACTCTTGTTTCGACAGAAGATTCACTTTAAAAACTCCCATTTTGACTGTTTTTTAATGACCAACTCCTTTTTAAAAGCAGAGTTGCACAGATTTATAGCGCTGACTAGCAGGCTATAATATTTCTTGAGGTTAAGAAGTGGTCTTTCAAAATAAAAATGAATTAAATAAAATCTTCATGTATTTATTTAAACAAACTAATTCAAAGTCTTTGTTGTAAAATAAAATAATTCAAAATTCAAAAATAAAATAAAAACTTGGTTTTGCTTATCACTTCAATATTTCAAAATAAAATAAAACTGTTCGATTGTTGATTTTACTGAACTTTAATAATGTAAGTCTTCTTTCTGTACTTTATCAATCTGGTCTTAGTCTATCTTCACTTATTTTCTCTACAGAATTTCAAAATGTTTTAACTGTGGCAAACTAGGGCACGTTGCAAGAAATTGTTTTCGCCAAAACCCTAGGAAAGAATTTTCAAAGCCTGCAGTTCCAAAGGTGTAAATAGATAAGTTTAAATCTAGAGTTTAAATGAGAACATTTCGAAACACTTGTATAATGTTCTGATGTGTGACATAGTTAGTTCCAAGATTGTTTTATTTAGGAATTGCATTTAAAAAAATGTTTCATTGTGCAAAGAAATAGTGTCAGACAATGCAAGTTACTACAGGAGTGGGGAATTCAGATCCTTTTTGTTTAGTTTGGCAATAAAACATAAAACGATTGTGCCTTATCACCCTCAAGCAAATTTAACTGAACGTTACTTAACAAACATAAAAGCAATTTTGCAAATTTATTTTAATCAAGTCACAAATAAATGGGATAAAAACTTGAGTTAAGAGTCTTCATCACCGGAAGTTGATAGACGCCATCTAGGAGTTTTGCTCCATAAGGCCAATGTTAACTTTGTGCCTCCATTACTCCTCACCTGAACGTCACATAAAATTAACTTTGGTGTCAAATTAAAGGTTTCGCCGTCCTCTAGGGAAATACAATGTCGAATTTTTTAATTTGGGTACCACAGTTGCATGATAAATAGTTTAATTTTGAACTGAAACACTGTACATGTTCTCATTAATTTGTGATAAAATCCAAATTCGACTATTGTATTTCCCTAGAGGACGACGAAACCTTTAATTTGACACCAAAATTAATCGTTTGTGACAATAAGGTGAGGAGTAACGGAGGCACAAAGTTAACATTGGCCTTATGGAACAAAACACCAAGATGGCGTCCGGCAACTTCCGGTGATGAAGACTCTTAAGTTCAACAAACTTTAAACTCTGGGAAAAGTGAAAGTACAAAGTTGAGCGCACATAAGTTGATGTTTACCTACCCCCATAACGATTCATTGAGTAACACCTGGGAATTAAATTATTTGACGCAAGAGGATGTAAATGCAGAAGATGTTTGTAATAAATTGAAAGAAGCAATATCGAATAATAATAAGAGGAATGAGCGAAATAAAAAATTTAAAAGTCTACGAGGGAAATAAAAACCGCCAATTCAAGATCGGAAGCTGGTTCTATGTGCTAAATAGGTACGATGTAGGTAATGAGAAATTTAATGCTAAGTTTATTGGTCCGTACAGAATCTTGTATTATTTAACTGATATGAGTTGTATTTTGCAGCACAAAAATGATTTGTTAGATGTTAAAAGGGCACATGTCAGTGAATAGAAACCTTGTGTAAATGTTTGTAAATAAACATCTGTTATATGTTTGTAAATAACCAAGTGTCACAAAGGTGTGTCGCAAGTTTGTGAAATAATGTTTTCAGGTTGTTTAATAAAGTATGTTTCAGTGAGATTAAAAAAGGTGGTTGTAATTGGCAATACTGAAGACTTGAAGCTATTAAAATGTAATAAATAAGTTATATCTTGGACAACATGAATTATAAGCAAGATATAAATGAAGATAATTTATTGAAATAAATTAACGGGTATTACTAATTCAAGAAAACAATCACCTTTCTCCAAGACTCAATTATAATATTTTATTGTGTCTTAAAATCAATTTTTAGTTAATAAATAATTATAAGGTGGATGAGTACAGCGAGTGAATGGACAAATAAAAGGAAAGAGAAACATGAAATTAAATATTTTTACTGGCTAGTTGTGAAAGTTATTCGAAAACCTGGGATTTATCCACATTGGGGCACTCACAATTTGTTTCACTTATCACTTAAATACAGCACTTGAACCACAATAGTCCAAACATCAGTTCACTCACTCCCCGTTGTCGGATTGATTCATGGTTGACGTTCAATGGAGATAGTGTTGACGCTTGGAGAAATACTTTTCCAGAGGAATGACTGAAGAATAAAACACCTTCTGTGTTAAGCAGCGTGAACGGAATAAATAATGAAATAATGTTTATAACATTTATCTGCCGTTGAGGATTTTTGTTCTGGGTATTGTTGCTGTTTAAACTCCGAAGACGATCCCGGACGACTACCCGATCTACGCAGAACTTCTTCTGCTCATGCTGAGATGACTGTTTACTTGCGCAAACGTCGAGGTGTTGCTGTGAACTTCAGATGCCGTACAAGAATTGAACTGCATGCAAGAGTAGTGGTCGACTCGACAGAAACTGTTCAATCGACAACGCACGGCTCCTTGGATTGAGAAGGGGAGTTCCTTTGTCGTTGACCTTCGAGCAGCGATAAGGAGTGAGGCTTTGTTGATTGTTATCGCTGGACAACAGCTGGACACATTACTTATTCTACTGATGTAAACATTGAGTTATGCTACTGTGATTTAAAAATTAATATTTGTTGAGCGATTTTGAATGTAAATATTATTTGTTTAACGGTATAAATATAGATTTGAGTTTTAAAATGATGAATCGTAATAGAGCACCAGCAATTTCAAAAAGTCAGGGGAGATATATAGCGTTTTAATTGCCTTTAAAACACTATATATTTAATGTGATATTTGTGACATGTAAAAGGGGAATAATTTATATAATATAAAAGAAGTTTTGTGAATAGTTGCTGACAGTTGCAAATAAGAATTGCTGGTGCTACTTGGTTTTGCAAGTCTGGGCAAACTCGCAATTTTCTTGTCCGGGGATGTCGGAAAGAAGTTGGAGATAATGGTTTGATTTGTTTGTTTGGCCTGAGGGGACAGGAGCCGGGTCACGTGACGGCCGGCGCTCTCTGCTTCGAGAAATTTCGGTCTAAAGCTTGCTGGGCGACTGCGGCATTTTACGTACATTTCTGCTGTCGGAAGTTTGTCGCTAGTCTACCCAACGAGACGTGAATTTCTTCAGATTGGAAGGGTTCGAAGCGATTCTATAATTGGGTTGAAGATAAACTAAGACCAGACTAATAAAGTACAGAAAGAAGATTTATATTATTAAAGTTCAGTAAAATCGAAAATCGAAAAGTTTAGTTTTATTTTGAAATATTGAAGTGATAAAGCAAGACCAAGTTTTAATTTTATTTTTGAATTTTGAATGATTTTATTTTACAACAAAGACTTTTAATTTTTTTGTTTAATAAATACAAGAAGGTTTTATTTAATTCATTTTTATTTTAAAAGACCACTTCTTAACCTCAAGAAATATTATAGCCTGCTAGTCAGCGCTATACACTCCTGATATGCCTAGACCTATATATAGGCCTACTGAACACACTAGTTCTGTGGAGTCATCAGCTTATACAAAAAATAAATCCAAACTTCCAATGGAACAGGGTTATGAAGAGGCTCAAGTAAACTTTGTATTAAACCTTGAGATTATATCAGATCTTATTAAGTCCTTTACACGATGAAGGTTTTGCGGGAATAACCGGTGTATTGAATTAAAAATCGACCCCAACTTCAAGGCTGGCCTAGTTTACAAATTAGTGATAAAATGTATCAAATGTGACCATTCCTGATCAGCAATCTACTCTAAAGCATTACATAATACGAAACCAAAATAAGGCTATCATATGCCCTAAGATCGATTGGGAAAGGCTGCGAGTCAGCCAAAATGTTTTCCGCTATGATGAATCTAGTCCCTCCTAGTACAAAATTTGCCAAGCACACCTCCAAGCTTACTCGGGCTGCTACTGAGGTAAGTGAGGCCTCAGTGAGGAA
Organism: Allygus modestus; assembly: GCA_963675035.1. Taxonomy (NCBI): domain Eukaryota; kingdom Metazoa; phylum Arthropoda; class Insecta; order Hemiptera; family Cicadellidae; genus Allygus; species Allygus modestus. The sequence goes on from OY776113.1 coordinate 15,306,097, forward strand.
TGCTGCTGTTGAGGCCATTCAGCTAAATGATGGTGCCACGTTCAATGGCACGTGGCAGAGGCGTGGCACACGTTATTGAATGGTGTTACCACCGTTACAAGTTTTGACAGTGGCAAGCGTTCAATGGCACGTGGCAGAGGCGTGGCACACGTCATTGAATGATGTTACCACCGTTACAAGTTTTGACAGCGGCGAGCGTTCAGTGGCACGTGGCAGAGGCGTGGCACACGTCATTGAATGGTGTTACCACCGTTACAAGTTTTGACAGCGGCGAGCGTTCAGTGGTACGTGGCAGAGGCGTGGCACACGTCATTGAATGGTGTTACCACCGTTACAAGTTTTGACAGTGGCAAGCGTTCAATGGCACGTGGCAGAGGCGTGGCACACGTCATTGAATGGTGTTACCACCGTTACAAGTTTTGACAGCGGCGAGCGTTCAGTGGCACGTGGCAGAGGCGTGGCACACGTCATTGAATGGTGTTACTACCGTTACAAGTTTTGACAGTGGCAAGCGTTCAATGGCACGTGGCAGAGGCGTGGCACACGCCATTGAATGGTGTTACCACCGTTACAAGTTTTGACAGCGGCGAGCGTTCAGTGGCACGTGGCAGAGGCGTGGCACACCCCATTGAATGGTACCACCGTTACAAGTTTTGACAGTGGCAAGTTCTTGACACTGAATGCTTAGCTAAGTTTTGCACTGGCTGTATAAATAACATTATTGTAAAAATTTCAGAAAATGCGGCTAAACATAAGGAAATTTTTAAGGCTAAATACATTGGCTCGAGTGGCGGTATGGAGGTTGCAGGCCCAAAAGCACTGTGTAGTCGATCAGAAGCAAAATTATGCCTAAAATATAAACGATACTGAGGATACTAAAGGCTTTGCTGCAGTGCTGGAAGACAACCCATATGGTGATGTATTTGAAATGAGCAAAATCGAATGCGTGGGCCACGTACAAAACGTATGGGTACCCACCTGCGTATATTGAAGCGAGATTACAGAAAAGTAAAACTAAGTGATGACAAGTTCCTGGGAGGCGACGGCCAGCTTACAGGTGCAGAAATAGATCAGTTTACGATGGGAAGCAACTTGACTAGTGTGGAATAAATGCTAAAAGCTATCTGGGCTACTTTTTATTACCGGATGTCGACAGATGAAGAACCGTGACATAACCACTGCCCAGCTAGTGAGAACGCGTGGTAAGGCCCAACAAAGTGGAGATACTTATAGACACATGAAACCACTACCAAAGATGTGTGTAAGATGGCGAAGCCTAAAATAAGGACTTGTCCAAAAAATATTTTTTGACACGCTCCTCCATGGCAAAACGCAGAATCCAAATTAAAGCTTTAACGCTTGTATATTGCAGAGATTTCCAAATACAGTGTTTGTAGGAATTGATACCTTCAAATTAGTTGATGCAGATGCTGTCACTTGTTTTAATGATGGGTCCATAGGAAAACCCATTGTTATAAAAAGGCTTCAGATTAATCCTGACAAGTTTACAGTAGGCCTAAAACGAATCGACTTAGAACGGAAAAGAAAAGCTAAAAAGGAAGTAAATGAAGGAAACAAGAAGATAAGAGTTCAAAGATGGAAGATGAAAAGAAAAGAGGAAGATAAAGATGAAGAAAGCTACTGCCCTGGTGGTTTTTGGATTTTCCGTTTTCCGAAAACCGTGTTTTTCTTAGTTTAGGTGCATTTATTTAAATAAATGTTTGAGCTACAACATTGACATTTTGCACACACCTCAAGGACAGCCATATGATAGTCCCCTAGCAGATTTATAAAGGCGTGTTGATACAAAATATAATCATAAACAAATAAAAATTTTAAATTATAATATATTATTTTTATTTTTAAAAATAATAGGAATGTTTTTATAATTTTACTACAGGATGTTAAGTAATACAAAAATAAGAAAGCAGTAGTAAAAATTGAGTATACAAAGCTCAAATAGTTCAAGAGATAATGGTACCTAAAAGTAAACTTGACGGTCCATATGATTAGCATTGAATTTAAGAAGGTGCCAAATCCCCTTAAATCTTATGTGTAATTTGAATAAAAATTATTCTGTAGTTTGGAAACAATCCTAAACTTTCTTTTAGGGAATTTTTAAAGGAAATTTATAAAATTTGTGCAGGAATAAATAGTCGGTAAAAGAGTAATTCCATAAGGATTTGTTAGTTTAGTAAAGATAAATTAAGGCTTTTAATTTAAAAAATCATAATTTAACTTTTTTATAGCAAGATGTTTTCCCAAGCATTTGGGTATCCAGCCCCTGAGCTGGAATTGAACTTGAAATATGATTTACAATACCTGTTCTGTCTAGTTCACATATGTAATCAAAGGATTGCTGCAGTTTCGACATTAATATTATGTCATCATCAGATCCTCCATGTATAAAACACAGCTCATTTTCAATAAAACGTTGTCAAGTGTTAAAGTTCACACATACAAAACGACTGACACATAACAAATTTAAACATAAAAAACACACCAGATTTAGACATGAACAAGGACACGTCTGTCACATGGCTAGCAGGTGACAGACTAATTATTTTCCCCTTGTCATATGTCCTCCAAGTGAACTTTGAGCTCTTATCACTGAAGTCTGATATCATTGTTGCCTTGGCTATTCTTGTTAGTTGTACTAAAAAAAGAACGAGAACTCGATTTTAATTTTTCATTGAACAAGTCTGGCTCATTATTCTTCATTGCATTATAAATTTCGAACTCAACGTACTTTTGTAATATAAAAACTGCAGTAATCCTTTGATTACTCATATGAACTGGACAGAATAGATATTTTACAATTTTCCAGAAATTTTAATAGTTTACTTATGTTTATGGTTTTACACCCATATTTCAGGATTTTATCGTTTTAAATGACAATACCTCAATTAAAAACAGGTTCTATGAAAAATATATTTGTTTTAAGTGGTTCTCCCATACTTCGCACTGTATTAAGCTTTAGCAACTATTTTAAAACTAGTATCATAAAAACCGTTAAAGTCATGTAGTGAATGTAACAAAACTACTAATTTTAAAAACAGTATGATCTTCATATATTTTGTTCTATTCTCGACACATTTTTTGATTAACCTCACTCAGACAGAAATAAAAAAATAAAGTATACATTTAAAATAAGCATATTTGACGCGGACCAAACTAATATACAGAAACTAGTAATAAACTGTTTTAAGAAACGCCCTGAGTTGGATTCTGTACACAAGTTATATCACATCAATATTCAATATAGTTATCAACTGGAACCCAATGTTAAAAGTGACAATTACTCTCCCTGTTCCACCAATTGAGCTCCCCGTCCCCGGGAGACGTTTAGCGCCTTTTCAGTTTAACCCATTGGCGTAGACATACGAGCAGGTCTCGTTCCTTACTTGTAATTTTATTAACGTGTGAATTGGAGTATAAAATTGGTGTTTTTAAATGGATTAATGGCATATTTTAATTAAAATATTGTTTTCTTTCAGTTTAGAGAGTCGCATTGGCACACACACAGTAGACATAAGTAAAAATTAGCAAAATCAGTGTTGACCATGTGCAAGTCTCAAAGAATTAACCGATCCCGTCAACTTCCAAGCAAGCCTGCCACCGTTTATTTTACTTGCGATATTAAGTGTTTTCAGTCAGTCCGCGCCCCTAGCGGATAGAACCGTAGACGCCCGCGGTCATTAGTTACATATTTTGCTACTAGAGTGCAGCACCAATCAATTCCCGTTATAGGCTACTACGAATAGAATAAAATTACTACCTCAATGGGTTAAACCTCCGTGGGAATATACTGATTGAGGCTGAGATTCTGTAACTACTCGACCTTTATTATTTGTCAATAAAGTCAGTACGAACTAAACATTATAATGTCATTTACAATTTTAAACACTGGCAATGTGTAAAATTTCAACTTTAACAAAGTCTATTTTCACTTTTTATGCCAGTATCTTAAGTTGTTCATTTATGCTTTCCAAAATTCATTATTAATTATGATTTTAATTAAAAATAAGTATATCCATGATTAACTATACTAACTGTACGTTTTACTGAAAAACACGATTTGATTAAATAATACACCCGTCGCAGCAAACCTGCATACTCAGCGAATTTCCAATGAATTATAACATAACACATTAAGCCACTTAACAAGATTTATAAGAAATATATTCACAAACAAGCGATATTTAAAATATTAATTATTCTCCATAAGAATAACATTGGGGATGAGTACGCAGGTTTGCTGCAACAAGGAACACAAAATAATGGGTTTTTATGCAAATATCAATAGAACTCAGCTAAGTGAAGTCACATACTAAGTTTCATCCATATACATTCATAAACAAGCGATATATAACATTTTAATTATTTTCCATAAGAATAACATGGGGACCGAGTACCTAGGTTTGCTGCTACGGGAACCATAGGCGAAACATTTTTTTTGTGCAAAAAACAATAAACCACATCCAGATGAAGCCATATACCAAATTTCGTCAGTTTATGTTCATAAATAAGCGAGATATACAATTTTTCTTTTTCTCCATAAGAATAACATTAGACAACGTACTGTGTTTAGCACTTTCAATATCTCAGTAACCAATTGGCGTAGAGCAATGATCAAGATACCAAATTGTTTGTTTTTTTATGCTGAATACAATGGTGAAAATTAAAATTTGATTTTAATGAAAGTTACATGTGGAACCCCCAAAAAAACCATTTTTGGGGTACAAACCCCCCCGCAAAACCCCCCTTTGGATGGTGCGATTTGTCTGGTTTTCGAACTCGTTCAAATAAATGGTACTTTACACGTTTGTACCAAATTTCATTAAGATCGGATCTTTTTTACGAGAGTTATCGTGCTTACGGACACATATATATATATATATATATATATATATATATATATATATATATATATATTTATATATATACATATATAAAAATTTGAACGAATGGTGTTTTTGGCATCTGGGGATCTCAAAATGAAAAGTTATCATGGTCTCGGGCTTGAGTCTTACCATGAGACCTACGGTAATAGCTTTTTCCCTATAGAGGAAATTCGCTAAAAAGGTTTGACGTAACGTATCTCTTTTACAATATGTCCAATTATAATGACGATGCTATTTGAATGGTTATTTTAATCTTTATTTAATAATGTATATTATTTTAAAACTTATACAATTTTCTAAATTACTAAACAAAAAAACTACAATTGTAAAACAGTTATTACTCTAAGAAGGTTGTGAATATTTTACTCCTTACTAGGTGTATATTATTGTATATATTTTTGTGGGTGTAAAATTGTATAAAGATTATAACAAAATGAATAATCGTGTGAATGATGTGTAACGCAAGTTACGAAACAAGAGATATTTATTCCATCAGATCGAATGAAGATGCCTCACCTAAAACAAGCGAGAGAAAGACCAGGTGTGAGATAAATGAGTACTCAATGTTTCAGCTATTCTCTTCTTTAATCCGGGTTTTACACAAGCACCAGTAAGAAATATTGCAACTAATCAGTGAAATACAATACATTAACTCAAAATCCTTCTTTAAACTTCTACCTAGTAAATGGTCATTCAAATAAACTACATTTATAAACAAACAACTACAATTTACCACTGGTTTCAAAGTTCCTAAACCTTCATCGTGTCAGATCTCGTACAACCCACTTTCAAAATGCTTAAATTATTTTTATTTATTCAGAATTTAAATTACTAGATTCCAAAAGATTTAACATTAATTTTATTTTAGGACAATTACTCCAGTGATCAGGTAATATAAGTCGAAGCATTAAATTTAAAAAAAATTAATTAAGTTACAATTAGATGCAATATCATAAATTTACACAATACAAAATTGATTAAGTCAATTAAAAAGAGTCTTCAAATTCACACAAAGTTTTAATTTATACCATTAAATAAACTAACACACATTTAACAGATTATTTACTTAAAATAAACGGTATCAGGAAACTGACACATAGTTTCTCCCTTTTAGCCCAACTGTAATGAATAAATTACTTTTTATTTACTAAATATAGAATACAAAGCACGGTCGAATGTACAGAAAATATTGTAAACAAGTTGTTTTCAAAAATATCCACCCAAATCCCTGTTTAGGAGGCACTACAGAATCCATCGCTACACACGTGGTATGAAGAGGGGAAATGCCCCCTATTCCCCCCCAAGGGTTATTAAGTAGCAACATATTTCGAATTTACTCTGTTGGTCAATGCTAACTTGACAAGCACATCAAGTTTAAACGAAACTGGTATAAATAAGAGAGAAATAGTAATTTTTGTATTCCCCATCAAAATAACATTGGATACAATTTAAATTTTCTCCGCAACCAGTTATCGTAGAATAGTAATTCAAAATACTAAATTATTTAGTTTTTTGAGCTCTTCTTAATGGTGAATAGTAATATTTTTTATATTTATGGTTTTTTATGAAAAATCAAAACAAATTAATTTTTTATATTTTAAGTAATGTAATTTCTGAACCCGAATTTTTACAGAAATGCGGGTGGTCTCATTTTGTTGGGAAACTTAAGTTCTAAAAACGAATAAAGTTTAATCAAAATAGTTAGAGCTATTATTGAAAAATCTTGATTTTTCATGTTTTTTGGCGGTTTTTGGCGATAATTACCCTTAAAAATCAAAAATTCCTAAAAATTAAAAAAACGCCTGGAGATATCGTGGATTTGTACTTACATACCAAATTTCATAAAAATCGGACCATTGATTAGGGCTCCAGCTCTGTACACATCCATACAGACAGACAGGCAGACAGACAGATAGGCAGACAGACAGACAGACAGACACACAGACATCACGTAAAAATCACTTTTTTGGGTTCAGGGAGCACCAAAACAAATATTTCCACTAACAGCTCAAATTCGACAATTTTGACGAAAACAATACTTTCTCCATATAATATGTATAAGGGGAGAAAGTAAATGGAACTTAGGTCAACTTACAGATAGCTGACAAAATTGCTAAGTTTACCTACCTATAATAAATGTTAAAACTAAGAGCACTGAATTGAGATGAGTAGCTTCATTATAGTAACATTTACATCTTCCCTAAATCATTACTATAAATATTAATTTTCAACGGAAACTTTCACAGAAACAGAGTCGTGACAACATGTCGAGAAAAACTACAATATTCTGGAAACTGGTTCTTATTTACTTAAAATAAACGGTATCAGGAAACTGACACATACTTTCTCCCTTTTAGCCCAACTGTAATGAATAATTTACTTTTTATTTACTAAATATAGAATACAAAGCACGGTCGAATGTACAGAAAATATTGTAAACAAGTTGTTTTCAAAAACATCCACCCAAATCCCTGTTCAGGAGGCACTACAGAATCCATCGCTACACACGTGGTATGAAGACCCACTTCCTTGTAAAATACAATTTGAACAATGTTTCCACACACCTTATGTTATGATGTCTTGAGTTGAAGAAGAGAATAACTCAAAACTTAAAAATATAACATGGTACAGTAAACTAAAGAAGTCTTTAGTTTTAAAAACTGAGGACCGTTTCACATGTTGTTTCTTCGGTGTTCTTGAAGAGAAAGAAAAAGGGTGAAGCCTCGTTGCAACTCGTTGTCCGTTACACAGTGTTTCAAAACATAATTTAAACTGACTCGATACTTTCTTCTGAAGCAAAAATAAATTATAACTCTTTAAATAAAATATTCACGCCTCTTCTAAAGAAAATTAATCCTGATTGATGTGTCAAAGCAAATCTCCTTTAAAATATAATAATTACTTGTGACGAGTGATTTTACACTTGCAGTTTGTTTATAGACATTTCTTTAAACTTCTCGTTCTTTATAACTTAATAAATAAAATTGTCTAATTAGCTGAAAAAATATCTCTTGAAAAATTAAATCAAATTAATCTTCCAAAACACATTCTTGTTTTAATAAACATTTATTCAACTGGGAACAGTTTTTCAATTCCCCCAAACGGCGCCAGTGACCTCCGCCAAGTTCCCCACTCCCGACAGAATGCGCGGGGATGCAATCGTTGCAGATCTCAGGCGGGCAGATGCCACAGAAAATAGAAAGTGGGGGATTTTTTTAAAATTCCGGCACAGATTGAAGCGTGGTCCCAAAAAAATGTATATACGTTGCGTAGCATTAAAGTCAACATGTGCCTGTTGTATGAAGTTGTTAAACGAAAATTGAATATAAATACAACGTTTTAGTTAATGTGGTAAACATTTGTAAAAATATACAAAAAGAGTATGTATTTAATTGTCAGTGGAAAATGCACTTTGGTGGTTCTAAACAATATCACTGGCTGAGTACATCGGGCTTTGTTTGACTCTCTCAGTTTTATCGGTCATGTGCAGCGAACATTCAACACAAACCCTATCAGCCGGACAAACTCACAATGGCTTTGACTCCGTCCTAATTGAAACACATTCTACTACACTACACTACTTGATGAAATATATGCGAAAAAGTACCATTTGGTAATAACATTATTGTAATTAGTACAACAATTATTTGTACACACAGTTAATAACGGAAAAACATAAAAACTTTTACTCTCATGCTATACAAAGTTGAAAATATATTTGAATTTTTTTTAAATACGAGGAAGATGTTTTATTAGAGTAAGGGAAATAGCCGTTAATAGCTTTAATTACAAGAGAGCTTTCTAGGGTAGGGTTAAGGTTAAGGTTCACTACTACCTTCATTAGTATTGTGTCACCTTAAAACTATTCTCCTGGTAGTATATCAATTAGAACTGAATGCATTTGTCTCAGGAAAAGTGACACTAATATGTATTGCAAACCTTACATAAATACAAATTACAAAATATACGGTACACAATTTATCAATGGTGTAATACTTTTTCAATTTTAGCGAATTTCCCCTATAGGGAAGAAGCTATTACCGTAGTCGGCATGGTAAGACCTAGGCCCGGGACCATGATAACTTTTCGTTTTGAGGTCCCCAGACCCCAAAAACACCATTCGTTCGAAACTGTATATATATATATATATATATATATATATATATATATATATATATATATATATATATATATATGTGTCCGTGAGCACGATAACTCTCGTAAAAATTATCCGATTTTGATGAAATTTGGTATAAACGTGTAAAGCAACATTTATGACTTTAAGTTCGAAAACCAGCCAGATCGCTCTATCCGAAGGGGTATTTTGGGGGGGTTTTGTACCCCAAAAATGGGTTTTTTGAATTTGTTACATATAATTTTGGAAATAGTCAAATTTTATTTTTTCCCATTGGATTCAGCTTAAAACAACACACAATTTGGTATTTTGATCATTTCTCTACGTCAATTAGTTACCGAGATATTAAAAGTACTAAACACAGTACGTTGTCTAATGTTATTCTTATGGAGGAAAATACAAATTTTATATCTCGCTTATTTATGAACGTATACTGACGAAACTTGGTATACGGCTTCATCTGGTTGTGGACCATTGATATTTGTTCAAAAAAACAATTTTTTACCCAAGGCTCCCGTAGCAGCAAACCTGCGTACTCAGCCCCATGTTATTCTTATGGAGAATAAGTAACGTGTTATCTGCCTTCATTATGAAAATAAATTAATGAAATTTGGTATGTGGCTTTACCTACATGAGTTATATTGATATTTGTATAAAACCCCATTTTTTGTGTTCCTTACTTCAGCAAACCTGCATACTCAGTTGCCATGTTATTCTTATGGAGAATAATTCAAATGTCATAAATCGTTTATTTATGAATGTATATTGATGAAACTTGGTATGTGGCTTTATTTGGTATTAAGATACATATATATGCATTGGAAATTCGCTGAGTACGCAGGTTTGCTGCTACGGGGGTATTACTGAATCTATTTAATTATATACTAAACTTCATATAAAGCGTAAAGATTTTACCCCACTTGTCATGTCATTGATAGTGCTAATAGCTATAAACACGAACACACTAGAATATATTTCAATGATGTGATTAGGGATTATTGTAATACTATAGTACTACACTACTGTGGTACAAGAGTGTCACAATGGAAGGACACCGAGGGGAAGGCTGCTGCCGATCTTTTGCCAATTGACCACTCAATAAATCAGAAATTCTCTCGTTTTTTTAATACAGTGAAGGCAGCTGTGCTGGGCAATAATCCCGTTTGAAGAGTTTGGCCATCTTATCCCCCTTGGTTCAGTCCAGAGCATAAGTCTCTTGTTAAGGAGAAGGGATCAACAATTCAAAATTGCTTTAGATGAAGTGTTAAATAACAAATTATCAGCTGTGTGTGCTCAGTGTAAAGACTTAGAGTAATTATGCTTCAGCGACCAAAGAATAACATAGACTGGCGTGCTGGGTTTGAAGCCGGGCAACCTCTGAGTGGTGGGGAAGAATCCACGTGAATCGTCCACTACCGAGTGTTGCCGTCGCTGGTGTTGTCCCGGTGCTGTCTTTAATTTAAGATATCAGGGTTGGTCATTACTCTCAGTGAATAACATTTGTTCAATAACTTTTTACCTTTCTCACATGAATAACATTTATCATACGAAATATCCGTTTATGAAGTTTGATTGAGATTATTCCTAACTTTGAGGCTGCCTGCAGGTTAAACGAAGCATTTTGAGAAAAAATATGAAGAATACAAATTTTTTTATTATATATTTTCCAAAAAAATCCTCGTTGGCAAAACTTGCCTGACCAAAAAATAAAAAAACCCTCACAGATCAACTTTGTTATGTCTAAATTCAAAAAAAAACTTTATATCCTTAGTTTTTAATTTTTTAAGTCATTAAAATATTTTATTTTTTACTCAAACTTAACCCATTCCTGTTGACATATTGTTTTATTCAATTTCACAAAACAAGTTTTATCTTAGCTCTAACTGTACGTTTAGACGGTTGTAATGAGGCGCGGCGAATTAAAATTTGTGCCAGTAGTGGCCATTGGCTGAGCCGTTTAAGCCTCTGAGTGGTGGGGTACCGGCTTCAACTGCAGTAATATATAGTGCTTAGGGTTTGCCAGTCTATGTTTTTCTTTGGTCGCTGTTATGCTTTGACAATTACATTTCTGACATCCAAGATGCCCCTCAGTGCCATTGGTTCCTCATTAGCTTTGTCAAGAATGGGTGGTTTTTGTTAATGATAAGTAGAAATGCGATGCTTTTTCCGAATTTTTCTCTTCTGCTTTTAAACCATTCTGGATCTCCCCCTTCACAACTTTTATCTCAATAATAATATAAAGTTTTTAGCGACCCCCCAAAACACGTTCAAGTTAGGAACTTCTATGGTGGTCCCGGGCTTAAGTTTCACCTTGCGGGTCATGCTAATAGTTCACTTTTCCATAGGAAATTCACTGAAAAGAAAATCAGGTTTCTTTCTTGTTTATTTAAAAAAGGAAAGTGGCGAAGATAAATTAAATAACATAAACTGTTTAATTTTTCCAAAACTATTTTACTGAACAGGAAATATTGGACATGTGTATCTTACAAATATAACAGTAAGTACCATGATGTAAATTCATGAGTAAGAACAATATTTGCAGCCTATATTATTTCTCAACGCTGCTTTTCTGTGGTATAGGCCATATGTTCCTCTTAATACTTAATCAAAACAAATAATTGGGCTATCATTTTGACGATTACCTCCACTGTTAAATTTGAAAAATAAACAAACGTTCAAAACCATAAAATGATAGCTTAATTGGTTATTCTCACTTATTTATTGGTCAAGGTACTGGTGGAACCATCATACAAGTACAATTTCAAATAACTTAGTAGGTGTTTCAGTGTGCAAGCTGCACATGGGAAATAAAAAATTATAATAATATTTTTAAAGATATTGTATTTACAAACAAAAATACAATGAAATCCCTTTTACCTTTATGATAATAAAATTAGAATTTGCCATAGCATGAGATTGCTGCTGTTGCAAAACCCCTCCTGGAAGGTAAAAAATATTAATAATAATGTGTACTGGAATACATAAATGCAGATAAGGGGAAAAGTCCAGAAATGTGCTAAATGCAGAGAAGGTAATAACATTATTATAGCATGTCGCTAGCCTAACGGTTAGCGTCTTGGACTTTTATTCAAGGGGTCATGGGTTCAAATCCTGGGGTGTCCACAAATATTTGAGGGGTTTTGAACGCTATCCCTAAAAGAGTATGTGTGTGCATTGTTTATTACATGCAATCTGAACATTACAGCAGAGTGTCTAGCAAAACAAATGAAATAAACTCCCAGACTTTTCCAGGTTCTGAGACTTTTCAAGACCAAAAATCATCTGCAAAACCAAATTGAACAGGAATTATTTTGTTGTAAAACTTGGTAATTATTTGTTTCATTTGTTACCATGACAAAACACCTGGGCTTTTAGACCTAATTAAAAAATTAAGCTTTTACAATCTTATCTTAGAAAATGCATTCAGCTCATAGTTACAGGCTACAATGACATAAAAAACCCAGTTGTCTTTATTTTTAGCGAATTTCCCCTATAGGGAAGAAGCTATTACCGTAGGTCTCATGGTAAGACTTAAGCCCGAGACCATGATAACTTTTCATTTTGAGGTCCCCAGATGCCAAAAACACCATTCGTTCAAATTTTTATATATGTATATATATATATATATATATATATATATATATATATATGTGTCCGTAAGCACGATAACTCTCGTAAAAAAGGTCCGATCTTAATGAAATTTTGTAAAAATGTGTAAAGTATCATTTATTTGAACGAGTTCGAAAACCAGATGAATCGCACCATCCGAAGGGGAGTTTTTGGGGGGTTTTGTACCCCAAAAATGTGTTTTTTGGGGTTTTCAAATGTAATTTGAATTTAAATCAAATTTTAATTTATACCATTGAATTCAGCTTAAAAAAAACAAACAATTTGGTATTTTGATCATTGCTCTACGTCAATTGGTTACCGAGATATTGAAAGTGCTAAACACAGTACGTTGTCTAATGTTATTCTTATGGAGAAAAAGAAAAATTGTATATCTCGCTTATTTATGAACATAAATTGACGAAATTTGGTATATGGCTTGATCTGGTTGTGGTTTATTGTTGTTTGCACAAAAAAAATTTTCGCCAATGTTTCCTGTAGCAGCAAACCTAGGTCCTCATGTTATTCTTATAGAAAATACTTAAAATGTTATATATCGCTTATTTATGAATGTATATGGATGAAACTTGGTATGTGACTTCACTAAGGTGAGTTCTATTGATATTTGCATAAAAACCGATTATTTTGTGTGCCTTGTTGCAGCAAACCTGCGTACTCATCCCCAATGTTATTCTTATGGAGAATAATTAATATTTTAAATATCGCTTGTTTGTGAATACATTTCTTATGAATCCTGTTAAGTGTTTTAATGTGTTATGTCATATATTCATTGGAAATTCGCTGAGTATGCAGGTTTGCTGTGACGGGGGTATTTATTATTTTATCGATTTCAAATTCGGTTATTTATTACTATCAATCTTCAGTTTATACCATAATAATTTATGACTTACATTATAACATGCCTATTCTTTTCGAAACCTTACATTCTCTGAACTCCGGCTCTGGTTTGTTGTAAGGACTGAATTTAATGAATGCATGATCTTTTAAAAATATTTCGTTCTAAAACTTCACACTCAGGCCAAATGTGTTGGGTGAGCGTCTCACCTTATAATTTAACAACGTAAATAATCCAGGGCCGCCACGAGGGGGATGGCCAACTGGGGCACGCTGCCCCAGGCCCCCGAATTCCAGGGGCGGAAAATATACCAAGATAGTAAATTGCGGTACGGTAAAGTACGGTAATTGCTTCTTCCTATAGGGGAAACTCGCTAAAAACCATTTTTTATGTTCCTTGTTGCAGCAAACCTGTGCACTCAGCCCCAATGTTATTCTTATAGAGAATAATTAAAATAGGATGTATCGCTTATTTGTGAATATATTGTTATGAAACTTACAGTTTCATACAGTGGCTTTATGTAGTATTAAGACGCTTATATCTCCATTGAAAATTCTCTGAGTATGCAGGTTTGCTGTGACGGGGGGTATTTAGTATCGTGGTTCGAAAAATCATGGCAACCCTATTACATGCCAAACATATCACAAGCCATCTTGTAAAACTGCATGTTTCGATCTGTAAAAATGGTGTGATCCGTTGAAATAAATGAACCCCAATCATATAAAATTAAATTAGGTATTTTCCCCCCTCTGTTAACTTGGGTCCAAAAAATTCAACCCTTTTTTTAATGAATAGGTGTCAAACACACTTGATACTTTTTTCTCTTTCACATGAAACCAGAACAGTTAGACCTTTGTTGCTCAGTATCTTGTACCACAGGGGCTAAAATCTGTCAAAAATCTGATAGTGAACTTTAAATGAAAAAAAATTAAGAAAAATACAATTGCAAAAAATTCAAATTAAATTAAAGTTAATATTGAAGTTTGTATAATGACTGAATCCAATAGTATTCTGTTTTATTGATTATAACAAAAACCTGACTGGGATACAAAATTACAAACTGTGAGCTCTGACGTTACAGCAGTAGATGTAAGGATTATTCTAGGGTTAAGGGTACGGTACAAATATTGTGCAGAGTATCATCCTGAATATGAGCATCATATTTACGAGTCTCATATTAATCAAGGCATTACTACGTTGGATAACAAAATCCGGAAAGACAGAATATTTTCCAAACCCGTATTAAATGGGTAGTAAGTAGCCTAATACTCAGAGCAAACATTTTATTTCCTGAAACTAAAACATGTGTAACTACATTTGCCATCTGACCAACACAAAAGCGGAACAACCCCAGCAAGGTAAAATCAACATCATTCTGCTAATTTGTTTAAACTTTTTAATGTTTGGCGAATTTCCCCCTTTAGGAAAGAAGCCTTGGTAAGGCCTAGGGCTGGAAGACCTTGGTAAGGCCTAGGGCTGGAAGACCTTGGTAAGGCCTAGGGCTGGAAGACCTTGGTAAGGCCTAGGGCTGGAAGACCTTGGTAAGGCCTAGGGCTGGAAGACCTTGGTAAGGCCTAGGGCTGGAAGACCTTGGTAAGGACTAGGGCTGGAAGACCTTGGTAAGGCCTAGGGCTGGAAGACCTTGGTAAGGCCTAGGGATGGAAGACCTTGGTAAGGCCTAGGGATGGAAGACCTTGGTAAGGCCTAGGGATGGAAGACCTTGGTAAGGCCTAGGGCTGGAAGACCTTGGTAAGGCCTAGGGCTGGAAGACCTTGGTAAGGCCTAGGGCTGGAAGACCTTGGTAAGGCCTAGGGCTGAGTTCATGGTAACGTGTTTAAAATTAAAACAGCTTTTAATAGGCTACTTAACTGCTGCAAATCCGTTAATGATAAAACTTACATATAAATGGTGCTTAGTTTGTTAACAATGTTTCAATAGAACTATTGTAGGCCTACCTATATGCTGACGGTACTTTCAGTATTACATAGTGAAAATACCAGTAGGAAATGCAAACTGCTACCGCTTATGAAACCACACTCATGGAATTTACAATGGTAGGCCTAATATGGAAGGCAGAAATGCATATTGATCTAAATAAAACATGTAGGACTATTACCAAACCACCCCTTAGAGAATAGTCCTACCAGTTTTTGGATAGAACAAACTTATGGCAAAGCTAAAATTAATATTTGATTTGCCTTCACCACCTTGACTGAATGTTATGATACATTTACTGTAAAGTTATATTTCAATCCAAGTTACCAGTATATGAACATTAAATAGTCAAAAATATATGTTTACTTGGCCTTTAATTGCAACTGAGTTTTTGTAGACAGTTTTCCAAGTAGCCTATATTGACATCACAGAAAGTTAGCTTTGAATAGCTGCATGCTGCATCATGGATTATAAACACCTATGTAAAGGATATAACTGCATATACCGAAACTGGAAGCTTATTCACAATAACTCACTTTCACACTAATGTCGTTCTAACCAATGACGCTGTCATAATTCATTCATTCAATTTCAACCAATCATACTTAGAGAAGTTTATATTTGATTACTCCTACAACATTAATGAAGATATTATTATTGAACTTAAAAGAACGTAACGTTTCAAATTTCAAACAGAGGACGAGGATGTTAGAATAAATAAAAAAACTGTTTGTTCATAACCTTAAACAAACATCAAACTGAAATGACAGCAGGTGTTGATGTATTTTGACAGTTCAACTACACAGCTCAAAAGTGGTACTGAATAATGTTCAGTTAAAAAACTAATAATTATTAAAATTTAATAATAATTCGTCAATTATAGTTAATTACAATCATTAAATCGTCAAAACGTTACCCTAAAAATGTCATGACAATCCATCAACCCGTGAAAAAGGAGTTAGCGTAACCTAAATTCGATTTTCAGACTGAAGTATAAGGATTTCGCTTCGCTTCAATCCAATTACAATTGTAAAAGTAATCTAAAAGTATCTTGGGAGTATAAGACTTTTATTTTTATGTATTTGCGTCCGGTTTGATAAAAACAAGACATTTCGGTCAAGAAATAACGTTACTTTAATCTCCTGTCACAACACTAGTGATAAAGTTTGTCTAAGAGATTTTTTTTCTATAGCTTAATTTTATTGGTTGTTGTTGAACATGGAAACCTGATGTTTTTACGCGCAAATAATAAATTTAAATCCTATAATTACATATCAGTTAGTAAAGAAGAAATAAAATAAAAATATATTTAATGGACTACGAAGTAATTATTAAATATCGCTTAAAATAAATTTTAGTAAACTAATTTCTCAATGAAAACATATTTTTACAATATTCGCCTTAATATTCAACAGTATTTAAATACTTATTCATGCAACAAGTGCGCAAGGTGCCACTTTGCTGCACTCGAGAGAAATGTTTACGCACGAGCCGTAGGCGAGTAGGAATAGTTTCTCTCGAGTGCAGCAAAGTCACCTTGCGCTCAAGTTGCATATTAAATTTTACCTACTGCTGCAAAATATTGATTATACAGTATGATATGAATAATATTTATGATAATCTATATTTCCTACAGTTAGAATAAACCGTTTAAATTATATGTATTCGGGTTTTTTAGAAGAAGGCTGCCACAATTAAAAATGATCTTAAAGATATACTGATTAACCTGATTGAAGTAATAGTAACATAACTAGGCCTACTCACAATTTATGGACACTTTTTTATGTAAACACCCTTTAATTAAACTTCAACAAAATACAGGTTATGTTTATGTTTATGTTGTTCGGGAACAACAATAATAGATCACATGTTTATTTTCCAGTGTTGCCAACATAATTCATGCATAAACAACGTTTCCTGAGTTCTGAAGTTGAAACACTGGAGTACGCAAAGCAAAACGAGAGTTCGCATAGTAAAATTGAGTGGGCAAAGTAAAATTAATATAGGAAACACCTGTTTTGCGATATATCGAGTGCGAAAACAACCGCTTTCTCGGGCAGACGTAGGAAAAAGTATTTTTCTATAGTGTACAAATACTAATAGGAAACCTTTTTGTTTTTATTGTTGTGGTGTTTTATGAAAATAAATACAGTTTTTTTACTTAAATATTTTAAATCATTAAACAATCTTAAACTCATGATTTCGTTTTAAGGGTTTGTTCTATTTATGTGGATAAGCCAAGGCGGTATAGAGTCGAACATTATTTGGCAAGCGTTTGAGCAAAGAAACTCTGCGGGTCACGAATATACACTGAAGTGGCAAGCCCCATGACTCTAAATAAGTATGTAAGACGTGTGAGTTGCGTTAAATGAGAAAAGTTTTAACAAGGGGACGATGAGAAAACTTTGCTGGTTTGGTAATGAAGGAACACGGTTCAAGAGGCGCATATTGTTTTCCTTGAAGTACACTCATCTGTTGTGGACCAAAGGATACCCTAGATACAGTATATATTGGGTACCACATTTTACGATCATCCTAAACAATAGTTTACAAGAAACTTATATCTAATGTTAGTTGTATGAATGGAAAAATAGACCTCACTTTAACATCAGTAGAGAAGAACTAGCGGTTTAACCCCACAATCGGCGCTTTTTTCCCATGTTATTCTTATGGGGAGCCGTTTTTGGACCGACGCCAGCTCCCGCCTTACACAAGTTTCCTTGTTAGCCTATACTAATGTCCAACCCTTGCCTACATTAAATATATTTTCCCAATCCCCACCCCTCCTCTATATTTTTAAAAAATAATTTTCAAATTCAGGCTAAAAAACTATCTTTAGTGTTTATGGTCCGATTTGTCTGCAATTTGGATATGTTATTGTCCTAGGCAAGTGTTTTAATAAATTCCACTTACATTTCCCAAATTCACTATAACGGTCAAATTAAAAAATATTTTTTGAAAATACTATAGTGCCAATTGCCACCTTCTTTATTAACTGTCCGATTTGTCTTCAATTTGGATATGTTATTGTCCTAGGCAAGTGGTTTAATAAATTCCACTTACATATCCCAAATTCACTATTACGGTCAAATAAAAAAATATTTTTGAAAAATACTGCCAATTGCCAACTTCTTTATTTACTGTCCGATTTATTTAAAATTTGGATATGCTATTGACCTAGGCAAGTGTTTTAATAAATTCCACTTACATATCCCAAATTCACTATTACGGTAAAATTAAAAAATATGTTTGAAAAATACTGCCAATTGCCAACTTCTTTATTTACTGTCCGATTTGTTTAAAATTTAGATATGTTATTGTCCTAGGCAAGTGTTTTAATAAATTTCACTTACATTTCCCAAATTCACTATTACGGTCAAATTAAAAAATATTTTTGAAAAATACTGCCAATTGCCAACTTCTTTATTTACTGTCCGATTTGTTTAAAATTTGGATATGTTATTGTTGTAAGCTAGTGTATATGCACCATCCACATTTTACAAATATTGCGGTTAAATTTAAAAAAATTTGGAAAAATACTGCCAATTGGCAACTTCTTTATTTATGGTCTGATTTGTTTAAAATTTATATATGTCATTATTCTAGGCTAGTGTATATGTACCATCCACATTTGACAAATTAACTATAATGGTCAAATTTAAAAAATATTTTGAAAAATATACTAACAATTTCAAACTTCTTTATTTACTGTCTGATTTATTTTCGGATATGTTATAGCTCTTATATAGGTAACAAGACCACACTACCACACGTTCCACTACCCCCTATAATACAGTATTTTGTCTTTTTTGTTTGTTTATTTTGCTGTAATCCCAAAACTGACTTTGCTGTTTATTGTCCGATTTGCCTACACTTTGGATATTGTCCTAAGCATTTATTGTCTGATTTATTTTTGGATATGTTATAGCCCCCAACTATTATATCTAAAATTACAATATTATTTCCACCTATAATACAGTTGATGTGTTGTTTGTTTTGCCGCAACCTAAAAACTAACATTGGTATTTGTGTTTTTACAAAACTATATTTTGTAAATTACTACCAATAACTCCTTTATTTACTTTTCGACTTGTTATATCCCCTTATATCTAAATTTACCGTATATTTTTTCCCTTTTAGTGCTGTTTTGTCGTAACCAAACTTTGGATATGACTGCAATATATTACTGGCCATTGCATAAGTAAATACCCCATTTCCAAATTCACTATTACGGTTGGATTAAAAAAAATAAATACAAGCTTATTATATACATCCAGCTGATAAGTAATATATATCTACAAAATATTTATGGTCAGAACTGCCTAAATTTTGGATATGTTTTAAGCCAATGCGATAGCAAAAAATGAATTTTTAAACCCCAAAACAACTAAACACAAAACACTAATCTTTCTTTGTGCTTGTTTGAAGTAGTCTTTATTTTATCCAACTTAATTTTAATTTTGCAGTTAAAATCAAACTTCCCACATTCTAGCTCCCTTTCCAGCCAGTGGTTGGAGACATAAAGGTTACGAATATTTTCAAACTGTACAATATATTTTTTTCTACCCCTATGTTGGACTTGTTTAATAGCGCTTATTAATAATTCCGCACCATATTCCAAATCCTCCAGTCTACTACATTCTTTAAATTTAACATTGCCTTTAATATCTTGCATCTCTATGTCTTCTTGTCCAACATCATCCCACTCATTGTTACGGAAACTTAGGTTTTCTATTTTTGGAAAGGAATTGCCATAAAATGTTGCGGTTCCGTTAGTGTTAAAGCTTCAAGTGGCTCGTTGGTAGGTAGATAAATAATGTCCAAATCACCACTGTATGGCAACACGCTATAACCTTGCCTATTCTTATTTATCTCTATAAATACAGTTTTACAGACACCTTTAACATAGTATACACCCCTCCGTCCATCCTTTTCTGCCAACACTCCCACAAACTTGTTGTTTACTACAAACGCATACACTATATAATGTCCATAATGCTCTAGATCTTCCCAACGTCGCAGGAAGTAATCTTTTAATTTATCCTCTCTTTCCCTTCTTTCTTGTTCTTTAGCCAACTGTGCTTTGTATTCCTCTGCAACAGTATTTTCCACATATTCCAATTTACGCTTATTACTGTCAATGTCTTCTAATTCCAATTTCCTCTTTTTGGAACAACTCTCTAAGAAAGGCTTGGAAAGTGGCTCTATTTCTTTAATAGTGTATGGGTACAGTTTATTGGTCCGGCTTCTTAAAACGTAGGGAGTAAGGTTAGGACTTTCCACTAAGCCTAATTCTTCTAAATTGATGTGTTTAGGTATAGTGGAGAAAGGTGTATTTGATTTTGTAAAACATGTGCCCCCAGATTTGATGTAACACTTATGCTTTACACTTATGGCATCAGGAAACTCCTCTATTACCTCTACATAGTTAGTTGGTAAACAGTTAAAGCTAAATGCAAATAGAGCATACTTTATTAACTTTTCCCTTTGTGTACTATCTTTTGGCAGTTTTAGTTGTACTCCAGTTATCTTCTTCGTATTACTATTACCCCAATATGCGTATTGTAATAAATCATTAAACACTAAACAACAACTGTTTTGTAATTGATTGGCAACTTTCACCCACATCTTATGCAGAGGTACAGCATAGAATGGAGCATTTTGAAAGTACCGTTTGTTGTCTTCTATTAGACTTAAACAATCTCTTAAAGGTTCAAACCCTTTACCAAAACCTCTACAATAGTTATAGATTGTTGCCTCTAACCTTGTTATTCCATTCTCTCTAGCTATTTTAGACGAGAACGTTTCTTTTAGTCTCGCATCTGGACAGTTTACAAAGTTTATTATATGGTTTACTATACTTTTAATTACTCCAGGGCTTGTAATCTGGCATATAAATTTATTATATATTTTTACCCTGCTATTTACATTAAACCATGTTAAACAGTCTTTACTAACATTATCTACAATAACATTATATCCATTCTTGTACGCCCCTTGGTAGCAAAAGTTAAAGTTTTCTGTAAGATATTGGCACATTTCCTCTTTATTAAATATTCCAGCCAAATCTAGTGTTATATCGAAATCCATAAGATAGTACATTTCTTTTTCCAGATCTTGCAGTATCTTTGGAAGATCTTCCAACAAATCCTTAATTTTAACATTTGTAAGCTCTATTTTATAGGGAATTGCTATAGGATCATCATACTTTTGTTTAATTTGGTCAATATCTTTCTTTATTATTTGTAACACACCCTCGCTTTGGACCCCAGAGGACCTCTCCAAGGAGAATGGTAGTTTGGCCACAACACCATGTCGAGCTAAAGAGAACTTTTTAAATATTCCTCGTAAGTAGCTATTAAACGAGCCACATATTTCCTTCTTAACTTTAAATTTATTCCGAACGTCCCCATCACAATCCGTAACATTGGTTATCTTAACTAACATTATGTTATCACAAAACGCATCCGTTATAGATGTTAAGTTATTTAATTTTGGTTCGCCCTCGCAATAGTTTATATTACCTATGTCTGTAAGAAGGTTATTATTACGTAGATTTTCTAATAAAAACCATATACCGAATCTTTCGTTAGTAGGTTTAATACAATTTCCCAATAAATGGCTAACAGAGTACATTTCTTTTATACAAAAAAAGTAGCGGAAACATGTAAACAGGACAGATTACAGTTGTTGTTTAGTGTTTAATGATTTATTACAATACGCATATTGGGGTAATAGTAATACGAAGAAGATAACTGGAGTACAACTAAAACTGCCAAAAGATAGTACACAAAGGGAAAAGTTAATAAAGTATGCTCTATTTGCATTTAGCTTTAACTGTTTACCAACTAACTATGTAGAGGTAATAGAGGAGTTTCCTGATGCCATAAGTGTAAAGCATAAGTGTTACATCAAATCTGGGGGCACATGTTTTACAAAATCAAATACACCTTTCTCCACTATACCTAAACACATCAATTTAGAAGAATTAGGCTTAGTGGAAAGTCCTAACCTTACTCCCTACGTTTTAAGAAGCCGGACCAATAAACTGTACCCATACACTATTAAAGAAATAGAGCCACTTTCCAAGCCTTTCTTAGAGAGTTGTTCCAAAAAGAGGAAATTGGAATTAGAAGACATTGACAGTAATAAGCGTAAATTGGAATATGTGGAAAATACTGTTGCAGAGGAATACAAAGCACAGTTGGCTAAAGAACAAGAAAGAAGGGAAAGAGAGGATAAATTAAAAGATTACTTCCTGCGACGTTGGGAGGATCTAGAGCATTATGGACATTATATAGTGTATGCGTTTGTAGTAAACAACAAGTTTGTGGGAGTGTTGGCAGAAAAGGATGGACGGAGGGGTGTATACTATGTTAAAGGTGTCTGTAAAACTGTATTTATAGAGATAAATAAGAATAGGCAAGGTTATAGCGTGTTGCCATACAGTGGTGATTTGGACATTATTTATCTACCTACCAACGAGCCACTTGAAGCTTTAACACTAACGGAACCGCAACATTTTATGGCAATTCCTTTCCAAAAATAGAAAACCTAAGTTTCCGTAACAATGAGTGGGATGATGTTGGACAAGAAGACATAGAGATGCAAGATATTAAAGGCAATGTTAAATTTAAAGAATGTAGTAGACTGGAGGATTTGGAATATGGTGCGGAATTATTAATAAGCGCTATTAAACAAGTCCAACATAGGGGTAGAAAAAAATATATTGTACAGTTTGAAAATATTCGTAACCTTTATGTCTCCAACCACTGGCTGGAAAGGGAGCTAGAATGTGGGAAGTTTGATTTTAACTGCAAAATTAAAATTAAGTTGGATAAAATAAAGACTACTCCAAACAAGCACAAAGAAAGATTAGTGTTTTGTGTTTAGTTGTTTTGGGGTTTAAAAATTCATTTTTTGCTATCGCATTGGCTTAAAACATATCCAAAATTTAGGCAGTTCTGACCATAAATATTTTGTAGATATATATTACTTATCAGCTGGATGTATATAATAAGCTTGTATTTATTTTTTTTAATCCAACCGTAATAGTGAATTTGGAAATGGGGTATTTACTTATGCAATGGCCAGTAATATATTGCAGTCATATCCAAAGTTTGGTTACGACAAAACAGCACTAAAAGGGAAAAAATATACGGTAAATTTAGATATAAGGGGATATAACAAGTCGAAAAGTAAATAAAGGAGTTATTGGTAGTAATTTACAAAATATAGTTTTGTAAAAACACAAATACTAATGTTAGTTTTTAGGTTGCGGCAAAACAAACAACACATCAACTGTATTATAGGTGGAAATAATATTGTAATTTCAGATATAATAGTTGGGGGCTATAACATATCCAAAAATAAATCAGACAATAAATGCTTAGGACAATATCCAAAGTGTAGGCAAATCGGACAATAAACAGCAAAGTCAGTTTTGGGATTACAGCAAAATAAACAAACAAAAAAGACAAAATACTGTATTATAGGGGGTAGTGGAACGTGTGGTAGTGTGGTCTTGTTACCTATATAAGAGCTATAACATATCCGAAAATAAATCAGACAGTAAATAAAGAAGTTTGAAATTGTTAGTATATTTTTCAAAATATTTTTTAAATTTGACCATTATAGTTAATTTGTCAAATGTGGATGGTACATATACACTAGCCTAGAATAATGACATATATAAATTTTAAACAAATCAGACCATAAATAAAGAAGTTGCCAATTGGCAGTATTTTTCCAAATTTTTTTAAATTTAACCGCAATATTTGTAAAATGTGGATGGTGCATATACACTAGCCTACAACAATAACATATCCAAATTTTAAACAAATCGGACAGTAAATAAAGAAGTTGGCAATTGGCAGTATTTTTCAAAAATATTTTTTTATTTGACTGTAATAGTGAATTTGGGAAATGTAAGGCTAATTTATTAAAACACTTGCCTATAACAATAACATATCTAAATTTTAAACAAATCGGACAGTAAATAAAGAAGTTGGCAATTGGCAGTATTTTTCAAAAATATTTTTTAATTTGACCGTAATAGTGAATTTGGGATATGTAGGTGGAATTTATTAAAACACTTGCCTAGGTCAATAGCATATCCAAATTTTGAATAAATCGGACAGTAAATAAAGAAGTTGGCAATTGGCAGTATTTTTCAAAAATATTTTTTAATTTGACCGTAATAGTGAATTTGGGATATGTAAGTGGAATTTATTAAACCACTTGCCTAGGACAATAACATATCCAAATTGAAGACAAATCGGACAGTTAATAAAGAAGGTGGCAATTGGCACTATAGTATTTTTCAAAAAATATTTTTTAATTTGACCGTTATAGTGAATTTGGGAAATGTAAGTGAAATTTATTAAAACACTTGCCTAGGACAATAACATATCCAAATTGCAGACAAATCGGACCATAAACACTAAAAATAGTTTTTTAGCCTGAATTTGAAAATTATTTTTTAAAAATATAGAGGAGGGGTGGGGATTGGGAAAATATATTTAATATAGGCAAGGGTTGGACATTAGTATAGGCTAACAAGGAAACTTGTGTAAGGCGGGAGCTGGCGTCGGTCCAAAAACGGCTCCCCATAAGAATAACATGGGAAAAAAGCGCCGATTGTGGGGTTAAACCGCTAGTTCTTCTCTACTACCATCTCTAAAAGCTCCACACACCTGACAATCATATTGAACAGGCAAAATTTATAAATTATGGGTAGTAAAATTAGGACGTCAACCTAAAAATAAAACCTCTAATTTACTCATCGTAATAACTCCAAGGGAATGATGAAAATGTATGTTCCAAAACATAAACAGATCTAGTAATAAAACGAATAACGTTCCAGTGGTTCTATCGAAAGTCATTGGGGATGGAATACATTTCGTGCAAGAACTTTATTATTTACTGAGATGTATTATTTGTGACAGTAAAATGTTCCCATATTCAGGAAAAATATCGGATACTAAAATTGTACTACCTGAAATTATTAGGCCAGAATACTCAACTGTCTAAAGTTTAAGAGTCTTCATCACCGGAAGTTGCCGGACGCCATCTTGGTGTTTTGTTCCATAAGGCCAATGTTAACTTTGTGCCTCCGCTACTCCTCACCTGATCGTCACAAACAATTAATTTTGGTGTCAAATTAAAGGTTTCGTCATTCTCTAGGGAAATACAATAGTCGAATTTGGATTTTCTTACAAACTAATGAGAACATGTACAATGTTTCAGTTCAAAATTAAACTATTTATTATGAAATTATGATACCCAAATTAAGGAATTTGGCATTGTATTTCCCTAGAGGACGACGAAACCTTTAATTTGACACCAAAATGAATTGTATGTGACGATCAGGTGAGGAGTAATGTAGGCACAAAGTTAACATTGGGCTTATGAAACAAAACCTAAAGTTGGCGTCTAGCAACTTCCGGTGATGAAGACTCTTAAGTCTCTTCCGTTGATACATTATCACTCCTCAATGTGGTTTATTTCCCTGAATTCACTGCCAATCCCAATTAACCATTCCTCTGACGACAATAAGTAACCAATAACCACAATACCGGTGGTCTCTTGGTCTCGCTGTCCAGTCTGGCCTCGAGGCGAGACCACACACGTAGGCTTCGAACTATGCATGTCCTCGAGGCAAAGTGGTTACCGATCTGATCCCAAAACCTCATTACGATTATATGTCACTTTATCATTTTTATTTCTTATTATACAAGGACTAGGAGGTAAACCAGACATTATTAGCGAATTTCCCCTATAGGGAAGAAGCTATTACCTTAGGTGGCATGGTAAGACTTAAGCCCGAGACCATGATAACTTATCGTTTTGAGGTCCCCAGATACCAAAAACACTATTCTTTCAAATTTATATATATATATATATATATATATATATATATATATGTATGTGTGTGTGTGTCCATTACCGCGATAACTTTTGAAAGAAACACCCGATTTTGATGAAATTTGCCACAAATGTGGAAAGTAGCATTTATGACTTTAAGTTCGAAAACCAGATGGATCGCACTATGGGAAGGGGGTTTTATGGGGGTTTACAATTTTCCAAAAATCGGTTTTTTGCAAATTTGACCCCAAAATGTTAAAAACACTCAATTCTGGTTATAGTCATTTTATAGAGCTTAAAAAAACAAATAATCTAGTATGTTGAATTATTAACCTAGGTTAAGTAGTTGCGGAGAAAATCCAATAAAACGTGTCCCATCTTAATCTTATGAAAAAAGGGTTTTTAGATTTTTCTCAGATAGTTTTACTAAAAACTTCACATTTCTGTTTATTAATGTGTTTAGCTCAACAAAACAAACATTTTGGTGTTTTAATCGTTGTTCTCCGTCCAACCGTTGCAGAGATATTCAAAGTGATAAAAACAGTACTTTGTCCAATGTTATCCTTATGGAGAATAAATCAAATTCTATATCTCGATTATTTATGAATGTATATTGATGAAACTTTGTATGTAGCTTCAACTAGTTGTGGTATATTGATATTAGCACAAAAAACAAGTTTTTTGTTGATAGTCCCCGTAGCAGCAAACCTGCATACTCGGCCCCCATGTTATTCATATGGAGAATAAGTAAAGTTGTATATCTCCCTTAATTATGAACCTACTTTAAAAGAACTTGGTATGTAACTTCACCTGGTTCAGTTGTATTGATAATTGCAAAAAAACACATTACTTATCTTCCTCGTTGCAGCAAACCTGCGTCCTCAACCCTAATGTCATTCTTATGGAGAATAAATAAAATGCTATATACCACTTATTTATGGATGTATTCTTGTGAAACTTGGTAAATAACTCTATCTAGTAGTAAGTCACATATATATGCATTGGAAATTCGCTGAGTTGAGTACGCAAGTTTGCTGCGACGGGGGTATTTATTTCTTATTATACAAGGACTAGGATGTAAACCAGACATTATTAGCGAATTCCCCTATAGGGAAGAAGCTATTACCTTAGGTGGCATGGTAAAACTTAAGCCCGAGACCATGATAACTTTTCGTTTTGAGGTCCCCAGAAACCAAAAACATTATTCGTTCAAATTTATATATATGTATATATATATATATATATGTGTGTGTGTGTGTGTGTGTGTGTGTGTGTGTGTGTGTGTGTGTGTGTGTGTGTGTCCGTTACCGCGATAACTTTTGAAAGAAACACCCGATCTTGATGAAATTTGGCACAAATGTGGAGAGTAGCATTTATGACGACCCAACCTAACCTAACCTAACCTAACCTAACCTAACCATACCCTAACCTAAGCTAACCTAACCAAACCTAACCTAACCTAACCTAATCCCCCAGTCCTGGGGACCTCAGCACGCTGAATCAGTAGCACGTGGCTCTTTCCCTGAAGTAATGTGCCAAACAATTCCGGAGTGTGAAAAGTCTGGCAAGGGGGTGGGTTTAGTGGGTAGGGCTTTGGTGAGTCCCACACTTCGTCCGTAAACGGATTCCCACCTCTTTAGGAAAAAAGAGATGTATTTTTACATCAAAGTTTTAGGCTTAACCTCCAATATATTTACTTTACACATATTACGGCATGGTACTGTGGTGATAATTGAAATAATCGTGGCGATTGAATCTCCGATTTTCACAATTACACCACTCATTTTCACGAGTTCATTTTCCACGTCAAAGACAGTGGTAGAAATAAAACTATTTGGTCGTTGAAACATCCTTATTTTAATTTACTCGGCTCAGGATGATCAGACCATATCATAAAATCATAATCATAAAATCATAAAATCAATCTTAAAATTCTCTTACATAAAGTATCGAGTACTACAATACAGTATCGTGTATCTCTCGCATCAGAGACAGTGGAGGGAATGAATCGCATTTGTCACTGTCTCATTCTCATCCTCATTCATCTCATTCATTCGTCTCTGTCTCATCACACTACTAATAACAAGTCAAGTATGAGTAGCTGTTTGTTCGTGCACGGTCTGCCATATCTTTGTATTTGTTTATATGAGGTTTTTGCTATCGTTTTTATCTTTTGATATAACCATTTTTTTAGCTTTAACAATATTGTCTAATCTAGACCCTTATTTTGAGGCAAGTAACTATATTTACCGCAATGTGTTGACTAAGTTTTTTTATCGGTGTTTATTCGTTCATTGGTTTTTTGTAATTGAATTCCTTAATTATATTATACCACTGGCATAATTCATTCGAATGATCATTGTATCTTCACTGCATCTTCACTTATAACTGTGTTTTGTATTATCAACAAATTTTGGACTTAGTATAAGGCAATTTCCCACATGGAAAATTAAGCTATGCGTTACTGATGGACTGTTACTTCCGAAATACTGGCATATGAGACTTTCTAGTCCATATCAAAACATAAACACTAGAAGTAAATTAAATTTAACAGGGCGTGCCAAGGTCAAGCTTTGAAACAGTTCAGCTAATTATTACTCTCATATGAGTTTAGTGAGTTAGACAAAATTACAACAATTTTTAAAATCTTTGATTAAAAACAGAAAGATACACCACAGTTAATCCTTCCAACTTAACCGAAGCTTTAGTTGCTATTCTTGTTTATTTTGTATTACTTGTTAACTTGTTAATTTATTATTCTTGTAGTTCATTCCAGGGTTAGTCGGTATAGGTGTCTACGAAGTTGCTTACTTTATACGTTTGCACTACTAACTCGCGTTGCCCTGAAGAACGTCGGCCACTAAATTCATTGACATCCACATAGACTATCCCCGACCGTGGAAGCCTTCACAATAACATTGCTTCATCATTATATTATTTGTTTTTATAAATATAATTTATATAGTGAGATATTGAAATGTGTGGGCACACTGTTTCAGCCTAGACAAAGGACATCATATATATTGTTTACTGTTTCATAAAAGATCTTGTTACAACGAAACCTAATGACCGTATTTGTGACATTTTGAAAAGGACTCAAGAATGCACTGGTGAATCATGCAAAGTATTATTACGGAGTGTTCTAAGGACTTTTTCCGAAGCTTTTTATGTTGAGGATTATTTAGCAAGAGGGACAACTGATGTTTAAGAACCGATGATGAACGGAACTAAAAAAAGGCTAACGTATGTTGAAATTTTGAAAAAGAGTAATAAATGTAACTGTTCAATATTTTTACGATAAAGGAGAATATTCTACGTCTGCTAGTTAAGAAAGTTTTGGTGGGGAATCGGTTTTAAAGGCTTTGTAAGTATACTTAGAAGTAACATAAAAAGTATTGGTTTTAAAAATAAAAGATGTAACGATGGAAGACGCTTCCTTATAGAAAGGGTTGATAATGTTAAAGCTAGAGTAACTTTTATACGAAAGATGGTCGATGAAAGAAAAGTGAATTCGGGAAGATCAATTTTATATCACGACGAAACATGGGTCAACCCAACCCACAGTTAAATATTTATTTGGCAGAATTTAAATTCAAAAGGTGGTCTCAAGGTTCCCATAGCTTAGGGTTCACGACTTATTGTTATGTCGTCCTGGATTGTAAAACATGGATTTTTGGTTGAAGCAGGACTGTTTTTTACTTTCTTCCTCTAAACATAGTATATGGAGAAAGTATTGTTTTCGTCAAAGTTTTCGAATTTGAGTTGTTAGTGGAAATATTCGTTTTGGTGCTCCCTGAACCCAAAAAAGTGGTTTTTACGTGATGTCTGTCTGTCTGTCTGTGTGTGTGTGTGTGTGTTTGTGTGTGTGTGTGTGTGTGTGTGTGTGTGTGTGTGTGTGTGTGTGTGTGTCTGTGTGGATGTGTACAGAGCTAGAGCCCTAACCAATAGGCCGATTTTTATTAAATTTGGAATGTAGGTACTAATCCACGATATCTCCAAGCATTTTTTTCATTTTTTTGAATTTTTGATTTTAAAGGGTAATTATCCCCCAAAAACCGCCAAAAAACATGAAAAATCAAAATTTCTCAAAAACGGCTCTAACGATTTTGATTAAACTTTAGTCGTTTGTAGAAATTTAGTTTTCCAACAAAATGAGACCACCCGCATTCCTGTTAAAATTCGGGTTTAGAAATTACAGGACTTAAAACATCCAAAATTCAGTTTTTTGGATTTTTCATAAAAAGACATAAATATAAAAAAATATTACTATTCACCATTAAAAAGAGCTCAAAAAACTAAATAATTTAGTATTTTGAATTACTATTCTACGAGTGCTGGTTTCGGAGAAAACTTAAATTTTCGTTTAGCGGTAAACGCAGTACGTTGTCCAATGTTATTCTTATGGGGAATACAAAAATTACTATTTCTCTCTTATTTACTGATCAATTTCATTCAAACTTGATGTGCTTGTCAATTTAGCATTGACCAACAGAGGTAATTCGAAATATGTTGCCCCTTTAATAACCCTGGGGGGAATAGGGGGCGTTTCCCCTTTTAAAACCACAAGTGTAGCAATGGATTCTGTAGTGCCTCCAAAGCAGGGATTTGGGTGGATGTTTTTTAAAACAACTTGTTTACAAGATTTTCTGTACATTCGACCGTGCTTTGTATTCTATATTTACTAAATAAAAAGTTATTTATTCATTAAAGTTAGGCTAGAAGGGAGAAAGTATGTGTCAGTTTCCTGATACCGTTTATTTATATTAAGAAAAGGAGCACCTTAACGGACTACCACATGGGATGTTCAGCTAAATTTTTAAAGAGTAATTTATTTTAAAGGGCTATAAGAGGGGTGTGTTATCGTAGTGGACAGTGAATAAAGTTACCATTCAACTTACAATAAATGAGCACCCAACCGGAAGACTAGGAAAGCTATTATGATACTTTAGCTTGGAAAAATCACAATCCTCACAGCCTGAACGGTAACTGATGTGTTGGGTATTGATAAGGCACTGCATCATGCCTGGTCTACGAACTCTATGTTTTAGAGTCACCATTGGAATATGAAGTGGTTATATTCAGTGCAACCCCATTGAGTTGATACGGGCAAAAGTAAAACGTGAATTGGCGGATAGAAACAACATGTTTAAAAATCAGAGGAGCTTATAACTTTTAATAGGAAGCCTTACGGAATAAATCCGTTTAGGTCTGGAAAAGGTTCGCTGAACAATGAACGGCAGAAGAAATAATTCGTCTTGTCGCTGTATCAAACTTTGTTATACATTTACTGAGGCAGTGAGGATTGTGATGAGAGTGGAACAGATTCAGTATGAAGCGTTAACAAAAATATCTTGATACAGACAGGCCTTCTCACCGTGTTGGTGTCACTCAAACGTTTTAAAATATGTTTTTTACTGTAAATAAATGCTTATTTTCCTCCCTATTTTTATTGCTCACTAAATTTAAATTTTAAGTTGGTTCATTACAACTACAGTTCATTGCTTTGTAGTGGTGTGTAAGTGAGACGGATAAATAATTTTAATGATAACTAAAGCAAGTAATTAATTTAGTTAACAGCAAACTTGTAATACGAAATGTAAACGTAATTGTAAGTTCACTTAAGATTATTTCAGTTTATTAAATGTTATTTTTATATTTAAAACGCAAATAACAATAAATCAGAAAGCTTAGATACGGCTGACATGTTTCAAAGCTTGACTTTATTGACCCGCCAATTATATTTAATTTAACTACAATAAATAAAACACTGTGATTCGGGCAAAATATTAATTCACAACAGAAATTACACTTTATATTTGATTGCGGATATGTTTATAAGGCCGCTGGCCAAATCCGTTACTGTGAAATTTTTTAAATGCTTACTCAGACTGAGGGACTAGACATGGTTTAGATGGTGACGTCAGCAGGCAGACAAGAAGACGAATGTTCCAGCCGCGCATGCGCGTCGGCTAGCTCAGGTAAGGAGAGGCACAGCTCGTCCTCAGTCTCGGGGAACTTCGAGAGGGAAGTTCGTCACTCATTGCCATGGTCAAGGTATTGTACAATATGCTGTAAGGTCACCAATTTGGGGGGGGGAATTGGCTAAATAATTTGGACTCAAACCACATTAAATTCAAAACTAAACCGTAACCGATGAATTAAAACTTGAATACTTAATAATTGTTCTTTATAATTAGTTAACGTGCTCTTTAAGATCCCATGTCGAAGTCTGTGATTCTTTTTAAATATAAAACATTATAATACTAATTGCTCATCAAAATGGCTAAGCCGTTTCACGGGTTTTGCGAGTTTAATTCATTCTGGGAATCATAGCGCCTCATGGTTCCAGCATGCTATTTCAAGGCGTGCCTTCAGCCCCACATGACTTATCTATTTATAAGTGAAAAGTTAACAGTAATAAAAGTAATAAGGCCATCATATTATGAAACTACTAGTAGTTGAATTGAGCATCTCTCACGTCCCACCAGAGACCAGAGAAGGAAATCAAACTCATTTGTCATTGCCATTCTCTCATTGTCATTCATCTCATACACTCGTCTCTGGTTCATCACACTTATATACTAATCATATAGAGGTATAATCTTATAGACAATTTAAGTGACAACCTGCAAAGTCTGTGATAAAGAAGTTGAAGTGTGGAGGGTGATATTTTATGAGTTATATTTAATGATTCTATTTTGTAAAAAAGGAAAACAAATATTACCGTTTCATTACAAATAATTGTATGCATATGCTATCATATGGTATTAAAATGTATATGTTACTTCCAGATGTAACGTTATGGTCCTACTATGAATACATTACAACACATAACTGCAGGAAACCTATATTGTTTGCATTTATGTTAGAACTAAGATGTATAATATTTAATAAATTTATTGATATATTAGTTTTTAGATTCTTCTCGCTTTTTTAATACAATTGTCATGGCTTAGAGTGGTAATATAAATAATATTAAGGTTTTTACAGAAAGTTAATTTACTGAACTAAAGGAACTTGCTGGTTTAGATTTGACTATATTGCCCGATGGACTTAGACCCATCTTTAAAGTTACCGTGGAACATACTTGATATAAACATACATGTAACAATACTTTTGGTCATATAGATAATAATATATATTGGAAATAATTATTTTTTTCCAGGAATTAGGTCTTTGGGTCATAAATCTATGTACCAAATTTAAATTTATTACAAAGAGCTGTCCTCAAATTAAAATTGTTATGTGAAAAAAGAAAATGGCGGCTGTACGGGTTACTATTTGGTTTTGGAATTTGTTAACTTGATATTTCAGTTTGTCTTTAGTCCAGGAATAATTCCTGATAAGGTCAGCAGAGAGTTCGGGGACACCCTTTATATATTTTTTGATTTCGATAAATCTTAAATATATATTTCCACCATACTTATGTAAAAAAAAACAAATCCAACGGTTATTTTACTAAAAAGGTTCAAATCTAAATTGTTGCCTCGGATACTACATTTGTTGTTCTTTGTATGATTTGACTCTAATGTTAATATATTACTGCAAACGGCTAATTTAATAATTATATAGTCTATGTTTTATTATTGACAATATATACTAAAATATTGTTCGTATTTGTTATTTTCCCCTGAAAAAGAGTTAACTGTCCGATTCTGCAGTTGAGGGACATTCGGACAATATTTAAGAAAGGTATACGCTCCTACCTTTTAAAACAGATGACTAGGCTTTTTGATATTAATATATAAAATTATATATATATACATATATATATCATATTATATATATTTAAAAGTAATTATCTATACTGTATTAGGCTTTTTCAGAACCAAAACTCATTCCCCTTGACCCATTAATTCAATGTTAAGGCTGATAAATCATACCTGAAGGTAGTGATTTTTTGAATAGTTACTCGTTACTCTAACTATAAAGAACTTTGCTAAACAGATTTAAAGTAGGGGTCTGCGGTGCACCGAAAAAACGGTACCGGTACGGTACACAACTAATTACCGTCATCGGTTCGGTACAGAACATAACCCCGGTACAGATTCGGTACTACAGTTTACTGCTTCAAACAATAAACAGAGATAAGCTAAACAATGTTTAACAAAATAAGTGGTTTAAATAAGACCGACTCCTATTTATAACTAGTCATTTCCTTTAAGGAAAACAAGCCCCAAAACTCGTAGGAAAAGAGACGTCGACAGGTGTTATTTATAGCTGAACGAGAATGGAGATAAGAAAGGTAGGCAAGGGGAGTGGGGAGTAGCTGGGTAGGGTCGCAAAAAATGTCCTTGAAGACAAGAAAGGTTTAGACTAGGAAAGCGTGAGGGGTAAGGGGGGAGGGAGGTAATTAGCTGTAAATCAGTTGTTTGTCAACAATATTCCTAGGGTGAGTGGCTGTAAATCAGTTGTTTGTCAACATTATTCCTAGAGTGAGAAAAGGAATACCTACTATCTTTTAAATCGCTTTCGTTCTCCATTATGATTTCAAATTAAACTGCTTTTATTTATGTATTATTATTATTGTT
Source organism: Allygus modestus (assembly GCA_963675035.1). NCBI lineage: Eukaryota > Metazoa > Arthropoda > Insecta > Hemiptera > Cicadellidae > Allygus > Allygus modestus. The sequence goes on from OY776113.1 coordinate 15,340,930, forward strand.
ATTGAAGTATACTAGTTAAATTTTTAAATTATATTAAAAAAGGTTTAAAAAATGGTTGAAAACTAATTCAAAAATAGCCACTAACTTGATAAATTTCAAATGGTAGCATAAATTTGTTATTTTTTACTGTGCTGTGAAATTTGTACATACATATATCTGTTATATGTTAGATTATCTTGTGTGGTTTTGGAAAATTCAACTAAAATTTATTATTAACAATAACCTAAATTTATTTTTTGATAAGGTTAATAGCTAATTATTTCAAATATGATATAGGCAAATTAACATTATATAAAACTGTCTTACTTTTATTACTTTATTTATTTATTTTTCAGTTTTCCATGGTACTTATGTTTAAATAAATGTACTGTAATATTTGTTATGGACTTCAATTTTGAATTTAGTAATGTAATTAAGTAATTTTAGAATTATTTTGATTTTAATCTTCAGTATTTATTGGTCTAATTTTCTAATTTCTAATTTCTTTTAGTTTCACATCATACATAGTTTTATTTAAGTTATCTGATTTTAATTTGTATTAATGATACAATAATCTCCCAATGCAACAAGAATAGTATTTATAAAACTTTGGTTTTTGTTGTTTGTATGAATTAAACCAATAGTTTTTATTTATATTGAAATCAATATAATTAATCAGTTAGCAACTTATGCAATTGATTGATTTTCAAGTAATTTTTGAATTTATTTCTCATGATTATTTCAAGAACTTGCATTAATACCTAATAATAACAATGTTAAAATAATGTAATACTCCGAAGATGCAGGTTTTAACAATATTTTTATTTTTAGTATAGTTGTTTATTTTTTAATCAAATTAATAATAATAATTGTATATGACCTTAATTATTACTCAATAATTTGTTTATGATATATTCAAATTAATAACTAAATTAGTATATATGACGGTACATTGTACCGTACCGAATTTGTACCAAGAACCGAGGTACAAAATCTTTTACCGTACCGAACCGTACCGATCTGAAATTGTTGGTACCGCAGACCCCTAATTTAAAGTGATGATAATCTTTAACATTGAGGCGTTTTTCTTTGTTTTTGGATTAATGTTAAACGTTTCGTTTTTATATGTATATTATTGTTTTACATAGATAGTTGTTGATTATGTGTTATATTCTTTGTTTAAAAATGCAGACATAATTTAAGGCTTGTTAAATTAGTTATTGAGTTTTAAGCTGAATTATGTACTTTTTTCTGGTTTTTAAGTACCTAGTTAATATTTATTAGTGTTGCATTTGCCATGTTTTCTCAGATGTTTGTTCTATATTTAAATATAAACTGTTGTAATTTAATTAAGTTTTAACCTGTTTTGTGGCATGTAAATTAATAAATAAACATTTAATCACCTTTATGTTGAAAGAAACGTTAATTTTCACGTCATCGCATTGCGAAGCTAATATTTCGATTTAAATAAACTTTAACAAGTTATCAAAGTTTCCTCAAAATAATGTCTTATTGAATAAATGTAAAGCGAGAAATCTGCTATTATGAACTATACATAACAAAACCTGGAGTTTAGCATGAAAAATCTCAAGAAAGCAGACAGCTATCGACACGTGACAGACTCCTACACTTTAGTAATCATGTAGCTCCCAGAGATGTAGAGACGTGATAGAGTGGTATTTAGTTTGCTGATCTAATCATCAACCCTGTGGAAGCCAAGGTACTCCTGAATACATAATGTGGTAATCATGTTTCCAACAACCACTTACAGCCAAAGACACAACCGAGTGCCTTCTATGGCAATAGGGTTAGCATCAATTATGTGGTAGTCATGGTGCTCCTGCTGTTAGCCTTTGGTAATCATGTTTCCGACAACCACTCACAGCTAGGGAGCTCTGAGTGCCTTTCAGAGAAATTGACTTACCACTCGGGGAGGGCAACGCGCAGCTGCTAAAAAGAATTACTTTCAATAAAATTGCCTTTTAGAGAATCGAAATAATGGAGCAAATAGCTTAATAACGATAAGAACTTCGTGGTGATACGACTTAATTTCACAAGTTATTACAGTCCACTCCCATATGGAGGTGGAACTAAGTGCAGGTAATGTGCTTATACAAATGGAATTCGGCAAACCCGATCCTGTGACAACCCATCTCGAAACCAAATCGAATTTTTTGAAGTTTGTGCATACACACCACGACAAATTTGTTTATTAATTAAATTTAATAATACCCCCGTCACAGCAACCCTGCATACTCAACGAATTTCCAATGACCCACACACAGCGTAATGTACACATTAAGCCACTTAACAACATTCATAAGAAATGTATTCACAAACAAGCGATATTTAAAATATTAATTATTCTCTATAAGAATAACATTGGGGATGAGTACGCAGGTTTGCTGCAACAAGGCACACAAAATAATGGTTTTTATGCAAATATCAATAGAACTCATCTTAGTGAAGTCACATACCAAGTTTCATCCATATACATTCATAAATAAGCGATATATAACATTTTAAGTATTTTCCATAAGAATAACATGGGGACCGAGTACCTAGGTTTGCTGCTACAGGAACCATAGGCGAAAAATTGTTTTTTTGTGCAAACAACAATAAACCACAACCAGATCAAGCCATATACCAAATTTCGCCAGTTTATGTTCATAAATAAGCGAGATATACAATTTTTCTTTTTCTCCATAAGAATAACATTAGACAACGTACTGTGTTTAGCACTTTCAATATCTCGGTAACCAATTGACGTAGAGCAATGATCAAAATACCAAATTGTTTGTTTTTTTAAGCTGAATTCAATGGTGTAAATTAAAATTTGATTTAAATAAAAATTACATGTGGAAACCCCATTTTTGGGGTACAAAACCCCCCAAAAACCCCACTTTGGATGGTGCGATTCGTCTGGTTTTCGAACTCGTTCTAGTAAATGTTACTTTACATATTTGCACCAAATTTCATTAAGATCGGACCTTTTTCACGAGAGTTATCGTGCTTACGGACACACACACACACACATATATATATATATATATATATATATATATATATATATATATATACATATATAAAAATTTGAACGAATGGTGTTTTTGGCATCTGGGGACCTCAAAATGAAAAGTTATCATGGTCTCGGGCTTAAGTCTTACCATGAGACCTACGGTAATAGCTTCTTCCCTATAGGGGAAATTCGCTAAAATAAAAACTATACATGTAATGTGAAAGCACGTCACAGCAGAATCATGGCTACTCAATAATTAATACAATGCTTTTTGTTGAAATCAACTTAATTAATCTTTAGTTAAGCAGTCATTTCTCTAGTCCATGTTGTATTAGTGGTTTATTTATAACTCAGAACATATTTTACTGTATTTTTCTGAAAATATTTCCCTACTTTACCGAAGCCAGTGGTAGGTAGTAACAGTAACGGCGAGAGCATTTTTTTATTATTACAGCTATTCTCGCCAGGCCTATATAGTAGGCCAAAGACGGACATTATGGCCTGGTTCAGATAAGTTTGGGCGGGGGGGTCAAATGTAAAACTAATGCAAAATGACGTTTTAAAATTTAAAAATTCAATTGAACGCTGTGTTTGATAGAACAAAGCTAGAAATCCCTAACTTGTGCCATTCTACTTTTTGTACGCCTTTCAAAATGATATATCACTCAAGAGGGTTACCATTTAAGTTTTTTGACTTACTCCCCAAAACCCCTATTTTGGGGGAGGGAGTTGAAAATTTAGATTCATCAAAAGTTTACTTTTTAGGACATTAAGACTTCCCCGGAAGGTAATCTCGATATATGCAGTCGTTAAAAAAATAATGGAGGTGTGGGACTTTTGGGACACACGGTATTGACTAAACACAGTGCGTTGTCTTATGGTTATTTTACATTAGAAAAGCCTATTATTTATATGTTGATGTAGTTTTATCATCCCCAGTATCCCCATGCCAACTTTCAATCCTGACTGGACCTTCTCCTAACATTTTTAATGCGTAACATTTTTTCCCCCAGCATTGTACGCAAATAGAACCAGGAGCATCAGAACAGCAAAAAAATTAAATGGTTGCAGATTTCCATTAAAACTGGAATAAATGCATGTTTTAACACAGATTTTAATTTTTGATTTTTTTATCTGGAAATTCAATTTCCTTACGTCAGCGTGCTGCGTGCGAACTCGCTTACTTTACACATGTCTTTCAGAAACAAAGGTGATTTTACTCGTAATACTCAAACAGTATTCTATTAATAATCTCCAGTATTTATGACTTTAATGACTTAAAAATTCTTTAATTATTAATTCTCAGACTTTATATCCTCAATTACTTTAAGTTTGTATTTAATAATTTGCTCAAAGATTTTACTTTCTTAATAAACAGTTTTAATTTTGAAAAAGTTAATTTTGAAAAAGAAACCCTCCAAGCAAATGTCATGCTTGTGCTTTACCTCTTGAAACATTGTCCTCCGGATGTGCAGCCTATGGTTGCTCTCCTCGCACCGCCGCACCGCCGCTCCTGACAACCTCCTCCTGTTTCGGCTCTCTATTATAGACAGTGTCCTCGGTCCCTGTCAAATACCTCCAATCTTATCTTGTCATATTACCCGTACAAGCATGTTATTTGCTTATTTAATATCCTAAATCCATGAATCATATTAAACCCGTTTAAACCCGTCTAAATGCTTGCTGATATCATGACTCCTTCAGCAAATTATCGGTAAATATTTTCCATAAGAAACCTGCTGTCTTCCTGCTAATGTTTCATTGTTCAAACTTATTTAATTATTTAAAAATGAAATTATAAATATATGTTTAATCATAGTACACGACATTAGCCACCAGTGCCCTGGACTGTGCACGCAATTATCATAGTATACGGCATTAGCCACCAGTGCCCTGGACTGTGCACGCAATTATCATAGTATACGGCATTAGCCACCAGTGCCCTGGACTATGCACGCATTTATCATATTATACGGCATTAGCCACCAGTGCCCTGGACTGTGCACGCAATTTTCATAGTACACGAAATTAGCTACCAGTGCCCTGGACTGTGCACGCAATTATCATAGTACACGGCATTAGCCACCAGTGCCCTGGACTGTGCACGCAATTATCATAGTATACGGCATTAGCCACCAGTACCCTGGACTGTGCACGTAATTTTCATAGTACACGGCATTAGCCACTAGTGCCCTGGACCGTGCACGCAATTATCATAGTACACGACATTAGCCACCAGTGCCCTGGACTGTGCACGCAATTATCATAGTACACGGCATTAGCCGCCATTGCCCTGGACTGTTCACGCAATTATCATAGTACACGGTATTAGCCACCAGTGCCCTGGACTGTGCACGCAATTATCATAGTACACGGCATTAGCCGCCAGTGCCCTGGACTGTTCACGCAATTATCATAGTACACGACATTAGCCACTAGTGCCCTGGACTGTTCACGCAATTATCATAGTACACGGCATTAGCCACTAGTGCCCTGGACTGTGCACGCAATTTTCATAGTACACGGCATTAGCCACCAGTGCCCTGGACTGTGCACGCAATTTTTAGCGTTTAATCATAGTACACGGCATTAGCCACTAGTGCCCTGGACTGTGCACGCAATTTTCATAGTACACGGCATTAGCCACCAGTGCCCTCGACTGTTCACGCAATTATCATAGTACACGGCATTAGCCACTAGTGCCCTGGACTGTGCACGCAATTTTCATAGTACACGACATTAGCCACCAGTGCCCTGGACTGTGCATGCAATTATAGTACACGGCATCAGCCACCAGTGACCTGGACTGTGCACGCAATTTTCATAGTACACGGCATTAGCCACCAGTGCCCTGGACTGTCCACGTCATTTTCAGAGTACATGGTATTAACCACCAGTGCCCTGGACTGTGCACGCAATTTTCAGCGTTTAAACTTTACGGTGTTTCTATTTTGTGTTTTGCTTCACAACCTTGTTATGTGAAAATATATTTTTTGCTCATTTGGGGTTTGTAAGGAATTAATTCTCTTCAATATCCCCTTTAAAAACAACGTATGTTCTATAATCTGGCAAAATCAGTTATCCGTCATAGCCGTGGTCCTAAACGTACCGGTTAAAAGAGCGTCCACTTTACACGTAATATACAACTGGTAAAAGGGTTTAAACTGACAGTTTTTACTAGTATGTTATATAAAATTTGAAAATTATAATTTAAGGTTAATTTTAGAACAATGCAAAAGCGGCGATGCATTTGCTCAAACTGTAATTGTTCAATATTGACTACAACCTATTCTTAATAATCGAAAGCATCACTATTTAAGATGACAAACTAACATAATTTGATAATAATGTACCAAACAATAAATTTTGCGTCCGAACTAATAATCGGGTGATTATATGATTAAAAGAACGTAACGGGTCAATATAAGGCACCTTACAGACATTGAGCCAAAGATATAACTTGATGCCACGTTAGCCCAACACGTGATAAAACCTACCAAAAAATAAATGGGACTTACCTATTTAAACGCAGGTTTTTACTCAAGCACGTCCGGCGCACGTGTTGAAGGTCTCCCTTGACACGCGTTATTGTAGCACGCCTCCAGTTCCATGGTTTTCAGTTGAAACGTTCACATAGTCTAGTAGAGTACCCGTTAAACAAATGTTAATTTCTACCATTAAAACGAAAAGCCTGTGAAATACGTAAAAGCATTGAATATGGCCTAGTACTATTGCAAATCCAATTATCATATATTTTTATTTTCCTGTTAAATGCTACATTTATCACAGATTTAAAATAATATGATTTGTGTTATAACTATGATTTGAGAGAGACACACTCTATGAGTTACTATAGATATTTACTGGCTCCGACTTACACTTAATATTTATAAAAAATATATATTATTCCACCAACATATTTACATGTAAAAGATATAATTTAAAACACATAACTTTCTATAGTCATAAGTCTCAGTTTCTTGTTACACTTCTTTGCCAAAGCAAAACTAAGAAAAAGATGTTGTCCCTTACGCGTTCTACTTTTTCTTATCCTCCCACCCCATTTACACATAAATATAGGATATAGCGATTTACATGAATGCATCTTTGTAAGCTTACAAAGTGAAGCTTACAAAAATGAAGCTTCATTTTCATATAAACACCGCTTAAGCTTCGCTATCGAGATGTAACGTAATAGTTTCCGAAAGTTTTGTCAGGAGAATCGGATCAAATTGAGGGACAGAAATTGTTATCAACCTAAATCCCATTGCACGAGATTAGTACAAATCAATAGAGTGGGGGGAGACACTCAGCTGCCCACGTCAATCACGATCAGACCCTGTCACTCTTCCACAAACCCACTTTGTCTCAGTCGTATTTATTCGATGACATGTTCACAAATCGATAGCTTGCTCATGGGAGATCCCAGTAACCCTTTCAGTCTCTAGCCTAACGATATCATATTGGTATTACCTTGTTTAGTGCATAATACACGTTTAACAAATGACGTGTTAATCCTAAAACTATTGTGATTAATTATAATTAAAATGTAGGGTACTTTCTACATTAAAAACTAAAAGCAACATACTTAACATTTTGATTACTTTTAAAACCACTTTGTATTGCTTAGGACGAAGTTACACGAAAAGCAATAGGAATCAAACACACACACTTAAAAAGAGGTTCTATCTGCATAAATGCACTCAATTCCGTGTACATGGATTTTTGCCTTAAATATCTACCTATGGTTAAAATTAAACGAAGAGTTGATTCGTGTGGAGTAGTTAAATAAAAAATCCAACTTCAACTTTGATTTGTAAAAGTTTTATCCTCTAGTCAGATTATTTTTGCATTTTTGGTTGAATAATATTAATACAGTTAAATCACAAATATAATACAGTTAAATTGATCCAATTTGTAATATTAAATACAGTGTGTTGTGGAGATAAGAAATATGTGGTTCTATAGTATTTTCGAGGAAACTTGTTTGTCTCACTAGACACTTAGCGCTGAATTCCAACGGAGGTCTTTAGCTTGTCAGGTCACTGCTCTCTCGGCCTAACTCGTCGCGATGTATTCTTAGTAAATAATTTTGAACACATCTCGATGAGCTGGTGTTTATTTGCACAAAAAATGTCAGTGCTTATTGGGTAAATATATTTTTTTATGGTCTTAGCAGTGAATTGAAGAGAAAGTCACATGATAACTTACGTTGATTGGAGCAGTGGCGTAGATACGGGGGGGAGGGAATCAGTGGGATATAACACCCCCTTGTAACTAGGAAAAGTTAAAATTTGTATCCTCCTGAAATCAAGTCTATGCCTTTTGATTAAAAATAAATGCTGTTACTGAAAAACAAAAAAGGTATGTGTTCAATATATCCAAAATATCTTATTTATATATTAAGAATATGTTCGCGTACAATTAATAGTAGCAGATGAACTGCACCTGCACGCGGCACGGTATTTGCGCGCCACAAGTGGGACGTGTGTCACCGAACGGTCTACATACCCTTACCCCCTAGCAGGCAGTTCGTCAACTAGCGCTCCTGGCCTTGACCTTGACGGTCTCAGTGATGTGCTTAACTTACTCCGGCCGCCATAATAGATTTGTAATTTAATAAACTGCAGGAAGCCATAAATCTTCATACTATAACGGCAAATATATCAGTGGCGTAGGTACGGGGGGGATCAGAGGAATATATCCCCCTTGAAACTTGGAAAAATTAAAATTTATATCCTCCTGAAATCAACCTTATGCCTTTTGATTAAAAAGAAATGCTGTTACTGAAAAACAAAAAAATATGTGTGCAATATCTCCAAAATATCCTATTTGTATATTACAAATATTTTTAGCGTAAAATAAATAGTGGCAAATGAACTGCACTGGCACATGGCACGGTATTTGCCCATTGCGTATTTGAGACGGTTGTCACCGAACAATCTACCCTCACCCCCTAGCAGCCAGTTCGTCATCAAGCGCACCTGATCTTGACCTTGACGTCTAGACGGTCTTAGCAATGACTACATAAATACAATTGTAGTTTATGTAGTCATTTGTCTTAGTGATGTGCTTAACTTACGGTAGCCATATTAGATTTGTAATTTTATTAACTGCAGGGAGTCATAAATATTCATACTGATTTTCAACGTTCTATAACCACAAATACATGTAAAAGTCAACGATATTTCCCGTCGAAAAGAGTAACAAATAATCGAGGTTAGAGTGAACAGGGAAATAAGTGTTTAGCTTATTTGGCAATCGTTACATTACGATGAAGTTGCAAACGTAAATTCATTTTCGTTCGCAGATAGGATTTCAACACAAAATGTGCGTTATTCAACACATTTTTGGAAACAATTTTAAAAAGGGGATATTTTTAATTTTCAAGGAAATTCCCCTGGGCTATATTTTTATCTTAAAACTCCGGTAATCTCTTGGGAAATCTAGTGACTTGGCAACTCTAACTTAACGATTACATTCCAGCTTTCCAGTAATGATTGCAACTGATACAAGTACTTTTTAGTCCTGTTACGAATACTGATTACCTTGTATCAATGGTTTATGTCTTGGATGTGTAGGCCTATATCAATAATTACGAATGTAAGAGACACGTCAATGATGTCTTCAATTTTGTGTACTGGTATCATTACTAGTTGCAGTTGAGCATTCGTTGGTTTTGGACTAATACTAGGTAGTTTCAAAAGAATATATGCTAATATTTACTGAACATATATATAGTATTGATAATATATAGTACTGAATATATATACTAATATTACTGAATAACATTCTGTTAATCCATACTACAATACGAAGCGCGCAATTTAAGGCAAATCAAATCAAATGGTAATATTCAAGTATAATATTCTAATTGAAAAAGTGGTGTATTTGTTTTTGTGCTGCCAGTTAGACTTGTCTATGGTATCAGTTTCGATACGTGGTATCAGTTACGTACGGGTAATTATCTGTAGACTTGCATTAATGTTATTTATAAATAAACTTCAAATCAAATATATGTACTTCATTGGTGTTATAAAGTATGGATAAAATATTTACAAGTAAATACTTATGTATTTTTTATACTTACATGTAAAAAATGACTAACTAATAATTATAACAATGAAAAATGTTCAACTATATAAACTGTTAGTTACAGAATAAAAACTCCATAAATGGGAGATTTCTTCAATCATCACGTTATTCTTATGAACACACTCCCCCACTCCAGTATCAGGGACCTCTTCAAGGCCCTGGCTCAAAGGTTACCCTGGGTATTGGTGACGGTAACTTATTAAAATGGTAAGTGCCGGTATTCTGTGGCGGGCTTGAGTGAGACTCTCTTTCGGGTCTAGTTCTATCCGAGTGAAGTACAATTGTCGATCGCGTGTTGTGGCTATTTATTTGGCCTCCTACTGAAATATTGATGTGAAAACGAGCAAAGACAATAACTCCCAAGAGATCCCAGTCAGCGTTAAAATTAGGCTCCAAAACGCTTTCCTACAGAATTCTCGCCTCCTTAGCCTTGAAATGCGTGCCTAATTGCCTCAATTTTTATATTTTCTGTAGGGCTTAAAACGTTGTGCTAGTTGTAAAAACTAACAACAATACAAATTTCAAATAGCTGAATCCAATTCATTTTTACCTTACTTAGGCTACTAGTAGTGTGCATTTGAGGCTGCTGGGGCGGAAGTGACGTCATCCGGTCACGTGACCGGATGCGCTGAGTCATTAAACACGTCATCTGAGCCTCAGCCAGTGACGTAGGCGGTTTTGTGACGTAATGAGGGAAAGTTTAAAGGTCAAGGTCACTGGGAGGTTATTTTAAAAAAGTACTACCTCGCACACGTAAAATCCGATTGTGATTCGATAGTTTTCATTCGATAAAAATATCGAATGAAAAATCGAATGAAGCAATCGAATGATACGAGTGCAAGGTAGTACTTTTTTAAAATAACCTCCCAGTGACCTTGACCTTTAAACTTTCCCTCATTACGTCACAAAACCGCCTACGTCACTGGCTGAGGCTCAGATGACGTGTTTAATGACTCAGCGCATCCGGTCACGTGACCGGATGACGTCACTTCCGCCCCAGAAGCCTCAAATGCACACTACTGCTACTATAATCACATTTTGTAGTTGGTTTTCCATGATGCAATATGGCGTATATACCAGATGGTCATACTACACATACTTGTGCTATAGGCCTTAGATATACACGGTTACATAATATCTGGTAGTGTTAGACAAAATTCGAGTATCAATAAAATATTATGTGGATGCGGAAATTTTTAATAATTCCTCCAAGATAATTTTTATGACCGCCTTCCCGCTTCCATATACCTGCAGTCACAACAAAAGTTGTTAAACAGACCCCCTGTGATTGCTGTTTGATGGAAGATTGCAAGTAAGATTAAGCTTCGCAAAGATGTCGCGCAAAAGTGAATCTTTCCAACAAGGCAAACGAAAATCAATTTATAATGCTTCTGAAACAGTTTCTGGTGTCTGAAGTATTCTACTCAGTCGAAGAATTCATGAGGAGCCAGCCGCTGCTGGTGTGATATCTAAATAACTCATACTTCGGCTGAGTGAATGAGTCCGTGTTGTAAGTTTGAATGTGCGAGTGACTGATGTTTTGATACATTATCATTTTGCCTATATATATATATATATATACAACAAAATGCAATCGACGTTTGCTATTCAATGTAACCATTGTCCACGCAAAAAAGTTGCGAAAAGCTCCCTGTGATAAAACTCACAAAACTCCTTACATCTGATTGACAGTGAGTGTCATCTGTAATCCAATCGTGAATTTGTTTTCACGGAGATGCGCAGGCACCTGGGCCACATAAATTAAACCCATTTATCATCATCTTTCTCCCATTCATTACTTTTCCTTCCTCACTTCAAGTTTAATAAACGATTGTAAAGCTTTCTTTAAAATTAAAGTATTAAATAATAATTTTTGAATTATCAGGTATTTTAGTTCATACGTTTATTAATGGTATTTTTGTGATTACTAACCTAAGTATTTTATTTCATTGTAACACTGACCAACGGAAAACTAATATCAATCATCTTCAGTATAAAATTGCTTCAATTACGCCTAAGTGGGTTGGATTTAACAGCAGATTAATTAATTAAAATTGTTCTCATAATACATATGACATTGTAGGTTTCCGCATATTAAATAACTAATTAATTAGGTTTATACATTTCTGTGTTATAACTAAACATACATTAACAAATATGTTTATTTTCAATGTACAAAAATACTAATCAAGTAATGTCATACGAAATCTAAAATATAGATACATCCAATTATTATAAAATATAAATTTTGAATATGACTTTAACGTACATTGAATTTACACTTATTCCTATACTTTTGAAACTTGTAGATTATGTAATAATCCACATTTTAATATATCGACATGACATGTAATAAATCGACATGACATTTAATATACGAAATATAGGTATGGTAACATTTTAGCGAATTTCCCCTATAGGGAAGAAGCTATTACCGTAGGTCTCATGGTAAGACTTAAGCCCGAGACCATGATAACTTTTCATTTTGAGGTCCCCAGATGCCAAAAACACCATTCGTTCAAATTTATATATATATATATATGTGTGTGTGTGTCCGTAAGCACGATAACTCTCGTAAAAAAGGTCCGATCTTAATGAAATTTAGTACAAATGTGTAAAGTACCATTTATTTTAGCGAGTTCGAAAACCAGATGAATCGCACCATCCGAAGGGGGGTTTTTGGGGGGCTTTGTACCCCAAAAATGTGTTTTTTGGGGTTTTCACATGTAATTTTAACTTAAATCAAATTTTAATTTATACCATTGAATTCAACTTAAACAAAAAAAAAAAATTTGGTATTTTGATCATTACTCTACGTCAATTGGTTACCGAGATATTGAAAGTGCTAAACACAGTACGTTGTCTAATGTTATTCTTATGGAGAAAAAGAAAAATTGTATATCTTGCTTATTTATGAATATAAACTGGCGAAATTTGGTATATGGCTTGATCTGGTTGTGGTTTATTGTTGTTTGCACAAAAAAAATTTTTCGCCAATGTTTCCTGTAGCAGCAAACCTAGGTACTTGGTCCTCATGTTATTCTTATGGAAAATACTTAAAATGTTATATATCGCTTATTTATGAATGTATATGGATGAAACTTGGTATGTGTCTTCACTAAGATGAGTTCTATTGATATTTGCATAAAAACCCATTATTTCGTGTGCCTTGTTGCAGCAAACCTGCGTACTCATCCCCAATGTTATTCTTAAGGAGAATAATTAATATTTTAAATATCGATTGTTTGTGAATACATTTCTTATGAATCCTGTTAAGTGTTTTAATGTTTTATGTTATATATTCATTGGAAATTCGCTGAGTATGCAGGTTTGCTGCGACGGGGGTATTACTATATTATTATATTCAAACATTGCTATTATTGAAAATATCATTATTAAATAGTATTTTTAAACAATATAGTATAACCGCACGACACTTAATATATATCGATATAACATTTTTTATTAATTTGCTGTCTTATAACTTTATTAGTTTAAAAGCCTTAAAATATTACCTTTCATACCCTTCATAAGTCCGCGAACTGGTCTAATGAGTTTTCCTTTCTTTGTGCATCAACAGATAAGCACAATATTAGGCCAATCTATACGGTAGTGATAGTTGCAGAAGCACTATGCAAATAAAAGGTTTTAAATATAAATTGTATAGATTATTCAGGCTACAATAAATTGCATAAAACACCCCCCAACAAATATATAGTAGTATTTAATAAACCAGTGATTAATCAGTGGCACTTTCTTGGTTGTTATTATCATTATAAACATGGCTATTAACTGACAAAGGTAAACAAAAGGACAACATGTTCCATTCTTTAGAAATTGTACAGTCCATTAACCTAACTAAAATACACGGAGAAAATGACTTGTTAAAATTACCAAAATATATTTAAACCAAACAATCTAATTGGTTGTTTGCTATATGGACAACTAATTTGATTATTTATTCAAACAATTATCATTTGTAAACAAACATTGCTGTTTTCAAATATAATTATTGACTGAAGTTACAATTTAACTGTTCAGTTTTAAAATTTAATCATTGGAAAATTGAAACAATCAGACTCTGAATTGTTTGGATTTACCAATCACTAATTTTAACTCAAACAATTTGAATTGTTTAGATTTACCAATCACCAGGTTTAACTGAAACAAATTAAGTTGGGAAATATTATTATAAATGTTGGCTTAGTAAACCAATTATAAACATTTAAAAAAAGTTTTTTTTTAATAAAATATAGTTTCCCAACCGGGACTCGAACCTACCAGCTTTGACACAAGGTGCTCACGCCTTACCCCTCATGGCTATTCTGACTCATGAGAACACAAGGATGAACTGCGATATAGAAAGTACTAATAATCTACACCTACACCATATAATACTTGACTACATACCACCGTTGACCAACGGTAGATGAATGGTGAGTGCTACATAGGAATATATATATAACGGTTTGTTTAAATATCACATAAGTATGATTTTGCCAACAATAGCTTTTGATGGCCCAACGTCTGCTATGTCTGATTTGCCGGCGCCGGCTACCCAACAATTGGTTCGTTGGCCCAACCGCGATAATGCCAACCGACCACTTCCCTCCCATATCCTAAAATGCCGACTATAATCAAACGTAGGGCCAGCGATGTTTGCCACTAGGTATATTGTTTAAAACAACCAATCAATTGTGTTAAAACTAACATTTTATTATTTTATTATATTCAAACATTGCTATTACTGAAACTATCATTATTAAATAGTATTTTAAATAATATAGTGTAACTTGGGTGAAGTGTTAAATGAAATATTCTGCTTTATTTGTATTAACTATTTAATCAGTTGTATTTTAACAATTGCACCTTTAACTACACATGGTTGGTTATTTTAAACAATCCATTTTTCTATGTGTAGGTGGTACAATAGCAAGTTATGTTATCGTTATTATTTTTGGGATCATCTATATACTATTGGTATTAGCTAGACTTAAAAACGGTCAACAGTATCAATAGTTTGAGGTTATTGAAATTAAACAGATTAATATAAAAGTAAAACTATTAAAAATCATATACCATTTACATTTTCCATAGATTTGTAGTACAATATTTAGGCTGGATCGAATCAAACTTTCTCCAACGTTAGATCAAGTATAATATGCTCTTTACTTTGACTACCATCTCTCCGAGTAGATTATCAAACTTTTTTATATTTTGTAAAGTAATTATTTTAATTTTGGAGTTATTTTTCGCTGTTTTTAGGTAAAAATTGTACACGGTATTAGAATTTCGTCATTTGTAATTATTGACAAATAAATACTAATATTTGTGCTATTGAATCGTCAAAACTAGCCTAATTTGTACAAAATGTGTATGATTTAAAACTTGTTGACCTGATTTACCAGAGCAAACAAGGACACATTATGTTGTCGCTAGAATTAACTGACAGTGAAACAGCGCAACATGATCCAGCGTTCAGGCATAACACTTAATTAACTCTGATACGAATGAAAATCATACGGTACCTGGTAGAATCTCCAACTGTTAAAATATAAACAACTGTAAAAATAAATTAATTTAAAAAATAACGTGTTCACCTGCGTTTTCCCCCTCTAAGTACTGGTTAACATTTGAATAAAACTGAGATCAATTTATATCTCGACCTGCTGAGGCAATTTCATCTACCGTACATAAACTTATCATAAGTCATCCGTTTACAGGAATTAAATAGTTATTAATTTCAAAAGTATGTTTAAATAGATACATAGGTCTCAAGTAGAGGGTGTTTATTAAAAGATTATCATTAATGAGAGATGGTGTACGATATATGTTAACGGATCACAGTTTTTGTGTAGGTAACCTATTTAGCATTCTTTGTTGCATAGGGGACGAGTGAGTACTTCCAAGGGGATTGACGAAAGGATCAGACCTTTTATGCATAAAAAAGTAAAGGGAAAGTAGTTTTTCACTGGAGTTGGATAGTAAATGTGGCTAAAAGGTCTTGCAGTCTTCATAAAAATAGCCTAGCGCCTTGAGTACATTGGGAAATTAATAAACCCATGACTCATATGTAAGACTACAAAGACTGTAGCTGATATGAGCTAATTAAAGTGACTCTGGAATTCATAGAACTATAGTAATCAAACTCTAAAGAGTTTTGTTAACCGTTCAAATAACATCCGAGCATCTGAGTTAGTGTCAATTAAACGAAGTTCAAATCAATTTCTATTAAATAAAGCTGAATTGGAAGATCATCGTCGAACAGTTTGTGTTGTTTGTCACAAGTAAATAAACAATTAATATCAACTCATTTAAATGCTCATTGTTCGCTCATTTAAATGGTATAATGCATGAATACAAGATGTTTTGTGGTTTTGTATACTACTTTATACTTATATATTTTGTACATTACTATTTGTACAATTTTCATACCAAGTATACATTTTATATCTGTTTATTTTCAGAAAATAAAGGTTTTTGTAAAAACCACATACATATTCACAAAACTATCTAACTGCTGCTAGGTCCTTACCCTCAGTTCATTCGTTGAGGATGGCTTTGATATTACACTAAAGATTGCTTTCATAGACCTGACCGCAGCTTATGACAACTGTCTGGAGACAGGGCTTTCTGGTTAAGTTTTACAATCTAATCCCATGCCCTTCCCTATTGCATCTCCTCAACTCAATGCTATCTAGTAGGTTAGTCAAAGTATATCTAAGGAACAGGGAAAGTACTTTTAAGCAACTCAAGGACGGACTGCCACAGGGATCGGTGCTTGTCCCTCTGCTATTCAGTGTGTACACTGCCGACATTCAACTTAAACGGTTCTAAAAGTGCATTTATGCCGATGATATTACCTTGGCATATCGTCATCACAAGGAAACACAGCAGGCTAAGACGGCACTAACCAACAACCTTGCGACCCTCAAAGAATATTTTAGAACCTGGACGCTAAATCCAAACCCAACAAAAACTGATGTTTCATGCTTTCTCTTCAATAACAGGTTGACAACCTAAAACTCATAATCGTTTTCGACGGTGTAGAGCTCAAGCCCAATGACCGACCGGAATAAATGAGTGTCACTTTAGATTCATCTCTCACTCATAAAAGCCACTTGGAACAGACTGCAGATAAGGTAGGAACTAGGGCTAATATTGTACCTCACCTTACTGGGTATACGTGGGGAGCCAGCGCACAAGTTCTGCATACTACAGCGTTGTCTCTGATCTACTCGATGGCTGAATACTGAGCTCCCGTGTGGCTAACAGCGTGCATGTTCAAGAGATCGACATCCAACTAAATATTGCCATATGAGAGTGATCAGTGGTACACTCATGGCATCCCCTCTCTTTTGGCTTCCAGTCTTGTGCAACATCGCTCCAAATGAGATCAGATGGAAGGATGTTCTGCTGAGGGAATACCAATAAGATCTTATCCGACCCACAGCAACCCATTCATGACTACCTCCCTCAGGAAGTAAGTCAATTGAAGTCCCGAAAACCACCTCTACGAACAGCCTCCCAGTTGTGGACAACAAACTTTTGTCCGCAAAATTACTGTCAGAATTTCCTCCTGGGAGTCTTTCAACGATCGGATTACCTTCCTGATGTCCAGCCCTACTTCAGCGGTAGTTGGAATAAACCTTCCTCGGAAGCAGTGGGTTTTACTCAATCGCTTTCGCACTGGGGGGAGAGGGTGAACTTATTGTAAATTTAAATGGGGTATGACACACGATCAGTCTTGTGACTGTGGGGCGGAGCGTCAAACTGTGGACCACATAGTTAATGACTGTCCCCTGAGCGCTTTATTTGAAGAGTTTGCCGGCCTGCATGAAACAAGTGAGGCTGGACTCCAATGGCTTTGCGCCCTAGATTTATTTCTGTAATGGGAGATCCTTTATTTATTTTCAGAACTTAATTAACGCAGATAGCCGGCCTTAATCGAGTTCCTTACTGATTTTTTTTAAAATTTTCATTATAAACTCCGAACAGCCATCCCGTATAAGCCATACGACATATATACTACAGATACATTTTTTTAGTCATGTGTTCTATAAATAATAAATTAAAAATGCGAGTAGAGGAAAGTGAGCTTTCAGAGCTTTGAAGTATGCATGAACTAAACCCACAGTCGCATTCGGTTGTGATCAAGCACTAACAATATCGAGTTGTAGCGGGTTGATCGGCGAACCCACAGTCGCATTTGGTTGTGATCAAACACTAACAATATCGAGTTGTAGCGGGTTGTTCGGCGGACCCACAGTAGCAGTCGGTTGTGATCAAGCACTAACAATATCGAGTTGTAGCGGGTTGTTCGGCGGACCCACAGTCGCATTTGGTTGTGATCAAGCATTAACAATATCGAGTTGTAGCGGGTTGATCGGTGGACCCACAGTAGCAGTCGGTTGTGATCAAGCACTAACAATATCGAGTTGTAGCGGGTTGATCGGTGGACCCACAGTAGCAGTCGGTTGTGATCAAGCACTAAGAATATCGAGTTGTAGCGGGTTGATCGGCGGACCCACAGTAGCAGTCGGTTGTGATCAAGCACTAACAATATCGAGTTGTAGCGGGTTGATCGGCGGACCCACAGTAGCAGTCAGTTGTGATCAAGCACTAACAATATCGAGTTGTAGCGGGTTGATTGGCGGACCCACAGTAGCAGTCGGTTGTGATCAAGCATTAACAATATCAAGTTGTAGCGGGTTGATCGGCGGACCCACAGTAGCAGTCGGTTGTGATCAAGCACTAACAATATCGAGTTGTAGCGGGTTGATCGGTGGACCCACAGTCACAGTCGGTTGTGATCAAGCACTAACAATATCGAGTTGTAGCGGGTTGATCGGCGGACCCACAGTAGCAGTCGGTTGTGATCAAGCACTAACAATATCGAGTTGTTGCGAGGTGATCGGCGGACCCACAGTAGCAGTCGGTTGTGATCAAGCACTAACAATATCGAGTTGTAGCGGGTTGATCGGCGGACCCACAGTAGCAGTCGGTTGTGATCAAGCACTAACAATATCGAGTTGTAGCGAGGTGATCGGCGGACCCACAGTAGCAGTCGGTTGTGATCAAGCACTAACAATATCGAGTTGTAGCGGGTTGATCGGCGGACCCACAGTAGCAGTCGGTTGTGATCAAGCACTAACAATATCGAGTTGTAGCGGGTTGATCGGCGGACCCACAGTAGCAGTCAGTTGTGATCAAGCACTAACAATATCGAGTTGTAGCGAGGTGATCGGCGGACCCACAGTAGCAGTCGGTTGTGATCAAGCATTATCAATATCGAGTTGTAGCCGGTTGATCGGCGGACCCACAGTAGCAGTCGGTTGTGATCAAGCACTAACAATATCGAGTTGTAGCGGGTTGATCGGCGGACCCACAGTAGCAGTCGGTTGTGATCAAGAACTAACAATATCGAGTTGTAGCGGGTTGATCGGCGGACCCACAGTAGCAGTCGGTTGTGATCAAGCACTAACAATATCGAGTTGTAGCGGGTTGATCGGCGGACCCACAGTAGCAGTCGTTTGTGATCAAGCACTAACAATATCGAGTTGTAGCGGGTTGATCGGTGGACCCACAGTCACAGTCGGTTGTGATCAAGCACTAACAATACCGAGTTGTAGCGGGTTGATCGGTGGACCCACAGTCGCAGTCGGTTGTGATCAAGCACTAACAATATCGAGTTGTAGCGGGTTGATCGGCGGACCCACAGTAGCAGTCGGTTGTGATCAAGCATTAACAATATCGAGTTGTAGCCGGTTGATCGGTGGACCTGAGTACGCAGGTTTGCTGCGACGGGGGTATTATTAATTTATGTTCATAATTAAGGGAGATATAAAACATTACTTATTCTCCATAGGAATAACATTAGGGCTGACTATGCAGGTTTGCTGCTACGGGGAAAATTGACAACAAATTATTATTTTGTGCATATATCAATATACCAGTACTAGGAGAAGCCACATACCAATTTTCATCAATATATATTCATAAATAATCGAGATATCAAATTTTAATTATTCAACATAAGGATAACATTGGACAACGTATACTGTGAGTAGCACTTTGAATATCTCTGCAACGGTTGGACATAGAATCACAATTTAAACACCAAAATTATTGTTTGTAAAGCTGAACTGATTGGTAAAAGCGAATGTGAGGTTTTTCATTAAAATGAACTGAGGGAAAGCAAAACACCTTTTTCCTATAAGATTAACATAGGAGATTTTATGAGCACGTTTTTTGGATTTTATTCACAGCCACTTAACCTAGATTATACTAAATTATTAGTTTTTTAAGCTCTATAAAATAATAAAAACCATAATTAAGTTTTTTTTTATTTGAGGGTTAAAAATGGAAGGTAATAATTTTTTTATATTTTAAACCCCCATAAAATTCCCTTCTCATGGTCCGTTTTTTCTGGATTTCGAACATAAAGTCATATTTAGATATAGAGTTATATATATATATATATATATATATATATATATATATATATATAGAGAGAGAGAGAGAGAGAGAGAGAGAGAGAGAGAGAGAGAGAGAGATTTAACGAATAGTGTTTTTGGCATCTGGGTACCTCTAAACAAAAAGCAATCATTGTCTCGGGCTTAACTCTTACCATAGATTATACCATGGATTCTTACCTTTACGGTAATAGCTTCATCCCTATAGGGGCAATTCGCTGACAATAGGTTTTGAAGTGATGTCTGTGTGTGTGTCTGTATGGATGTGCACAGAGCTGGAGAACGCACCCGCAACCCGATTTTAATGAAATTTGGTATGTAGGTACTAATTCACGACATTCCCGTGTTTATTTTTTATATTTTCAATTTTTGATCGTTCAGGGTTATTACCCCCCAAAAACCTCTAAAATACGTGAAAAATCAAAAGTCCTCGAAAATGGATCTAACGATTTTTATTAACATACAGTGGATTGTAGCACTCAACGTTTCCAACAAAATTACACCAACCGCATTCTTGGGAGTTCGAAAATGACAATCGTTAAATTATTCCAAAATTCAGTTTTTCATTTTCCATGAAATCCATAAATGTTAAATACAACTTCCTTATCACCATTAAACAAATATCAAACAAATAAAGTAATTTAGCATTTTGAGTTATTTTTCTACGATTTATGGTTGCATAGAAAATTTAGATTTTCATTTAGCAGTAAACAGTACGTTGTTCAATGTTATTCTTATGGGGAGCACAACAATTACCACTTCTCTCTTAGTTACTGATCGATTTCATTAAAACTTTATATGCAGGTAAAGTTATCATTGACCAACAAAGGATGTTCGAAATATGTTGCCTCTTAACCCTGGGGGGATGTGGGGGAATTTCTCCTCTTAAAACCACCAATATAGCAAAAGATTCTGTAGTGCCTCCAAAGAAGGGATTTGGGTGGACATTTCTGAAAACAAGTTTTTAAGAAGATTTTCTGTACATTCTACCTTGATTTATTTCTATATTTAGTAAATAACAAATCATTTACGGATTAAAGTTAGGATGATAGGAAGAAAGTGTGTGTCAGTTTCCTGATACCGTTTATTGAATTTAAACTCATACAGACGAAGAGATGGGAAAGGGACAGATAGGCCCTACATTGATAAGACAATCTTTACTTGTTTTTACGTTTATGATGTTTACGGAGAAAATTTGGGAACCCCCTCTATGGTATTATTAATTAATTATAAATAAAGGAGCACTTTATATTCTCCTTCAAGCGTGTGTATGTTTGTGACCTATGTGTTTTAAAAATATTCAAAATGGATTGTTTAGAAAAATATGCAAACTCTATACAAAATAAATAAACGGTATCAGGAAACTCACACATACTTTCTCCCTTTTAGCCCAACTTTAATGAACAAATTACTTTTTATTTACTAAATATATAATACAAAGCACGGTCGAATGTACAGAAAATCTTGTAAACAAGTTGTTTTCAAAAATATCCACCCAAATCGCTGTTTAGGAGGCACTACAGAATCCATCGCTACACACGTGGTTTTAAGAGGGGAAATTCCCCCTATTCCCTCCCTCAGAGTTATTAAGGGGCAACATATTTCGAATTTCCTCTGTTGTTCAATGCTAACTTGACAAGCATATCATGTTTGAACGAAACTGATCTATAAATAAGAGAGAAATAGTAATTTTTGTAGACCCCTTAAGAATAACATTGGACAACGTACTGTGTTTATCACAAAATTAAAAATTAAATTTTCTCTGCAACCAGTAATCGTAGAATAGTAATTCAAAATACTAAATTATTTAGTTTTTTGAGCTCTTTTTAATGGTGAATAGTAATATTTTTTATATTTATGTTTTATAATGAAAAATCCAAGAAACTGAATTTTTGATATGTTATAACTTGTAATTTCTGAACTAGAATTTTTACAGACATGCGGGTGGTGTCAATTTGTTGGAAAACTAAAGTTCTACAAACTACTAAAGTTTAATCAAAATCGTTAGAGCCGATTTTGAGAAATTTGGATTTTTCATGTTTTTTGGAGGTTTTTGGGGGATAATTCTCCTTAAAAATCAAAAATTCCAAAAAATGAAAAAATGCCTGGAGATATCGTGGATTAGTACCTACATACCAAATTTCATAAAAATCGGACCATTGGTTAGGGTTGTAGCTCTGTACACATCCATACAGACAGACAGATAGACAGATAGTCACATAGACATCACGTAAAAATCACTTTTTTGGGTTCAGGGAGCACCAAAACGAATATTTTCACTATCAACTCAAATTCGAAAATTTTGACGAAAACAATACTTTCTCCATATACTATGTATAAGGGGAGAAAGTAAAAAACAAATACTACCTTGTCAATTTATCATTAAAATGCTTTCTTGGTGGTAAACCGTTATACATTTAACGATTCAAAGGTAATACATGTACGGAGGACTTAATAAAATATAAAAATATATACCGCCGTACAACGGTTTCCATGTGTTTTCCTAGTGTGGTTCAGATGAACTGAAAGAAATGAAAGTTTTCTTTTACATGTTGAAAACATTAACATTACAGCGAGCGTTATTATGAGGCAGGATTATAGATGCAAACGGGCACCTTTGTTAAACATACAGGGTTGGATATAATCGGCCCATTGTTTAGGGAACAAAGCTTCCCCGCTTCAGCAATCCTAAGGATTCAACCTTTTTTTGTGATTGTGATTAAACCACTGTATCGATTTAAAACACGAACACTTCTCGATTACCAATTGTTAGTAGGTTACCCCTAAATTAAGTCCGTTGCTAATCACCATCAGTCGTTATAACCCTAAGGTTTTAACCCAACCTCATTTTAATTATTAAATTTAAAAACTATTACCGATTCTTAATTATGTCTATTTAGAAAACATTGACCCCTTATTAAGTCCGTATTTTAAACTCCATGTTGTTGTAACACTTTTCAGAGCTCTAAAACATATACTTGTTAATGATTATTGAATTCTAAATTTAAGTGGCGTGTTTGTGTTAAGTATAACATTCCTTAACAATACTGTCTATTGGGAAATTCGAGAAAGAAGTTCACTAAATCTTAATTAACTATGTCTTGATATAGATACAAATTGTTTTAGTTTAATTTATATTGAGAACTGCAGTTATATTTTGTTATCAGTTTAAAATAAACATGTAAGCCTAAAATAATGTACTATCATAATTAACTCCATTAAGAAATAATATTATGCTGGTTTTATGTAACTGATTTTTGTTCTAAACCTTTAAGTCATTGTTATGATATTGATTTCATAAACTACACTACTATTCTATTATATTTTTCTTACAAAACCAATACATGTTAAACCTTTTATGAATTAGTGGGTAAATCTACGTAATGACACATAGTAATGTGTTACTTGTAATATGTGTACTATGCGGAAGGATAAAGATTGTTTTTGAGTTTTCAAAAACGACTAAAATTATAATAACATCCTTACAATTGTTTTTAACATCACTAGATATCCCCTTTGTTGCTTTACTTTTGAATACAAACTGTGATTCGAGTGCTAATTCACAGCGTTATATATCCTTATTTTCATATAAACAAATCCATGCTCATTAGCCTCACTATTAACGTGGTCTGTGCTGCATTCTATGCTAATCCAATGACACCACCTCCATTAATGTAAAAATG
This sequence comes from Allygus modestus, assembly GCA_963675035.1. NCBI lineage: Eukaryota > Metazoa > Arthropoda > Insecta > Hemiptera > Cicadellidae > Allygus > Allygus modestus. The sequence continues at coordinate 15,365,181 of OY776113.1, forward strand.
TGATTTAATAAATAACAATGTAAATTATATTGTGATTGGACTTAGGTAGGTCGAAAAAAACGATCTTTCCATTTTTTTCATTAGCATTGAAATAAAAAATGAAAATAAATTAATTCTATGTTCACATCTTCTGTTAGCGCATAAATTTTAATATTTACTATTTTATGGAAGTCTTTAACATTTATTTTTACTTTGAGGTGAAACAATATTAGTTCGTTACATTATTAAGAGTCAAAAAGTTATACAAATTCGAGTCAACAATGTTGAAACGTTAATTAAATACAACTTACAATTTCTACGTCATTCCAGTCAAAAGGCAACACCAAATCTGATATATTCTAACAGTTTCGTTTGAAATGACAGTGTTGATACTATACCTCTATACTAACATAAAATGTACTCTTATGGTTGTAATTACCCTGGTATAATTATATTTGTATACATTAAATATTTGTTAAATGTAAAACAACATATCAGTATATAATCAAAACGAGTTTGCACGCAGCACGCTGACGTGAGGAAAGTGAATTTCCACATACAAACTTTTAAAACTCAAAATCAGTGTAAAAACATACACTTGTCCAATTTTTATTGAAATCTGAAAACATTGATTTTTTGGCTGTTCTGATACTCCTGGTTTCATTTACTTGCAAAGCTGGGAATACAATTTTGCGCATTATAAGGTTAGCAGAAGGTCCAGACAGGCTTGAAAGTAGACGTGAGGTTGCTGGGGATAATAAAAGTACTCTAACAAAGGAATAACAGGCTTTTCTAGTGTAAAACCCCCCATAAGACAACGTACTGTGTTTAGCCAATACACATTTTCTTTAATAACTCGGTAAATATTTATGCTAGAATGACGAGAGAGCGCTTAAAACTTTCGCCTCTCTTATTCCCATCTTTATACATGCATTAAGTTTACATCTGGGGCTTTTCTGACCCTTTTTGGGCCCAAAAACTCGAAATTTGAAAGATTAATCCCCAAAAAATGGGTTTAGAGTTTTCCGATTGTTTTGCCCAACGATCTTGTCCAACAGATTATAGAAAGGAACGTCCCTACCAAATTTGAAGTAAATCGGACAAAAAATGTGACCGCTAGAGTGCATACACACACACACACATATATATATATATATATATATATATGTCTATATATACATGTATATATATATATATAAAATTTTGAACGACCCCCCAAAACGTGTTCAGGGGGTCACGTTGGGAACTTCTATGGTGGTCCCGGGCTTAAGTTTCACCGTGCGGGTCATGCTAATAGTTCACTTTCCAAAGGAAATTCACTAAAAATATTAAGTGACTTTCTCAAAGTGTAGTACTCACTCGTCTTGATAATCCCTAATCATTTTGACTATACGTTCATAACTTAAAGTGGACACAGTGGCTTTACGGTAAATGTATTCTGTTTCAGCGTTAAAACAAGACAGCGGATCAAAGCGCCGATGCGCCGGCCGCGGTGGTATTTAACACTTGTCACTCGAGTCTCAGGCTTATCGATGCGGCGGCCGCGGTGGTATTTAACACTTGTCACTCGAGTCTCAGGCTTATCGATGCGCCGGCCGCGGTGGTATTTAACACTTGTCACTCGAGTCTCAGGCTTATCGATGCGCCGGCCGCGGTGGTATTTAACACTTGTCACTCGAGTCTCAGGCTTATCGATGCGCCGGCCGCGGTGGTATTTAACACTTGTCACTCGAGTCTCAGGCTTATTCATTGCATTAAATAGACGGAAAAAATAATTATAACAATCAAGTTTGATAGTACTTCTATTACACTCTCGTTAGAGCATACGTAATATAAAGTATATTGTTAGGAAGTAATCTAATATAAAAGTCTTATTTTACACAATTTTAGCTAAATTTGGTGTTAAATAAAAAAAGCTATTAAAAATATTAAACATACATCATTATATTATAAACTAAATTTTACCATTTTATAACTTTTATGATTCATAAATAGTATGTTACAACTTTTTTATACATTTTTACAACATTCAGGTTATACATTTTTTCTAAACTTTAGGCTGTATGCGCGAACAGATGACAACATAGAGATATTGATTTTGATTTTTCCCATATTTAGAAGATAATCCTGCGACTTTCCAGCTCTAATGGAATTAACAAAAATTCAAATCGCATTTTTGACCCACTCTACGGGGGAACAAAGGCCAGTGGACAGAGCCCTAAGATCGTGGGGCAGCAAAATCTATTGACTTTTCTTTATACTTTTGGTGTTCTTTTTCGACGAAAAAAGGCCAACTATTTAGTTAACAATCAGTCTATCGGCAAGCAATGTTAATAACATACTTTATTCTATACAAGTAATATACATTAAAATATTTCGTCCTACATTGAATTGGTGTGTATCAATCAGCCAATCAAATCTATTTATTTATATTTTTCTCAAGAAAGGTAATGGCATCAATTCAATAAAACAATCAGAATAGTTACAATGAAACTAATAAGGTATTGAGTTTTAGTTAAATGTCTATTGTTATGGGTAAATATCTCTCCAACGTAGCAATTCTTCTTTTGAATTGAGAGGTCAATTTATTAACCATTCAAAGAGCTTTTTAGCGTCTTCAGCTTTTTCTAATGTATTTTCCCGAAGCCTTCTGGCAAGGGTATTTTAGTTTGCACCACATAACGATTAAACAGATTTTGTATTAGTACATTACGTATCAGGATGGTTTCTCTTTACAATGAAACAGCATTTCTGCGCATATTGATTGACTGCGAGATGCATCTTGTATAACCCCAGTAGTGTAAGTAGATTCAAAAATGTAGCAGACATTCCTTTTCAAACACTATCGTTCAGGAAAAATCATTGAATATGTGTTAATAATCATTGCATATCTGTTAGCCTCATTTATCAGATATCAGATATATAACATGCAAAATACCTGGATAGAAAAAATTCAAATTCTAAAAATTCGTGAAAAATTACTTAGCATGCAGGTAACTTAAAAATGATTACCCTTATGGTATTTCAATTATCCTAAACATTACTTATGAACAATGTACCAGCATATCGTATATAACAAATATTACTGTGAATCAAATCGATAAATTATAATTTGGTGAAGTAGCCGTACAATTACTATTTAACATTTATGGATGGTCATGTGGTTGAATAAAACAGCGTTGCGGTTTGGCATTTCAACAAATCAGAACAGATGTAGAAGTCGGTTCGACAGTAACTGATTAACTGTTGTGACTCTATACTAGTGTCAAACCTAGTTAAGCAAGTAAAGGTAAATTTACTTCCGCAAGCGGCGCTGTCGCATTAGTAAATTGGTAACTGATTTAGATTGCTCATGTGTAGCTTATACCGTCACTTATATGAGTTGTGTACCGGTACACTATTTTTCCAGAGAATTTAACTTCGAGCATTTATAGATTTGACACGTTTTTAATTATTTTCACTTGCTCTCATAATACAACAAAGTACATCACTCCTCCAACTATTGAAGGTAGGATAAAATATATTATATGTATTTATATATATATATATATATGTACTAAAACATCATATATATATATATATATATATATATATATATATATATATTTATGATTTGTTAGTACTATTTCTGAAAACCTGAATCCTGGTAAAATTCTTTTAGCGAAGAATCTGTATTCATACAGAATTGTTCAGTTTTAAACCTCAGGATCTTAAGGTAGTATTTTTTTAAGTTAAGTACGTACCTAAATTATTTAACATCATTATTTAAAATTTAATTTCCTTGGCCGTGCATGGTACTCACCGCATGCACAGGATGTTGTGAGTGCCGTGGCTCTGATGTGTTTACAGGGGCGCTTGGTGAAGTGTGGGAAGGACAAACTAAACAGACACAAGACTACTCTCAAAACAATTTATATTAAAGCAAAACGTAAAGTTGAGAACTGAACAAAAATAAGCCAAACATAAATTGAAATACAAATCTAATCAACAATGACAGATTGAAAACAGTTTAAATCAAAGACTACAATGTGCCCTTTTAAAGATAAGAACAAAACAACAACATAAAATATTAAATTTAAAGATATTTAAGTTTTACCTTGGTGGTAAATAAAATTCGCTTGAGATTACATACTGAATATAATTGATCAAATGAAAACTAAAATACAATTATAATACACAATTATATCATTCTTTAAATTATATTAAAAGTTAAAATACATTTTGGAAAGCCTTACTTTATTACATGAATATCCGATCACTGAAGCACACACACACACACACACACACACACACACACGCGCGCGCGCACGCGCACAAATACACACATACATCACGTAAAAAACACTTTTTTGGGTTCAGGGAGCACCAAAACGAATATTTTCATTAACAAATCAAATTCGAAAATTTTGACGAAATCAATACTTTCTCCATACACTATGTATAGGGCAGAAAGTGTTAATGTTATGCTTGGCATTTACATTCAAATTAAAACAGCTTCTTGATACTTTTGTATTTACGTATATCCCATTTGTTATTTAAAGTTCCGTTGGATTGTTCACTTAGCTTCAATGCCGAAAAGCGATACCTTAACTGCTGTCATGGTGCAGTTAACAATATCCAATATATGCCATGAGATTGGAGAATAAACAACGCTCGAGTGACTCTCTGTTTAATATTTATTCTCTGAGATACTGAAGAAGTGTCACAATTGAAGACCCCCGGGGAAAAAGGGCATTTGTCACTGCTTGTCAAGTTTTGGGAAAATGAAAAATAAAATATTACACTTTATTTAACAAACAATTAAATAAATATAGATTTGGCATCTACACTAATAAGGTACCTTTCATCTGGGAATGAGTGTCAGGTAGTATTTTAGATATATTTTGAATAAGATAATAATTAAAAAAAGTGATACGTGTACATGAAAACCTGGGATAAAAGGGCATTTGTCATATTAAAATTATTGATGTTTTGAGTAGGCCCTAATTATTCTTACTAAAATACAATAATATGAGTCATATAGCAAATTTAACCTTAAAAAATTTTAACATACACACTTATAAACTAACTGATAGCAAAAGACAGTTAGTCTGTCAGAGCTATTTTTAATAATACTGTATAAGATAAATACAATTTAAAAAATGTATGAAAAGTAATTTGTTACAATAAAACTGTTGGTGTTTTAGTTTATCCTTACTATAATAAAATAGTATTAATCATAAAATAAATATACCTTAAACATGTCATGTCCATAAAATAACTTAATCTCTGGGTCCTCCAGAATCTTCACTAACACTTTCACTAATTTCCATGTCTGCCATTATAATAACCCAAACTAAACAACGCTGTAGGCTGATACTTCACTGATCGTCACAACACACTTTGACAAACATACAGCAGACTGCAGACTGACAAAGAGACTTTGTTTACTGCTCGTGTATCTGAAATGTACAGTCCGCACGCGGGGACAAGTGCCGGCCGTTCTTACCGTGCGTCAGTGACAAATGCCCTTCTTCCCCAGGCTAGCAATACCAAACCCAGCTATAACTTAACAAATAGCCAAGATAGGCCTTTTTAACCCTACGCAGACTGTACATCAACCTTCTTATCAGGTGTACCAACCTCTAACTCAAATTTTACCGAAAAGTGACAAATGCCCTTTTTCCCCTGGGGTCTTCGACTTGTTTAACTCTGTCAACTGGCATTAAGTAAACATCCATAAGAAGCCCTGACATTTATATTTCTTTATTTACTCCGTAGTTAAATCATTTTTTGAATCAAAATAATTTAATATCAGTGAAACTTAACATAGTACCAACGACCTAGAGGATAGATCTGTTGGGCGTATGCATTACCTGGCTCGGCTCGTCGTCCTTTGGAATACTGCACAGCGACCAAAAGATGCGGTTGGCAGGGATGGGAAAGAGATAACAAGAGACCACTAAAGGGAGATTGAATCACTCATTAACTTGTCCAGCACGTGGCGTAATCTGACACACCGAGATAATAAACGGTATCAGGAAACTGACACATACTTTCTCCCTTTTAGCCCAACTTTAATGAATTAATTACTTTTTATTTACTAAATATAGAATACAAAGCACGGTCGAATGTACAGAAAATCTTGTAAACAAGTTGTTTTAAAAAACATCCACCCAAATCCCTGCTTTGGAGGCACTACAGGATCCATTGCTACACTCGTGGTTTTAAGAGGGGAAATGCCCCCTATTCCCCCCCAGGGTTATTAAGGGGCAACATATTTCGAATTAACTCTGTTGGTCAATGCTAAATTGACAAGCATATCAAGTTTGAATGAAATTGATCAGTAAATAAGAGAGAAATAGTAATTTTTATATTCCCCATAAGAATAACATTGGACAACGTACTGCGGTTACCGCTAAATGAAAATTTCAATTTTCTTCGGAACCAGCAATCGTAGAATAGTAATTCAAAATACTAAATTATTTAGTTTTTTGAGCTCTTTTTAATGGTGAATAGTAATATTTTTTTATTTATGTCTTTTTATGAAAAATCCAAAAAACTTAATTTTGGATGTTTTAAGTCCTGTAATTTCTGAACCCGAATTTTTACAGGAATGTGGCTGGTGTTATTTTGTTGGAAAACTAAAGTTCTACAAACGACTAAAGTTTAATCAAAATCGTTAGAGCCGTTTTTGAGAAATTTTGATTTTTCATGTTTTTTGGCGGTTTTTGGGGGATAATTACCCTTAAAAATCAAAAATTCAAAAAAATGAAAAAAATGCCTGGAGATATCGTGGATTAGTACCTACATACCAAATTTCATAAAAATCGGCCCATTGGTTAGGGCTCTAGCTCTGTACACATCCACACAGACACACACACACACACACACACACACACACACACACACACACACACACACACACACACACACACACACACACACACACACACACACACACACACACACACACACACGGACACACACACACACACACACACACACACACAGACAGACATCACGTAAAAACCACTTTTTTGGGTTCAGGGAGCACCAAAACGAATATTTCCACTAACAACTCGAATTCGAAAATTTTGTCGAAAACAATACTTTCTCCATATACTATGTATAGGGGGAGAAAGTAAAAGGGAAGCTGGTCACAGTTAAACGGACTTACGAATATTTTGTAAACTTATTTGTTTGCACCCAATATCGACCTCCGAACTGGCAAAGAACAGACTGAAAACCCTCAAGGGTTTGCCTAACCATTACTACAATTTCACAAGCTTCTATTATTATTTGTTATTTCTAATTACTAAGATAAGTGTTGTTGTAACTCCAGAATGTAATTAAACCCACAATGATTTAAGAATCTTTCTCTTTGGACCCGATGATAGGCATGAAAATCGATTGCATGTACTAGCTTAACTTTATACCGTCTTTGTACAGTATTTACCGTATGGTATGTTATCTGAGAGTAATTTAGGACCAATTTGAAGTATTTTTGGGTAAAAAATAACGTCAAAAATAAGCGTTCAATTGTACTAGTTTCATCAGCGTATAGCCACAGAGGAAGAACTAAAAACTACCGTTCCGCCTTAGGTTTTTAAAACTTCAAGTTTGTGCTAATGCACTTCTATAACCCACTACAAGCGCTGAGAACATAAAGTAAATATCTCCTTTAAATATTAGAAGATATCAAACGCTGTTAAAATCACCATATTGGAAAATGGCGGGAAAAGTATAGAATTATGTAAGCTTTAACTGTAAACGGTATTCTTTAATAACTATAACATTTGGTATGACCATTTACATGTCTTTTATACCATTAATTACACAAAAATACTTTATTAAATGGCGATTCTTCGTTAAATATAGTATGTAGTAATTACAATTACAATAAGTTCAATCGTCTACTAAGTTGCTTTAGTTTTAAAATATGGAAAATAGCAGGAACAAATCAAATATCTCAGATTTTCACTTATAACATTTTGTCAATAGCTATACCATATAGACGTATGGAAAATTAAAATAATTTACTCTACTCCAAAAATATGCTCTAATATGTTTTTGGTGATATTTTGTTCTAAAATATAATTACAAATCAATTAACTTTCCATAAAGTTAATTTTTTTGTAAAAGCCTTAGCAAAATCCAATTTTTTAGTTGGGTATTTACCAAAGAAAAACATCAAGTATAAACGAAAAACACACATTTTATTATAACTTACCACTTGATTCTTAGGTACCATACAATTTATTTGTACAAACTCTTGTGGACTTATTTCTATGCAGTGCAACTAGATTTTTCCTGACCAGTCATTTTATCAGTAAGTACTTGAAATGAAATCTGGGCATCCCTGCAATCACAAATGCCATCAGGGTCTAAATTCCCATCTAAAAGTTTGGAGAAGGTATCTTCTAAAATATCCCAAAGGAGTTCCTTTTCCGGGTAAGCTTCAAAAAGGACACGAGTCAATGCCTTTTGTGTCAAAAGATGAGCTCGCAGAGCTTGTGAATATTGTCGTCCACGGAGCATTAAAAGGACATGTTTCTGTCGCATAAATGTTAATCGAGAGTTTTTCAAGACCACTACCCCCGTAATTTTATAATATAATATAATCCTACTAATATTATAAATGTGAAAGTTTGGATGTTTGTTTGGATGTATGTAAGGATATTTGGACTTCCGTCACGCATAAACTACTGGACCGATTAAGCTGAAATTTTGCATGAACATAGCTTACATATCACATTAACATTTTATACCTGATAATGTCCACATCCAAGCTTAGGGCTCCACCCCCCGGGTCCTATGAGTTCCAATGCAAATCTTATGGAAGGATATCATTTATAGAATTACCAGCCGTAGTTGTTTGTCAGTTAAGGAAAAGGAAATCAGTTGGTAAAACTAAACAAAGATTTGATAGTGTAAGGTTAGTATCTTTAATGTATTTTAATCTGTCACGAGCGAAGCCGCGGGTAGCAGCTAGTATATTCATAAACCTTTTTCGTTCAAATCTGATCTATGTAACCTGACCAAACTAACGCACCCTACACGTTCTGTAAATGTAATGAAATCACCGAAGTGATCGATCAGCCTGAACTTAAATACTTTTCACTATAACATTTTAGCATATGATATATTTTTTTATTTTGGCATTGTTTTGACCAACTCAAAAGAGTAATTCATAAACGGTATAAACAGACACTTTCTCTTAGTAACTACTAGGATTTCTCACGCATCAAGTCCCTTTGATGGTGCATCAACACCTGACCTCTTCGTTATGTGCAATATGTTCGCTGACTTTTTATACTCGGTATTTGGGTTTCCCCCTCCCTATCACCCTGTGGATCCTGGCACCCTATCACCCTGCCACATATGGTCTCAAAGTGCCAGGTCAGTTAGGATGAGGTGGCCAAGGCTTTGTTTGGTCTTGATGTGAACAAAGGTACAGGCCCCGACAAGATACCGCCAATTGTATTGAATCAATGCTAAGATATCTTGGCCAAACCACTCAGTGCTAGCTATATTCAACAGATCTCTCTCTGAGGTTTCCTGATGTCTTGAAAAGTGCATTCATCGATCGCATCCAGAAGTACGGAATGTTTGGCTGTGCCAATTGGAACTAATTACCGGTCAATTGCCATTCAGCCAACATTGAATAAGGCTTTTGAAAAACAGGTGCTCGCAAAAATCTCTCCTGTGATTCTACCTATTTTTACGCCACTTCAGCGTGGTTTTGTTCCTGGGTGGTCAACTGGTGCAAACCTTGCACATATACTCACAATATCATGGATTCGCTTAGCAACCGGAAGCAGGTAGATGCAATTTATCTCGACTTTGCCAAGGCTTTTGATAAAGTCAACCATGTTTTGCACTCCACCAAACCTGAGAAGTGTGTCTTTGCTGGCACTTTTTTGAACTGGTTCGCTAGTTATTTTCACAATAGAACCCTTAGATTGAGACGCTCTGGCTGTGTTTCGCGGAGCTTCATTGATACATCAGGTGTGCCTCAGGGTTCTCACCTTGGCCCCTTACTGTTCAATGTTTTTATCAACGACATAGTCAAGGTCGTTTCAGTAAAATGCCTTTTGTTCGCTGATGGTATTAAGCTTTTTGCAAACGTAGTTACTCTGCAAGATTGTAAGCACCTTCAGGAGAGCATTTCGTCCATTGAAGATTGGCGTATATACAATTGCATGAACCTCAATAGGAATAAGTGTGTTTGTATCACATTCCACAGTAAAACACATCTATCACGTGCCACTCGTTTGCCAACAATCCTCTTCAAAGGACTCATAAGATCAAGGATCTTCTGGTGTATGTAATTTCTTCCTTGGGCTGGGAGGCCCACATAAATGCTGCCATATTTCTAAGGTCAGCAGTTGCTTGTGAATGATTCTGCGTGCTTCTAGGTGTATTTCTAGACCTGAGACAATTAAGCTCCTCTACTGCGCTTACGTCGGTCCCCACCTCGAATTCTCCTCGGTTGTTTGGTCACCCCACCAATTAACATTCAAAAGGGCGCTGGAGGGTGTTCAGACAAAGCTTTTTCGTGTTATTGGAGTTCGTATGGGTTATGAATATAAATCTGTACCTGTAGACGAACTGGCTTTCCACCTGGGCCTTGGATCTCTGGAGTCAAGACGGTTGGCGCAAGATGCTCTATTTTTGTTCAAGCTCCTGATTGGCTTCGTCCAGTGCCCTGACCTGCTTGGCCTGATCAACTTCCGAGTTCCTCATTCTCTTGCGACAAGGTCTACTGAGTGTTATTTGGACGTGGGCATCACCCTACAAACTATGATGCCATTGCCACAATCCATCGAATAAAATGAGTAGAAAACCTGCTGCCTCAACATCTAGACTTTTTGAATACTACTTACTGTCAGTTTAGACGGTGCGTTAAGTTTCACTTTTCCCAACTATGTTGATCTTTTTTCTTGAATGTGGTTATTGTTAAGCTCCTGTTCTGTTGATTAATTCTGTTAAGTTGATATTGTTAAGTTTGATTGATGCTATTGAATTGTTGCTGTATTTATGGTTAGTTGTTACTTGAATATTGCTGTTTTTTATGTTTTAATGTTATTGCAACACTGATTATTGTTATCTATGATTAAAATGGTGTGTCCATTAAACAAATAAAATAAAATAAATTTGTTTAGCGATTTTATATCGGGAATTCGCTTCCCTCACTTCAGCGTGCTGCATGCAAACTCGTTTTTTTGTTATTCAAAATACCATACCTCAAAATACCATAGCATTACATTATGTTCAGTTAAAACAGTGTATTAACATAATTTTATCTTATTTCTTTTTCATATGTTATGTTATGGATATTAAAACCCCAGTGTTTAAGTTAGTACTTGTATTATTTAGTTTCTTCTTGCCATTTTCCATAATTAATACTATTAACTACGAAGCATCACCATTTAGTATTTTTGTCTAGATAGTGTTAGCGTGCACATGTAAATGGTCATACCAAATGGTATAGATATTAAAGAATACCGTTTTCAATTAAATCTTAAATAATTCTATACTTTCCCTGCCATTTTCCACTATGGCGGATTTAAACAAAGTTTGAATATTTGAAATATTTAAGGACATAATTCCTCGATGATCTCAAACGTTTCAATGGGTTTTATATGTCCCTTAACACAAACTTGTAGTGGTAAAACCTATGGTGGAATTCTAGTAGTTAGTTCTTCCACTTCGGCTATCAGCAGAGTAAATTAGTATAATTTAACGCTTAGTTTTAACGTTGTTTTTGGCCAAATATCATGTATCTAATATGAATTATGAGCGCAATTTAAATGTCTAAAACTTTGTTAATTTACTAAATTAGTTTATTTCGAGTATTAACTATGTAAACTCCGAAGAAATAGAAAGTATCATATTTAAAACAAAAAAATCAGCTTTTAATTGTAATTACTACCGTTAAATGCGAAATATCACTATATAATATAGTATTTGTGTGTAGGTAATGTCATAGTAAATATTTCAAAATGTACATGACCATACCAAATGGTTATGTTAATAAACAATACGGTTTTAAGTGAAAGCTTACATAATTCTATACTTTTCCCGCCATTTTCTAAGATGGCGGATTTTCCCAAGGAGGGAATTTTTGGGAACTTTCAGGAAATGATGAGGGATATGTCAAGTACACATCCCAGAAGGTTTCATCTTTTTACTAATTTCTTCTAGGTTAGAGTATTTTTTGTATAACTGTCCTATATTATAGTTATTAGTTATATAGTTATTAGTTATTATTAGTTCTCTAGGATTATATTGTCTCATTGAACGATCTAAAAGCACAAAATTCAAGGTACGTGGCCAATTAAAAAAAACTATATTGCTTGGATGGTTATAAAAAGCCTAAGATGTAAGTAAACCAAAGATTTAATTTCGTAAATAGCACTAGGTCACGTTAAATATAATAAATATGAAGATTTTGAATAAATGATTTTACACGGTAAGTAGCTTTAGATTGTAAATATGTTAATCCGATATATATATTTAAGGATTTTGAAAAGAACAAGTAACAAAATACTGGTATGAGTAATTTAACGGAATTGTTCTACTCGGTAATACGATTTTGAACTCCTGAAAATGCTAACTTAGAGTAGCTGTCATTTAGATTCTTGTCACCAAGGATGATGGATCGCTGTGAGTTTGGTTTGTACGATTGATAAAACTACGATTACAGATTAGAAACGTTTATTAAGCCTAGGAATTATTGTACAGAGAGTAGTCCAAATACATAATATCATTGTACAGAGAGTGGTCCACATACATAATATCATTGTACAGAGAGTGGTCCACATACATAATATCATTGTACAGAGAGTGGTCCACATATATAATAGTAATTGTACAGAGAGTGGTCCACATACATAATAGTAATTGTACAGAGAGTGGTCCACATACTTAATAATCATTGTACAAAGAGTGGTCCACATACATAATATTCATTGTACAGAGAGTGGTCCACATACATAATAATCATTGCACAAAGAGTGGTCCACATACATAATAGTCATTGTACAGAGAGTGGTCCACATACATAATAGCATTGTACACAGAGTGGTCCACATACATAATAATCATTGTACAGAGAGTGGTCCAAATTCATAATAATCATTGAACAGAGAGTGGTTCAAATACATAATAATCATTGTACAGAGAGTGGTCCACATACATAATAATCATTGTACAGAGAGTGGTCCACATACATAATAATCATTGTACATAGAGTGGTCCACATACTTAATAATCATTGTACAGAGAGTGGTCCACATACTTAATAATCATTGTACTGAGAGTGGTCCACATACATAATGATCATTGTACAGAGAGTGGTCCACATACATAATGATCATTGTACAGAGAGTGGTCCACATATAATAATCATTTTACAGAGTGTGGTCCACATATATAATAATAATTGTACAAAGAGTGGTCCACATACATAATAGTCATTGTACAGAGAGTGGTCCACATACATAATATCATTGTACACAGAGTGGTCCACATACATAATAATCATTGTACAGAGAGTGGTCCAAATTCATAATAGTCATTGTACAGAGAGTGGTTCAAATACATAATAATCATTGTACAGAGAGTGGTCCACATACATAATAATAATTGTACAGAGAGTGGTCCACATACATAATAATCATTGTACAGAGAGTGGTCCACATATATAATAGTAATTGTACAGAGAGTGGTCCACATACATAATAGTCATTGTACAGAGAGTGGTCCACATACATAATAGCATTGTACACGGAGTGGTCCACATACATAATAATCATTGTACAGAGAGTGGTCCAAATTCATAATAATCATTGAACAGAGAGTGGTTCAAATACATAATAATCATTGTACAGAGAGTGGTCCACATACATAATAATCATTGTACAGAGAGTGGTCCACATACATAATAATCATTGTACATAGAGTGGTCCACATACTTAATAATCATTGTACAGAGAGTGGTCCACATACTTAATAATCATTGTACTGAGAGTGGTCCACATACATAATGATCATTGTACAGAGAGTGGTCCACATACATAATGATCATTGTACAGAGAGTGGTCCACATATAATAATCATTTTACAGAGTGTGGTCCACATATATAATAATAATTGTACAAAGAGTGGTCCACATACATAATAGTCATTGTACAGAGAGTGGTCCACATACATAATATCATTGTACACAGAGTGGTCCACATACATAATAATCATTGTACAGAGAGTGGTCCAAATTCATAATAGTCATTGTACAGAGAGTGGTTCAAATACATAATAATCATTGTACAGAGAGTGGTCCACATACATAATAATAATTGTACAGAGAGTGGTCCACATACATAATAATCATTGTACAGAGAGTGGTCCACATATATAATAGTAATTGTACAGAGAGTGGTCCACATACATAATAGTAATTGTACAGAGAGTGGTCCACATACTTAATAATCATTGTACAAAGAGTGGTCCACATACATAATATTCATTGTACAGAGAGTGGTCCACATACATAATAATCATTGCACAAAGAGTGGTCCACATACATAATAGTCATTGTACAGAGAGTGGTCCACATACATAATAGCATTGTACACAGAGTGGTCCACATACATAATAATCATTGTACTGAGAGTGGTCCACATACATAATAGTAATTGTACAGAGAGTGGTCCACATACTTAATAATCATTGTACAAAGAGTGGTCCACATACATAATATTCATTGTACAGAGAGTGGTCCACATACATAATAATCATTGCACAAAGAGTGGTCCACATACATAATAGTCATTGTACAGAGAGTGGTCCACATACATAATAGCATTGTACACAGAGTGGTCCACATACATAATAATCATTGTACAGAGAGTGGTCCAAATTCATAATAATCATTGAACAGAGAGTGGTTCAAATACATAATAATCATTGTACAGAGAGTGGTCCACATACATAATAATCATTGTACAGAGAGTGGTCCACATACATAATAATCATTGTACATAGAGTGGTCCACATACTTAATAATCATTGTACAGAGAGTGGTCCACATACTTAATAATCATTGTACTGAGAGTGGTCCACATACATAATGATCATTGTACAGAGAGTGGTCCACATACATAATGATCATTGTACAGAGAGTGGTCCACATATAATAATCATTTTACAGAGTGTGGTCCACATATATAATAATAATTGTACAAAGAGTGGTCCACATACATAATAGTCATTGTACAGAGAGTGGTCCACATACATAATATCATTGTACACAGAGTGGTCCACATACATAATAATCATTGTACAGAGAGTGGTCCAAATTCATAATAGTCATTGTACAGAGAGTGGTTCAAATACATAATAATCATTGTACAGAGAGTGGTCCACATACATAATAATAATTGTACAGAGAGTGGTCCACATACATAATAATCATTGTACAGAGAGTGGTCCACATACATAATAATCATTGTACATAGAGTGGTCCACATACATCATAATCTTTGTACAGAGAGTGGCCCACATACATAATAATCATTGTACAGAGAGTGGTTCAAATACATCATAATCATTGTACAGAGATTGGTCCACATACATAATAATCATTGTACAGAGAGTGGTCCACATACTTAATAATCATTGTACTGAGAGTGGTCCACATACATAATAATCATTGTACAGAGAGTGGTCCACATACATAATGATCATTGTACAGAGAGTGGTCCACATATAATAATCATTGTACAGAGTGTGGTCCACATATATAATAATAATTGTACAGAGAGTGGTCGAAATACATAATAATCATTGTACAGAGTGTGGTCCACATACATAATAATCATTCTACAGAGAATGGTCCACATACATAATAATCGATTCTTTAACATTTTCATAGTGAACTAATTTTACACTTGTAATTTTGCCGGAACGCAAACATTTCCCCTGGCTATTCATACTCTAATGATGTCCATTGTTTGATCAACCCACCGGAGTTAGCAAACAATGAGCGGTTAACATTGTAAAATTGTGTTGACTTTCACTGTTTACTTGGTGTAAGTGATAACAATATTTACCTGCTGTTATGACAAGAGGTTGACAAGGTGGCTGTCACAGCGATATCAAAAGTTGGCGGCCGAAGCTCAACCGAACATTTATTGAAGCTCAACCTTATGGAAGCTCAACCGAAGCTCAACCTTTGGTTATTTATGGAATCTGGATTACATATTTTAATAACATGGAGATATATTCATGAAAAGTCTGTTTTAATAACAGTTTGGTAATATTTCACAGAATATTGCACCTGAGCCGTATTTTTCAAGAGCTCTTGTAATATTAATGGCATTACTTTAAATTAATGAACATTAAAACGTATATGTTTGTCTACTTCATTCAATTAACCGTTTTATGTATATTCTCAAATTCTTACTTTAAACATGAAGATATAAATATATAAACCTTGCAATGCTAAAAAACAATAAGAATGTATGAAAACATCATGAACTTGCATTATACTAAGCTTATTGACAACAACCAGAACTAAGTTTGATCAAAATATAAAATGTGTACAGCTTACATAAACTGTCAAATAGCGTGTTTATTGACGGGAAAAAGTTGTTAATGATGGTCGATGAATACATAAAATTAAAATACACATTAATATGCGGCCATTTATGGTATGTGGTATAAAGAATATCAGCACTTTTGTATAAGATCTTTATAAAACTTGTACAGAGCCATTTTCAATGCTGTAGACCGTTTCATTATGTCGCCTCTCGCGTTGAATGTTCTCTAATAAACCCTATGTGACTAAATTATTCTTTATCCCATTCCGCTGTTGGATGAACGAAGAAAATCGTATAACTTTGGGTGAAGTACGGATTGGAAGTGAGTATGTGAACGAATGTTCAGGTGAAATGTATAGCGTCAAAATTGCTACAATGATCGTCTTTAATTAGTTCACACTCGTTAAATGTAAAAAAAACGCTTAGCGGTTTATGAGTGTTTGGCACATTTTACACTTTTTTAAATGCGTAGCATTGGAATTGGAAATGTCTCCATTACTTGGTGGTATTAAGTGTTGATTGTTTTTATATTAATCGAAAAATCAGCCATTTTAAATATCCACAACTAAAAATAACCATTGAGTGGGCCTATTGATAGTTATTTTAACTCAAGGATAAGCACTAGCAACAACATTATCATATAGCAAGTACCTTGGTTTGTAATATTAATTGACCTTTCATCATATTCTGGAAAAATGAGGGTACATCTTATACAGGGTGAATTTTAAAAGAGCCCCCCTCCCCCCCCTACTTGTTTCTACATTTCTTAAGATATCGAATCCGGACCACCACCGATCATTGCCAACTTATACTTCAGTTTAACTTAGTTCATATTTTTGAACGCCATCTTGGATCCGCCGTATTGGAGTCTAATTTATTGACACTATACTTCTACAAGAACTTACAGATGTATAGTTTAAGGATGCTTAGTATAAAATCTGATAATGTATTTGTAAAACACATTCAAGTATTTGGACTGCAATTAGAAAATGTAAATTCATTTCTATTGGTCTTCAGTAGTTTGTCACTTAATTAAGAAAAGATTGACAAAACCTTTTCTGTGATCTTGTTTTCTCATTTAATTATCATTGGTAATGAGATTTTCAATTGTTTAATTTGCAAGTTTCTTAAGATACTATTTGCTGACAATGTGTTATATTTAAAGAGTTCGTTACAATTTCAAAATGTTAAAACATCTAGCAACTATTACACATATAATATATTGTTTTTTCCTTCATTATATGTGAATCTCAAACTTTTAATTTTTTAACCCTGGTTATACAGGTACTTGGATTTAAAGGTTAAAATCGCGTAAACTACACATATTTAAGACTAAATGCCTTCATACGGTGTCCCACTACATATGGTTAGATTTGGGTAGGCCGAAATGATCTTGATTAGGATTGATACTGGTACATTCTAAATGATACCGTACAGATTTGCAGTTTTTCGTTTAAAAGATTGTTGGAGGAGATCCATGAAACATAATTTAAAAAGTTTCAAGAAATCCACATTGTTGTGATTCGGTTAGGATTCCCAATGGAAATGGAAAATGTTATAAATGTGTGAATTTCGGCAACAGTTGAACAGTGTTGACAATTCGCAGAAACGGTAGACGGTCACTACTGATGAGGGGTGTCTGCTGTATAAACAGCGGAGACGCCTCCAGCTTACATTGCTTGGTGAAAAAATTATATGCTTTACATGTGCTTGTTTGTTTGTTTGTTTATTGGGGGATTCGGAGGCCCCAGCAAAGCCGGCTAGGCACGTCTCCCTTAGGATATTGTACAGCCACCGGAAAGAGGGAAAAGAGGAATGGGAAAGGTGGTAGGATGGGGTCAATCTGCCTCGCTCCAGAAAGGGAGAGAGATCCTTGCCTAGCTCCCGGGCTCTGTGGGTGACAACACCCCAGGACGATTCGCCCTCTAACCCGACGTCCCCCTAAGTCCACCAGACAGGTACCGCCATCGCACAGAGCCTCCAACCTCTAAGGTGTCGGGTGGCCCCAGGACGGTTCGTCCCCCAGCCCGGCAGACCGAAGACCGTCGGGTAAGGGCCCTTCCTCCCAGGCACCCGTCCCAGGCTGCAAGGAAGATCCACTACTCCCTCCAAGGACTTGGACTAGACTGGGTATCCAGACTCAACTGGGAGTCAAGCCCCCAGAAGAGACAAGGAGGAACCAAGGAAGGGAAGTTGTCACACTGGATAGCCAAAAGACTTACCAATACTGTGACAGCTTCATTTTTCTGTACCCAATGTCGACCTCTGTACTAGTATAGACCAGTCAAAGAGCCGTCGAGGGTTTTACATGTGCTTAGTAGTTTTCTCTCGCATGGCATTGAAAACTACATTAAGAGTGTGGGGTGGTTGGTATAGCGAGTTGTAAGCAAGCAGGATAGTGGTGTACCAAGTGGAGGGGCACCCCCAGCGTGCCTCATATGTTCTACTCCGCGTCCTCTGTTGCATGTAGTGTGGGGTGGTTGGTATAGCGAGTTGTAAGCAAGCAGGATAGTGGTGTACCAAGTGGAGGGGCACCCCCAGCGTGCCTCATATGTTCTACTCCGCGTCCTCTGTTGCATGTAGTGTGGGGTGGTTGGTATAGCGAGTTGTAAGCAAGCAGGATAGTGGTGTACCAAGTGGAGGGGCACCCCCAACGTGCCTCATATGTTCTACTCCGCGTCCCCTGTTGCATGTAAAATGTCAAAGATTCACGTTTCCATGTAAAAACAACGATATGAAAAGAACGTGATAGGCGGTTTAGTAAATTAAAGAACGAGAAAGTTATAATTAAAAATACACAAGGAAAGGTTATTACATATAGCTGAGTACATATTTATACTTGTAACACATTTTCAACGATTCATTATAATTTTTCTCTCTGATATTCTTTATACTGTAAAACTGATAAAGATTGTTAGTCGTGGTATAACAACTCACTCTTGTCAATATTGTAAACTACCAAATAGCATACCAAAGATTCTTATACCAAAAATAGTCTTTATTTCCAATGTTATAGATTACACACATAACTGAACCAATGAAGCTGAAATTGGCTAGGAAGATAGATAGAGCACCAGAATCAAACGTGGTGCTACTCCCGTTCCAAAAATCTCATGGGGCTTTGCCCCTTTGCTTTCAACATTATATTTACCGTCTCGCACCTTCTGAAGGAGCTAAAGTTCGGTAGGATGATATATTCACTCAAATGAGACACTGGCCTACACTCTATCAAACGATTCTTTAGGGGAGGATGTTAACCACCAAGCACCACCGATTGAACTGATAGAGCTGAAATTCGATGGGATGATAGGCCTCCATGAGAATCAAATCAGATAGTCTTTATTGCCATCAAACAATGTAAACAGCATTGGCTTTCGTCAGTGTTACAAACATTTACTAAAATTAAAAATACAATATCCCTATAACAACACATACAAATAAATAAAAACAAACATATTTTGCTGGTTGAGGAAAATAAAGATACTATAATGTCTTATTAATAATAAACTCCTTTAGACGTTTCCTAAATTTGTTCAGAGGAAGGTCAACTTTAAGGCCTGCTGGCAAGGAATTAAAAAGCTTAAATGTTTAATGAGATGTTACGTTGAAAAAAGGTTGTCCTGTGCTTTGGAATTGGAATATTTAAACGTGGGCGGAGTGAATATTTGGAAGAAAAACTATTGAAGAAAATTGTGGAAGAATATTTGTTGTATAACATTAAGGTTTCAAATATATACAAACAAGGAAAATTAAGAATCTTATCCTGTCAAAAAATAGTTTTTGCAGGATTAATTTATTTTGAGTCCAAAAAATTTTCCGGAGGGTTTTTTTTGCGAAAAATCCACTTTGTTCTTGAATTCTTGAAACTAACATAGGAACAACATATGCAAGATGAGGGTAAAAACAGCCGTAACAAAACGAAAGCAAAACATCAGAGTTGGCAAATTGAGCATGTAGTCGGAGAGAAAACAGACAAGAACTAAGTTTTCCAGTTACTTTATTACTACGGACATCAAATTTTATTTGAGCTTCAAGCTTGAGTCTGAGAAGGTTTAAAGAATCTGCAAAAGTTATTCATTTTCATCCACGAGAAGCTGTACAACACCAGTATTGTAATTTCTTACTCAGGCCAACAAAAAAGCCCATTACGTTCTGTTTATCAACAAGTGCATTTATAATCTTATGAACAAATAAAACCTTGAATCTAAAGTGCTTTTTTCCTTCTGCAAACCACACTGATTTAAAAAATACAGTTGTTTCTACTCAAAACTTTAAGCAATTTGGTAGATACTGCAAGTAAAATATGAACTATACATATAAATAGTATAGTATATATACTATAGTAAACTACACCTATAATATAGTATATAAATTACTTAACATAATTATTTCAAATTTAATTTCCTCCGCCGTGCTCTGCCCCCGTCGCTAGTCCGTCCATCTCACGATCCTCGGGTATCGCGTTGACTTTCAGATGAACTTTCCCAGCTGACGTGAGTTAGGCGATGTTGCAGTAGTTGCTTGGCGTGAGCTAGGCGATAGACCTGTAGGGTGCGCTTCCAAAAAACGTATCACCAACCTTTAAGATAAGGTAAAGATCTGTGACGGATAGGAAGGAGAGGACCGAGGAAGGGAGTCTGGGATCATGGAGAAGACGAGAGAAGAGGTTTAGACGAGGGACTGTGTGTGTGTGTGTGTGTGTGTGTGTGTGTGTGTGTGTGTGTGTGTGTGTGTGTGTGTGTGTGTGTGTGTGTGTGTGTGTGTGTGTGTGTGTGTGTGTGTGTGTGTGTGTGTGTGTGCGCGCGCGCTTCAGTGATCGGATATTCATGTAATAAAGTAAGGGTTTCAAAACTCTATTTTAACTCGTAATATAATTTAATTAATAATGTAAAGGCTTATTATCATTTTATTTAGTTTTCATTTGATCAATTACTATCAGTATGTAATTTCAAGCCGATTTTGTTTACGATTAAAGTAAAATTTAAATATCAGTAAATTTAATCTTTAATCTTGATGTTTTGTTAATTTTTGTTAAAGGGGCAGATTGTAGTATTTTATTTCAACTGTTTTATTCTGTAATTGTAGATTAGATTTATTTTCAATTTATTCTCGATTTATTGTTTTCAGTTCTTAACTTCACAATTTTCTTTAATATGAATTGTTTTGAGAGCAGTCTTGTGTCTCTTTAGATTGTCCTTCTCACACTTCGCCAAGCACCACACACATACACACACACACACACACACACACACACACACACACACACACACACACACACACACACACACACACACACACACACATACACACGCGCGCGCGCACACACACACACCTGCCTCACACATCACACTTCGCCTGTGAACACATCAGAGGCGCGGGACTCGTAAGGTGGAGAAGCGCTTTTGATAACCCCATAATTAATTAACGATCCCTGATTTGTAAAAAAATCATAAGTGTATTCCGAGTATATAGGACTTGACAACGTCGTACTGATTTGCAATAAATATTTAAAATGTACTTGCAGCCAACTGGAAACATAGTTTGTAAGGCTTACTAGCATCATTTCAAATTTTACTCAACTTTTTGAATCTAAATTAAGTTTTAAGCAATTATGGAACCCAAGTAAACAACCCCAATACAACTACCTCTAACTTAAAATGGAGTAATTAATTCGAGAACGTCAATAAGATGACTTTATAAATTTTATAAAGTAAAACCGATTTTGTAACTTCATCAATATGCACAAGTAGAGATAATGAAGTTAAATGATCTAGCAAACTATGTACTTTATATATGGAGATACATTTTTAAATAACAAACAAAAATATTTATGAGCTAAACAAGAGACAGACACTAAATGTATCTGATCAGTATAAAATTAAACTCCCGCAAATCCCTGAAAATAAAACCCTAGCAAAACAAAAATGTCTTGTAATTTTATTTTTAAACCTTAATAATAAAATTAGCCCTAACCGAAGATGAGTTTAAAACTGCCAACAAACATGCAGGTTTCGCATCAGCTCTAAAGAATCTGTGTTTGCGAATTTCCCCTATAGGAAAGAAGCTATTACCGTAGGTCTCATGGTAAGACTTAAGCCCGAGACCATGGTAACTTTTCATTTTGAGGTCCCCAGATGCCAAAAACACCATTCGTTCAAATTTTTATATATGTATATATATATATATATATATATATATATATATATATATATGTGTGTGTGTTCGTAAGCACGATAACTCTCGTAAAAAAGGTCCGATCTTAATGAAATTTGGTACAAACGTGTAAAGTACCATTTATTTGAACGAGTTCGAAAACCAGACGAATCGCACCATCCAAAGGGGGGTTTTGGGGGGGTTTTGTACCCCAAAAATGGGTTTTTCGGGGTTTCCACATGTAATTTTTATTAAAATCAAATTTTAATTTACACCATTGAATTCAGCATAAAAAACAAACAATTTGGTATCTTGATCATTGCTCTACGTCAATTGGTGACTGAGATATTGAAAGTGCTAAACACAGTACGTTGTCTAATGTTATTCTTATGGAGAAAAAGAAAAATTGTATATCTCGCTTATTTATGAACATAAACTGACGAAATTTGGTATATAGCTTCATCTGGTTGTGGTTTATTGTTGTTTGCACAAAAAAACAATTTTTCACCTATGGTCCCCGTAGCAGCAAACCTAGGTACTCGGTCCCCATGTTACCCTTATGGAAAATAATTAAATTGTTATATATCGCTTATTTATGAATGTATATGGATGAAACTTGGTATGTGACTTCACTTAGCTGTGTTCCTTTGATATTTTGCATAAAACCCCATTATTTTGTGTTCCTTGTTGCAGCAAACCTGTGTACTCATCCCCAATGTTATTCTTATGGAGAATAATTAATATTTTAAATATCGCTTGTTTATGAATATATTTCTTATGAATCATGTTAAGTGGCTTAATGTGTTATGTTTTAATTCATTGGGAATTCGCTGAGTATGCAGGTTTGCTGCGACGGGGGTATTTTAACAATGTTCTAGAAGGCAAAGACAAAGAGACGTACAGGGAGAGACCTATTAACTTTCCAAAAGATTCTGGAAACAACTTACGAAACTGTTCCTCTTGAAAACCAAACACGATTAAAGAGTGAATATTTAACACCAAGACACCTGCAGACACCTGATAATACTCTAGGCATTCCTTGCTCATCACCACAAACCGCTGATAATCTAACATCAAATGAAGCTTTGGAAATTAAAATTTATGGAAATGACTTAATTTCTCAACATGAAAACCTTCTAAAACTTCAAAGTACATTAGCCATAAAACATGAAAATACAGTAGGCCAAGATAAACCAGAAACTCATAACCCCGCAAACCAAATCAAACCTACACTAAGTAGATTTAATTTGATAACTCCTGTCCTAAACAAAGTGTTGCAACTTCTAAACAAAACATCGCAGAAGATACAAAACACTTTTAAGACTAATTAAAGCGGGTACGTTTTCTGGTCTTCCCTCTGAAGGTGTTCATGAGCTTTTACATAAATTTGAAACTGCAAGTTTATGTCATCATTGGACAGACAAAACTAAAATTGAGCGCTTCCCAACTCTTTTAACTAGTACTTCTTATAAATGGTTTAGCCTTTATAAACAGGAAAACCCAGTCATTGAGTGGGACAACCTAGCATACCACTGTCGCAGCAAACCTGCATATTCAGTGAATTTCCAATGCATATATATATATATATATATATATACCATATAAAACTACTTCCCAAGTTTCATAGATACATATTCACAAATGAGCCGTATATAACATTTTTATTTTTCTCCATAAGAATAACATGGGTATTGAGTACTTAGGTTTGCTGCAACAAGGAACAGAAAATATTAGGTTTTATTGCAAATATTAACAAACCACAATCAGGTGAAGCCACATACCAAGTTTCATCCGTATCCATTAATAAATAAGCAATTTATACAATTTTATTTATTCTCCATAAGAATGACATGAGGGACTGAGTACGCAGGTTTGCTGCAAAAAGGAACACAAATTATGTCTTTTTATACAAATATCAATGCAACTAACCTAGGTGAGGCTACAAACCAAGTTATATTAATTTATGTTCATAATTAAGTGAGAAATAACATTTTTCTTAGTTTCCATAAGAATAGCATGGGGTTTGCTACATGATGGTTAGCGCAGGTTTGCTGCTACGGGAACCATCGGCAAAATTTTTTTGGACAAATTATCAATAGACCACAACGAGATGAAGCCATATACCAAGTTTCGTCCGGATACATTCATAAATAAGCGAGATATAAAATTTGTCTTATTCTCCATAAGAATAACATTGGACAACGTGCTGTGTTTAGCACTTTGGATATCTCTGTAACCAATTAACGTAGAGAAATTATAAAAATACCAAATTGTTCGTTTTTTGCAGCCGAATCCAATGGTGAAAGTAAAATTAGATTTCTTAAAATATTATATGTATAAAACTAAATAAAAAAAACTTTTTGTGGTACGAAACCCCCCCTTCTAATTACCACTTTGGATGGGTCGATATGTCTGGTTTTCTAACTAAAAGTCATAAATTCTGCTTTACACGTTTGTACAAAATTGCAACAAAATCGGACCCTTTTCTACAAGAGTTATAGTGCTCACGGACACACACATATATATACAGTTTCAAAAGAATGGTGTTTTTGGGGTCTGGGGACCTCAAAACGAAAAGTTATCATGGTCCAGGGCCTATGTATTACCATGCCGACTAAGGTAATAGCTTTTTCCCTATAGGGTAAATTCACTAAATAGAACTCATTGAAGCATTCAGTCCTGTAGCCTTAATAGAAGATTTACAAACTGTTCTAGAAAACAGAACTCAAGGAGATAATGAAACTCCCATGCAGTTTCTCTATGAAATTGTCCATCTTTGAAAAATAATTGACCAAGGCATATCCGATAAAAAAGTCATGGAATATGCAATTCAGGGAATTAAACCAGACATTTGTAATGAACTGATAAAATTGGAAAACAAGACTCTAAAATACCTTAATGACAACCTGTACACAATTTGAACTCAGCGTTTAATACAAGCAAATAACCAGAGGAGGTACCAAAAGCTAAATCAAACCGTTAGTATAATGAAATCTCAACCAAAAATAGTCACTTAAAAATGTCGCTATATCTAGTTTAAAATCAGAGATTAGAGACCTTAAAGAAACACTCAGCAGCCTAAAGCGACATCAAGTGACATAGGTTATGGTAGGGATAACCATAGCAGCCGAAACAAAGAGACTTTCTCTATATCAAGATCGCCAAACAGAAGGACTGTGTTCCCTTATAACATAAATGACGAGACAGCTGACAGATTTAGGCATAGAAGTACATCCCAAGAATCAAACTATTCCTGAAGAAACCCTTCCCCTCACAATCGAAACCACTCCTTCAACAAACACAGATTACAGACATAGGTTCACATCAAAATCCCCAAAACAAACCACAGTCATATTTTTGTCATATTTGTAAAAACAATAATTACATGACTGAAAAGTGTTGGTTTAACTATAGATACTCTCAAGACAGGCTAAATGGACCTAACGCAAACAAACCTCTTAAATTTTGTTCTTATTGTAAAAGAAACCATCACACCATAGATCAGTGCTTCAGGCGTCCAGCACAACGTGGACACTTCCCAAATTCAGAAGCTAATCAAAATTCAGTTTTTCATCCCCAATATACGATTAATTTTCCAACGATAGAGGAATCTTTGCAGCGAA
The DNA here is from genome assembly GCA_963675035.1 of Allygus modestus. Taxonomy (NCBI): domain Eukaryota; kingdom Metazoa; phylum Arthropoda; class Insecta; order Hemiptera; family Cicadellidae; genus Allygus; species Allygus modestus. The sequence goes on from OY776113.1 coordinate 15,391,522, forward strand.
AAAAGCCCTTCTACAGATAAATGTTTCATTCCAACACGACTCAGGACACGAGTATTAACCAAAAGACACGTTACACGACGCAGAGTACATTCGGTGTCCATAATCACAACAAGACATTGTCATGCCCTGAGACGCACTGCTCGGAAGCGCCCACTCGGCAATTGCCTGCGTCACACCACCACACAGCTGATCCGAGTACTGGCACTGCCGCGGCTCCATCTCCCACCGCCACCACAGCCAGTGACCCTCTGCTACTCGGCACTTGCCTGTGTCACACCACCACACAGCTGATCCAAGTACTGGCACTGACGCGGCTCCATCTCCCACTGCCACCATAGCCAGTGACTCTCTGCCACTCGGCACTTGCCTGCGTCACACCACCACACAGATGATCCAAGTACTGGCACTGCCGCGGCTCCATCTCCCACTGCCACCACAGCCAGTGACCCTCTGCTACTCGGCACTTGCCTGTGTCACACCACCACACAGCTGATCCAAGTACTGGCACTGCCGCGGCTCCATCTCCCACTGCCACCACAGCCAGTGACCCTCTGCTACTCGGCACTTGCCTGTGTCACACCACCACACAGCTGATCCAAGTACTGGCATTGCCGCGGCTCCATCTCCCACTGCCACCACAGCCAGTGACCCTCTGCTACTCGGCACTTGCCTGTGTCACACCACCACACAGCTGATCCAAGTACTGGCACTGCCGCGGCTCCATCTCCCACTGCCACCACAGCCAGTGACCCTCTGCTACTCGGCACTTGCCTGTGTCACACCACCACACAGCTGATCCAAGTACTGGCACTGCCGCGGCTCCATCTCCCACTGCCACCACAGCCAGTGACCCTCTGCCACCCGGCACTTGCCTGTGTCACAACACCACACAGCTGATCCGAGTACTGGCACTGCCGCGGCTCCATCTCCCATTGCCACCACAGCCAGTGACCCTCTGCTACTCGGCACTTGCCTGTGTCACACCACCACACAGCTGATCCAAGTACTGGCACTGCCGCGGCTCCATCTCCCACTGCCACCACAGCCAGTGACCCTCTGCTACTCGGCACTTGCCTGTGTCACACCACCACACAGCTGATCCAAGTACTGGCACTGCCGCGGCTCCATCTCCCACTGCCACCACAGCCAGTGACCCTCTGCCACTCGGCACTTGCCTGCGTCACACCACCACACAGCTGATCCAAGTACTGGCACTGCCGCGGCTCCATCTCCCACTGCCACCACAGCCAGTGACCCTCTGCTACTCGGCACTTGCCTGTGTCACATCACCACACAGCTGATCCAAGTACTGGCACTGCCGCTGCTCCATCTCCCACTGCCACCACAGCCAGTGACCCTCTGCTACTCGGCACTTGCCTGTGTCACACCACCACACAGCTGATCCAAGTACTGGCACTGCCGTGGCTCCATCTCCCACTGCCACCACAGCCAGTGACCCTCTGCTACTCGGCACTTGCCTGTGTCACACCACCACACAGCTGATCCAAGTACTGGCACTGCCGCGGCTCCATCTCCCACTGCCACCACAGCCAGTGACCCTCTGCCACTCGGCACTTGCCTGCGTCACACCACCACACAGCTGATCCAAGTACTGGCACTGCCGCGGTTCCATCTCCCACTGCCACCACAGCCAGTGACCCTCTGCTACTCGGCACTTGCCTGTGTCACACCACCACACAGCTGATCCCAGTACTGGCACTGCCGCTGCTCCATCTCCCACTGCCACCACAGCCAGTGACCCTCTGCTACTCGGCACTTGCCTGTGTCACACCACCACACAGCTGATCCAAGTACTGGCACTGCCGCGGCTCCATCTCCCACTGCCACCACAGCCAGCGACCCTCTGCCACCCTTGACTACGAACTACGCTAATATCACTGGGGTACTTCTTCATCTCCAAACGAACCCGTTAATATTTTTAGTGAAACATCCAATGAAGGAATTTAACTAACCACCAATGAAGCGTCAACACTTCAGGACAAAATCGACAAAGAAGCTTTTGAACAAAGTACCAAACACTTAAATTTAAGAAATTTAATCAAATGTGACCGTAGACAAACAAAATTTACATTGTCAGATATCTACGACTTAATCTTTAGTGTAAACAACAAAACAACTTTAACTCTAAATGTTCAAGTAAATGAAAACGGAAAATTGTATCCGGCAACGCTCGACTCAGGTTGTAACTTTTCCCTGATAAAATCGTCGATTGTAAAATACCTAACATTATAAACAGACAATTTACCGGTTATAGTAAGAGCTAATGACCAACCAGTTAACGTAATAGGATAATTATCATTACCCATTATCATCTCTGGTGTTATGTATCCAACAGAGTTTTATGTAACTGAGGATTTAGCGGTCGACATAATTTTAGGGAATTGGTTCATATTTCAAAACACTATGAAACTAGACTTAAAAAAACAAAAGATCAGGAAAACAAATAAAAACAAAGTACACTCTTTCCCTATGGATAAATCATGATTGTTAAATCTAAAACCAATCTCTCTAAACACAATAACTGAAACAGTCAACCTAGTGGAGATTAAAGCAGATAAAGAAATAGTTATAATACTTTTGAAAAGATTGAAAGTGAAGAAATCGGTATGTAGTTATCACACATTTGGGATTTTTCCTTTTTATTCAACGGTTTAACAACGACTAAACTATTAAAATACACATGCTATGTTTCAAGTCAGTACCTCAAGTGGTTTTAAAGGCATGCTGTATTGATTAAAAACCACATATAGGCAGACAGGCCGAAAATTAACCAATTCAGAAAAAGATTTATATGAAGATTTGTCCTTCTTATGATGAGTTCTACCAAATTCTACATTTGTGCCATACTTTCGCTGGACACCCCGTATATGTTCAATATTTTAATATAGACATGAACTGTGTGTATAGCTGTACACAACCATGTAGCCAGTCTTATCCCAATTAGTGGGAATTTCTAATAATATCTATCGCGAGAGTATTTACTAATATCGCAACCTTATTGCTTTTACATTTCATGCAGTTTATTGACATGGGGGTCAAATAACTCAACAGCCATACAGAACTGCTACGGCTGTGGAATTGTAAGCGTTTGTCTTGATAATTGAATACCTCCAGCGTTTGTCTCTCTTGTTGATTACCTCCACGCTAAGCTTGGTTGGATTTTAGGTTTTAATTGCACTATATTTTGCTGTGGATGCATTTCGTATTGTGATTTTGTAACTATGATCACAGTTATGAACAAATCATTTCAATCTTGTTATTAATCCTTGTTTTTACAGTTAGATTGCTCAAGCACGATTCCAAATTTTTTTAACAAAATTTAATATATACATAATGTGAACGATGACTTTGGTCAGGCTGGCTATTTTACTTAGTAAACAAATTGATGTTAATGGAACGTTTATTATTTATATCGATGGCAATTCTTTAATAACTAAGATTATATAAGGAATATTATTTTAATTTGCTTGTAATGGTTTTTAATATTAAAGTAGGGTTTTATCAAAATTTAACGCAGTAAAGTTACAGGATTAGTTAGAAAGTCAAAGCGGAACTTTACTGCTGAAGACTTAAAGTGCTAGAGACAATGAGGCGATTACATTACACCGTATCAATTCAAAGAAGGTGGCAGTTTGCACTTGCGCGAAGTAACAAATATCCCTTTAAATGTTCTTGTTTTAAAAACAAAATAAAACTTGACATCGGCTATTTTAAAATAAATAATAAAAGCTATTGCAGCATCATTTTGGAAATTTGGCATTTTATATATGCATAATTTCTTGAGTTGCATCCTGAGCATTACTGAGTAGTATTTTATCCTGTTTATTTTATATTTTGTATCCTAAAAGTAATGGTTTTAGTTCAAGTTCCTAGAACATTATTCCGTGAAGATTCACTAAAAAAACTGTATCATTATTAATTTTGCCTCAAAGCAACTGTTTGGTTACTCTACAACCACATAGCTAAGTGATGTTGTGATAACAGTAAGCTACTGTTGATTTTGATAAAGTTAGGTTTACTTTAATACAGTTAAAGATACTTTAGTCACTAATGTTGAGTCAACAGTAAGAGGATTGTTAAAGTTTCTGCTAAGTTAGCTAATGTTTCAGCAACTATTACCCTCAGATACTAGGGTAGCCACCACAACTGTTAACATTGAATCTACAGTACGGTAGTGTTGCTGCTAAGTTAGCTAATGTTTCAGCAACTATTACCCACAGATACTAGGGTAGCCACCACAACTGTTAACATTGAATCTACAGTACGGTAGTGTTGCTGCTAAGTTAGCTAATGTTTCAGCAACTATTACCCACAGATACTAGGGTAGCCACCACAACTGTTAACATTGAATCTACAGTACGGTAGTGTTGCTGCTAAGTTAGCTAATGTTTCAGCAACTATTACCCACAGATACTAGGGTAGCCACAACAACTGTTAACATTGAATCTACAGTACGGTAGTGTTGCTGCTAAGTTAGCTAATGTTTCAGCAACTATTACCCACAGATACTAGGGTAGCCACCATAACTGTTAACATTGAATCTACAGTACGGTAGTGTTGCTGCTAAGTTAGCTAATGTTTCAGCAACTATTACCCTCAGATACTAGGGTAGCCACCACAACTGTTAACATTGAATCTACAGTACGGTAGTGTTGCTGCTAAGTTAGTTATTGTTGTGACAACATTGGAAATTAGAAGACGTCTTAGAACGATATAGATTTTTATATCACACTTTTTGATAGAATTATGACAACAATGACATGGGCTAGGTTCTAAATATTATTTTGTAGCTCTGGATGGGTTAAATAATTGTATTTAAGTTATAAGGGTATTGGGGTACAGGTATAGGTATAGGCTTTCCGTCTCCTAGATCTAAGCCTACTTTTAAAACTATTAATAATTAGTTGTAGCCCATGACTGGCAAAAAAAACCATGCGGAGTTTGAGGTTACATTTGTTAGCAACTAAGACAAATCCCAAAAAGTTCTAAAATCCCAACCTTAGGCATAACGTAGGTAGCAAAGGTTAATGATGGAATTAGAAGTTGATTTGCATAGTCTTACCTTGAAACTACAAGGTAAGTTATCAGTATTTAAGATAGATAAATAAGCTAGATATTGCAACTCTAGGCCTTGTAGCAAAGTTTATTGATGGAATTATAATTAGGTTTGCAAGGACTAACCATACAATTAGGCCTACAAGATAAGTTATGTAATTATTAACATTATATTTTATGACAAAGCTATATTATTTTATTGGGCAGCTTACCTGTATACAAATGGAAACCACATCCTCAGGCAAACCCTAAGAAGAGAGAATGAGGCCTATTTTCATGATAATACTACTCTTACCCCTACAAACCATGAACAGTGCGAACTGCGAATGCTAAACAGTACTTATGCTACACTGCGCTGCGTTCTGTTCGGCTGCGACATCATTAATATGGCCGATTTGGCAGAATGTATTTTTTCACATTACCTAATGTTAAACTGAGTTGGACTACAGTATAAACAACAATAGGTATCGTTGCAGTAGTCATTTGCCTTAATAAAATAACTGCAACACAATTTAAAGTATGTATTACTTTTATTAATCAACACTAATATACTGTTAATACAATGTTAAAACATTCTTGCCTAAAGCGGATAGTGCATTAACTAAATTTGCAGATATACAACCAAAGGCAACCATAGATTTACATTAACATTTAGTTGAATCAACTGTAGTATTTTTATTATTTCCCAAAAAAATTATTGTTTAAGTTGTTCAGCCTCCGGATTACTGGTAAATACTAGGAAGTGGTTTAAATACCTGCGTTCAAAGTCATTGGATTACACTGAACACAGAAACCATTGAATTACACTGACAAGAACCAGTGGACCACACTGACCACAGCAACCATTGGATTACACTGAGCACAGCAACCATTGGATTATACTGACCACAACAACCATTGGATTACACTGACCACAACAACCACTGGATTACACTGACCACAACAACCATTGGATTACACTGACCACAACAACCATTGAATTACACTGACCACAACAACCACTGGATTACACTGACCACAACAACCATTGGATTACACTGACCACAACAACCATTGGATTACACTGACCACAACAACCACTGGATTACACTGACCACAACAACCATTGGATTACTCTGAGCACAACAACCATTGGATTACACTGAGCACAGCAACCATTGGATTACACTGAGCACAGCAACCATTGGATTACACTGACCACAACAACCACTGGATTACACTGATCACAGCAACTATTGGATTACACTGAGCACAGCAACCATTGGATTACACTGACCACATCAACCATTGGATTACACTGACCACAGCAACCATTGGATTACACTGACTACAGAAACCATTGGACTACACTGAGCACAGCAACCGTTGGACTACACTGAGCACAGCAACCATTGGACTACACTGAGCACAGCAACCATTGGATTACACTGACCACAACAACCATTGGATTACACTGACCACAGTAACCATTGGATTACTTTTAATGCATGCCCACTTCTTAAACATACTCAGAAGTTACCTTTTTACTTTTGTGTATATATAACAGAGAGGTTCATTCACTCCCAACCTTTATTTAATTGTATAAATAATATGCAGCGAAACTATATTAGAGATTTAAATAAATTAACTCAAGCCATTGAATTCTCAGAAATTATAACGTAACATCTTTGTAATCAGAAACAATATTCGTTAAAAGTAATGTTTATTAACACAAATCAATTTTGCGGTTACGACCAATTATTATTTATTTGTTATTTATTGCGAAATATATGACAACAATATGATTTCTACCGAATAACAAGACCAGTTGAAAGGAAAAGAAACATGCAGATTAAACAATTAACAATCTCATTCACTATAATAATTAAATAAGAATCCAAAGTTACGGAAATTGTCGTAACAATCTTTCTCTAATGAAGGATCAAACTACTCAAGAACAGTAGTAATAATAGTAGTAATAAATGCCGTTACAGTACAAAATCTAATTGCAGTCCAAATGCTTGAATGTGTTTTACAAATGATCATATTATATTTTGAGCATCTTTAAAATATAAATCTGTAAGTTCTTGTAGAAGTTTAATGTTCGGGTTTGGGTAGTGTAAATAAATTAGCATAAGTTAGCATTTCTAAGTTAGCTTTGAATGTATTCCCGAGGCAATACGTTAAAAGTAGAAGGTGGCAAGATCAAGTAAATTATTAATAATTATATAATTTGTGCTGTGTAACAAATATCGATATTAAAAGTAATCCTTTTGCTTTCATTATTGTTTTAAAAATCAAATGAAACTCTTTATCGGCTACTTTATAATAAGTATTTAATAGCCAATTGCAGCCTCATTTTGGGAATTTGGCATTTTTTATGTCGGTATGCTAAAAATAATATTTTTGCTTTAAATTCATTAAAAGATTGCACGAAGATTATTGCTGGGAATTTAAACTTGTTTTGCAAAGAGAAACTTAGACTGGAGTTATTTTCCCTTTTGCCGTATGAAACTATAATGTTCATAAACATTGACCAGTATTATATTATCGTGCTATTAGATTGTTCACAGTAATAAAAAAAGTTAAAAGTCAACAGGAAAGTTTGTGAGGGGTGATTAAAGTATGTAAATTATAAAACGCTTCCACAAATATACTTTGCCCTCGTCCAATTACAAAATATAAAATATCACTTGATAAAAAAATTAAGATTTTAAAAATTCATTCAATCTCATCAAAGTAATATGTAGGTATTTTATTCTTTGTTAATATTATTAAAATAACGTTTTCTGAAATTATTGTTAACACTTAACTCTTTAACAAAAACAGCTACGCTATGCTTTTGCTAAACCCGAAACATATATTTACATTTTAATTTTGAACTACATGCTAAGCGAATTTCCCCTATGGGGAAGAAACAATTACCGTAGTTGGCATGGCAAGACCTAGGACCGGGACCATGATAACTTTTCATTTTGAGGTCCCCATATGCCAAAAACATCATTCGTTCAAATTTGTATATATGTATGTATAAATAGAATATATTTGTATATTTAATTATTGGTATGGAGTTCACTGAATAGGGCTACTAATATAAATGTTACAATTACCATAATAAGAACTGAGTACCCTTGTTTTTATATTTTTTATTGAAAACTGACATGTTTCGATACCTTTAGGTCATTTTCAAAGTCAATGACTTCACACAAGCAACAGCATACTTAGCAAAGCTATACGGAAAACATTTGAAGGAACTGATTTTCAACTTAGCTTTGAAACAAGACAAACAACTTTTGGATTATTAAATAAAAAGATAAAAAAGAACCAAAAGTACAAAATGATTATAGTAAATCTGGAATCTATCAAATTAACTATACAAGTTGTAACAGTTTTTATATAGGTCAAACTAGAATAAACTACGAGTCACTCTTCAAAAAAACATATTCAAGCTCTTAAAAGCAATAATATAACAACGATGAAATCAAACTTTGCGGAGCAGTTGCTAAGTAATAACCACACTTATAAAAGTATGGAAGAAAACGTTAAAATAATAGAGTATATGCCAAAGGGTGAAAAATTAGATTCAAAAGAAGAATTAAATATATTCCAAAAATATAAAGAAGAATCAAACAACTTAATAACCAAATTCAAGTAAACAATCCCATATTTGAAAAATAGAAAATCAAATTAAACTATTCCACCAAAGTTAACTCAGCTGATCATTTAAATTTAAAATAATGTTATAGTATTTATATTAGGTTCGATCATTCTGACTGTGAAAATGACATAAGGTATCGAAACATATCAGTCTTCAATCGAAAATAAAAAACCAAAGGTACTCAGTTCTTATTATGGTAATTGTAACATTGTATATTTAAATGTGTCCGTAAGCACGACAACTCTAGTAATAAAGGACTTAATTAATGAAATTTGGTACAAATGTATAAAGTACTATTTATTTTAACGAGTTCAAAAACCAGACGAATCACACCATCCGAAAGGGGGAATTTTGTACCCAAAAATGGAATTTTTGGAGTTTTCACATGTAATTTTAACTTTAATCAAACTTTACCATTGAATTCAGCTTAAAATACAAACAATTTGGTATTTTGATCATTGATCTACGAATCAATAGTATTTACATCAAAACTATTTTCTTTTGTATTCCTTGTTGCAGCAAACCTGCGTACTCAAGCTCCATGTTATTCTTATGGAAAATAATAAAAATGTTATATTTCACTTATTTGTTAGATAATTTTTATGGACCTTGGTAAGTGGTTCTATGTGGTATTAAGACGCATATGTAGGCTAAATGCATTGGAAATTCGCTGAGTACGCAGGTTTACTGCGACGGGGTATTTATTTTATATCGGGAATTAGCAAACAACCCTACTAAAACAAGTTGCATGGTAAAAACAATATAACTAGTAAATAATCTATCACTTTCAATCTCTTGCACACTCAAACTTCAGGCTGATTTAATTTAAAGTATATCATAGGGTGGTCTCACCTCCATCCACAGCGCAGTCAGCGGTTTCTATTCCCCTCTACCAATCTAATAGATATTGACTTTGCTGATGACCGATAAATGGTTTAACTATTTAATTAAGGTTGATGGAGATTAGTTATTTGGATAGGTTAAACTTTTTACAAGCGGTTTTTTAAGGCGTTACATCTAGATCATTATCTAAAATTGTTCCCTGTCTTAGTTCACTATCTGTTACAATTAATTACGTATTTAACTTGACAGACATAACCCATTTGTAGTCCCTACAGTGACTTTAAGATGTTCTAGAAATAAATTATTCGTGCAAAATAGTGAGCTAGGAAAAGTATTATATATATTATGTAAATTGAAAGAGTACGCATTTTTTCATCGTGAATGATACAGCCTTTGCATCAAAGCTAACCAAAGCAGCACTTCATTATTTTTCAAAGAGGATGCGCAGTAACTTTTACAAAGTATTCATATTTATATGCTAATATAAGTCAATTTAGCTTTCTCAGATCCATATATTTTGAAATACATTAAATATTTTTACCGTAATTCTCAATTTTCAATGTAACACAGAGGTATAGAGTTATTTTCGAGACAGTTATTAGTGAATTTCCTTTGGAAAGTGAACTATTAGCATGACCCGCACGGTGAAACTTAAGCCCGGGACCACCATAGAAGTTCCTAACGTGACCCCCTGAACACGTTTTGGGGGGTCGTTCAAAATTTTATATATATATATATATATATTTACCCACAACCCAAAAAGTGCTCTTTTCAGCATCCAGAACCCAATAACTGCTCTTAAAGAGCACTTAAGAAAGAGCACGTAATGGGAGCTTCCAGAACCCAAAAAGTGCTCCCTCTCCTCTTCCCCACCACTACTCTCAGCTACCCCTCGCCCGCTGGTCCCAGTAGGTGCTCCTGCAAGTTTGCAAGTGTAGGGAAATTTCTCCCAACGCCCGCGACTGCCGCCAAATCGTCCCGCCCGCCACTACGCAACGCTCGCGCACTCGTCACGTGTTGTTAATACAAAAACCGTTAGGGACCGCACCTTTTCACTTCCGGGACTCACTCTTTGAATATCTCGGCAACCCTTGGACATAGGAAAGTAATTCAAAATACTTAAATGATTGTTTTTTCGAAATGAATGTACCTAGTCAACCGAATTTCCTATTAAAATGTGACGTAAGAGAACCTCATTTTTTGCTGGCGGGAATAACACAATATAATCTACAATACTTAAACTTTTTTGCTGGTTTGGTGACTGTTACATAGTGGAACCCATGACACGTGAATAATACTGTCTTAATAAACATTAAGTATGTCTGATTACTGTTTTCAAACAGTTTAGATAATCTTTGAAATATAATATACTCACAAAATACTTTTCTGCCCGTTTAGCTTAAGAAGTACAGAACATTAATTACTATAACTTTAAAGTTAGTACATAAAATGAATAATTTGTGAATTTTAATTCACAGGGAAGGTGCCTTTAACGTTTTAAAATCCATAGTTATTTTGGAAACACTGTTGTCCTTCGGAAATTTGGGTTAATGTGGTGGACGGCCGATCTGGATTCCGAAAAATTCGGATTTTCCGGTGTCGGATGTTATGACGGCTACGCGGCCGATAAGGGTGTGAGAATAAGCCTTGGTGCCGACCTGTGCTGATATCTAAAAATGGGCACATGTAGAGTCCAACTAGTGCACCGGCGTCCCAGCGCAGCGTTTTGGCAGAACGCTAAACGAGAGTGGAGGAGTCGCAAATCACGGCGTTTTGCCTGCTTCGGAAAAAGTGTTTCTAAAAATAATCTGAAAAAGTGTTCAACAGAATCTGCTTGGATTTTCCGCTTTGCGGAGATCGCCATGCATAAAAGAGGGCCTATGAACGCTTGATACTTACGTTGTAAAAGCAGTACCTGATTAAAGTTAATATACAAGGCTGTATGAAATTGCGAGCTTCAAAATTACTGAAATAGCTGATTCGCTATAAAGGGTTTTTGGAAAAAACATTTCAAGGATTCATGATTATATTCTAGACATAAAAATAAGCAAAAATGTTCATGTTCACATATGTCCTAAAACCTATAGTTTTCCGTCTATATGTGTTTTTTACATCATTTAACATAACTTTAAAACTATTTAAGTTATGAACTTCAAACTCGGATCATAAATAGTTATCAATTAGACCAATCTTCGTGCGAAGTTTCAAGTTTCTACTTTCAGCAATTTCTAAATGGCGACCAATTTTATTTTTCAAAGCTTAATATCTCAAATACCGTAAATTTTACAAAACATTGCCAAGACATAAAAAATATGCAAAATTGAATTTCCTTTTCACAAATGTATAATTTGTTCAAGATACAACACAAATAATTGAGTAATATAAAATCTTCTGTAATTACTACATGCATAAATGCTAAAAATGCCCCAAATTTGCTGTAGAAACTACAGAAAATTATAATTGTCTCCATTATTTGCTTTGTAACCCTAAACAAATTTTACATATTTGAAAAGGAATTTTCTCCGTTGTGTACTGCTATGTGCGTACCATACACCGAACAACGACAGGGGAGAGAGTGTGTCTCTTCCATTAGTGAAAAAAATTCATTTTTTGCCCTTTTTCCAGTTTAAAATGCTTTTTTTCAATAACAACCATTTTCTTAGCCCAAAAACCAATTTGTTGAGCCCCAAAACCGTTTTTTTGACCCAAAAATCACTTTTTAACTAATAAACAAGACATTTGTTCATAAAAACAGGTGTTTTCCTACCCCAGGGGGTCAATGTACACTCGATTTACATATTGCGAAAGCAAGGCGGGGAGCCCGCGCCCCGACCGAATTCCAAAATTGACTTTAAAACCGGAAAACCGAATTATTTTGCGTACTTTTATCACAAATGTGCATTCTATATACTCTACGAGTAAGGATAAAACTGTTGTAAGTACTACAAACCGTTAACATTATCTATAAAGAGTATATAAAGCGATATCTTGTCAGAAACAAAAGAACACAAAGGCATTTCACGTTTAAACAGCTATACCTCTGGACTGACGAGGCCTATCGGGATCGAATTTACCTAGGATTAAAGGTAATTTCGATAGGTAACAGCCTAGCGCAATTTTAACCATGGGCCGACACCAACCGGCGAGCGCCGAGCGATTTGAAAACGCGACTGGATCTGGCGGCGGTTCGCTGACGCCACTACGCCCTGCGCGCAGCAGCATCGTGACTGTACCTTAGGAAATGAACACGTTATACTATGTATATGTTTTTATTGTAAGTGAAGGAGCGTGTTTTCCCGATAACGACGGTCCTGTTTTCGGGTCTTTGCGGAAAAAATTGCCCGAGATAGAGCAGTTTAAAGTTTTTAGATAATCGAACTTTGATTATTTGGGTAATTTTGTCGAATTATGACTAAACAATGATTAGAGTGTCGTTAAATCGAGTAGTATGTCAAAGCCTAGATATATAGTATTACAGAAATCGTTTAAAAATGTATTATTGACTATAGTTTATCTTTAAATTTACTAGTAAACTGGACTCGTCTCAGAATTAAACTAAAGTTAAAGCCAATTTTCTCAATAATTTCGATAATTGGACTAAACTATCGTCATGTATTCTACTTACTATACTCCAAAGAGCTGGAATTTTAGCTCGATACCTAGAAATGTGTAATAGTCTTTGTTTATATGCAATAAAATGTGACAAACCACTTACCGAGTGTCAGTGATACATTTAGTTTTTCAATAAAACATATTTTCTAGTTAAAATATTGTTCATTTTATCGATACTAGTGGGCACGCGCTGCTCAGCAGCTGTTGATGAAACATTTTTTATTATAATCAGCTGTCCCAACCCTTTTCTTTATATCTGTGCCCTTAGGGAGAATTTTATCAAAAAACATTTTATATAAAAACCAATTTTATCAAATTGGTTTCCCTCCAATTTTCTCACCTAGACCTTTCATTCAATTATATGGTTGATGGGTGTGAGACTTATAGTTTTCTCAAAGGTTCCTGGGTAATTGAGGATATAAATATATATAGATAAACCAATTATTACAAATTTATTAGTATTTAATCAGTTGGATATCGTACGTTTAGTGTAAAATACACTTTTAGGCGAAATTTGGTCCATTTCGAAAAAAGAGGTTCCTCCTACAGATATTTTTTTCGACGTATTTGACAAATAGTAAGCACTTTTTAAAGTGAAATTTTATCATTCGACAAGTAATAAAGACTTTTAAATGCAAAATACTAAGGGGAAAACTATATAACCGTAGTTGATAACTTTTTATAACAAATTGCCTTCAACTCGGGAAATTCAATCCCACGGCATACGCGTCTCTAGCGCCTGCGGGGTCATTTTTATATTTTCCCCAAAAGCTGGATTGGGTAAAATAGATTTTTGACAGAATTTGCATGGATAAAAGACGTAAAAATTAGCTTTTAGCCCAGGCGAGTCGCGTCTCGATGCGATTTTTCGGCTTTGAGATATCATCAAAAGATCAAACTTATAAAAAGTCGATAAAGTAATTTTTTCCCACATTTAAGCGTTAAACGATATCTGTTTAGACAAACAACACAGTATATCGATAATTAATAACCAAACGAGTCTGAAGAGTCACCCGGAATTTTGGATTCTAGGGTATTTTGGGTATTGACAATCGATATTGGGTCAATCGATATTGATTGATTATAGCCTAAATTGTTTTTGTTCACCCTAATACTTTTTTTTACCATAATTACGCCCATAAGGTCCTAATCTGTTACTGGAAGCCTGAATTTAGCTAAAATACGGGGAAAAAATAATGTTATCTAGGAAAAAGTTTTTTTACCCAAATATTTCATTTAAAAGCCTGAAATAAGCAAAAAAATGCATTTTTCACAAGTTGAAGAGACACACTCTCCCCCCTGTCGTTGTGCGGTGTACGGTGCGCACATGGCAGTATACAACGGAGGAAATATTGCATTTTTTCATCTGTAAACGATTTTTTGTAAAATATACGGTTTTTGAGATATTAAGCTTTGAAAATTAAACTGGTCGCCGTTTTGAAGTTGTAGAAAGTAGAAACTTGAAACTTTGCACGAAATTTGGTAGAATGTAGTACTGTTTAAGATTCGAGTTTGAAGTTCATACCCTAAATAGTTTTAAAGTTATGTTAAATTATGTAAAAAACACATGCAGACTGATAGACGGATAACTATTGGTTTTAGGACATATGTTCATATGAACTTTTTCGCTTATTTTTATGTGTAAAATAACACCTTAGATTCTTGAAAAGTTTTTCCGAACACCCTTGATATTGAAAAGAACCTTTTGTAGTAATTTCAAAGCTCGCAATTTCTTGCTGCCTAGTATTTACTCGGTATTTGTATACCGATGTATCGATAATATAGTAATTAAGTAGCCATTTGATTAATTATATTTTCAGCTGATATATCGATTCTAAAACATTAGAATTTAATCGTTTTAGCTCGGCTCTTTGTTTATGAGAAACACAAACCACTTGAGCAACTAATCCATACTCATTTGAATGTGCTACTAGCTGTTGGAAATTCTTGAACTACTTCAATATGAAGAGGAGCGCACCTGTCTCTGACGTAATGTAATTTTTACTGCTAAAGTTGCCTTTTTTGCCACCCACCTAATGCTGTGACCGTTACTCTAAACCTTACAGGACCTGTGTGTGTACGTCCAGAAACTACAGCGTGGGACTCATGTAAACTCTGTTAATAATTTCTCTCATGGTGGTCAACCCTCCAGACCTCCATGGTGACCCTTTATTTGTGAAACCCGGCGGCCTGGCGCGGCGCGTCAATGACGCCGGTAGCGAGCGGTGGACCTACAAGAGGAGGGTATATGCTCACAAATATGCCATCACCAATAATCCGGTGGAGTGCCTATGAATGGACTTAGACAACAGCTCGATGAAAGTTACTGCCCCAATCTCACGGATACAAAAGGCGTTAGCGTAAACAAAATTCTTTTAAATGTCAGGCAATTACTGTACATTATTTATTTGTTTTTATTACCACGTCTGATTAATACCTCAAGAATGAAGTTTATTCGTGCTAAGAATCAGGCAGCTTATAAATAAAAAAAATCATGAAAGTAGTAATCTTTATAAAGTTTACAAGTAGCCTGTACCGGCTTCGCTCGCGATCACAACGTAATATTATACTGACATTCCCGTATAAATATTACCTTACCGTTCCAAAGCCAACATGGCCTGCTGATTAACTGTGTTTACTCTATCCAGCTGATTGCTTAAAACTTATAGTTATTTCCTAATGTTAAGCTTATGGAAAAAACTCAAATTTAAGGGGCCCCAGGACCTCACTCACAAATTATTTCTCTATAAAAAAGGTTTCCTACACAACTTCACGTTAGGCTCTTTCCAATGACATCAAAAACATTAAAATCGGTTCAGTAGTTTAGGAGGAGTGAGTGTCACAAAAAACTTGCTCGCCTATTAAATAAGTACTAATAAACCTGTCGCGGCTTCGCTCGCGATCATCATTTATAAATATTGTGTTACCATTCCAAAGCCAACATGGCCTGCTAATTAACTGTGTTTACTCTATCTAGCTGATTGCTTAAAACTTATAGTTATTTCCCAATGTTAATCTTATGGGAAAAACTCAACTTTAAGGGGCCCCAGGACCTCACTCCCAAATTATTTCTCTTTAAAAAAGGTTCCCTACACAACTTCACGTTAGGCTCTTTCCAATGACATCAAAAACATTAAAATCGGTTCAGTAGTTTAGGAGAAGTGATTGTCACAAAAAACCTGCTCGCCTATTAAATAAGTATGGATAGATTAAATAAGTATAGATTTAAAATTTGTGTAATTAATTAAAAGAACAAAAGGTGTCCGATGATAAAGGAGTGGAGCCCTTTCTTTAATATTAAACGGCTGTAAATTTTCAAACTATCTTCGATATACGTTACTAGGGTAATGTGAAGTACTTTTTGTGTTATTTTGGAATTAATTCCCGACCCCCAATCAGAGTATGCTGGGTGTAACTTTATTTATATCATGACAACCCCTATTTTATTTTGCTCCAACCAAATTATTTCGCCCAAACTGTACATTGTACATTTAAAAGTGAAACCCGATATTTATATTATTTATGTTATTTACTAAACCTTTCTCAACATCCTTGACTCCTTATTTCCTCCTTACTCCTCCATACTTTCTCCTTATTTTAAAAACTGCTACCGAAAGGTGTTGCGCTCAATGTTCGTATGCCCGATGTCGACAATCCGCCGTCCTTCAAAGGGTTAGTTAAGCCTCACTACAATTGTCCTCAGTTGAGTTATGGACAATTGCAGTTGTTAATAACTCAAACATCTAGCTCGCGAGTGGCCGGTGTTTCTCAAACGCCTCTTCCATTGCTGAAATTATGACGTAAAACAGCACTCAATAACTTACAAAAAAATATCAATTTGATCCGTTCTATTGAAAAAATGCCTATAAAACATATAAAAAATGCCATTAATATACATTTATTTTACGGTAACTACAGTTTTTGTTTTTAGTTTTCAATTTTTGTCAACATATAGTATTTTTTGTAGAGTGTAGGCTTCCACGGTGGTCTTCAATATCTAGGTATTTTTCAACATCTATAGTAATTTCTGTTAAGCAATGCACGTTTTATCAAATATAACTCATATTATCGCGTACAAGCCCGATGGTCCATACTATGGTGATTAATTTATATTTCACATTTCAAGTAATAGACAGGGTTTTCATGTAATATGGTAACAAACTTGGGAAACTGAGTCATGTAACTAGAATATAGATAACATTTCCTATAAACATAGGTCCTAAAATTCTCGGTTTCCCGTCTGTCGGTCTGTAAAGATTTTATAAATAAATTCTCACCACTCTTAAACCGCTTAAGGTATCAACTTAAAACTTTGTGTGTAAATAAGGGCCAACAAGACCTATTTTTTCGGAATATATGTTTGTAATTTGATTGCAAAATGGCTGCCATTGTAGTTAACCTAAATATCATAAAAACTATATTTAACAAGTTCAAGAGACAAAAAAATGCGAAATTGAAGTTGCTTTCCAGTATTGGGTAGGTTTATTCAAGCAAACACAAATAACTGAGAAATTGTAAACTCTTTGAGAACATTAAAACTATTTTTGTTTTTTACGTTGTTACCAAAATAAAAGGATACATAATTTTAAAGCAAATTAAAATTCTCACCTTTTTTGTCTCTTAATTTTTTAACAGTTATAGTTTCTAATATATTAAGCTTTGAAAACTGAAAATTATCGACATTTTTAAATGGTACAAAGTAGAAACTTGACATTTTATAGGAAATGTTGTTCTTTAAGTGTTTATGTACGTACAAAGTTTGAAGTTGATACCTCAAGCGGTTTTAAAGTTATGAGAAATCTATATAATATAAAGCCTTAATTACCCAGGAACTTTTGAGAAAACCATAAGTCTGGCACCCATCAACCCTATTCTTGAATGAAAGGTCTCGGTGAACAAGTTGGGAGAAAAATATTAGTTTTGTAGTAAAATCTTCCCTAAGGGCACAAGTTAAAGAAAAGGACTGGTACAGCTATTTATAATAAACATGATTTTTATCAACAGCTGCTGAGCAGCGTGTGTCCACTAGTTATGTATTTAATCTTGACAGACCGTCAGATGGAAAAACTGAGTATTTTAGGACCTTTGTTTATGGGAACCTTTTTATTCATTTTAGCAACATGAATCGTTTCCCGAAGTTTGTGACCAACTTTTATGAACACTCTGTTATATGTCCCGTATTGTAAATTTGATGTTGAAATAAATAATTAATTGACATTGTGCTTCTGAATGGTACTTATGCGAGTAATAATAACATAAAAACAGAGTAATTATTGCTTTCTCACATTACATAGATCAAAGATCTGCTAAGTAATTTAGGGTGTACATAAATTATTGACACTTTACTAAACAGCATAAATAAACAGGTAACCAAGCAATGTAAAAATAGACCTACGCGATTTGTCTCGTTATATATAATGAACCAGTTTTACTACTATATAAGAATAATTTGATTCACTATCTTATTTAATTAACAAATATACACAATTTAATCAAGTGTTCTCCGTGATTTGAAACCACCATTGCGTTTAGCAATAATGGGGATACTTTAAAATGAAATTAATCAATACCCAATCATAGTAAAAATACGGTAATAGGTTTATTAAATAGAATATTGAACGCGGATAATACAACAATGAATGAATAATTTATAAAATCACAGATTTTACCAACAAACCAACTGAAACGTTTCAACGTGTTATCTTGATTAAAATGCGGTCTATATTCAACAATAATCACCCATGTATTTATTAATGAGATGTGCGTCCATTTTCTCCCTATATAAACTGACCTGAGCCAGACCATAATCTCCAACTTACTACCTGCCACTGGCTTAAAAAAATATAATAATATTTTAAGCAAACCAGCGTAATACCTTTTAAGAGTTATAAACAAAACTGAGACACAACACATAACCGGGAAATAAGTGCTTGACTAAGGAATTACGGTGTTCAAGTTTATTTTAATAAGCATTAGGTCTATATCGTATATTGCTGTGAGCAATGAAACTGATGTTGCGGGGTTTTAAGTTTCAACCTGAAGAATCAAACGATTAACAACTTTTTAGATGTTTAATTGTATAAGCTGAGTTTCCGTTGTGTACAATTTTATAATTTTTAAGTGATCTATTTACCAAATATGATCTTACTGATGTGAATATCTAAGTACTTTTCTATAAATTTATCCCAATTAAAAATAAAATTCAGTGAACATTTTGTAATTTGGGAATCCTGCTTATCGTTAAACATTCTGTTAAATTCGTTGGGTCATCCCTTATCGTTATTGTCATGAGTAACAAATATAAATAAAACTCATGAACAATGATTTTGCTAGTGTAATTCTGGTAAAGTACATTTATATCCTTAGTATAAATGCAGTATACTCTTGATAATCTGACAAATTGGGACCTTACTATTTTCGGATTACCAAATATTATAGATTACAGAGGGTACAATTAAAACAATGCTAAATAGACTACTCACTGTCTGTCTGTCGGTAACGCTCAAGGACAGGTTTTTGTTCGCTTTTCACAGAAAAACTGACTGATCAAACTTGTTTTATTTGTTCTATGACGAAGACACTCAAAAACGTGATTTTGTGTGATTTTGGTCATGTTTTGTTCGCTTTTCACAGGTAAACGGGAGCACTGATTTCGATAAAACTTTGTTCTATGTTCTATATGTGCGTTTAAAGGTTTTAAGTTAATTGGGTTTTTTGAAATCCACCTTAGCGCTCTGCTCCATGGGGTTTTAAAGATCCTATGTTATTTTATGGACGACGCATTAATTTAAATTGAACCAGATGATGACTTAAGAATATTTATTCCAAAAACAGTGAAACAGATGTTGTATTTCTTATTTTAAACATTGAAGGAAGATTGGTAATAAATAACATAAGTATACAGAGTGGATATATTATCTAAATCTATAATTGTCAAACAAACTAGCTGTAAATCACTTTTCAAAAAATTACAGTTTTTAACATTACCAGGCTTATATATTTAAGAACTAATCAAATTAATCACAGAACGTCCAGATTTATTAGAGGAGCACACATTTAAGCACAATCACAACACAATAAAAAATTCAAAATTTGTCTTTCCTAAACATAACTTAACGTTATTTGAAAAGAGTCCACTGTATATGGGAATACAAGTTTTTAATAAACTTCCTAATTCCATAAATCAACTGAGCAAAAGAGTTTTTCTTAAAAAAGTTAAAGATATTTTAATTGACAAAGTTTATTATTCAGTTGAGCACTTTTTTGAAGACAGCAGCTGGGAGAGTTTGTTGTAGTGTTTTATATTGTTAACATTTTAGTTAGTTAAGATTACATGTATATTTTTATTTTGATATATTTAACAATGACACTGTCACCTGTTATATTTCTGTATTGATCAGAAAACTTGTTAACGTTTGTTGTGACAACAAAGATGACTTGACTTGACTTGAAATAGTTGAGAATATTTACTGAAAACCACCTGTAATTTGAACACAATGTGCAGTATACCTCCCCTTTCAGAGTGGAGACATCCAAGTGTAAAATTACAAAAGTAGATTAAATATTTCGTCTCACATAGTCAAGGAGGAGGATTGATTTTATGGAATAGTTGTTTATTGGTCTGTGCAGTTTTGTTGACCAGATTTTTGAAAGGCCATCGATCCACTTTAAGTAGGGGTTTGTGTGAGTAATAAGAGTGAAACCTTTACATTTGGGGGAGGGGGGTTGTTATGACTCCTCCAAAATGCCCTAAAAAATAACTGAGAAATAAAATAATTGATCTCATTGTAAAAAACGGATCACATAAAAAATGGGTACTTTATAATAAGGTATTCAAAGGGTACATTCCCTTAAAAAAAATAAATTGTAATCCGATGAGTGATTTCGGGGGAAATCGCAGTCTCATTTAGTGACGTCCTAGCAGATATTTTTGGAGAAAAATTACATACTGCTGTATTACCACGTGAGAGTTACTGTGACAGCTTACTGCATGGTTGTTTTTGATCAAAATTATAAATTATTCAAACCTCAAATGAGTTGTCTAGAAAAATTAAAATCTTCCTGAGATTAGAGATTGAACCAATCGAATTCACAAACAAAAAACTCCCATTTCCAGTATCAGCAAATTCCTTCATTGGGATTCTGAGGTCCGTTTTGTACGTGTACAGAATATGATTATAAACATTAGTAAATGTACCTATATATTTAATTCCGTAAGCGAATAGGCCCTCACGAAATATCTCGAGCTAGGAAGTAGTTAAGTTAGGTAATGACGATTCATTTTAAAGCTTGAGGGCCAAGGAAGGGGGGAAAATATCAGTAATGTCAAAAATTACTTGGGCTACGCCCCACTGGACTTCAAAGATCCAATGATTTTCTTATGGAAATATCACTACAGTGAGTTTATTAAAAACCACAGTAAGCCACTAGTTTATTATTAAACTAGCTGCCATCGTTCCCGGTTTTGCCCGGGAATACGACAGTTGTGTGTGCTGCATTCTGCGGTTGACACGTGGAACTACTACGAATTTTAATGAGCTGATAGAATTTTCATCAGCTCAAAACCAAAGCGAGAATAACACAGGGTTAGAACTTTGAAGCCCCGTGGGGCAAAGCCCTATGGAAATTTCTTAAAATCCCTTCCTAGTGAGTGCCTATGCTATAAGGGGAGTCTACATGCAAAGTTTCGTGCTTCTAGGTGCAATGTTTGGCCTGGGCGTTGATCGGAATTTTGTATTTACAGATATAGATGTAAACACTTCTATGAGGGTCACCACCGAGATCGTCATGTCCGAGTTCGTCACATCTATGAAAATCAATGAGCCGTACTAATTAGGGTCGGCTGTCTACCTGCCCCGCCGGGTATGTCATGCCTCCTCCGCCCGAACAGGAACAACTTATCCTAGTCACAGATCACAAGATAACGGTCAAATACAGTTCTGAATCTTTACGCCGCTCAAAGTTGACTGATGTTGGTTCTTCATGTAGCTAAAAATTATACAAACTAACTCGTGACAAAATTGAAGTCATACGACTACATATCGCACTGAAAGGATGAATTAGGCCGATTGATGTTTGTTCGTGAGTCCAAAAAACAGCCTTAGTACAAAAGGATTCGCGTTACAAAATTGAAAAGTGTCATAAAAAAGGATATCGCACTGAAAGGGGTGCATTCATTATATTATACTAGGATAACAAGATTATTTTAAGAAACTTATTTGTATTTTTAAGCCCAATTTTTCATTAGTTACCAGTAAAAATCACACAACACATTCAAATAATTCAAAATTTTAAAAGAGATTTTTAAAAATGTTCTTGGATAGAGTATTAATTTTGTTTACTTTGTGCAAAATGTTTAGTTTAGTTAAAAAAAAATGCAAATGTGCATGTTTGTTCATTAGCAAGGGCTTGGTATTCGTTTATTTATCTCGTTTGGTTATTTTGTGACAGTATCTAAAGAAGTTACGAAAAACTGAATGAATAAGTTTAAGAAATTGCTGTTATTTCCTAGTTGAAAAAACAGTAAAATACTGTATAATTGATTTGATTAACATTAACTACAGTTTAATATTCAATATAGCCTACTCAAAGACAATCAGCCCTATAGACAAATGTTGTTAACAGCAGTGAAGCAGTGTTACTTTTAATAACGAGAACATCCTTCAAAAAAGACCTAAAATCCCGTCTTATACTTCATCAAAACATTACATTTTACACCAACGCTTTGACTACTGAAAATTATAATAAATAACCAATAAATAATATATGATGACACTTTAGCCTTAAATTCGTAATTCGGACCATTAGCCTCAAAATTCTGACTATTTTAACCCTGGATTCGCGCTTTGTAATACAGTTTTTCAGACATTTTGTAATTTATACTTTTACACAAAGAACTGTTTATATGTTTTAGACGATCAAAATATAAAATTAATTTATGTAGGCATAATCCTCATAAAAATCTACACATTTTCAAACACTTCTTCTAGTTTCACCTCGATGATGTTGTAGATCAAATGAATTAAAATATAATACCTACAGGAGTCACTACACTCTCTGTCAAGTTACCTTCAAAAATCGTGCCGTCATGTTTGGTATTTTGTCCTGTTGTGGTGTCAACTTGTTGGTGGGACGGTGTCATTCGATGTACAAGGCGGCTTGTTTTCAACACTATTTCCAAAGCCATATTAAAAGGGTATTTTCATTTACCTCAAATCATAACTTTGCTTCAAGATAAACAATAAAATTACATATAAAATATGTCTTAAGATTATAAAGTTAAAATTAACATCATGATTTGCCTAAAATGCGACAAGATATTAATTTAAAGACTTCAAATATCACAGTTTTTCATTTAATGAAATGGGAAATTTTGACTCCGTCCCATCCAAAAAAATCTATATAGAGGTCTCACTTGGAGTAAAAATCTGCAGCCTACATGCTGACCACCATTTTGACCCTCTGTCAACTATGCTCCCATGACAACAGCCAATCAAATCCTCTCTCTTCACAAATTATGTTAGTCTATATTTGTCTTTGGTCCCATGTTTTGTTTACAAAAATTACCTCCAGAATGAACGGTTATGTGTGGTAGCCTTTGATGGTAAGTATAAGATGGCTGAAATAACTTGCTTTGTTACCTTGAGTTTGAAAATGAATCGACAATATCATTGTAGTCTAAATTTTGTTATTTTCATCACAAATTCGATTGATGTAACATTTCTCAACCGTGTGCCTTAGAGTGTTTATTGATATTGTATACAAAATCATTTTAATGCTATGCGATTGTACGGGTAAACTTGGAAGTCCGTGAGTTGGACGCAGTCATAGTGGCGCAGCCCTGATATATAGTTCGTGGCTTGCCGCCCTTTCTCTGTAACGTAATCGTCTTGTCGCTAGTATGGATGAATGACAAATGCATGATGACTGTTTTGAGAAACTGCAGTGTGAGGGACTGCAAGCGTAATACATTAGTCTCTGATTACTACCTTTACCTTTAAAAGAGCGGCACACCGTCATTGTCATACGTTTTCGTCAAAATGTTCCCCGTTTCAACATTTCTTTTGCAAACAACTTATTAATTTTCTGTAAATTTGCCGCCCCTAAAAACTTGCCGCCCTGGGCTACAGCCCCTATAGACCCCCCCTAAATCCACCACTGGTTCGGGTGGGGAGACTGGCGTGTGTTTTAAACATTACTATGAATACTTGCACAGGCGTTTATGGTCTGTCAAAGGTCCGATGAGTTTAGACAAATGAAAATAAGAATCCGTAGCGTTAATTATTTGTTTACATTCCATCTTCCGCCCGATTACCCGGCTACCCGGCTACCTGGGGTATCGTTGGCACTTTCCCGGTGCGTGCCAGGCTGACCTTTTTCGACCCTCGCATAACTGGCGCTTTCCCGGTTTACCCGTGGCCTTCTGAAACAAAGGGAGCTGCTGGGCCTTTCTGGTCAATACCTTCCATATTTTTGGGACTTCCTGTTGTAAACTATACGTGGCGTCAACTTGGGGCGAGGTGAGAAACTACAAACAACTCTAGTCGACCACGACAATAGTCTCAGCCTTTATATTGTGTCGGCTCCAAGTTGGTTTGACGGCTGAAGGGTGGCGTGATTGGTGAATCAGTACTTGTTTCAGTAACATTATTCAAACATTTTTTGTTCCAAAAGAATACTAAATTAAATCACGGAGGTCTAACGTGATGTATCCCGAATATTTATTTTTCTGATTCCAAAACCTCGTCCACACCGACGCGGGAGCGGTCGCGTTCTAGTTATTATAAATTTACTACCGGACTTTCCGCGGGAAGATCGCTGGCGGGAACTGGAGGGGACACACCGACGCGGGAAGGCCTGTATTCTACTTCAACAGTTGAGGTCCCTCGAAAACGGTTCACTTCATTCTTGGGACAGTTTGTATAAGAAAGGGCTATTATCAGGTCAACCTCAGTGGAGCGAAACCTTCCATGAAACGTTGTCCGTAGCAAATATTTCTGCGTCCCACATATATATATATATATATCAACAGTAAGGATAACTCACTTTTAATACTATGAAGGCATTTTTAAACGACGGGATCCCTCCATATCAATGTGTCTAAATAGTTTTTTTAATTTTTTTATATATAAATACAACCACTTTTTGTTTTTTTAGGAACCACTTTAAGTACTGACTTCAAAGTTGGTACGTGTATTATACTACTTTAGTGATCAATTGGTATTGAATTTGACGTTTCTATATTGATATATTACGGCCGATAATATTTAAAGTTTAATTCCTTCAAAACGGCAAAATTGTGAAAATTTATCTAGGCCTTAAAAAGATCTTAAAAGATGTGAACTTGTAAGCCGAAAGAGATTGTGTGATATTTTATAGAGTCCTTAACCCATAAAAAAGAAATTAACATCTTTACGAGTTAAATCTTCCAAATCCTGATTACATTGCCACATATTTCTTGCCAAAAATTGCAATTACTCTGCTGTGGGTTGAGTGATCTTTAAACTTGTTACACCATCTCTTTTCGCTTATGATTTTAAATTTTATAATGAATAAATATTGTATTCTAAAATATTCAGTTACTATCTCTTTTGTAAATTTACGTATGTGTTAAAGTACAGCACAAGTGTAAATATATTTTGTAGTGTTTTGAGGCGTAGTTCATCTTACCATGTTAATTGTAACAACATTTATTATGCTACTTAAGAAGTTATTCTGCATATGTGTTAAAGATACCTTATGCTATGTCAGTGTATGTGTGCCGCCGCTGCGGGAGATCAGGGCCACGTGTAAACGCCCGATATATTTGTGTGTTAAGTGCGTAATTATATTATGAAATAATTATAACTTTCAAAGCCCGTTCCTCCTCAACGGGTTATTCGATATCGTTGATTTATGGCTCATTTTAAATAGCAAAAATATACCTAGTGATTTTAGCAAGCAGAATTTCTATATCGTAAATAATTAATCGATCAATAAAATTCCAAAATATTAAATATTTACGATTTTTTATGCACGAAATATTTATGATAACGGAATTCTGCTAACTGAAATCGCTAGATATGTTTTGATCTTTAAAATTAACCATAAATAATGTATTTCGGATAACCCGTTGAGGAGAGACATACTTTAAAAGTTAACATTGGTCTTATGGGAGAAGCAGGTAGACGCAGAGGACTGGAGCCCCCTCTTAACATACGTGTTAAAAATTATGGCTAAGAGGATTAATGACATTTTGATTAGATGTAGGCCTATGTCTTTGCGTGTATTAGCTATCTCCCCAATGAACTTCAACTCCATCAATACAGATGTAGGTACAATAAGATACGCAAACCGTAAGTTGGAGCGAGATGATTTGCTATAAGTATTTTGACGGTCAGGGGGAAAATTGACTAACTCAATGGTTGAATCACACGTTTACGTATTGCAATTTAATGAGCTTTATAATTTGATTCACCTATCAAACTCTGTTGAGGTGGGCAAGCTAAGTTCATAGTCATAGTCTCTAGACTACTTTTTGTTAAATTACTTATGTCATAAAACCCTTTCTTGAATTCAATACTGCCGTCTATTGCAATACTGAGGCCGTATTCCCGCCAATGGTCCCAACGACATTAGAAGACCTAGAAGACCTAGAAGACCTACCTGAACCAGATCATCCCGCCGATTTATTATTGTTTGTTGTTGCCGCTAAGGTTTTTAAAAACACTCACTCTGTTCCATATGACGAAGACGGAGGGGGAGAGGTGCGAATGTGGGCTTGAATACGTCATTGGGTCGAGTACACCCCATGGCCTTGAAAGCCTTACCTAAAAACCTTAGAAGTCCATCACTCGTTGTGTTGTTATATTATGATGAAATTTTTTTTTTTAAACTGATTTAATCCGTTTATCATGCAAGCATATTATGTGTACTTATTTATTTATGTATTTTGTTTTAACTATATGTTTACCACACGATTATACCGCTATACTTGAATGACGCGTATTTTGCATAAGGATGCAAAATACGCATCATACTAACTAAGGAGTTTCGTCAATATATCACCTTTTTTCTTGATTGTCAATTGTAGTCCACTGCTGTGCTGTCTTAGGCCTATTTTTTTGCAGTAACATAATTTGATGCATGACAGTGCTAAATCATTCGGTACGTAGTAGTAAAAGGTGTACCTACATGGTTCGATTTCATTCGGAGTTTCCATTGATATATCGATTGTTATTGTATGTTATCCGGTATAATTTAAATGTGCAAAATATTTTACAAAACACAGTTATTCTATGCATGCAGTGATTTCTTTCTGGTGCTACAGTATCTTTCATTTATCAAGAACGATACACCATAGACAATATTAAAGGTATAGCCAAATAACTTTGCCTCTGGAGAATATCAGCTGTAATCTGATACATGCCAGAGAGAGGGTGATCATTGAAATATGTTTCGGCCAGGTAAAAATTAGATTCCCGATTCTTGGTAATTGTGTTAGAGTCTGTTTGGGCAAGATTCCCAAACTGACATGGTGTTATCAGTTGTGTTGTGCTGCACAATGTTGCGAATCACCTTAAAGGATGATTTTGATTATGATCCATTGGATATCCCACCAGAGGAACAAAATTATGAAGGTATTGTCCGTTATAAAAATGACGGTACCCTAATACGAGGAAAAGATAAACGTGCTGCTTTGATGGCGATTTTAAATATTGCCTAAAATTTACAATGAGGATGTTTCAGTTATGTAACGTAAATTGAAATAAAATAATTATATCTGTAACTATAATGTTCGCATTGATTTGTCTAACTACTTAATAACATATTATTTATTTAACTTGATGTTTATTATGATATTAAGTTAATTTTTTGGGAGTGGTTGTTCTACAGAAGTGGCAAGGAAAAAGTTTTTATTCACATTGATTTAAAAATCATCGGTTTTCCGTCTGAAGGTCTGCCTGTTTTATTACATAATGAAAAAGTTATTTTAAACCAAAGTAAGTATGAAATTCACCTTTAATACATTTTTGTCGAGTAGGATGGCCTATCGTGGAATTTGGTATAGTTGTTTTTCTTTTTCCCAATAACCTCGCACTATTTGAAACAATGCAAATCGTATTATACTGTAAAATTACCTTATTTTGTAACTTAACGTATTTTATGGGCTTCAAACTATCGTAGTAAATCCTAAAAATAAATCCAATTCTGATACCACTTAGAAAATATTTTTCGTCGTTCGTATTTCGTACCTTGGGCAGAACGCCACAAGGACGTATTACCCCAGCCTCAACGATGACTCACTTACCACCGCACCCGCCGGACGCCGGCGGCGCCGCGCCGGTGCACACCGAGACGAGGGAGGGGGAAGGCCACTCTAGCGCAGTGTGCCATACAAGGCGGTTTGGAGAAGCCTAAGATTTACTCAGTGAAAGATCACAAGTGAAGAGATCAAGCAGTGAAATAAAATGTACATTCCGGGTGACCAAAAAGCGCCGGAATCTCTTAAAATTGTTTTAGTTATATGTTCATTCATGGATTATAGTTACTCTTCATTTACTTAGTAACCTTTTGTTCAAATGTGCTATTTGCGTTATACAGAATGTCCCTGAAAAGCATCACTAAACTTCATAATTTTGTTCACTTTTATCAAAATAAGCAAAGCAAAACCTGTGAATATAGGTCCTATCTCGCTTCGTTTACAGTCTGTCGGTCTGTATGTTTTTTTTACATAATTGATCCTAACTTTTAAACCGCTTAAGATTTTAACTTCAAACTTGGTGTGAGTATTAAATCTATTAGGACCTATTGTCATGCGGAGAATCTAGTTTATACTTTGTACCAATTCAAAATGGTGATAATATTCAGTTTTCAAAGCTTAATAACTCAACAAATATCAAGTTTAGAAAAATTTAGCTAGAGAGTAAAAAGATCTGAAATTTAATTTAATTTGTTGAAATGTACAGTTTATTTAGGGTTATAACACAAATAACGGAAAAAATTTAAATTGTCCAAAGTTGAAAATATGAACAATTACCAAAAGTTGCTATGGTAATTTTGGAAAATTTATATTTTCTCCGTTATTTGTGTTAGGACCCTGAATAATTTGTACATTTCTTGAAAGTAAATTCAATTTTACATATTTTTTGTCTCGTAACAAATGTTTCTAAAATTTATAGTTTTTGAGTTATTAAGCCATGAAAACTAATTATGGCCGTCATTTTAAATTGGCCCAAAGTTGAAATTTGATAATCCGCATAAAAATTAAATACTTATAGTTTTATTACTTACACCAAGTTTGAAGTTGGTACCTTAAGCGGTTCAAAAGTTATGACAAATTATGTAAAAAAACCATACAGACCGACAGACGGTAAACGAAGCGAGATAGGACCTATGTTTACGGAACTTTTTTGCTTATTTTGCCCCAAAGAACAAAATTATGAAGTCTGGTGAAGCTTTTTAGGGACACTCTGTATATCCCACTATAGAGAAAGTCCAAACAGATCTTTATTCTTCACACGTGATAGTATAAGCCCGTATGACCGTTTGTGAAGTTCATAAGCATGATAGATAGCATTAAATGTCATATTAGGTCTAACAAAATGATTCCGAAATTTTGTGTATATCTTTTGAGATGATATTGTTTAATCTTACAACAAAACTAAGTGACAACAAGAATATTTTCTGAGTTTTAGCGATAGAAACAACATACTGTCGGTAATTATTATATTGGACAGGAAAATGTTAGAACATAATGTTTAGCACACGAATTGCTTTGATAAAATAAAGGTAAATAAAGTACCTTGATAATAAATGTGTGACACGGTATATTTTGTTTTGTTCATTGTCAGCACTGGGAGCATTTATTGGGCTGTGGGTCAATATATATCAAGCTGTTGCACTAGTTTCTATAGCACAATAACCGCTCCCGGCTACGAGCACTTTTTGTGATCTGGAAGAAATCGATATATTACGAGCACCTTTTGGGTTCCCCGTGTATATATATATATATATATATATATATATATATATATATATATATATTATATATATATGTGTGTGTGTGTGTATGCACTCTAGCGGTCGCATTTTTTGTCTGATTTACTTCAAATTTGGTAGAGACATTCCTTTTTGTAATCAGTTGGACAAGTTCGTTGGGCAAAACAATCGGAAAACTCTAACCCCCTTTTTTGGGGATTTTAAATTTAGAAATTTGGGTTTTTTGGCCCAAAAAGGGTCAGAAAAGCCCCGGATGTAAAATTAACGAATGACAAACGGTGTGAATTAGTGTGGCGCAACTTTAAAGCCCTCTCTCGTCATTCTAGCATATATATTTACCGAGTTATTAAAGAAAATGTGTATTGACCAAACACAGTACGTTGCCTTATGGGGGTTTTACTTCAGAAAAGCCTGTTATTCATTTGTTGGTGTACTTTTATCATCCCCAAAAATCTCACGCCTACTTTGAAGCCTGACTGGACCTTCTCCTAACCTTATAATGCGCAAAATTTATTCCCAGCATCGCAGGTAAATAGAACCAGGAGCATCAAAACAGCCAAAAAAATCAATATTTTCAGATTTGAATAAAAATTGGGATAATTTTATGTTTTTAACTGATTTTGAGTTGTCATAGTTTTTTATGTGGAAATTCACTTCCCTCACGTCAGTGTGCTGCGTGCGAACTCGTTTGACTTAATATTACAATTTAAATTGTAAAATATATCTCCGTATCTCCGACTTCATGAATTTCTTGAATAAACAAAATATTTATTCGGGATATTATAATAAATGTGGCACTACATAATTTTAACCTAAGTGTATAATACATATAGGATAGCACATTTATTTAATTGGATTATTTATTCTAAATTATTGTGCCCGAATTCGTAGATTTTCCCATTTTAACTGAAATCGTAAAGCATTTTCTCTCCAATAAGTAAAATTTCTTTTCTGACACTATGATGAAAAGAGAATAATATAGGCAATTTAGTTGTTATTTACCTGAATTTCTTGATGATCTGAGTCTAGGCAGTCATCACAACGCCTTTCGGTTTGTTTGAATTTCCCTTTATGTCATTCGCCTCCACATCACAGGTCAAACATTTCAGCGTTTTTTGACCAAGTCGTTTTTGGTTTAGACTTCTGGGAACCCCTATTCTACTTTTGACAAAAGCTTACCCCTAAACAATCTGTAAGGCCAGCATATTATCTTGAACATTGTACCGTCTTTGATCCCTAATTGTTTTACTACCTGAAATAAAATGCTTCATCTTACATTAGGAAACAACTTCACTTCCAGATCAAGTGCTCTTATACCTTAACCACTTACTTTTACTAGAATTTCACCACACTGCTTTTTACTAGAATTTCACCACACTGCTTTTTACTAGAATTTCACCACACTGGCACAGTAGAAACTAATCGTTTGGGGATTTAGCTTGGAATAATTACACCTGTACATTTTGGTACAAATTTTGGTTTATTATAATTAACTAAAAATAATGCCCTCTCCTTAACATTCTAAACTTTTAAAGATAACGTTCACAAGTGA
The DNA here is from genome assembly GCA_963675035.1 of Allygus modestus. Classification (NCBI taxonomy): domain Eukaryota; kingdom Metazoa; phylum Arthropoda; class Insecta; order Hemiptera; family Cicadellidae; genus Allygus; species Allygus modestus. The sequence continues at coordinate 15,423,222 of OY776113.1, forward strand.
GGTATGGACTGAGCATATCAACATTTAATTTAACCCAGGCTATTGCAATATTTAAAAATAAAACGGGGATACAAAGGATTCTGTAGTTTCTTGAGATTTACCCATATCCTCTGAGTAAGTCATCAGCGCTAATAACAAACAGCACAGTCTTCGCTGTAGAAATATATTTAAAATTGCTTTTATATAAAACTAATAACTTTGCTTTTCCCCAACCTAAATAATTTTAATGTTTTGTAACAATATTTTAATACCAACGAATGCCATTTCCTAGTTCTTAATTTGCTTTGCTAAAATGAACAATCAATAAATCTTTGCTAAACTGGAGACATGAGTTATTTGCTAATTTCCTGAAAATAACAATTATAATAATATATGAAGTTGACAGGCCCTCAGGGGAAGGGAATGACCACGTGACCAGGAGACGTGGACGATCTCAGAGACACGACCAGGGGTCCTCGAATGTGCCATACGAATGAGTGGCTATTTACATCGGCAGTGGAAGGGTTAACCCCCACCTTGCTATTTAATTCTACCATTTTGCTTTTCCTGATGTGGTTTGCTTATTTTACTTATCATGCTACTTGTCGCTACGTTTTTTAGCTATCTTGTTACCACTTCATGATAATATTTTATGGCCATTCAAGGTTTTTGTATCCATCGTACTTTAACAACTAATAAATGATTGGAAAATTATAAATAGAATCCAAATATGGTACAACATTTTACGGTCTATGCTCCCATCTGCTACTTTCGGAACATTCTTGAAGCGACCCATTGCATTGTCTTTACTGACCACAAGCAAATTACTTGTGCTTTCAATCAGAAACGTGAAACATTTCCCCTAGTTCAGCAAAATCAACTGAAATTTATTTCGCAGTTTTCCACAGACGTACGACACATTTATGGATCAGCCAACATAGTCGCTGACAGTTCCTGTCGTTTCTATGCCCTGCGCATCACTACTGATCAAGGATGCCAGTTCGAATCAGCTCTTTTTCGATACCTCGGAAACACTTTTGGAACAGAACGAATCATGATCTGCAGTTACCATCCCTGTGCCAACGGTTTAGCTGACAGCCAGTTGACAGCATCGCCAGTTGACAGCATCCCTGATTTTGCACCGTGATTCGACATGGATAGAGGTCCTCCCTATAGTTCTTCTCGGCATTCGTAGTTATTTTGTGAGTATTCGCAGGCATCTACTGCTGAATTATTTGTTGGACTCCAGTTGCGTCTCCTTAGAGAACTTACAAGGATTTTTATTTGGTATTATAATTAAAGACCTATAACTAAATCATCCTTAATAGCAAACATGCTTAACTAGATCGTCCATTGCACTTATCAAATTGCTAGGTAATTAGCGATGACCTTTAATAATTCTTCAGTTCAATTTACTTACTGGGCATAGAATTTTAGCTAGTTTTAACAGGCTCATTAAAAAATAATCGGAAGGCTTTTAGTGGAGGGAGGCCGCCAATTGAGCGGAAGTTATCCTCGCTTTAAGAATCCTGCACTTCTTTTGTTTTGTTTCTGCACAGGTGAACCAACGGCTTAACGTGACCTTTGAACGTGACTTCCAAACCACGCAAGCGGCCGGCAGAGCTTTTATCATGAGCCGGGATTTGAACCCGGGCCCGCTGGGTGATAATCCAGAGCTCTACCACTGAGCTACGACCGCTGCCAAACAGGTTTAATAATTTATAATATGCCTTTTTTTAAGAGGACCTCTTCTAGGTATCACGGTTATAGAGTGTACTATGTAGCAGTCTTCTTTTAGGGAATTATTTGGCAAACCTAACGTAAATGAAATGATTTAAATCAATTAATTAATAACCGAGCTGTTGCAATTATTGTTATTTATTGAATTATTGTATTTTGGAGAAACCAAAGATGGGCTATGTTTGGTCACACGTAAATTGTAACAGCTCGGTTATGTATTACTTGATTATAATAATTTAAGTATTGATAGTTTTATTTATAAATTTCCTAATAGAATCCTTGTATACAATATGTAAATAGTTTACTTAAATTCAAACAAACATAATTAAAAATTGGAAATTCACTAGAAGTTCGACAATTCAAAAGGTCATTGTGCGTAGACAAAACAACTAAAATAACAGGAAGTGAAGAGTCATATTACGATACAAAGTTCATGCAAAATAATCAGCTGAAACTCACCAAATATTCCAACATGGCGTCTTTCTGCTGACCGGGAATGCGGCCAATAATAGCGGGGGCGAAAGTTCACTAATAACACGATTGGTTGTAGTGGGCGTGGTACATCAAAATTGGGGGAAACATCGAACTGGTGGGAAAAACTTGGAAGGAGAGAGAAGAAGGTACGGGGATTATTCGGGACAGGAGAGAGGAAGCGGACACAAGGGCTGGATCGAGTAGGCATGTAAAATGGGCTAAAATGGTAAAGTGGGCTTTGGAGAGGCATGTAAAATGCCTCTCCAAATTGACACCAAATGAAATTACTCGCTTAGCTAGTAATACAGTACCCAGGATATCAATTGAACTAACACCAGAGTTGTAATAACATATAGCCCTTTAATACACATATTTGATATTTCACTTCAATAATAATCTATATCTAACAACAAGTTCTGACCTTTTACATTCAAATCAGAGGCCTCTGTGCTCTAACCATTATTTTTCAAGACACGAATGACATTATCTGAACACAGAAACAAATTATCAACCCTCTTAACCTAATTAAATATTGAACAGTCACATAATTTCGGCATCAGCCAAAGTCCATCAATACAACCTTTAAATCACGTAAGGCACAACTACTAAGTAAAATACACACTTTAAATTCAGATAAATGAGATACTGGGCGGTGGCCGCTAGTCCAATTTAAAGGTCCCGTCACTCAAATCAATTCTTCTATAAAATAAATATATTATATTATTATCTTCCAGCTATTAAAAAAATATTAATAATAAACATATACACATATAGAGCAATAAATCAAAGTCAAACAATATCACACCTAAACTCCTTTTAGCCGTGTGGCCATTTCTAGTCCCATAAATATTCTCACATATAAAGCTCAAATACAGTTACCTATTCTGATTATATATTTTTCCATCTCGGATAAAGCACGTCAATAATCAATGATATCAAATACCACGAAATATATATACAAATATTTTACAGCTCTTATTACAGCCTGCGGGCCATTTTTATATAACACAACTTGTGTTTATCACTTTCTCAACCACTCATTTCATTACCTAAATTCTGACAGATCTTAATATCTTACAATATCTCTCCTATTCGTCTCTATTTATGGGTGCTTAATTTTTGTAACCTTTCTCTTTAAATTTTAATCTTTATTAAATCATGATTATTTATTAAGTGAATCCTTCCTCTCAAATTTTTGGGCGCTTTCCTATACAATTTATTTTTAAATAAGAGCAGCAAGGTTACCAGAAGATAAAGACTTCACATACCCCGAAGTGAGAACTTGGTGACCCAGAGTGGTGAATGTCCCAGTGCGATGTCGGTCTTCGAACCCCCGTGGTCTCGTGTGGTACCTCGTGTGGTCCTGGAGGCTCCTCGTGGTCCCTTGTCGGTGACTCTCCTGAAGATCGCCTGGACACTCCTCCGGTCGCAGACTCTGGCCGTATTGGACACCTTCTCCCTTCTCAGTTTGAAGCTCCTGGACTCCTCTCGTGGATGCTGGCTGGTGGCTGGCAGTCTTCTCTCCACTCTTCTGCTCCGCTGTACCCCAGTGATATCGGGCGATGTAGACGATGAGGACTTGGACTCTACGCAGGTGGCAATCTCACCTATCCTGACGTAACCCCGGGCCTACTCGATGCATCCCTTGTGTCCGCTTCCTCTCTCCTGTCCCGAATAATCCCCGTACCTTCTTCTCTCCCCTTCCAAGTTTTTCCCACCAGTTCGATGTTTCCCCCAATTTTGATGTACCACGCCCACTACAACCAATCGTGTTATTAGTGAACTTTCGCCCCCGCTATTATTGGCCGCATTCCCGGTCAGCAGAAAGACGCCATGTTGGAATATTTGGTGAGTTTCAGCTGATTATTTTGCATGAACTTTGTATCGTAATATGACTCTTCACTTCCTGTTATTTTAGTTGTTTTGTCTACGCACAATGACCTTTTGAATTATCGAACTTCTAGTGAATTTCCAATTTTTAATTATGTTTGTTTGAATTTAAGTAAACTATTTACAAATACGTGAGCAGTGTTTTGTTAACGCTACTCCTCCCTTATTTCTTGACCGATTTTAATGTTTAAAGTGTCAAACAATTCTTCTCTCAAAATAAATAGGTTTAATAGAAAAAGAGTTAAAAGGTTAGTACACCATAAGCTGCTTACTACATTAACAGTACCGAAACGTTTTTGGAATCAAAATAATGCATGTCAATAAAGTAGTTTACGTAAACTCATAGATTTTTTCGAAAGGTTTCCTAATTAAAAATTGTGTTCAAATATTAATAAAAAAACGGGCAACGCAAGAAGATTTCATGGCTACAAACACTACATAAACAAGTGGATAATTCATCACCATAAGATTCAAGTCTAGAGTTTTTCAGAAATTTGTTAACTAAATCATCAAAGGGCGTAGATAAAACAATGAATTTTCCTACCAGCGAGAACCTAAAATTATATTTTCAGATGTTAAGGAATGAGTGTCATATCTATTAGTCAATGCAATTATGAGATCATGGAAAAATATTTAATTAAATTAAAAACTATAAATATTTAATAGGAAACACATTTTTCGTGACTGTGGATCGCCACAAAACAACACGCGAAAGCCTAAGTAAATTGTTGCATACTGCTTTACAGATAACACCGTCAATATGAAATACCTAAATAATGCATGTTGGTAAAGTAGTCTACATAACTAATAGATTGTTTGCTACATTTTTAAAGGTTTATTAACTTAAAATTGTGAGTTTTGACAATTTTTCTGGGGGTTACAATGTAAAATCTACCTGCATGCCAAATTTCACGTTTCTAGGACGTCTAGAAGTGGTCTAGAATTCGTATACCTCAGTGAGTCAGTTACACATGCGGCTGTATATTTGTTAGCTTAAAAAATAAATGAAAATGAACTGAAATTTGTTTTCAATTTGTAAAAAACACTAAAGCGTTGTGGTTAATGAACTATTTCAGTGTTAAAGCATAAAGGTAATGGCGATGGAAGGGCTAACCATCTGTTCTGTCTCTTTCGGTCTTTCCCCATTCCTTTATAATTTATTTATCTGTACACGTGACTTGAACAGAAACTGGTAGATCAATAGACCCTCGTCTTTATCTTTTAAACAATTATATCAGATCTGCATGCGACTGCACGACAAGTATTGCAATATACAATTATAAAATAGGTATATATGTGTTCCGTCGATATTTGTAGCTAAGTGTTTTTCCTGTACATTGAAAATTTTGCTAACTTGTGTATGCTTAATTAACTCAAGAGTTCGTTTAATTTGTTAAGTTGTTGATCGATTTGTAAAAACTACATTTATTATTAGGTTGACGAACTCATTCAAAATTCACTATAATTTTTTAACAAATAAATCTTTATAAATGAAAGGAAACAGCATTTAGGGAATACCAAGAGTCTCCCAGTAGAAAGACAAAGGGGTGCACACCAGTCTAGATGAAGCTAGACTTGTCTCGGGTTGGTTTTGAACTTGTCACAAAGGAGTGCACACCAGTCAAGATAAGGCTGGATTTGTCTTAGGTTAGTTTTGAACTTGTCGTAAAGGAGTGCATACCAGTCAAGATGAGGCTGTACTTGTCTCGGGTTAGTTGAGCTTGTCACAAAGGAGTGCACACGAGTCAAGATGAGGCTGGACTTGTCTCGGGTTGGTTTTGAACTTGTCGTAAAGGAGTGCATACCAGTCAAGATGAGGCTGGACTTGTCTTCGGTTGGTTTTGAACTTGTCACAAAGGAGTGCACACCAGTCAAGATGAGGCTGGACTTGTCTCGGGTTAGTTTTGAACTTGTCACAAAGGAGTGGATACCAGTCAAGATAAAGCTGGACTTGTCTCGGGTTAGTTTTGAACTTGTCACAAAGGAGTGCACACCAGTCAAGATGAGGCTGTATTTGTCTTGGGTTAGTTTTGAACTTGTCGTAAAGGGGTGCATACCAGTCAATATGAGGCTGGACTTGTCTTGGGTTGGTTTTGAACTTGTCACAAAGGAGTGCACACCAGTCAAGATGAGGCTGGACTTGTATCGCGTTGGTTTTGAAATTGTCGCAAATGAGTGCACACCAGTCAAGATGAGGCTGGATTTGTCTTGGGTTAGTTTTGAACTTAACGTAAAGGAGTGCATACCAGTCAAGATGAGGCTGTACTGGTCTCGGGTTGGTTTTGAACTTGTCACAAAGGAGTGCACACGAGTCAAGATGAGGCTGGATTTGTCTCGGGTTGGTTTTGAACATGTCGCAAAGAAGTGCACACCAGTCAAGATGAGGCTGGATTTGTCTTGGGTTGGTTCTGAACTTGTCGTAAAGGAGTGCATACCAGTCAAGATGAGGCTGTACTGGTCTCGGGTTGGTTTTGAACTTGTCACAAAGGAGTGCACACCAGTCAAGATAAGGCTGGATTTGTCTTAGGTTAGTTTTGAACTTGTCGTAAAGGAGTGCATACCAGTCAAGATGAGGCCGTACTTGTCTCGGGTTAGTTGAGCTTGTCACAAAGGAGTGCATACCAGTCAAGATGAGGCTGTACTGGTCTCGGGTTGGTTTTGAACTTGTCACAAAGGAGTGCACACCAGTCAAGATAAGGCTGGATTTGTCTTAGGTTAGTTTTGAACTTGTCGTAAAGGAGTGCATACCAGTCAAGATGAGGCCGTACTTGTCTCGGGTTAGTTGAGCTTGTCACAAAGGAGTGCATACCAGTCAAGATGAGGCTGGACTTGTCTCGGGTTAGTTTTGAAATTGTCGCAAAAGGAGTGCAGACCAGTCAAGATGAAGCTGGAATTGTCTCGGGTTAGTTTTGAACTTGTCGCAAAGGAGTGCATACCAGTCAAGATGAGGCCGTACTTGTCTCGGGTTAGTTGAGCTTGTCACAAAGGAGTGCATACCAGTCAAGATGAGGCTGGACTTGTCTCGGGTTAGTTTTGAAATTGTCGCAAAAGGAGTGCAGACCAGTCAAGATGAAGCTGGAATTGTCTCGGGTTAGTTTTGAACTTGTCGCAAAGAAGTGCACACCAGTCAAGATGAGGCTGGACTTGTCTCGGGTTAGTTTTGAACTTGACACAAATGAGTGCACACCAGTCAAGATGAGGCTGGACTTGTCTCGGGTTAGTTTTGAACTTGTCACAAAGGAGTGCACACCAGTCAAGATGAGGCTGGACTTGTCTCGGGTTGGTTTTGAACTTGTCGCAAATGAGTGCATACCAGTCAAGATGAGGCTGGATTTGTCTCAGGTTAGTTTTGAACTTGTCACAAAGAAGTGCATACCAGTCAAGATGAAGCTGGACTTGTCTTGGGTTAGTTTTGAACTTGTCGCAAAGGAGTGTGTATTTTTTCAAAAATACAGTTACTTAACTCATATTTATAATGTTACAGTATAGTGTTTAAAATAGTAAGTTTAAATGTTGCTCACTAAGCGTGTTTTCAAGTGCATTGCCATAAATATACAAATTGTTTCATATCAATAATTATATGTTAATAATTATGTATGAGAGTACGAATTTCAATCTTATATACAACCAAATTATTCATAAATTAAATAGGAGAGAAAATAAAACAAAATGTTATAACAACTTATTTTTGTACTTCACTTTTGTAAGTAAAGTTCGTATTTACTGAACTCTCGAACAATTATTGGATTTCAGTCGCTTTAGCTGGTGTTTGCGTTTATTCGCTGTAGAATTGAACGACTATGTTCAAACAATAGACTATCTAATAACGTAAGAGATATTTTATTTTCGTATGTTTGCATTACTGGGACCAAAGTAGGTGACCCCAAAAAGCAACGCTAAAAACATTGTTATAGTTATATCTTAGTGATAAGTAATATGCATGCACATAAATAAGTCACTAGAAAACCATACTTAAATCCAATATAAGTATTTACCGTGACATGTTTTCCCATGCTGACTGTTAATTATTATCAGGGAATGGTGTAACAAAACGGTAAAAATGTGATAAAACATAAATATATTTTAGAAAAAAAGAGATGTAATAATATTAAATAAACCAAAATCTTATCTGTAAACGTGAAAATAGTGAGCATATTATTTGAATACGTTTTCCTGAGAAACAATCTTTTCCGATCGAAGGTAACCGGCCAAATATTTACTAATGCCATGCACCACAGGATGGAAAATAAAAGAACGAATGTTCCACTTCACAGTTTATTCGTGTAAAGAGGTATGGAAAGTGTTTACAATTTGTAATACATATAAAGTTAATAGATTATTCAATCTAAATGTTATAATAAAAATAGATTTATGTACAATTTCTGACATTTACTTACCTAAATTTGATTTACATCAAAACTAATACATCTATACAATAGAAAATTGCCATTTACAAAGCATTTTATTTACTCTCAAAATAGATATGTTTTTATAAATATCAAGAAGTTTCTCTAAGTGCAGAAATAGGCCTTATGGTTTCATTCTTTTGTTAATTTTTAATACCAGAAATATCTTGTGGTAAGAATTTGTTTACAAAAATTTGTCAACATTCATGGACAGATTTTCATTTGTTTTTATACATTACATTTGTTCCTCATGGGAAGCATATAGTGTTACCGATACTAAAATGCATGAACCCCAATCAAAACACTTCCCACTTTCATGAACCAAGCTTAATATATAAACAAATCTTGGGATTTAGTTCTCGTTTTGTTGACTCTTACCGCATAAGCGTTCCATTGGCTTTTGTTATGTATAGGTCTCGTTTTGTTGGCTCTTACCGCATAAGCGTTCCATTGGCTTTTGTTATCTATAGGTCTCGTTTTGTTGACTCTTACCGCATAAGCGTTCCATTGGCTTTTGTTATCTATAGGTCTCATGTTGTTGACTCTTATCGCATCAGCGTTCCATTGGCTTTTGTTATCAATTACAAATTATTATAACACCTTCAATAAACATACAATATTTTCTCTTCAAAACTTTCATTATATTATACTGTACTTCTTAAACGAATTAAAAGATAATTGCATAACCTATACACCAACGTGACTAATTTATTTGTACATACAATTTTACTCACATGACTGATACTATTAATTTACATTTCTTTATTTACACTTGTTTTTGTATAAGTGTCTCAGATGACTTGAGATATCAATAAATTGTTCAATGAATTGCCTACAAATGCGTTATATTTGTGTTTATTTTGGTAATAGTGAAATTAAAATTGAGATTCTATTATAGTTATCATTTAGGGTTTGTTATTAAGCAAGAAATACTTACAATATTCATGCGACACAATTATTTTAAAACACAACTATTGGAAGAGCAGTAAATGATATATTAACTTGAAATTATTTGTGTTTGTATTATAACTACATTATAACGGTTTGGTATAAATAATTTAAAATGCATCTCACGATCAGCTTGTATTTTTACATCATGTCTACAATCGTAAAACTATACCACCCTGACTCATACGAGTCACTCGTATTGTGGGAATATTGTGTGATATTAGATTTATGATAAAACTAATGAGTGTCACCTTCAAATTCTTATTTAGGCATTACTTTACGAATTCACTAGGTATAATTGCATGAGGCTTACTTTAGTGTTCACTAACCTAAAATATTTTGTTGAATTTTTTATTTTAAAACGAATACATTTTATCGGCCATAGTAACTTATTTATCGAAATAAATGTAAATTGTGAGGTATCAATTGTCCAGTAAATTGTTATCTTCCCTATGGCGTTGGTAACAACCTCTTATTAATATGAAGAAAACAATTAAATTTTCAAAATGATTCCGGTTTGGTGAAACCACCCTAATTGGTCTATAATTTTCGGGGATCATTTATTTATATTCTTTTGATTAATAAATCTGAGAATTTAGACACTCGTTCAAACAACACCGAATTCTCGGCTTGGCAAATATTTCAAAGGTTATACATTTCAAGGTAAAATTATGTGTTATTGTAATATATTTCCCTGCTATAAAACTACAAACAGATGGTCAACACAACTTATAAACTACGCAAACAAAAATACAACTTTTTTGAAAATTTGCCAATGTTTTACAAGTCTATATTTTAACACAGAAAACTATTATATAATTAGGGCTAATCACTCGGTAGATGGTACATTTAACATGTGAGTTTAAACAAATTTATAATTAATTACTTTTTAAGATATTTGTTCAAGTATGAATTCATTTATGTAAGGGAAAGGAAGTAAATTTATTTTCTGAATGGTTTCAACTTTACTAGAGAACCAACAACCGTAGGACCACTGTCAAGATGTGCACTCGGAAGCCGTTGGCCGCACATATGACCCCTGTGACCGTCTACTTCACTCTAACAGGTTAAAAGCTATATTAATGGAAAGATTACATTTTCCAAAATTTAGAGGTATAAATATTATTGCTGAAATAAATTAGACCATGTTTTTATTTACATTTAATTATACTTACGAGCTGTGTAACCACTTTAATCATTACTAGCTGTGAGCGACTGTTAATTTTTTAACGCCTTTTTTAATGGAAAGATAATGTTCTAAGGAATCTAATATTGTAAGTGTGCTTTCTGAAATAAAATCAAAATCGGGTTTTATCTTAAAAGTTTGAGCCACTATCTCTTGCGATTCCCCAAAAACTCATCTTGTTATTGGAAATCTCTGTTTCGATAAAATATCACAGCTGTTACGGGCAGTTGTGACCGGCTATCAAAAATGAGTGATTAAAACTGATACAAATAGACGGTAAAAATGCAACAATTTCCATCGGTTTTCATTTTTAAGTTGTTACCTCATTTGTCAATACAAATTAGGTATTTATATTAACAAAAATAAATAATATAAACTAGAAATACGTATCTCTACATTAATTTAATCCCAAATTCTATATCGCTCAGTCTTTTCAAGTATTTCTACTTCTCGAATTTTTTTCTGAGCTCTTCTACGAAGTCCACTCTTCAAAATAATTGTACTAATCAAAAATGATCTTTGGAATGTTATCCAAAACTTTCCCACTGACATTTTGTACCCGTCCAACAAATAAAAAAAATCGTTACTAACTGATTCGTGCTGAAAACATTCCGCGTTAAACTAATTATGACAATTAGTAACATTACGTTTTTAAACTGTAATGCATGCTGTTCAATTCACCATTTTAAGCTGAAAATTTTGATTTAAAGTTAGAATAATTATTTAAGTTTTTAGTAGGTTAAATGTGAGTTAGAATGAAGCGCTGTTTGTTGTCTGACACCGGTATCTCACAGATATAAACCCTTTTGCCACTCAATGGGCTTTACGACGACACGGTTTTCGGCTTTCCCTAGAATTGCAAGGCTTGATCCAGTTAATATTCATCTGAGGGTGAACATTCACTCAATTGTGTGGCAGTAAAAATAATAACAATTAATAGCAACATGGTTTCTTGCCATGACTATATTCCCAAACTATTCTGTGAGTAGTGGCGAAAGGGGAGGTCTGGGGCGGAAGTGACGTCACACACGTCACGTGACTGGATGGGCTGAGTGAATATATACGTCATCTGGGGCTGAGCCAGTGACGTAGGTGGTTTTGTGACGTAATGAGGGAAAGGTTAAAGTTCAAGGTCACGTGGAGGTTATTTTAAAAAATTACTACCTCGCACTCGTATCATTCGATTGCTTCATTCGATTGTTTTCCTTTGATATTTTTTATCGATTAAAACTATCGAATCACGATTCGAATTTTACGCGTGCGTGGTAGTAATTTTTTTAAAATAACCTCCACGTGACCTTGAACTTTAACCTTTCCCCCATTACGTCACAAAACCACCTACGTCACTGGCGCAGCCTCAGATGACGTATATATTCACTCAGCCCATCCGGTCACGTGACGTGTGTGACGTCACTTCCGCCCCAGACCTCCCCTTTTGCCACTACTTCTGTGTATAATATACTGATACGTGTACATAATTTGTAATAAGCGAGTTGGTTACATTTATTTGAAATTTAAAATTATATAAATTTCTTGCAAAGACAAAATTGTTTTTACTATGATAGAATAAGCATTTACTATTAATTTAATATCAAAATAATGGTTCATAATTAACTATCAATTTACCAGGGTTCATAAATTAAATAGCTATTATTATAATAAATGCTACACAAACGAACATTACAAATGTTATAATTATTCATTACCTATACAATACATACCATACATGCCAATCCAATGATTATTGGTTCGTTGAGTTTTTTTACCAAGTCGTTTATGTGACTTGTTTATGTGACTTCTCCTTCGTCTTTACACATATTCTTTAGCAAAACAGATAATTGAAATACCGTATTTCTTAAAGACAATGATTCTTTAAAACTAGCACTGGGTGATGTAATGGCAAAATATTTATTTTATTTTTTTGGAGACTAAGTATAATCATAATCCAAGTTACTGCACAAAATTATGTTGCATGATCAAAATAATTTTAAAATTTAAATCAATATAACAATATCGTGCCCTTGTTAAAATACAAACACGGAAATGTACAAACCCTAATTAAAACAACGTGACGAGATGTACGTTCTGGTAAAAAAAATTGAATATATGTAGTAAACAAACAAAATTATACATTGCATATTCAACTGTTAGGGTTCGCAGGCTGTAGCACAGCTTCTGTCGGGACAAAACAAGTGATATCCCCGTGCTGCATTTTTATGCAAATTTTGATCCATGCAAATCTCTTTTAAGCAAATCATGGAAGTGTAACATATGCATACAGGATAATCTGAAAATAACAAATCGGTTTTAAATTGGTTTTATTTTAACGAAAATTAAATGTATCCTTTCACCTTCTGAAAAAAATTCTATCAATCATGATAAACTAAAAAAAAATAAAAAACTTATATCATCATGATAAACCAAAAGGTATTTGTGGTAAGGTTTGTGTGTATTCTCAATTCTTCCATCGTCATTTTACCCACTAAAATCAAACTTAAGCATATTATTTTCCTCTATAAAAGAGGGCTTTAACTATTATTTAAAAAGTAGTGAGAAAACTATAAAATAAGTGCATTCCTTCTAGACACTTTCTATAAATTAATACTTTACCGATTAAAACAGGTTTAAGAATGTTCATGCCCAAATGGAAATGTTCAATCAGGTCTGATCAAAACCAGAACAAGACTGATAACCTTTTTTGTAATTTGATCGGATATGATAAACTTTGAAACATCTTGATCGAGTGAGTTGATTGGACCTGACAAGGCTTGATCCAACTCAAATTTAATCAAGGCTGATTTAGTCTGATGAACACTGATCAAGTAAGTTGATCAGGTTTGATCGCATATGATAACTTGATCAGACCTGATCAGGGATTATCAGACTAGTACTAACCTGATCAGGTATGATTAATAACCAAATAAATACAAAACACTCAGGCTAGTATACAGATATGTGGTATAACATTGTATGGTTGAACACTTATAAAGGAACCTCGCCAAAATAAAAATAAAATAATAATAAGTTGTAGTTTAGACTTGAAATACTAATTATCATTTACCATAAGCCGTAAACTTAGACGTAATTGTCTAAAGTGCCAGACAACAAAAGAATTATAACTCTGAGGATAGGCATTTTGTCTACGAACAATTTGACAAAAAATATCTTCAAACATATATTTCTATAAATACGAAAAATAATCCCCTAGGTCAAACCTCTACACCTTCAACCACGAAATTTGGCACGTATACTCTTTCAATAGCGTAGGTATAACCACTAAGAAATCATTTTAAGAAATCCCCTTAGGGCTTCGCCTCGCGGGCAGTCAATGTTCCAATCCATTGTTATTCTTATGAACATTCACTTTGGCTTGAGCTGATGAAAATTCAAACAGCTGATCATGATTCGTATTAATTCCACGGGTTAACCACAGAATTCAGCACACATCACAGGCTTTATTCCTGGGTGAAACCGGGTACGACGGCAACTAGTAATCATATATTGTGGTCTTAACCACACCAATCCGATATTTCCTAAACATAAGCCTACTGAATCTTGTTTAAGCTACAGCGACATAAAGTATACGATAATTTTGAAAGGTTGATACGCAATGAGCGAAATGGGATATTAATAATTGTTGGCATGTCATCATTCAGCCATTAATATCAATGTCGCGTCATTAAGATTTAACACGACATTCTAAAAATGACCTTATGCATGGCCAAAGAAAATATATATGCCGGTTAAGTAAGCGAAGTTCGCAATCATAGAATTGATTTTATTCGCAAGCACTTATGTTTCTCAGTTGGAAAGTAGTGCCGGTAGGGTAATGCACAAGTGAAAGGACTCTAAACCCAGAGGTTCCGGGCTCGAATTCTGGCCGAAGGTGATATTTTTTGTCGCATCAAATGTTATTATGTTATTTCTATTATACTTCTAATGCGTAATTCATACAATCCATCGTTTAGTTATGTTTTTATTGCATTTTTAAGTTAATAAAAATTGTCGAAATTAAATGACGTTCAGGTACAGATAATGAAAAGCCTGATCAGACTTTATCACAGCTTGATTTGGAATTGACTCATAACTGGGGCATATCCTGATCAAATTTGTCTGATCCCATACAATCTATCAGACCTTATTGAACATTTTCATATGGATGTCTTTTTAGGAGCTCTAACCGAGTCTTTACTCGGTGTTAATTCTCAATAACGTCTTACTCAAACCGAGTTCTTGTTCAAATATATATATTCCCCTATTTCCCTGTATTTCAGACTTGCCAGGCGACTCTTCCAGGCCGGTCGGGACCGAGGCCGACCACGCTGATGGCCGGCACAGCATGGCCTCCGACCTCCGAGGCCACCCCGGGTCAGTCCGGGTCGTAGCGACAGTCTATCCTCAGCACCACCGCGATGGCGGCCAAGCTCAGCACGGCTATCAGCATGAGGACTGCAGCGATTACCGTGGTCTGCGAGCTGACGAACAGTGAGCCGAGGCAGAGGGCGAAGACCACGAGATGCAGCACGACGGATGATGTCCACAGAAGGGTGAGGGTGACAGCCACGCTAACCGTGGGTCCGAGGAATCTGAAGAGTGACAAGGGTGGAGAACACGAGGGGGAGGTGTATCCACTAAATCCACGACTCGTATGGATGCTCATGGCTGCAACAAATCAATTGTATACCTTTTACAATGCGTACATCTCGTATTAGGTGTATTCTGAGATGCATATTCTGAGGGTACAACGACTTAAATAGTACCACCTAAATAATTTTGCTTCCTGCTGATATGCTTCGATATAGTGAACTTTACAAAACATGGGGGTTGACAATAAATGCTCGATCGTGAACTATTTGATATGCCATATTATTGCCTGAATTCCAACCTAGACATTAAGAATAAAAGATAAAAAAAGAATTCATCAATAATCTGAAATTTAAACTTCTAAGAATCTTTACAAGATAGTATTTGTTTATTTTTTTACCTATTTATAATTTAATTCGGGGTTTAAATTTTAATGAACAATATTAAAGAAACAATAGTATTAAAAAAGAATTGAATATGATGGTTCTTCAAATATATGCATGTATAACCACGTACATGAATACAGATTTAATGGATTGTTATACCATTAAGCATCCCTAAGCATCAAGGGATAACCAAATTAAAAAAGCAAAATATGGCTAGGGCTTAGTTCCTTGAATATATCAAAAGGTGAAATGCCACAACAACTCCATATGCAAATAATTATTTGGATGAGAAGCCTCAACCAATAACCTTTTATAAGGCCATTATAAACCATAAGGCCTTTATATGTTTTAACGATATAACAGAATAACATAAAGCTATAAATCATATGTCGGAAATCTGGTTTACCAGTTACAATCAAATATTAATCCAAGCAATCAGATGACGCGATCAGATGCTCGCTGCCGCAGACAATATGTCTGGCCGGTGCAAAGTCAGTGACAATGAGTGATAGCTGACCAGTGTAACGTGCCGCAGCGTAAGTGCTGACTCGTGTGTATTGATTATTGTAACAAGGATTTTATTATATGAGTATATTAAGCAAACTCGTAATTTGTTTATGACCATGGCGCGTTGCTAAAAAAGTAAGACGTGTCCGTCATGTGATAGCGATATGTGATTAGGTGAAAACGCACTTTATATCTGTTGTGAATAACGAGTAGCTATTGTATACAATTACGAGAAAAATATGAAGAGACAGTGCTATACATATGCATCTCAAACAGACGGTACATGAATTGGAGGAAGAAAATTGCCACTTGCCAATCGTTTTGTTTTTCGCTATTTTGGTATATTTTTTTCTGGCTTTGATTATTTATTATAATAATCTTACCTAGCCTAACCACCGCAGTGCGCTGTTTTACTTTATTTTACTTACCGAGTTTCGAATTTGCCTTATAAAGAGTGCTGTGGTTAGGTTATGTTACTTATATAATCTACAAATGAGCTTTCGAATTTCACATTCAATTTTCACTTTCCTCTTGTTCTGAAGCTATTTCACTTGACGATGATCAAATTCAACTTATTCGCCTTATATAATTTACGTTATACATAGAAAATCACTCATAAATGTAGAAATTTCCTTTCCGACATTTTATTTCCTGTTTCCTATATTATTCTGAGATCATTCTGGTTAACATACTTTAATATGAACCAATTTGAGGTTGTGGCACCTCTTCCAAATAATAACCCGAGTACGAATAATGGTATAAATGCCTAAAATCTTTAGTTTACCAATATCACAGTTGCCACACCAAACACACAGTTATAACTGTTGTTGTATTTAACAGTTGTCACATCGTCCCCTAACTTGGTTTACCAATATCACAGTTGCTACACCAAACACACAGTTATAACTATTGTTGTATTTAACAGTTGTCACATCGTCCCCTAACTTGGTTTACCAATATCGCAGTTGCCACACCAATCATACAGTTATAACTGTTGTTATATTTAACAGTTGTCACATTGTCCCCTAACAAAGGAGTAAACTTGTCTCCGATCTTACGGTTAGATAGTTTTACTAGTGTTATTGGTGTATACTCTAGTAGAGGGTGGTGATTAGTGGAGGGGGTTTGTGTCAGGTTACATGTAGGCCTTCATATTGTGACGTACCCGCAGCAGCGACAGTTAGCACCCCGGCCGGCATCCCCAGGCCCAGGTGAAGCCTACCTTGCTCCTCTATGAACGCCACTGCCCCCATCACCAGCGCGGAAATTCCGCATACTATCTGCAAAATTAAAAATAACTTCATTTTGGTCAATGTTAAGTTAGGTTAAGCAGACGATTACAGTTTTTCAATGGTTACCAAAAGGTTCATGAATAAAATCATTAAAGTCATTTAGTTAATTGGAACACTTCCAATCGATACTTTGCTCTTATGATTTTAATATTTAAATTAACCTTTTTTAAGTATTTGTACAAACGTAACTATTTTAAGTGAATGTGAGTTTAGTAGTGACATTATGCGGTCTTTGCAAATAAAATACAAGGTTTCTCCTTTATGAATAACATAGAGATAAGTTTTAGTGCCTACCTCGGATCCCAGCCTACATATAGTTCTGAACTTGTACAGTCAAAATTTAAAAATAAGTTTACAATTAACAGCACTTTAAAGCCCTGAAAAATGATAGACCAGGAAAACCGAGTTGCAACATGGAAAAAATTGCAACAGAAACTTTCTGACTGGCTTCTTGTTTGGAAATTGTAGCTCTATAACATATCCCAAATCAGACAAAATCCGACAATGGGAACACCTTAAAAACTCACTTCAAAATGGAGGATGCAATTTATCTGAAATTGAGAAAAATATTGATTAATTTAAATCTTTTATAGATATAGTCTTGTATAATTTTTAACATAGTTTTAGGCCCGGGAGGACGGTAATAACAGCTGTAATTTATTTTATTGAATCTGCCATTGATTCAGTAGATAAAGGTGAATTTACCGCAGGAATTTTCATAGATTTATCTAAAGCATTCAATAGCATGAATCATTCTCTTTTAATAAAATAATTAACGTCTTTAAGCTTATCAAAAACTTAAAGAAACGCAGTTTGTTTTGCAGGAACATTGGATCATATTTAGAAGATTATCAGGAGCTGGTGAAAGTCACGGAGTATTGGATGGTAAAAGCTATACCAACCCCAATCTCCAGGCTCAAGCCTGTCATCTGTAAATTTCCACGTATTTATATGTAAGTATGTTCGATAACTATTGTACTTTGTGGATGGAACGATGGGAGGTAGACGTTCAGGACTGACAAATGTGTTTGCTTTTGTAACCTTCCCTACTAACAACTGGGAACGTAGTTTAGCCAGGGACTCAACTGACTTGTCATACTTTTGAAGCATTGTTTTAGCGAATTTCCCCTATAGGGAAGAAGCTATTACCGTAGGTCTCATGGTAAGACTTAAGCCCGAGACTATGATAACTTTTCATTTTGAGGTCCCCAGATGCCAAAAACACCATTCGTTCAAATTTGTATATATGTATATATATATATATATATATATATATATTTATTTATTTATATATTTATATATATATGTGTCCGTAAGCACGATAACTCTCGTAAAAAAGGTCCGATCTCAATGAAATTTGGTACAAATGTGTAAAGTACCATTTATTTGAACGAGTTCGAAAACCAGATGAATCGCACCATCCGAAGGGGGGTTTTTGGGGGGTTTTGTACCCCAAAAATGTGTTTTTTGGGGTTTTCACATGTAATTTTAATTTAAATCAAATTGTAGTTTATACCATTGAATTCAGCTTAAAAAACAAACAATTTGGTATTTTGATCATTGCTCTACGTCAATTGGTTACCGAGACATTGAAAGTGCTAAACACAGTACATAGTCTAATGTTATTGTAAATTGTATATCTCGCTTATTTATGAACATAAACTGGCGAAATTTGGTATATGGCTTGATCTGGTTGTGGTTTATTGTTGTTTGCACGAAAACTTTTTTTCGCCTATGGTTTCTGTAGCAGCAAACCATGTTATTCCCATGTTATTCTTATGGAAAATACTTAAAATGTTATATGTCGCTTATTATATGGATGAAACTTGGTATGTGAATTCACTAAGATGAGTTCAATTGATATTTCCATAAAAACCCATTATTTTGTGTGCCTTGTTGCAGCAAACCTGCGTACTCATCCCCAATGTAATTCTTATGGAGAATAATTAATATTTTAAATATCGCTTGTTTGTGAATACATTTCTTATGAATCCTGTTAAGTGTTTTAATGTGTTATGTTATATATTCATTGGAATTTCGCTGAGTATGCAGGTTTGCTGCGACGGGGGTATTTTTCTCCCATTACAGCAATATACGGATGTGAAAATGACAGGGAACGAACTATTTCTGCATCAGATCGAAGCTCTGTATCCTTCGTTAGTTTGTCGAACGATGCGTATTTTCCAATCGAATAAATTCTGGATGTAGTGTCACAGCCAGTAAAAGCGTGCAAAAACAGGAGGAAATTACAATTTTCATGACGTAAGGCAGATTGTATTTTAAAAATATAGTACACTGGATAGGGGTTTGATCCTTTTCTCACATCACTGCGATAATACACCTTGAACCCATCATACTTGGCATGATATAGAAGGAGAAACTTTCTGTCTTTTCAAAATTATCAGATTGTTCATTTTCCAAATGTTTGGTGTGTTTCACTAACGCTTGTGTCAGCTGGGACTTATCTGCTTCCCCCATCATGGTTTTCGATTCAAATAGTGTTGCAAGATACGCACAAAGTTCAAGGCGCATGACATCTTCCAGGTTCATGTTAAATGTAGCAACAGTCATCATTCTTTGGAAGAGGAGGGTTGGGTCTATTACTAGACCAGAACTTTCGTTACCACAAATAACAGCTGGTTAACCCAAAGATTTTAATTTATCTGAACTTTTGGCATAATGCCTGAATACATAATTTCCTACCGTTTTGGAAATAATATTTGAACCAAAATGGTGGACCTCATCAACATTGACTTCTACGCCATGTGTTACGCCTGTCACAATATCCCTTAGAGTTAGCACCCCGATCAGATTGAAACGGGGATATGGATTTCAGCACATTTAGTACAGGTTTAATGTCATTGCTGTCCCTATTTTGTCTGTTTCCCCTAAATTATTTATGTTGTTCTCTACTCTGCATAATCCTGTATAGTCAAGTTGTAAGTTGAACAGATAGGCATAGAAATCAGAAAATAACCACGTAGACCTTTGATTTTCTGTTAGCCCATTCCTCTAGTCAGAACTCTAATTTTCAGAGAACGCTTCAACACTTGTTCTATCATAAGATCTGACCCAAGTCCACCCAATAATTGGTCACTTCTCCGTATTACATTCCACAAAGCAAACAGTAAATAGTAATTGAAACCGGGCCATCAATAAAGCACACACCTTTCATTTTACTTCTTCACAGCTAGCCATGCGTTTTAAAATTCTAATGTTTTTATATCGGTATTTTTTTTGACACGATACGAACACTTTCACCGGAAGTTGCAAATACATTGATTTTGCGGCCTTGGCTGGCTTCATTTATGCTATTTGCCCTTTTTTCAGAAAATTTACAGTGTTTCCTCCAGTATATAATTTCTTATTATATATCACACTCACAACAACAATCACCGTCAACTTTCATGATTACAATTTATCCCACACATTAACAACATAACAAATTAGTTGATATTATTCAAAATAGTAATCATAAGTATAACATCTCACAATGTCTTAAAATATTCACTTACAATAACACATAATGAAGTAGGCTTGAACATTAACAAACTAAAAACAACAATAACAGATGTTATGCCATAATAATACAAGCAGTATACTAAAACAGGGTGCCAACTCATACTAACTATTTTTTGTATATATTTACCGTTAAATAATATTAGAACGAAAATAAACGAATCTTAAAACTATATGCCAATACTGCTAATCTAATTTTAGAGTTACAGTCTTTTACACCGTGTCCGCCATTTTGAAAGATATATTTTTGGGTGTTCCCGTGGTCGGATTTTGTCTGATTTCGGATGTGTTATAAAGTAATAATTTATAAATTTAAAAAAATTCGAAAAAGCTTCGGTTGAAATTTTTCCCTGGAAAAAGGTATATTACTTTTGGTTTTCCTGGACTATGATGCATGTTAGTACTTTAGGAAATTCATAACCTTACTCGTAGATTTCGTAGTGAAAATGTGACCAATTTCATGTAATTATGAAGTACTTACAATGGTAATGTACTTTAGGGTTGTTAGTACAAGTTGTGGGGGAAACTCTGACCGTCACTAGGGATCAATATCAATTCATTACCCGACAGTCCATCAGGGTATATATCTCATCCGCCTGAGAGCATCGACCCCGATAACCGGTCTCTGAAACTGGCTTTACATTTCCGTTTACCGAACAACAGGATGTTCCGTAAACTGGCTTTACATTTCCGTTTACCGAACAACAGGATGTTCCGTAAACTGGCTTTACATTTCCGTTTACCGAACAACAGGATGTTCCGTAAACTGGCTTTACATTTCCGTTTACCGAACAACAGGATGTTCCGTAAACTGGCTTTACATTTCCGTTTACCGAACAACAGGATGTTCCGTAAACTGGCTTTACATTTCCGTTTACCGAACAACAGGATGTTCCGTAAACTGGCTTTACATTTCCGTTTACCGAACAACAGGATGTTCCGTAAACTGGCTTTACATTTCCGTTTACCGAACAACAGGATGTTCCGTAAACTGGCTTTACATTTCCGTTTACCGAACAACAGGATGTTCCGTAAACTGGCTTTACATTTCCGTTTACCGAACAACAGGATGTTCCGTAAACTGGCTTTACATTTCCGTTTACCGAACAACAGGATGTTCCGTAAACTGGCTTTACATTTCCGTTTACCGAACAACAGGATGTTCCGTAAACTGGCTTTACATTTCCGTTTACCGAACAACAGGATGTTCCGTAAACTGGCTTTACATTTCCGTTTACCGAACAACAGGATGTTCCGTAAACTGGCTTTACATTTCCGTTTACCGAACAACAGGATGTTCCGTAAACTGGCTTTACATTTCCGTTTACCGAACAACAGGATGTTCCGTAAACTGGCTTTACATTTCCGTTTACCGAACAACAGGATGTTCCGTAAACTGGCTTTACATTTCCGTTTACCGAACAACAGGATGTTCCGTAAACTGGCTTTACATTTCCGTTTACCGAACAACAGGATGTTCCGTAAACTGGCTTTACATTTCCGTTTACCGAACAACAGGATGTTCCGTAAACTGGCTTTACATTTCCGTTTACCGAACAACAGGATGTTCCGTAAACTGGCTTTACATTTCCGTTTACCGAACAACAGGATGTTCCGTAAACTGGCTTTACATTTCCGTTTACCGAACAACAGGATGTTCCGTAAACTGGCTTTACATTTCCGTTTACCGAACAACAGGATGTTCCGTAAACTGGCTTTACATTTCCGTTTACCGAACAACAGGATGTTCCGTAAACTGGCTTTACATTTCCGTTTACCGAACAACAGGATGTTCCGTAAACTGGCTTTACATTTCCGTTTACCGAACAACAGGATGTTCCGTAAACTGGCTTTACATTTCCGTTTACCGAACAACAGGATGTTCCGTAAACTGGCTTTACATTTCCGTTTACCGAACAACAGGATGTTCCGTTTTACTTCTACTATTAACTGACAACAATAAAATTATATCAATATTTGAAATCACAGAGCTAAATTTTGAAATGAGCTAAATCACTTGATTTAAAATTCATGAAATTTTGTTATGCTTATTTACTAATTATTGTACACAAATTATTTCTTTACTCATGCAATTTGCTGTATCAGTATCTGTGCGTACGGCGAACATAAAGGTCAACATATTTGTATAGAACGTTTTGACAATGATGAAGACTTAAGATGTAACTTTCCTTTTAACAGGGCTACCGTTGGTATCTTTACAAATTACACAATAATACAGCAAAAATGGGAGAACTCAAATACGTTTTAATGGTTATTAAAATAATGGACTCTAAAACTCAAAATTCGGCCGCCTTTGTTCAATATGACGGCCAACTTAAATATTAAAGTCAAACTCCCAATTGTTATTGTGTTTTTATATTTCAATGAATATCTTTAATTGGCAATTAGTCCTTCCATTTTAATCTCAAATATTTCTCCAATATAACGAAAATTATTAAATACTTTTTTAAAATACCTTGATTTTATGAATGAAACGTAAGTAATATGTGATTTGAAGACATTTATATTAATGACCATGTTTTATATAACCCGACGGTTTTTCGAAATAAAGATTTGAATACTCATATAATTTATAAATGTAAATAAATCCACCCTACCAATATGTTAAGAGAATATGTCAACGAGTAAAATGTAAAAACATTTTATTTTATGTATTATAACAATTTCTAAAAACATCAAAAAACCTGGGGTTTGCCATTTCTCAGTTGGCCACTTTATGGGAAATGGCGACCGAGTTTTGATATTTAAAATTCATATTGTGTGGCAAAGAAAATTAGGAGAGGTCCAACATTTAAAGATTCCTTTAAGTCTTTTAGTTACTGAGATACCAATGGTGGTCAAGTTAAAATTAACACTCTGTATAGCGAATTAAGGAACGTTCAGTTGCAGAGATTTTTATTGTTTATATTGTCTTTTATGTTGTCCAGCAATG
The DNA here is from genome assembly GCA_963675035.1 of Allygus modestus. NCBI lineage: Eukaryota > Metazoa > Arthropoda > Insecta > Hemiptera > Cicadellidae > Allygus > Allygus modestus. Next base: position 15,447,086 of record OY776113.1, read on the forward strand.
CGTTCACTCAGTTAAATAAACACGATTAATTTTACTAATATATTAATTTATATGAGTTTTGAGCGTTTGACGTACACATGCAACCCCAATGAAATCGACGGACAACGATTTTTACTTTCTCCCCTTATAAAATTTTCGAATTTGAGTTGTTAGTGGAAATATTCGTTTTGGTGCTCCCTGAACCCAAAAAAGTGGTTTTTACGTGATGTCTGTGTGTGTGTGTGTGTGTGTGTGTGTGTGTGTGTGTGTGTGTGTGTGTGTGTGTGTGTGTGTGTGTGTGTGTGTGTGTGTGTGTGTGTGTGTGTGTGTGTGTCTGTGTGGATGTGTACAGAGCTAGAGCCCTAACCAATGGGCCGATTTTGATGAAATTTGGTATATAGGTACTAATACACGATATCTCCAGGGGTTTTTTTCATTTTTTGGAATTTTTTATTTTTAAGGGTAATTATCCCCCAAAAACCGCCAAAAAACATGAAAAATCCAAATTTCTCAAAAACGGCTCTAACGATTTTGATTAAACTTTAGTCGTTTGTAGAACGTGGTTTTCCAACAAAATGACACCACCCGCATTCCTGTAAAAATTTGGGTTCAGAAATGACAGGACTTAAAACATCCAAAATTCATTCTTTTTTATTTTTCATAAAAATACATAAGTAAAAAAAATATTACTATTCACCATTAAAAAGAGCTCAAAAAACTAAATAATTTAGTATTCTGAATTACTATTCTACGATTGCTGGTTTCGGAGAAAATTGAAATTTTCATTTAGCGGTAAACGCAGTACGTTGTCCAATGTTATTCTTATGGGGAATACAAAAATTACTATTTCTCTCTTATGTACTGATCAATTTCATTCAAACTTGATATGCTTGTCAATTTAGTATTGACCAACAGAGTTAATTCGAAATATGTTGCCCCTTAATAACTCTGGGGGGGAATAGGGGGTATTTCCCCTCTTAAAACCACGAGTGTAGTAATGGATTCTGTATTGCCTCCAAAGCAGGGATTTGGGGGTATGTTTTAAAAAAAACTTGTTTACAAGATTATCTGTGCATTCGACCGTGCTTTGTATTCTATATTTAGTAAATAAAAAGTAATTTATTCATTGAATTTGGGCTAAAAGGGAGAAAGTATGTGTCAGTTTCCTGATACCGTTTATTTACTTTTAGTAATGGGTAAGACGTCACGCGGGACGGACGCTGATGTCCAACACTGCCTTACTGGTAGATAGGTTATCTCTATAGTCAGGCACTTGAAGAACCGTAGAACTACTGTCCTCAATCGAACCGTGCCGCTGACAAAACCCACCCGAAGATGACCGAGCTTGAGCAGCTTGGCGGCCTCCCAACAAGAAAGGTCAATGAAGTTGAATGTTGTAAGGCTAATATTTATATAACTGTAGCTATATAAGGGGGAACTATTGCTAAAGGGTCGGAGCCACCCGGACCTGAGCAATGGGGCATAGGAAGCATAGGGAGCAGACTACCACACCAGCTTAGAGGAGGAGGAGCAAATCAAGTTTGGGGACTCCGCGCAGCGGCCCACATCACAACTGGAGACCAAGAATGCCAGATGGCTGAGTGACCTTTTAAATTTTATTCGGGTTAATTGGTTATTTGGGGGGTATAATTTGAAATTGTGTTAGGGTAGTTTATTATAGCCTATGTGAGTTTAGCTATAGACTAATTGGACCGTCAAAGCGAATATATTTTGTTGCAGTCGAAAGACTTGTTTATTTTATTTTCAGTAAAGCAACTATATATTTTGAAACTGGAATTTGGTTTTTGTTATTTGGAAATATCCAAAGCCCTATTATGTGACTGAAAACATCTTTATAGAAGGCCTAACTGATATTTAACGTCACAGCTTTAATCTTTCATGGTTAATTGTCTTTTTCTGTTATTTGTTAATCCAATTTATTATTAGAGAACTATCTGTTATTATCACATTTGTTGTTGCTGCTGTTGAAAACCATCTTTATTGTAGTTCTTACTGATTGGTCACGTTGTATTGCATTTAAACTTGTTGAAATTGTGAAAAATGGTGTTGAAAAGTTCAAAATAGTGTAACCGTTGAAATAAATAAATGCATATTTACCAACTAAAAAATTGTCTTTATTACGCTCCTCTAAGAAAATGTAGGGTAATGCTAGGATGCATATTAGCCTAAAGTTTCATGCAGACTTTTTTAAGACTTGGAATTTCACAGCCGCAACGAATGAAGGTAGAAATGGGCTATAAAGATTAAATTACTTTTAGTGATTATTTTTTAAGGGGACTGGCTGTATTACACAACATATATCGATGGACTATCAACCTGTGAGTAAAAATACAATGTGTTTTACGTTTCCACGAACTTACGAAATCGAATGTTTGTTCGATAATCGCACCATAATGAAGAATTGGTTCTATGGTCCATCGAACTAAGTTATAATTTAATATAAATTGTTAAAGTTTGGTCAGATGGTCTATCGGGCCTGTTTTTGTTTGTTTTTATGTATTTATACAAGATAGTTCGAGGGCCCATCGAACCCATAGCCACTAAATTATACATTTATGTATAGGTTACATTACACATCTTATCAATGAACCATTGATCCTTTCTTATTTAATAAATATTAGAGGGTCTATTGCATCATTTATTCAATATGATGTGCAATAGAGAAATAACTTTCATATTAAAACTTTCAAAATATAGGTTATATTGCACATAATATTGATGGAACATACACCCGTTTTAACGAATAATAATTTTCAGGGTCGATTGAACATCAGACTGAATTTTTATATGTTATAAATAACTCATTTTGGTTCGGTGGTCCATTGATCCAGATAGTCAATCGAACTTTAATTCATTTAAACGGTCAATGAGCCATAGAACGGTTTGATGATGATAATGATGACAGTTCGGATTGATATGATGCGTAATAGAGCCGCTTTATATGTATATATATATATACATATAAAGAAACAAATTCTTTTTTCCATAAAAAATAAGTTAAATGGCAAAAACTTTACAATTTGTTTTTTAATCATCGGAGTTCCATCACATCTGCTCAGTAAAGTGTCATTTGCTTGGTAAAACAACAAGCAAGTACAAATTGACAATTAAAAATCTAAGAGGATTCCGATCTTCTTTAATTTTTGTATTTAATTATGGTGAAATTAAAAATATCACTTTTAATTAATAAAATAATTTAAATCCAAGAACAGAACAATCCAGCATTTTATTTTACAGTATATATGTAGTTTTGACACACCTAAACAAGAAAAATATTAAAGTTAAGGAATCAATTTCTAATAATGTTCAGATCTTTAAAGTTAAAAGCATTAAACATGTATGTTCTCGTAGCATATATGTTCTTTCTAAATGTGTATTTATGGATTGGCAGTATAAGTTGTAAAACATAACAACCATGCATTTCAAGCTCATTTTAATTATAGTCGTTGTTATTTATTGAGTTTTTCGCCTAGACTGAGATATTGTGAAGCATAATAGCTTTATTATTTTTTGTGTGTTTTGCTTATGTTATGCTAGAATAGCTGTTTTGTAACATAAAACATGTAGTTGTCATGTAAATTAAAATAAATTAAGTTAATAACCATCACGCAACAATATTTAGGGTTCTTTAAACTTAATTATTTTATAAAAAAACCTCAACGGCCGTACGGCCTGTGCGGGAATCCAAAGACGGCGAGGTACAGTTAACGGAGATAGTCACATGGACAAACCGGTGGTTGTCGCTGGTGAAAAAGTATACTGGAGTAGCATTCTCAAGGTAGCGTGTAGAAGAAGGCCTCAGGTCTCAGTGGCACATGCAACCGTGTAGGAGTGGGCACCTTCCTGGGCGCCTAAACCGGGATCGAACCCACGCTTGACCACTACTGACTTGCGAGGCCAGCGCTCTACCTGTGAGCTACCGCGTCCGGTATATCACTATTTGTTCGCAGTCCGGTGAATTTTTAGGCAGTTCACTGTTTGCTTTATATTTCAGTTTGGAATTAGTTAAATCCATTTTAGATTAATACTTGTTCTAGTTAAATGTTAAATTAGTACTAGTAGTATGGAGGGTTTTCTTATTGTAAGAGTTTGTATTGCCTCGGGTATTTTTTATATCGACCTGAAAAGTTGAAGCTGTATTACCTGCAATACCCTTAGCCTGAGGACGACGGCGAAGGGGTAGCCGACTCCTGTGAGGGCGCGGTCCTCCGAGGGGGTGATATCTCCACCATCCTGCGCGGGGATGGAGTCCTTCCGATGATTCAACCGGCTCTGGAAATAAGAAAGCAAGAACGTCAACAAATTTGAAATTTTCATATCTGACGAATTCTGGTGTGTAAGTAAGGTAATAAATTATATTTTTTAGTTTAATCACATTTATTTCATTAAATAAACAGATTTACAGTCTAAGTAAACATCACCAAAAGTAAACATTAAATTGGTCATACGTTATAAATAACATGAAAATATATGAATACACTATATTCCTCCCTGTTTGGTTATAATAAAACACTTAAGAATTCAGTCTTTTAGGTTTCCTAATTACCCTCCTACTCCCTGTTTTTTGTAAGACACCAAACCTGGGTGGCCGTCCATACTGAAGCGCATCTTGTTGTTTAGTAACTGGAGTAGACGGAGCTGATTCTTCCAACGTTAATGACACTTGACTGCGATCGCCACTTGATGGTAAGGTTGATGGCAAACGGTTTTCACATAAACTTGAGTTACAAGGTCTACTTTGGTATTGGCCATTTTCCTTTCCACTATTGAGATCGCAAAATTCATTTTTAAGTTATTGTCATATTCTATACGGCTGCAATTATCTTCTTTAAACTTCACTGTTTCATCTTGATTTCTCAATTGTATAGGATCCATATAATTTTTACTCTGTTACCTACGTCATCTCCAACTTTCCTCATCCGGTCTACATGGCACAGCAAATAATTTCCCCACACTTCACTTTATAATGAAGATTTCCCTTTTTTCCACAGTTCCGAACATCTATTTAGCTCTAGTATTACCATCACATCAAAAAGCTACTTTATTTCCCTCCTCAAAACCGCTTGGTACCAAGATAGGGCTACTAGCTAGCATCTCCAAACGAAATCTATTTTTCTTCTTAAAATCCTTCCTAAAAACATTTTAGTAGGTGACTGTTCGGGTATCGTGTGTGGGGTTCTTCTGCAAGATATCAATAGCTGCATCACTTCATACTGTCACCACTCAAAACAGCTGCTTTCAACGATTTCTTGAAATTTTGAACTCCCTTTTCTGCCAGACCATTACTGGCGGTGCGATTAGTTTTTGTTTGATTCCGTTTTCACAACAAAACCGAGAGAAGTCCATTTTCGTTCCATTGTCTGAAAAAAGAACATGTGGAGTACCAAGGTTTGTGAAAGACCTCAAGTAATTTGATTGTGATCGCTGCAGTAATATTTTTAGTGGGATAACATCGACCCATTTTCCGTAAGCATCTACTATGACAAGATAATAAAATGCTCTCATGGGTCCGGTATAATCAACGTGAACTCTTTCCATATCTGCAGTTGCAAGTTTTCATTTATGGAAGGATTTTCTTTCATAATCTGACAAGCCATAAAGTTTGATATCATATTATCAATGCCTTCATGTATGTTGGAGTTCCTGGAACATTCTTTATCTAAAGTTTGATGTATATAAACTCTATTTCCACAGAATAAATAATCATACAACACTGAAAACTCTTGCTGAAGATGCCCCAAGAGGTTTCCATTGTTCATTGTCACGCCATTTTTCAGGCTGTACATGATTTTTGATGCTTCCCGGTCTCGACGTAGTTCTGAGGAGATCTGTGAGGCTGTGACAGGCAGAATTTTGATTTGGTTTAATGCGTAAACTTTGACCTCTCCATGATCTGCATTCAGTGCATCAGTTACAATTGGTAATCAGGATAGCATATAGTTGTAACCTCAATGCAGATAATGTAGGTAAACCCTTAGTTGGACCAAATATTTTAAGGAGGGGGTGGTGATCGGTCACTAGGGTAAATTTATTAGCATACAGAGAAAGAATTTCTTTACCCCATAAATAACTGCTGCTGCTTCTTTTTCTACTTGACTTCAACTTTTCCCTGCATCACTGAGTGTTCGACTCGCATATGCAACCGGGTTCTCATTACCATCACACATCTTGTGGGATAAAATCACTCCGAAAGCGTAAGGGCTCACGCCAGTTTATAATACAATGTCTTTCTTAGGGTAGGAAAGAGTTATTACTTTTTCATAAGCCACCTCTTGTTTTATTTTATTGAACGACTCATGACACTTGTTAAAAAAAACTTAGCATTTGATTTCAATAACGCATAAAGTGGATGAGCAATATTACTTCTTAATTAGGTAAGAATGGACCATACAAATTTACAGCACCTAGAAAACATTTAAGGTCCGTAACACAAGTGGGAGGTCTAGTATAGCCTCTACCTTTTCTTGGTACATTTATGCCATTTCTGCTAATTACAAAACCATAGTATTTGATCGATGACTTCATGAATTCACATTTGTCTTTGTTAATCCTTACATTAAATTCCCCCAATTTTTTAATCACTGTTTTGAAAGGTTTCAAATTATCACATTAGGTTTTAGATGTGATACAAATATCGTCATACAAAATTTGTAATATCACACAATATATTTTAAATTACTCTTTGCCATATGACAGGGGCAGAAGTTTTCTGAAAGAAGCCGGTTGTACTGACATAACCCTTTGATTGTGTATATTGTTAAATAATGTCGGTCCTTTTTAGCGAATTTCCCCTATAGGGAAGAAGCTATTACCGTAGGTCTCATGGTAAGACTTAAGCCCGAGATCATGATAACTTTTCATTTTGAGGTCCCCAGATGCCAAAAACACCATTTGTTCAAATTTTTATATATGTATATATATTTATACTTATATATATATATATATATATATATATATATATATGTGTGTCCGTAAGCACGATAACTCTCGTAAAAAAGGTCCGATCTTAATGAAATTTGGTACAAATGTATAAAGTACCATTTATTTGAACAAGTTCGAAAACCAGATGAATCGCACCATCCGAAGGGGGGTTTTGTACCCCAAAAATGTGTTTTTTGGGGTTTTCACATGTAATTTTAATTTAAATCAAATTTTATTTTATACCATTGAATTCAGCTTAAAAAGACAAACAATTTGGTATTTTGATCATTGCTCTACGTCAATTGGTTACCGAGATATTGAAAGTGCTAAACACAGTACGTTGTCTAATGTTATTCTTATGGAGAAAAAGAAAAATTGCATATCTCGTTTATTTATGAACATAAACTGGCGAAATTTGGTATATGGCTTGATCTGGTTGTAGTTTATTGTTGTTAGCACAAAAAAACATTTTTTCGCTTATGGCTCCTGTAGCAGCAAACCTAGGTACTTGGTCCCCATGTTATTCTTATGGAAAATGTTTAAAATGTTATATAACGCTTATTTATGAATGTATATGGATGAAACTTGGTATGTGACTTCACTAAGATGACTTCTATTGATATTTGCATAAAAACCCATAATTTTGTGTGCCTTGTTGCAGCAAACCTGCGTACTCATCCCCAATGTTATTCTTATGGAGAATAATTAATATTTTAAATATCGCTTGTTTGTGAATACATTTCTTATGAATCCTGTTAAGTTTTTTAATGTGTTATGTTATATATTCATTGGAAATTTGCTGAGTATGCAGGTTTGCTGCGACGGGGGTATTTCTAATTTCAATGCGATTGAAAGCTTGACTAACATCTAGTTTTGAGAAATATTCACAATAGCCGATACTTGCGATGATACTTTCAATATTGGGTATTGGATAGTCCTCCACTACAAACTGAGGGTTAATAGTGATTTTTAAATTCCCACATAACCTTACTGAGCCATGAACCTTTATTGTAGGCACCAAATGAGTTGCATAATCAGAATAAGTTACCCTACAAATTATACCTTCACGTTCTAAATTATCTAATTCTACCTTCGGAACCAAAGCATATGCTAAATTGCGGTGTCTTTTTTAAATATGAATAAGGAAAAAGAGAGCATAAATAATTAACCCTGGCTTGAAAACAATCTAAGCTTGTCCTCCCGTGTGACAAATGTGTTCATATAAGAGCATTCAATGTTGAATAATTTGATACATCTACTGCTTGAGCTTTTAACTTATTCACTGACAAGTTATTAATAAGTTTTGTCAGATCAATCTTCAAAGCTTTTAACCATTCAAGTCCCATGATACTTGAAACGTTACCTTTTGCTGCTAGTAATTTTAAGTTATCCACACCATCAATTTTAACCATTACCTCTCCTACTAGTGGAACATTTGTACCTGTATAACTACGCAACCTTGAATAGGTGTGTTTAACGGGTTTCTCCTACTAGTGGAACATTTGTACCTGTATAACTACGCAACCTTGAATAGGTGTGTTTAACGGGTTTCTCCTACTAGTGGAACATTTGTACCTGTATAACTACGCAACCTTGAATAGGTGTGTTTAACGGGTTTCTCCTACTAGTGGAACATTTGTACCTGTATAACTACGCAACCTTGAATAGGTGTGTTTAACGGGTTTCTCCTACTAGTGGAACATTTGTACCTGTATAACTACGCAACCTTGAATAGGTGTGTTTAACGGGTTTCTCCTACTAGTGGAACATTTGTACCTGTATAACTACGCAACCTTGAATAGGTGTGTTTAACGGGTTTCGGTGTAAAATATTGATTCAATTAGTTAATTAGTTTTCACTTATAATAGTTACAGAAGCGCAAGTATATATTTACAACAAAACATATCTTCCTTCAATCTATACAGTTGTCATAAGCTTTTGCAAAGAGTGATGACTTAAATGTATGGCATCTTGATAAATTCTCGTTTTTTTTTAAGCAGGCTCGGCTTTTGTGACCTTTCATACCACAATAATTACATTTTGCTTACCTGAATTTACAATCAGATTACTCATGATTAGTCCAGTTACTCGAATCCTGTTCCTCATTGGGAACTTAAAGTTTAATTTTGCCTACTGCTTGAATTAGATCATCAGAACTTTGATTCTTTCAATTCAACGAAAAATGTCTTCACTTGAACGTAAAATAACCAAATATGATGCATAATCTACAGCATTGGAAAAAGTTTTGAAGCTCCAAAAGTTTAAACTTTAAGACTGTAGACCTCAAGCCATGTACAAAATAAGTACATAATGCCTCATCAAACCAATCCCTAGGAAATTTACAATACCTTTCACGTTTCCTTAAATAAGTTGCAAAATCTGATGGAGGCTCACCTACTTTGTGAAACCGGCTCTGAAATTTAATTGTTTCAGCCAAAGGATTTGGTTCTGAGTAAAATAATTTAGACAGTGAACTGACTAAATCAACAAATGTTTTTGAATCTGATTTATTTGGTTACAGAGATCACATAATCGTTTATAATCTTGTTCCGCTATGGCATCCAAGATATAAAGGATCTTCTAACCTTCTGATACATTGTAAAGTTTAAGTTTGTTATTTAACCTCCTAATATATGTATTCCAGTTTTATGTACTAGGATTGAAAGGCTCAATTTGCAGTCTTGGTACTGACCAAGACTCCTCATGGCTTCCTCTCAAGGCTTCATCATCACTACTGTTTCCTCCAACTATTGACATCTACATTGGGAGGTTCTTTGAGTATCCTCGTCACCATCGATGAATTCTTGTGTGTAAGTAAGGTAATAAATAATATTTTTTGGTTCAATCACATTTATTTCAGTAAATAAACATTTGTACAATTTAAGTAAACATTCAATTGGTAAACATAAATAGCATATGGTAAGAAAGAAATAACCTGCAAGTATTATTTAATTATAACCAGTTTTGGTAGTTTACACAGTTGATTACCGTAATGGGCAACCATGTGAAAGCCTGTGGAGATAGTATTTTCTGTTTAACTCTCCATGATTGTTATGAAAATAAACTTCCAAAATATGTCTACTTTACTCAGGGTTTCCAAGTGCTAGACAATATTTCTCGTTTTTGTGTGGGTGTCAAGCTGCCATGACAGATTAGATAACGATAAAACAAGCAAAAGATTTTATCGTTTGGTATTTGAGGTGGAACAGGATATATAATCCAAAAAACATGTTGTATAACAACTATTTTTATATGTTATAGCGTATCTGAAATTAAGAACTAAAACAACCGATTTGTATCATAATATATTTTTAACCTTTTCTTGGACTAATTCAGTAAATTAAATCACTTGACCATGGAAATAGGTAAGCTGTTTAGAGTTGAGAACTGATCGTGGAGAGTTACCGTAGCAGGTTAAACACATTGAAGCATCCTATTATCAGTCTGGGGACGATGAAACTGCCCCGATATTTTAGGTACGTTTGAAATGATAAACTGCCCCGCTCATTAAAGAGGATCAAGAAGGGTCGCCTCGCTAGACCGGAAATGCTGAAATTGCCCCGAGCGCCCGGCAAGGTAGCCGCTACGGGTCTGGGGGAAAAGGGAATTATTTTTGTGCCTGCGTCCTGTCAGTGACTGCATTCTTCTAATAACTGCCACCAATATCAGAAATTACTAGCTGATAAACTACCTCTTCGTTGGGCTTTAAAAACAATATAGTGATACAATATGTGTTTAAACTTAGGAACTCAGGAGCAATTGTCAAATAAAAAAAGGTCGCAAACCGAACCATATTTCCACTTACAGAAATAAACTTAGATCAAATTTTAATGTTTTGTTCCGAAACCTAATATAACTCGTTCAAAAAACACCAGATATTAAGGGCCAAGACTGTATAATAATTTGACTAAACAAAATAAGAGAAGTAAAATGATGTCTATGACTGGCTCTTTACTTTAGAAAATAATTTTGAAAACATGTCAAGGATGCTACCGCATGTTAATGGGTGTGACAAGAAAGCAGTCGACGGCAGTTCTAGAAGACTGCTGTCACTGACAGGACGCAGGGACAAAAATAATTTCCTTTTTTCCCCAGTCCTGTAGCGACTACCTGGCCGGGCGCTCGGGGCAATTTCAGCATTTCTAGTCTTGCGAAACGACCCTATTTAATCCTCTTTAATGAGCGGGGCAGTTTCATCGTTTCAAAAGTACCCAAAATGTCGGGGCAGTTTCACTACGCCCATAAGGCTGAATAGCATAAACAAGATTACCAATCATGTTTTATTTTATTCTATCGTTTTAAATATTTTAAAACACATATTTTAACACATTTAGTACAAAGGTACAACTAAAACCTAAAATGTGAAATATATATATAACCGATTTGTCAATAAAATGTAGGTTAGTGAATTTTGAAGTATCGAATGCATTTCTAACCTTTCGTTAATTTAAAGTTACAATTAATTCTATATTTTCAATTATCATAGCCTTACCTGAAACGGTCACTAGCGTATACCTATTTCAATTTACACCTCATACATAAAAAGTATTATTACAATTTCAAATAGTATCTCAAAAATGAGTTCTTCCCATACAATTTGTATTTAAATCAAATTTAAATATTGGATTCAGCTTAAAAACAAACAAACAATTTGCTGCTTTTATCTTTGCTCTACGTCAATTGGTTACCGAGATATTGAAAGTGCTAAACACATTCCGTTATCCAATGTTATTCTTATGGAGGATAAGTACAATGTTATATCTTGATTATTTGTGCACAAATATTAATACAACTTGGTGTATAGCTTAACTTTGGTACGATATTTTAATATCCACATAATATAACCCCGCAGCAGCAAAACCTACTTACACAGTCTATGTAAACATATGGAAATTGAGTTATCCTATATGGGGGCTTTATTCTTATGAGGAATAAATACAATTCTATATTTTTCTTATTTATAAATACAATTTGGTCAACCTTATTATGGACCTTTATAGGATCGTTGTATATTTTTATTTTCATACAATTTCCATTTTTAGTCATCCTCTTAACAGCAAACTTGCTTAATCTGTTCAGTGTCATTCTTATTGAGGTTAAATTAAATGTTATATCTTACTAATTCATCAATCCTATACTCTAATATGAGTAAGGCTTGCTTGCTTGCGACACGGATCTCAAAAACGGCTCCAACGATTTCCTTCAAATGTTCGAAATAACTAATTTCTGGGATAAAAATAAGTTCTAGACAGGCCTTATCCCCAGGAAAAATCAAATAATGTAAAAAAAACTAAAATGAAAAGTTAAAAAAATTAATATTGGGCTTATGGAGTTTCAAATCAAAACAAAAGAATTGTAACAGCTGTTCATAATGAACCAGGGACCTGTCAAAGTAATACTCATGTTGTATATGATTATTAACATGTGGTTTCCTGAGAGCAGAGATTGAAATATTTGAGTGAAGATTACATAAATAGAGTAGTAAAATAAATCAAAGGGACATTGAGCTGACCTTAAAAATGAAGAAAAGAGGCAAATGAGTTATACAAATCTGATTATCAGTAGGGGGAAGTGGTAAAATATTACTCCAAGTCATCTAAACAAACTGCTTGGCCTTCCCCCAAGCAAAGCTCGGCCCCCCAGGTACTATTTATTATATGTGTACTTACTGCTTTTAATTTACCTTATCGCCAAGTGATCCTATTTTCCTGAAATATTTATTGATGAATGTGATATTCGCAGGTCATATTCTTCAGGTGATATTCGCAGAATAAAACAAGTAAGTGACCTGAACACAGCCAAAAAAGCCTATTTTGCCCTTTTTGAATCTCACCTCGGGTATGCCGATGTCATGGCAAGGCACAAAAAACACCAATCTCGAACCGGCTCTAATACAATAAAAAAGAGCAATAGATGCCTAGCAGAACTATACCACCAATAAAGTGGTCTTACTTTGCATCTGTGAAACGATGCGACATGTATTCAGCAGAAAATATCCAAGACATCAGGACATACACCAGTATGCTCGACACGTTTCAAATTTGCCCTACCACTTCACCATCTAAGGAGCGCTGTACTTCAACCACCTGCCCAATCTGCTGAGAAGTAACATTCTCAAAACTTTAAAAATAAACTGAATAAGGCTCCAAGGGAACGACCATTCTCAAAACTTTAAAAATAAACTGAATACATGGCTCCAAGGGAACGACCCTATTACTCAGAAAAAGAATTACTGAACTCGTAAGGTATTACGATTACGTAACTTCTCTTAATTAACTCATAACTCTTTGACGCTTGCACTATTCTCGATAAATACGCAATAAAGAATATTGTCTATTGCCCCTAAAGCATAATAGGCTTATACATAACAAATCAACAATTCCTCATTTTAAAATATATACATAAATGATAACTTTGTGATAACGATTTGTTTTGTTATTTTAGATTTAAATCCTCGAAATAATAACTAAACCACTTCGTGGTAGGGGTCAAAACTGATATGTATTTATGCTATTCCGAATTGTCAGCCCTCATAAGTAAAAGGCAGTTTTTAAATATCTTGCTTTTCTGACAGGAATGACAACCTGCAAAACCACAGATAATAGGTTTTCTTTTCAGAGAATAGGAAGAGAGTAAAGTGTAATGTAGTGTGAGTGTAATCCCCAACATCATAGATGGCTGCGTACAGTAGTTTTGTAAATAGGCTACTAAAAGTTACAATGTCCCAGGATGATTACAATAATTATAATTGTATATTATAATTATAATTCACTATTTCTCCTAGTGACCGTCAAGCACTCGTGGTCAAGTGGATAGAGTGTCACAGCAACCTAGCTTCACATCCCGGCGCCGGCGGCGCTGGTTCGAGTACTACCAGTGGACACTACTTCTTGCTGCAGCTGCGCCCACGACACTGGCCGCCCGAAGTTTTGACTTTTTGTTTTTGCCTGCATTGTCACGACGCAAATTAATTACAGTCCTGCATTGCAGCTTTACTCTAATTTTTCTGAAGGAGTATTTCCGACGACAGCCAAATCTCGCTGAATCTTGCTTTATGACAGCCAAATAAACATTTCTAATTGGATATTAAATCAGTTTAAAATTATAGTTAAACCTAGCTGGTTTAGCTCGCCAAGTTTTTTTCTTTGGCTTTCCACTGAACTGAGGTACTACATTTATTTTTAACTATTTCCTCGTGAAAGTTAATAAGAATGAGGAAAGCTAGGACAAGGGGTGAGAGAGGGCAGTTGCTTCGTGAGGCTGAGGGAGATTTTGCCAACTTAAAGGAAGAACTTATTAATTCGGAAGTAGCTGACCTGGCTATACATTTCTATAGTATACTTTCAGCCACATCAGTAAAATACACGAGTGATGCTATAGTCGATTTGATACCGGAAATTTCCTCACTTTTGAATAGGCTTGACGCCACGCTAACTGTAAACGCTGACTTAAAACAGAATATCACAGAAATGGCAAAAGAAAATAATTTACTGACTAGTCAGCTGGAAAAAGAAAAACATAATAGACAAAAGGACCTAGAGGATGCACTGCTATGTGAAGAAAAAGCCGAACAAGAAATTAAAAATCTGACAGGCCATATTAAAAGGTTAGAAAGTAGATTGGCGGAACTCAAGCAAGAAATAAAAACTGAAACAGAAATCATAAATATTTTGAGATCTGATTGTGAAAATCTTTCTAAAGAACTGTCCCTTAAGAATGCGGCTCCACAGAAATATAGAAACAATGATTTTGTAACCCCCAAACACTGCTTTAAGCCAAGATGTGTAACCACAGCACTTCCTACAAACACTGTGAACAGTTTCGGTTGTTTGTCAAATGAGTCACCTCCTTCCTTTGGTCATCCCATTGTTGTGCAAGCTGAAATTCATAGATCAGCGACACCTACTTCAGCTACAAAACAACATGTGATTCAACCTGGGAGAAATACCCAAGAGAATGAAATAAAAAGAAAAAGAAAAGTCATCGTTTTAGCTGACAGTCAGGGGAAAGAATTTGAACGTTATTTAAACGAATTAAAAAAAGATTTTGAAGTTTTTGTTTACTGCTCGCCTGGTGCCAAGTTAAAATACGTAATCAAGAATGGACTATGTTTCGTAAATGACCTCACGGATCAGGACTACGTCATTATACTTGCAGGCTCAAATGACACTAGCAAAAACGAACCTGCTCAATTGTCCATCACCCAGGGACTGAAATGTCTGTTTCCCTAAACAATAAGACTAACATATTGGTTCACAGCATCCCCTTCCGTCATGACGATTCGTCTTTGAATGACAATATTTTCTTTGCAAATCAGATTATTTCCAAAATGGTTTCTGACAACAAGAGCGGTCTCAATGTATTTTATGGAGATGTTAACTCTGTCCTTCGTAGGTCACACTTTACAAAACATGGACTTCACTACAACAGGTCTGGCAAAGCGGTTTTGGGGAGTTTTGTGTCTGAGTTTATTTTGCATAGGAGAGGCTCTCTCTATAACGGGAAATCACCAACTCTGACACTAGAAAACCAGGTAAATGCAAATCCTGAAGAAGTCAAGAACCGTCTCAAGAATGTGGATCGCCGAAGTCCTCCAGTTGTGTCCTTCAATGTTTCTCCATCTACAAGGGACTTCTCATCCATTAAACTTTTCCCAGACACATCAAAAGCTACTCCAGATATTCAGTCTTCCCCAACTTCAGCTTCCGATTTGCTCCAAAATTCCTTCATTCCTTGCCCTTCTAAATCTCTGAATTATCCAGGTTTGCCCCTCTTATCTCCATCGCCGAGTGACATCTTCACACCGATGAGTACGTCTGATGATTTGCAGCCTACTCAGTTATTGTCTGATACCACCTCTACGTCTGAGCATTGGGGAGGAGCCTGCTCATCAGAGTCATTCTGTTTGGAGAACAATTTTTTAAACTTTCAATCTTGGCCAAATCTAGTGAGGTGAGTGCGTCTGACAGGAGTTCTGCGATCTATTTATCTGATTTTGACGTAGATTCGGTACCGACTTTGGAATATTTTAACAATATGGATTTTTTAAATTCCAATGATAAATTTTCTGTTTTTCACTTAAACATCCAAGGATGTTTGCATAAAATTGATGAACTTAGTGACACTTTTCAACGTTTGAAATTTTATCCAACAGTTGTCTGTCATACTGAACACTGGTTGAGTAAACCCTTTAAAAAATACCTAAATACTTTTTCAGGCTATGAGGTTGCAGCGTTTTATGGCCGTGAGCATTCGTACAGAGGAGGTTCTTGCATTTTGGTGAAGCGAGGCGTGCAATACAGGTTGGAATCTCAACTTAGTGACCTGGGTGTACCTTTTACTTTTGAATGTTGTGCTATCACACTAAACAATGCCTTTTCAGAAAAGATCACAGTGGCTGTAGTGTATCGGTCCCCTAAATCCAATATCGACTGTTTTATTGATGTATTTTAATCACTCTTGGATGGTCACAGTCGAGGTCGTAATCATCTCGTAGTATGTGGTGATTTTAATATTAATATTTTGGAGGAATCACGGGAAAAGACTTTGTTTCTTGATGTAATTAATTCAGGTAATGGACAAATCAATATCACTTCTCCTACTAGAATAACTAGTCATGGTTCTAAAACTTGTATTGATAATATCATTACCACCATGAAAGAACATCAGATGAAATCCTACGTGATTGAAACTGGTTTCTCTGATCACTTTGCTCAGCTGACTGTGGTGTTTCCTCTTTCACCACAACAATCATCAACGGTGGAAACAAAGTTCAGAGTGATAAACGATGAAAATGTTCGTGCCCTTAATTCTTTCCTTCAACGTGAGAATTGGATCGATGTCTTTGAATCTCCTGATTGTGATTCGGCATTTAGGCTCTTTTTAAATTCTTTCCTTCGGTTGTTCAATGATGCTTGTCCTGAACGTTCAAGAAAGCAAAAAATCCAGAAAAAAAGTTTTGGATAACGACAGGAATTAGAACTTCGTGTGCAAGAAAACGGGAACTGTATATTTTAACCAAGACAAATTCTTCTCCAGATTTTATTTCATATTTTAAAAGGTACAAGGCTGTTCTTCGCAAAGTAATTTTTCAGGCAAAAAAGAATTACAACATCAAATTTATAAATCAAAGCAGAAATCTGGGTAGGGCAACTTTGAAAGTTGTAAATAATGAACTTGGAAATTCTTTATATTCAAACCAACCACTAACTCTTTCCGATGGTGACGTAACTATTGAAACGCCAAGAGAAGTAGAAAGAAGGTTCAATGAATACTTTGTTTCAGTGGGAAATCAATTGTCACGACATGCTTCTTTGGGGAAAGCACTCGAGTATGTTGATACTATTCCAGCTCTGCATCAACAAAATAAACCTTCACTCCATGTATTTGAACCAGCCACAAAAGCTGAGGTTCTAGACTCTATATCAAAGCTGAGAAACTCTAAGTCTAGTGGTTGGGATGGAGTAACGTCTGAAGTTTTGAAAAGTTGTGCAGATTTTATAGTACTTCCTTTACTACACATTATAAATCGGTGCTTTATGGATGGCATTTTTCCAAAAAATCTAAAACTATCTGTTGTCCGCCCAATTCATAAAAAAGGCCAGAAAACTGAAATTTCCAACTACAGGCCAATCTCCCTGCTCTCCTCTTTTGCAAAGGTGTTTGAAATCATCATTCTAGAAAGACTCCAGCGTTATTTCTATTCTAACACTCTTCTGACGACATCTCAGTTTGGTTTTAAAAAAGGATGTTCAACTTCTGGCGCTATCAATAATGTCGTGGAAGCATTTTTGGGTGCCTTGGACGGGTCACAGTGTGTTGGTGCAATTTACTGTGATTTGTCCAAGGCTTTCGATTGCGTGAATCACTCTGTCCTTTTGGGTAAACTGGAGGGATACGGTGTGAGTGGTGCAGCGCTGTCACTTCTGTCCTCATACTTCTCTGAAAGGAAGCAGGCTGTTTCATTGACAAATAGAGGTCAATTTCAGGCAAATTGGATGATGGTCACTTCAGGAGTACCTCAAGGTTCTATTCTGGGTCCTTTTCTATTTTCCGTATATCTAAATGACCTTCCTGCTAATATAAATTCTGACATCGTTTGTTATGCTGATGACACAACTGCTCTGACTTCTTGTAATAACATGCATAACCTAGAGATCGTAATGAATCAGACATACACTAGCCTAAATAGCTGGTTTGAATCAAATGGTCTTTACTTGAATGACGAGAAGACTAAAATTATGGTATTGTCAACAGTTAAACGTGATCTAGCAAATTTCAGTGTAAACGGAATAAGTCCATCAGAGTCCGCCTGTCTTCTTGGCGTTACCATTGATGATAGGCTGAACTGGTCCAAACATATTGACTCCCTATGTAAAAAACTGTCTTCACTTACTTTCGCTTTTCGAATATTAATGCCTGTAGTTGGTAAAGAAACTACCCTTCAGATCTACTATGCTTATGTATATAGTAGAATGAAATATGCAATTGGTTTCTGGGGATCGTCTAGTGAGTTCTTGAGGGTATTTAGACTCCAAAAAAGGATTGTTCGTATTATGTGTGGAGCTGGCTACCGAGCGCATTGTAAGCCTTTTTTTCAACAACTGCATCTTCTCACTCTCCCAAGTATTTATATTCTAGAGGTTTTATCCTTTTTTAAATGCAACTTCCATCTCTTTGAAGAGAATATTGCTAGACATCCCTATAATACACGTCATAAGTGTAACATGGTCTACCCTATCCATAGATTGGCACTATTTGAAAAGGGCATCCACTACTCTGCTCTACGACTATACAATGCTCTGCCCCGGCACCTGAAAAACATAGTCAGTGCAAGAATCTTTCTTAAAAAGGTAAAAAATATTCTGATTGAAAGGTGTCCGTACTCGGTGGATGAATTCCTGTCAGACTGCACAAATATGTGAAGGATATGTGCACTTTTTGCTAGAGAACAAATTTTAAAATTGTCAATTTAGCATTAAGTATTAGTTTTTTAAATCTGACTTGTTTCACATAACAATTTGTTATTCACGAAATAAATGATTTCTGATTCTGATTATGATTCTGAATAATGAATACATAATACTAAAATATATTGCGGTAAAAAATGGTTACCCTAGCAGCATCATAGATATCATAATTAATAAACGGCAAAATACAAATCTACAGAGAAATCCACAAATAATTTCGTGTCTGTAGAGTTCAAAAATAGTTTGCACTTTACCTTGAAAACTTTATTAAGAAAACAAAACATAATTTTGGCGTGCAAAACTTCCAATAAGTTAAAACGCCCCTAGAACAAAACTAGCTCTAATGAACATAACAACAGCTTAGTGGTGTTAACAGATTAACCTGCAGCGAATGCCCGAAAATTACTTAAGACAATCAGGTCGTTCAGTTGGAAAAAGGTATAGGCGTAGGGCTGTGGCGAACCCACCGCCCGGTGGCTTGTCCATTGCAGCTAGCCTCTCTGGTTCCCTACTCTTCATCTGGGTCAGAGACTTTCCTATTGACCCATGTTCTTTCCATTTATGAACACAGGGATCAGCTTTCTTCATCTTGCTATCTCCAACCTGCCCTTCACTCCAATTCTTCCCTCCTCTTTCCTCTATCTCTATTACAGGCCAATCCAAGGTGTGATGTGGACCGTGCCGAGGGGTGGATGGCACCAGGCCTTTTTTATGGGGACTGCAGGATACCAGGCGCCCTTCTTCAGTAACCAGCCTTGCCTGGGCATGCGGGGCTCTGTCCGGGTCGACTTCACTTCCCTAGCTACTCGTGGGAACCACATGGATCGTTTTTTGACAAACCAATCAAAACCAAAGTTCGAGGATTTGCCACCAGGATCTGCCCCATCAGGGCAGGTTCCTCAACCTGAAATGAGTGCGTCAGGAACACGGGAAGTTCCGATACAATGTCATGAGAGGGCTATCATCAATAAGAAGGCATCTGAGGATATCAACATCGACGATGGGAGCCCAATCACATCAGCCCCACTGGAGGGGGAGAATGAGCTTCTCAGAAGTCCAGAAACACCAAAATCTACGGGTGTGCTCGATGATGCCATAGAGCAACTGAACCGCCTGCAGATGAGGAGACCGAACCTCACCACTGCTATTCAGGCAAAACTTCTTGAGAGAGGTGAAGCTTTTGACCCAGTGAAGTTTCAGAGGGGTAAAAAGAAAAACCAAAGAAACCAGAGATAGGTAAAACTCCAGGCACAAATGTGGGTTCAGAGGCTGAGTCGAGAGCAGCCAAGCACCCTAGAGGCAATATGGCCACCACTCCATTTGACGTTAGGACCTACAAAAAAGGCCATGAGTGGAACTCACAGAAATTGTGATGACCAAACTTTGAATCCGGGGACTTCTATCAAAGGAGTCTCTTACACGGACATTTCCGCCATCAAAATGGCCATTGTCTTGGAATGCTATTCTGAGGCTAAGCTTTCAGCAGAGCAAGAAGTCATCGAAAACGCCATCATGGATGAGCTCCAACCTCTAGAGGATGGTTCCGCTCCATCATTTGCAGGGACCTACATTGAAAAAGGTGCCTTGATAACATCCTGCATCAACGAAGCAACTAAGCGTTGGCTGGAGACACTCATCCCCAGACTCAAACCACTTGGGGAGAAGAAACGTATTGTTGATTTGAGGAAAGAAATCATGGGGTCAACGAGGGTATTCTTTAGAGCTCTTTAGAGCTCACCCAAACCTTCTGAAGAAAACTCCAGAAAACATCCTTGAGATGCTCGACAAGCGAAACCCCATCCTGAAGGTGAATGAATGGAAGGTCCTACCAGCCAAACCATATCCAAAAGGTTACGGATTTGTCTGTTTCCTGGATGAGGCCTGCTTCAACGCTGTTAGGTCAGCCAACTCTAGAGCCAACCTTGGACTCTGTCAAATTTCAATTGACTCAACGACAGTCTGAACCTCAATACCCAGGTCAATACCCAGGGTCATCCAGATCAACCTACATCACAGTAAAGCAGCCTCAGCTGCTTTCTGCCAGTTCTTCCTCAGAGAGGGATTTGACCTGGCGCTGATTCAAGAACCACGGCTTCACCAAGGAAGGGTTGCAGGCCTGGGTGATACCAAGGGTAGGTTGATTTACTGTACCTCTCTCAAAAATTTCAGAACATGCATACTTGTGAAAAAAGGATCGGATTGCCTAACCCTCACTGCATTCTGTTATAAATAACTCACTGCGGTATCTATAATCTGGTGTAATGAAGACAAGGAATGGAGCACAATTGAAGACTCGGTTTACTTGCACTACGACTCCGGAGGTCTTCCTCCACCGAAACAACTCGAACATTTGGTGGAGTCATTCTGCGCTGGTGGACAACAACTCCTTTTAGGTTGTGACGCTAACGCCCATCACACAATTGGATGGGGAAGCACCGACACGAATCCATGAGGTGAGATCTTCTTACAGTTTCTCATATCTAAGAACCTTTATGTCTGTAATGTCGGAACCCGTCTGACGTTCGTTACACGAAATCGAAGTGAGGTTATTGACATTACGTTTTGTTCAGGAGCAGTCCTTAGGGTCATTGGCAAATGGCACGTAAGCCATTAGACCTCCTTGTCTGACCACAGGCACATAAGTTTTAACTTGCAAAGTGAAGGTTACTCGCCCTGCTATCGAGATCCCAGGAGAACAGACTGGTCACTCTATAAGTCTACCTCCTGTATCAACTGGGATCAATAGGTAGGAGGTTCAACTTCTTTGCAGACATGGACCAGATTGCTTCTGATCTTCAGAGGTAAACAGCCTCAGCACAGCAGCAAGACTGCAACGTGTTTTAGCCTCAAGCCCAATTGGCCTCCTGGGATCAATGAGGTTATCAGGGGGACAATATACCACTGGAATTGGTGGAAGTCTCAAACTTCTCCTTGAGACTCTCTTTCCGGGTTACATTTTTGAGAGTAATTGTTCAGGCATGTCAGGCAACAGTGAAACGAGCTCATGGCAAGAGCTGACCGTGGAAGCTGGACTTTATCCAGACGAATTGTCACATTTTCCAAGGTTAAATGGGCCATCAGCAAGTTTGGGCCATTCAAATCTCCTGGATGACACAGTATCATTCCGGCAAAATACAGCAAGGACCGGAAACACTCTTGGTCCTCCTGTGCGAACTCTTCAGAGAAAGTCTGGCTTATGGGTACATTCCTCAAGCCTGGCACCCCTCAGTAGGGTGGTCTTGATTCCCAAGAGAAGAAGAGCAGACTACTCAACTGCAAAATCCTTTCGTCCTATTAGTCTCTCATTGTTTCTCTTGAAGACGCTGGAAAGACTAGTAGAAAGACATCTAAGAAAGGGAGTGCTTTCAGGTACTCCTCTTCATCGAAACCAGCATGCCTATCATCCTGGTAAGTCCTGCAAAACAGCCCTGCATCAACTTGTGAGCAGGGTGGAGGACAGCCTTGCTGCTAAGGAAATCGCTCTATGCACCTTCATGGACCTATAAGGTGCTTTTGACAATATTACTTACACGACCATGGTCCGGGCGGTGCGTGGGCGTGGTCTTGAGTCTACTATATGTAGGTTGATTGAGAACGTTCTCTGTTTCAGACGGATTAGAGCAGATCTTCAAGGTGGATCGATAATGATCGCAACCACCTAAGGATGTCCGCAGGGAGGTGGGCTTTTGCCTCTTCTGTGGAACCTTGTGGTGGACGGTCACCTTCGTGAGATCACTATCAGAGGCGTCTTTGTCCAGGGTTATGCAGAAGACATAGTCCTCGTGGTACAGGGAAAGTTCACGAATATTGTTGCTGATGTCATGAATGTCAATCTTCCATATGCCAATGTCCGGTGTCTTGGAGAGGGACTACGCATAAACCCCTCAAAGACAGTAGTTATTCCGTACACCAGGAAAAATAATCTGGAGTCTCTATCCCGGCTAAGGCTTGGACCAACACGGCTTGAAGTATCAGGTACAGTCAAATACTTAGGGCTGACAATTGACTTTAAGCTGACTTGGAATGATCACTTGAATAATACACTGCATAAGGCGAAATGGGCGCTCATGATGTCCAGGAGATTTTCCGGCTCCACGTGATGGATCAAACCTTACATAGTGCTGTGGCTGTATAAGGCAGTAATAAGACCTCAAGTCACGTATGGATCACTAGTCTGGTGGAGTAAGGTGAACCAGACTACAGCCATAGCCAAACTCTCAAGTTTATATAGAGAGGCTGGGCATACTTATAATCACTGGAGCTTTCAGGAGCAGCCCGTCAGCAACTCTCGAATTTTCTCTTAGATTACTGCCTTTAGATGTCTTCATCAAGGCAGAAGCACAAAAATCAGCCTATCGATTAAAATTCGCAGGCCAATGGAGGGAAGGCCTGTCTGGAACAGGCCATTGTACCATCACCAAAGCTGTTACGTATAGCCCTGTTATTGGAATGATTTCAGATTTCATGAGTACGGAGATGGTTTTCACTAAACCTTTTTGTGTTGAATTCTGCTCTCGAGAAGAGTGGAAATCGGAGAAGGGCCCTATTTCAGGAAAGGCAGCCTTGTCTTGTACACCGACGCCTCTCTCATTGAAGGAAAATCTGGCTATGGGGTTTACAGTGAATCACCCAGAACAGAACTCTGCACAAGTCTGGGACAACACTCTACTGTTTCAAGCAGGAATTTGTGGCATCATGGTTTGTGCCAATCTAGGCCTTGCCAGACGCTATTACAACAAGCATACAGTAATCTCGTCAGATTGTCAGGCTGCTCTCAAGGCTCTTGACTCCAAAAATATCAAGTTAAAATTAGTGTGGGAGTGTTAATACGCACTCAGCGAACTCGCAACACGCAACTATGTGCACCTTGGTTGGGTACCTGGCCAAGTAGGCATAGGTGGAAATGAGTGTGCAGATAAGCTTACTAAAAGAGGTTCCGGTATGTCATTCTTTGGTCCTGAGCCAACCTGTAGCATAAGCAAAACAACTGTTTTTCACACGATCAACAAATGGTCTAGGGACTTACATCGCCAGCAATGACAGGTTTACTCTGGTCAAGCACTTGGCAAAAGGCTGCTAGCAGACACTAGCTCCTACTTCACTAAGAGGTTGGTGAGGTTGGGCAGAGGTCGGATTAAGCAGGTGATTGCTTTGATAACTGGACACGGCCACTTCAAGAAACCACTCTACACTCTTTTGTTCTTAGAAATGAAAGTCAGGAGTGTAGGCTTTGCAATCAGTCTGAAGAGACTGCCAAGCACATTATACTGGATTGCAAGAGACTCTGGGCAAGGAGAGGGGCTCTGTTTGGTTGCAAGCAACCAGGTGAAGAATGGGACGTTAGTATGTGAAAAAACTCCTGGATCTCGTAAAAGGTACGGGCATTGGTGTACCCAACTAACGTACTAGAGACACACAATAAGCTTCGGTTGACGTGTGAGGATCTTTGAATCTTTGGATCTCTGAATCCATCCCTTCAACAACGCATAAACATAAACATATCATTTATACGATAATTAATAAACAGAAAATAAAAATTCTACAGAGAAATCCAACAACAATTTTGCTTCTGTAGAGTTCGAAAATAATTTGCACTTACCTTGAAATATTAATAAAGGAAAAACATCATTTTAGCGTGCAAAACCTCCAATAAGTTAAAACGCCACCTGAACAAAACTAGCGCCAATGAATATAACAACAGTTTAGATGATCCAATTGAATACAAATTATCATGCAGCTAATGTCCGAAAATTTACGTAGGACAAATAGGCCGTTCATTTCGCAAAAGGTTTAGTTAACACCTTCCTAAGCCGAAATTGGCAACAAAGCGCTCAAAGTTTGCGGAATACCTGGTCAAAGAGAACCACAATGATATAAGTTGCAGTGAGAGTTTATAAGTACTTCCTAAAGGTAGCAAAGGCCCTGTTATCAACGTCCTCGAGAGCTATGAAATTTATAAGCTTGAGGTTTTGAACGAGAAATTAAATTTTGGTTCAAGCATTTTGTTCGATCGTGTAGACATTTTAAGTAATACCAGAAGACGTGATAATCAGTTGACTGCCCCCTACCTTCAAGGTCAACATCATCAAGCAGGCATTCGCGTGTTAGGTATCCCCTCAGCAAGACCGCAGTAGCCCTTAGTCTGGCTTTGTTCTTGGCCGGCCACGCTAACCGTATAAACGTTTGTTTGTTATGTATTCGTGTCCCTGTCCTTGTGTGTTTGTGACAAGTGTAATTGTTTAAACTTTGAAACCACTACGTGTTTTACAACTAGATTTCGATGTATGATTTGAAAATGGGACAGCAGTCCCGAAACTAGTCATCCACTAGTGATTTAGGTTTGACGACGGATAAGATACGTTAACCTATTACTTCAAGGGTATAAAGACGATTTGGGTTGAATTATAATTTAAAGCCCACAAAAAATCCCATAGCTGGCCCTAATAGAAGTAACGTTGCGGCCTTAGTTGTGGCACACCAAATCCAAATTAGTTTTAAGATAAATAGAATTATTTTAGAAAGTGCATTTAAAGTATTATATTCCTTAGAAATATTTCTCTCCAGTACTGTAAGGTTTTAACCAATTACTATGGTAGCAATTCCTCACAGCGAGACGTAATTAAAGTAATGTCTCCTAATTTAATTTAATAAAAATAATAAACTCCTATTTAATTTCAGCTATAATATTTATAACATTATATCCTGTAAAATTGAACATTTCAATTAATATAACATGTAATCGATTTGAGTGTTAGTATACTCACAGCGTCTGTAGTACAACGCAGTAATAATGGTGTTAACCATAAGGTCACAGCGATTCATAATTGAAGTAATTTTACACCGCATAGTGGCAGGCTTGGACCTTTTAGTTACCAAACGTCCTTGGAAACTGGCACAGTTTTCGTCTTCTGAAAGTGTGATCCAGTTATAATTCATCAGAGACTAGAACTATAGCTTTGACACTGCCTCCAACTACAATGGTTTCTTAGAAATATATAAAAGACTGAGTAAGACATTTTCTCATGGGAAACTAAAATTGAGATTCTGAAGAGATGTATAACTAAGATAAATTATAAATAGTTGCGACCAAGAGTTACTACAAACTATTGTCGCCTCTACATACTTTAACAATTCAGTTCTAAAATACAAGAGTTTTGATCGCTGATTCCCATGGTATAATAAACCATGGGGTGCAGCTGGTTTATTATAATGGAAAGTAATTTCATGCTCGGTGGCAAAATGATTGATGATATAACGTGTTTCTTTTTAGTTATTTTATGGATGTATACGGATTTGGTTACCATACAGATGAAAATACAAACATAAATCTGTCAAAAATCTGTTTGATAAATCTTAGGTTTGTGACTTTGATGTTAAACGGTCCTCCATAATCGATTCCCATCGATAAAAAAGGTTAAGCTGGTGTGATACGGCATGGTGGTAGATCTCCTATAAGAGGTGACAAAGTGTTCGGACGTAGTATGCAACAAATGATACATTTACAAATACGTGATCTGATCACGTTCCGAACAAAATTTATCCAAAAAAATTTTGACAGCAATGATTGGATCTGCTGAGGTCCAGTCTCTAAATAAAGATTATGATAATAATCTGTGAGAACAGTGACTATGTGGTGGTGTTTAGGTGTTACGATTGGATGCCAAGTATCACGAGAGAGTGGTGCTCGACTGATGCGACCACCAACTCGAATTATAATCTGTCATAACAGTGACTATGTGGTGGTGATTCGGTATCACGATTGGATGCCAAGTATTGTGAGAGAGTGGTGCTCGACTGATGCAACCACCAACTCGTATTATAATCTGTCATAACAGTGACTATGTGGTGGTGATTCAGTGTCACGATTGGATGCCAAGTATCGCGAGAGAGTTGGTGCTCGACTGATGCGACTGTTTCGTATTAGATTTTCCGAATCTATAAATGGTTTTAAACATGTGAGACGTTTAGAGCAAGTCTTGTCTTGAGGCAAATGTTTAAATTCATCAGACATATCAGATTTTTTAACAATATTCAACTCTTGGTTAACCCTTCAGTACATAAATAGTTAAAATCGCAGTTAGAGCCAAGATTACGACATTTAACGACAGACCTCAAAACATATGACATAACGCGTACAGTGGTTGTCCATGAAGAGATTTTAGTTAAAATGGACCATTCATGTTTGTTAATAACTATAAAAGAAGGTAAATGATTTTGCTTAATCTCATGAGAAACATCTAAGAGAATGGGGTTAAAACTAGAAGACGGCCATTGTGAAGCAGGGAGCGAGAGCCAAGTCGGACCGTTTCACCAAGAGTAATGATTGATTAAAGGCAAAAGTCGTTTTCCTCGAGATGCACAATCTGCAGGGTTGTGTAAAGTAAAGAGATACAGAACGCACAGTGTGTGGTGGTCAGACATTTTCTGACGGATGGGGCTAAAACTACTGTGTAAATTCCATTAGAGTCGTTATTTATAATGTAGGGAACACGTGTCACCATAATAAGAACTACGTTGCCCTTACGCATTCTTAAACATGTGTCGTCATAAGGTATTCACGCGATTTTCAAAATGATATATTGAAGTGTGTATTATCAAATCCGTAATGTACAGATGTTGTTGAACAAAAATATTTAATTTTTTCCCCTAACATCCGCACTAATGGGTCGTGCCATAGAGCATCTGAACTTAAGGAGAATAAGAATAATTTTATATTTTGCATATTTTTGAAATTATGCCGGCGAAATTTGGTTGGTATCTGGTTCATCTGGTTGTGGTCTATTGTTATTTTCACAACAAGAAAACATAATTTTACCAATTATTCCCGTAGCAGGAAACCTCCATCCTCAGCCTCTATGTTATTCTTATGGAGAATAATTAAAATGGCATTCTTAGCTTATAAGAATGTATATTGATAAAACTTGGTATGTGCCTTCACTTAGTTAAGTTATAATCATAATTGCATAAAAACTCATTTCTTATGGTTCTGGTTTCAGAAAAGCTACGTACTCAGCCGCAATGATATTTTTATGGAGAATCATTAAAATGTCATATATTGCTTATCTTTAATATATAAAATAATCTCGACAGAAATTTGTTCCGATTAGAACGCATACTCCTCTCGTTTATCTACCCCCATCATCCATGTACTTGAAATGTTCATCAATTACCAGTTTTAATATGGCGTCCAAAAATCGGAAATTAAAAAATATGCTTATTGACCTTTTTGCTCTCATACAAGCTAAACAGTTGGTCTTATTGTCAACAATCTGTCATATTGAAAACTCAGTGTTACCAACTCATATTTTATTTTAGGAATAATTCTTAGTTTTTATAAAAATAAATTGTAAAACTCTGACATAGTGTAGTAATCACTAGTTTTTTCTTTGACTTAATGTACTTAACGGCAATAAAGAGATTTTGATTTTGATTTTGATTTTCCAAAAATCCTCCAAGGCTACACCCCACGGGTTTCTAAAGATCAAATATTATTCTAATAGATACGGTATTGATCTGTTTATTGTTACCACGGAAACATTTTTAAAACATTTGGGGTTTTGAGATCCCCAACATTTAACATTATATTTAATTCTGTTTAAATCATTGCTTTGCGGGCGAAGCCGCAACGGGTCTGCTAGTTTGTTAATATATAATACAAAAACTTAGTAAGTGGCATTATGTAGTATGAATACATATATATATGCATTGCATATTTTCTGAGTACGCAGGTTTGCTTCGACGGAGGTATTTAATTAAAAATAAATTCAATTAATAAAAAAATAGGAGACCCACAAAGCAGGTATATTCGGTAATTTTACTCATCGCAATTCGTAACGTACAATCCAGTTTTCATCGGGCGAACCCCTACAGATTCAAGTGGAATAAAACTGATTGGAAATGAAGGATCGCTGATCCCTCAATTATTTTTATTCTGGATGGAAACTCGTTTATTCATTTACTGCTATTGAAGTTGTGATTTAGTTAAGTTTGTTATTTTACCCAACTTTCAAATTTAAGAGGTTATGTTAATTTCAGTTTTCTTTTGTTAACGTTTTACAATAGCGGTTGATAAATAACCCAAGGGGCAAATATTATATTAAACGTATAAAACTGATTTAAATAATCGATTATATGACGAGAAAATTAATGAACTGTGGTGGAAAAAATATTACTCCATCGGAATAATTGTAATAAATTATACTAGTAAACCCGTTTTTAGAAATCGAGCAATATTTCACTTTTATGATAATGAATTTTAACAATATAATCATCTGCATCGCTAATTCAGTAATTCTTGCCTCAGACTATTAATAGATAGGAGTGTGGTAACTCAGGTTTTTGGAATTCCGATTGTGTATAAATGCGCCGAATCTTTCAAATACTCATTTTTTTCCAAAACTCATTTTTAATATTTTATTTTATTTGATATTGGCTATTTTGCTATGCTGTAAACACTCTCAGGTCTTCAATGTGCCAATTCTCTTTTGTTCTGGCTTTTTAACAGTTTTAACACATTTTGGGTAAAATGCCATTGTAAAATTGTTCACAAAATTCATGACATCCCAATTTTGGTTCACATTTTATGGAGACTCTGTAGATAAGGATGGGATCATTTATTGCCTTCCAAGACGTTAATTCTGATTCTCAACTTGTTACATCTGGCTGACTCATTCCGATAAAGATTTGCTTGAAATTGGCTTTGTTGGTTTTCTAATAATCTAATCTCTAAAGGCCCTCACTCACTGACTCACTCACTCACCCATCACAAATTCTCCTACTTCCCTAGAGAGTTGAAATTTTATACACTGATTCTTTAGGCATAAAATAGGAAAACTAAATGGTTTTCATATTTTACTAAATTAGCTATATTAACTAAATTAGCTCAAATCTTACCTTAGGGCTCCGCCAGAGACCCCGACAAAGTTCCCATGTATTCCTTACGGACATTAAATTTTGTTTGTGCTGATGAAAATACAAACAGCTGATCTTGATTCGTAGTATTTCCACGGGCTAACCACAGAATGCAGCACACAACTGTCATAGTTGTTTTTAAATCATTTGCAGGGCGAAGCATGCGGGTAACGGCTAGTTCTAACATCCAATCAAAACCCTGTTAATTACGAATAATTTGTTTTTATTTGTTGTATCCTACGCATTTTAAATAAATATATTTTCGTAATCAATGGCTTCCCCATCCTCCGTTCCTTAGGCGGTTGTAGTCAGAAATAATTTGTATTCCACCGTTCCGTAAATTTTGTAGGGCTCTTCCCTCGTGACCTTCAATACTTATTCCAATCATCTTGCACCCTACTACTTGACTGACGAAGCTAAAACTCAGTATAGAAAGATAACTGATAGCCCAAGGCAGATAAAGGCCTACCTCTAGTAATATTGCACTTTAGGACTTCGTCCCACTGGACTTTTATATACACAATCATTATAGACCAAGGGCAGAATTCACGAACGCTCCTCCAAGCTTCCTTACCTTTAAACTCCCTTGATCCGGCCTCCGACCTTCCTTCAACCTTCCTCCAACCACCCTCCAAAACCATCCTTAAATGAAATTCCCGAATTGACAGACGTTCCTTAAAGATCAATCCATCGTAAGTGCTGGTATCCTAACAAAACAAAATTAATGTACTCCTATTTTCGTTTCTTGATGAATTGTAATAATATACTCGACAAGATAAATTTTAATAATAGCTATGCTAATAGCTAATTTCGTTTTAATTAAATATATATATATATATATATATATATATATATATATAAACTATGCGATTTCTATGAAAATTGGAGATATCCGGCAGTAGTTATTTTCTAGTTTTCATGCGTTAGTTAAACCCAATTGGCAAACGTTTATGCGGATTACCACATTTGTTTATTATTTATTTACATATCGTACGTCAAAGTTTAAAGTGAGACGAACCAACCGAAATCGAGTTGTTAAAAAACGTTTTTAGGTATAAAAAAGTAACTAAGTTCTTTGATTGCAAATATAAAAAGTGCCATCGAGAGTTATAGTAGTTTTCCTGCACTCAAAATAGTGCATATTTACAAATTTAAGAGGAGTTTGACTGATATCCTGGCATAACTTAAACGATGTTAAATTTGTATTTTAAAACTCGTCTCAAAAATAAATGTGAATATCCACTGATACATTTAATAAACCGTTGCTAGACTATATGATATCTCATAATATTACACTCGAGCCCTTAACCTTAATGTTACGTCAGTGATGGTTTATATCTTCGAAGTTAGCTTAATTAAGCCTACACCCTTCTTTCCTTATGTTACGCCTATACTTATACTGCTATCTTTAATATAAACAATTTTGGGAAATTCACCTTAAAAATGCTATTTATGCTTTTGGTTCAGTAACTTATGCAATAGTTAGTTTATCTTCAATCTAATGGTCTTAATTCACCGTATCCGCAGTTAAACTTTACATAGCCTACAACATAGGTTATTTTGTGCGAGAATATATCATTTTTTTAAATGGATCTTAAAAGAAAATTAATCATAAAAATGCTTAACTTAAGGTTTTAAACTAATAATAAGACACTCTCTGATAAAAACTATATAAACATTCAAAACTTTTAATCCATATTGTCCTGAGAAAAACGTCCATCAAAAGGTACCGATGTATTGTCAACAGATTTAAACCCAGCAGTGCGATTTAACCTGAATTTATTAGAATTAAAAATCAGATTTAGAAGTAAGAATATACCAAAATATTATATAAATAAAAATTCAGTAAAATGTACGGATAATTGATCTAATAACACTAGTAGAAACTGTATACCAACGAGGCATCTATTTGTTGTCAACAACAACCTATCTAAGCTTTGTTTTGATTTAACAAATCAGCTGTAAGATCATTTCCTCCAACCGGCCTTTAACCTCCCTTAAACGCTCCTTACACAGTTCGTTGAGGGAGGTTGAAAGAAGGTCGGAGGACGGATCAAGGAAAGTTAAAGGTAAGGAGGCTTGGAGGAGCGTTCGTAAATTCCGCCCCAAGTCTGAAACTATGGAGCTGAAATTTGGCAGGGAAATAAATAATACACCAGAAACAAAATAGACCTTTGATTAATCCAAAGATCCTTTTGGACCCCACCCAACTGGCATTTAAAGTTATGTTTACCATTTCGCATCTCCTATTGGACTGATAGGGCTGACGTTCTGTAGGAATATGGCTAATTAACTCAAATCATACTATACTAAGTTATGAATATTTAAAATGGCTGATTTTTCGTTCAATATAGAAAAAACCAACAAAATTTAATACCACTAAGTAATAGTGACATTTTAAAAATAATCGCATATTAAAATATGTTTCCTGTTATTTATTAGCAATCTTTGACTATTATTTGTACGGTTATAAATGATAATTTTCTTTTTCTCTTTATGATTCAAGGGAATTTTTTTTTTATTTCAAATTCTGCTACACAATATTCAACCGTTTTTTAAGTTAGTACATTATTTTATTGAATGACGTAGACTTCTTAAGAATATCTGAACGTGGTCACGTTTTATATGTTATAGTCATATAAAACATCTTCTAGAATTCTTTAAAATACTTAATTTTATCGTCTTATAAGAGACTTCCTTAGTCAAATTGGAAACATAGTTTCAGTGGAGTCTTTAAGCATTGACTATAAATACTGAAGTAGACTTCTCATTGCCATTATAAAATCTGTCCCTAGTTTTGTGTATGCCAGGATTGAAAGAGGTCGTAGTTTACACCAATCACCAACAGAGCATACTGCTGTCAACTATTACTTATCCTCTCAAGGAGGGGATAGTATAACAGTTGTTGTGTCAGGAAGCAAACATAAGTTGATTATCACTTGCTTTCTGGGGTGGAGATATTGTAAAAGTTAACGTAAATAACTAAAATAAATAGTTGACAGCAGCACAATCTGTCGGTGACCTAATAAAACTACTTCAATTTTAAATTCTAGTATACACTAAAAGTGAGACAGCTGGACCATATGGATGGGATGTCTTCTTCAGTATTTATAGTCAATGATTTATGTTTGTATTTAAACCAATAGTACTGGGAGGTTTAGAAGTAGTTTAAAAAATGCCTCGAGGTATTAAAATAGCTTGAAGATGGATAAAGAGTATCTTAGAACCATCTTCTTCGACCTATTTCAAACGTCTTCTAGCAAAGGAAATTGTGTTTGCAACATTTAGTATAATAGTCTAATGAGACATCTTGTAAAATGTTTAACCACACTCAGTGTGACCTTTTTAAACATCTTCAAGAGGAGAGTGTGCTATATGGGTAGTTGCATTATATTTACAGTCGTCATAAATGAATTAAATTTGTTTAGTTATATTTCAGTTCGTTAAAACACAAGACAATAATTTTATATGTATATTCTAAGATTGTTGTGCGATTAAAAAAACTTTCATGCTAGTTCATTTATATTACATATAATACACATCGAACCTAGATTTTTCGTGGAAAATCGAATGGTGTTTCCGCAACTATCTCTTCACCAGTAGGTTTTTACATGCGAAATCGACATATTGTCACTACTTTATACAGTTCTAGCTGCTATCTGCTATCGTACCCGGTTTCACCAGGGAATAAAGAGTTGTGTGTGCTGCATTCTGTGGTCAACCCGAGGGACTACTACGAAACATGATCAGCTGTTTGAATTCTCATCAGCTCAAACTGAAGTTAATGTTCTGAAGAATAACACAGGATTAGAACTTTGACCCCCGTGGGGCAGAGCCCTATGGCAATTTATTAAAATCCTTTCTTAGTTGTTACCTACGTCTTGGAAAGAGGTTTGGTCTGGGGAATGATCGGGTTTTCGTATTTATAGATATAGATAAACATAATAAACTACGAATTAGTCAGTGGTTTTTTTATACTGAACATTTTATACTATGATGTCTGATGCCAAATGAAGCTACTTGTTTCACCACTTCCGTGGGTTCCAGATCCATTGTTCCAGCATTGATAAAACCTCTAGGTAGGAATTAGGATACATTTCTATTGTACTATTTTCAGATATAGTTATTGTTTTAGTAGAGGCAGTTATGAAGTTAAAATTGTATATGGAGTTTTTACCATTAATGCACTTATAATCCAATTTTAGATTAGCTTAGTTCTAACCTCATAAAAAATACTTTTTCAGTTTCATTTATCGTAAAATGATACACAAGTTTTGTTTTCTAGCAAACCAGAACTTGGAAGGAAAAGCTATGAATATTTAACAAGCCAGATATATATTTTATTGCTTTTGGCACTTGCTGTAACTCATTTCTACAACTTTATATTTGGATACATTATTTATTTAGTTTGGATGCTTTATCAGACCAACTTAAACATTTGGGCCACAATACGCTCTTTACAGCGACTTTGAAAACCTATCTTTATACTATGAATGTAATAACCTAAATATAACAGCAAATAAAACAATAATATAGCAATACAAACTAACCTATAGAGAATGAAATAAACAAAGTATGTATTCCAGTTGATGAGATTGTATTGATCTTTTAATAGTGAATTTTTGTATAGTTGTAAATTGAGTTTTAAAAAACATTTTGTACTTATATTGTTTATCTGTCCACTTAATTTAACCGTATTTAGTACATTACTGTTTTATTTTATGTCTGAATAGAGAGCAATGACGACAGTTCGATAATCAATCAAGACTAAATTGAATATTGCATGGTGGGTCCATGCAGGATCAAGGAAAGTGCCTATAACGTATTCAAATACCTGTTTAGTGGCCTGGAATCATTTAAAATCATAAATATGATAGGCCTCGCTTTGTTTTTAGTGAATTTCCTTTGGAAAGTGAACTATTAGCATGACCCGCACGGTGAAACTTAAGCCCGGGACCACCATAGAAGTTCCTAACGTGACCCCCTGAACACGTTTTGGGGGGTCGTTAAAAATTATATATATGTATGTGTTTTAGCACTCTAGCGGACGCATTTTTTGTCCGATTTACTTCAAATTTGGTAGGGACGTTCCTTTCTGTAATCAGTTGGACAAGTTCGTTGGGCAAAACAATCGGAAAACTCTAAACCCCTTTTTTGGGGGATTAATATTTCAAATTTCGAGAAAAGCCCTGGATGTAACATTAATGCATGTAAAAAGATGGGAATTAGTGAGGCGAAAGTTTTAAGCTCTCTCTCGTCATTCTAGCATAAATATTTACCGAGTTATTAAAGAAAATGTGTTTCGACTAAACACAGTACGTTTGTCTTATGGAGGTTTTACACTATAAAAGCCTGTTATTCCTTTGTTAGAGTATTTTTATCATCCCCAGCAACCCACGCCTACTTTCAAGCCTGCCTGGACCTTCTCCTAACATTATAATGCACAAAATTGTATTCCCAGCTTTGCAGGTAAATGAAACCAGGAGCATCAGAACAGCCAAAACTCAATGTGTTCAGATTTCAATAAAAATTGGAATACATGTATGTTTTTACACAGATTTTGAGTTTTACAAGTTTGTATATGGAAATTCACTTCCCTCACGTCAGCGTGCT
This sequence comes from Allygus modestus, assembly GCA_963675035.1. Taxonomy (NCBI): domain Eukaryota; kingdom Metazoa; phylum Arthropoda; class Insecta; order Hemiptera; family Cicadellidae; genus Allygus; species Allygus modestus. The sequence continues at coordinate 15,482,500 of OY776113.1, forward strand.
GCGTGCGAACTAGTTCAAGTTTTTGTAATGAACTTACCCCTTCTTTTTCAATGCTCTTCATTGTGTCATCACCTGCAACATCGAAACATTATTTCAACTACAACACAGAAAATACTGATAAATACTTGAAGTTATGTTAACAACGAAATATTTAAATATTGTGGGTATAAAAAATAAAACATAAACTCCAATGATCAACAGAAATATAAAAAACTCAGAAGAAAATAACACTTATAAATTATTTTCATGTGACATAAAGTTAAGAGGATAGTTACAAATTAACCTTTTATGCCAAATTAATATTTAATTTTTCTTATAATAAGTCTGACAGAATATTTAAATGAAACATATTTTCGTGTGGCACATTGTTAATTTAAAAAAAAACTGCATTGTCGCAAAAAGATTAGCAGACAATGAGGCGTAATTAGGTTATCAAAACCCTCAAGGGACAAATTATTGAAACCCTTTGGATTTGTATCCATCAAGTTGGAACGATCATTTGCTTCTTGGCAAGTTACTATGTGCTAATGGTTCATTGAATACTCAACACGAAATATTTATAAAAAATATAAATATTTTTCGATGTTATTTTTAGCGAATTTTTCTGTATGGGGAAGAAGCTATTACCGTAGTCGGCATAGTAAGACCTAGGCCCGGGTCCATGATAACTTTTCGTTTTCAGGTCCCCAGATGACAAAAACACCATTCGTTGAATACTGTAGATATAAATATGTATATATATGTGTATGTGTCCAGGAGTACGATAACACTCGTAAAAATGGTCAGATTGTAATTAAATTTGGTAAAAACGTGTAAAAAGCTAAACAAATTGAATGATTTAGTATTTTTAATTACTATTCTACGATTGCTAGTTGCGGAGAAAATTTATATTTATATTTTGTGGTAAACACAGTACGTTGTCCAATGTTACTCTTATGGGGAGTACACAAATTACTATTTATTTTTGGTTACTGATCAATTTCGTTAAAACTTGAGATGCAGGTCAAGTTAGCACTGACTAACAGAGGATATTAGAAAAATATTGCCACTTAACCCTAGGGGAGGAGGGGGCATTTCCCCTCTTAAAACCACTGTGTGTCACAAAGGATTCTGTAGTGTCTCCAATAAAAAGATTTGGGTGGATATTTTTTTAAACAACTTGTTTAGAAGATTTTCTGTAAACTCGACCGTACTTTATATTATATATTTAGTAAACACAAAGTAATTTGTTCATTAAATTTGGGCTGAAAGGGAGAAAGTGTGTGTCAGTTTCCTGATACCGTACCGTTTATTTATTTTTAAACCTCATATTATTTTAAATCCCTGACTTTCATACTTAACTTGTGGGGGGGTGGTTCTTATTTTCACAATTTATCAATCCGCCTCTAAATGGGTACGAGTGATCTATTTCATAAACCAGACAAAATGGGAACCCTAGTCTTTCCTAGTCTTAACTGAGGTAAATTATACACTTTGTGGAAGTGTATTACAACTACCAATTTAGTATGCAAGGGTACAGAACTGCGCTGTAAGGAACTCCATTATTATAAACGCCATGGCGTTTTGGGTAGACAAGGTAACTGGAACCTGTAAGCATAACTGCGAATCAGGTACCTTTTTGTACACCGAAATCTTAAATTGTGATGTAAAATATAGCTTTAAGGTATTTGAAGAGTATAAGTGTTATAAAATGGTTGTTAAAAATTAATATAGTAATATTTGTTGGTGCTGTTTGTCTTTTAGGATAAACATGTCGCAACAAAGCAAATTTAATGGTGCTTCATCACAAAGCAAGAGGCTTCTGGATTTGGCTCTTAAACAGCAAAATGAAGTTTAGTTGTAACATTAATACACCATACTGTTTATGTTTGTTATATTAATAAAGAAACCACTATTTCTGTTTTTAATTTACTTTCTCCTTCCATACATAGTATATATGGAGAAAGTATTGGTTATGTCAACATTTTAAAATTTGAGCTATTAGTGGAAATATTCGATTTAGTGCCCGAAAACCCCCACAAAATTGGTTTTCGGAGTGATGTCTGTCTGACTCATCGAACTGTAAAGTGGATGTGTACGGAGCTAGAGATGATACCAGTGGTCCGATTTTCATGAAATTTGGTAAGTAGGTACTACTTTTGAGGTTTTTATTTTTTATTTATGATTTTTAAAGGTAAGATCCCCCAACAACTTCTATCGAACACAAACAATCTAAATCTCTCAAAAACAGCTCCAACGAGCTGTAGCTGCAGCTAGTTCCACAGCGGCCGTGGAACTGGTTCCAAAAGTAGTTCCAGCTGCAGCTAGTTTGGCCCAACGAGTTTTTGGCCCCCGTTTCTTGAGTCTCAAAACAGAACTAAACGCTGTCGCAGCCCTACTTTAATTTGCTTTAATATGTTGTTTGGAGAGAAAACTGATCCATAAAATTAATAACTTTGCTTTAGAGCTGTTTTAATCTTGATAGATAACAATGACCTGTTGTAATGTAAATGTGTTTCTAGCTAAGCAACAAAAACACATAACTGATAAGAACATGTTTTAATAGCCTTGGCTAAAATTTAAATTAATTGTAAAAATCGACTGGAGTAAAACATTTTTCACATGGTTGTAGTTACTGTTTAAGAAAAACAGTTCTTTTACTTTCGAGTATTTTAGTCTCGTTCTTCAGTCACTATAATTATTATCCCTGTTTTCGAAAAAGATCATTCAGATTTACACCTACATGAGTTTTCTCCAAGTGTTTTTTTAGTAGTACGTAGTTGATGTAAACAACAATGTAAGGCCGCACAAATCGCACATGCAATTTTTAAGTTTTCCGCTTGTTACCGTGACATATTTCCACATAACACTACTATTCACTGGACTGGACACTAGGGATGTACAGAAAGAAATCGGATGATTCATTTCCTGTCCCAAATATTGAGGTAGTATAGACAGTAATACCATTGACTATACCCCTATTCTAGACGGTAAACGCAATGCTAAATTTGGTTAACCAAGAAACAGCACAATCTATTGAGTGCGGTCAGCAACAGGGGCTTCCTCCTAGTAGACATTACCTGAACTACTTGGAGTCGCATAGGCAGACGAACAGACAGAGCTCACTTGATTGACGCTGGTGAAAGACGGTTATGACATCGACACCAGTTTTATCACAAGTTTTTAACAGTTGTTACAATATTATTTTTATTTCATACAACCTTTGTTAATACAGCCTTGCAGCCTGTTAAATCGTATACTAAAATTTCCCAGTTACGAGGAAAGCGAGACAGTTGGTTTATTAGCAAAATGAGATTTTTAAAACCCGCCACACGGCCGAGCTGAGCACGCCAAGCTGCATGAGCCAGAGTTCCGTCCGCCATTGCGTGCGATGGTAGCGATTTCTATCCAGTGCTGTCAGAACTACGTGGAGAATCCCAAATCTTTTGTTATCAGAAGAGCCCATAAGGTTTTCAGTCTAGTACAGGTGTATAGTCAATGGTAATACTACCTCCATGCTCCATGCCCAGGCCTGAGGTTTCACTGCAGCTGTTTTGGTGTAACCATAAGCAGTTTACGTTTTTGGTTTCTAGGTAACTTCCAGTTTCTGTTACATAAAATGAACATCCATGGCTGCAGCTGGTTTGAAAAGTAGTTCCAGGCGGAACTAAATTGCTGGTCACGTTGGAACGGTTGAAACTACTTTAATTCTCGGAACGTTGAAACAAAGTAGTTCCAGCTGTGGCGACACACCTCTATTTGCTGCAGCTGGAAGGCATGAGATTGGGATAGACACATAGCTTCTCACATTAAAAACAAAACATTGTGAAAATTGTAGCGGTTTTTAATTTTAACTTATTACTGTACTCTGCTAATTTTTGTAGAATTGACTACTTTAAATTGTAAACTGTTAATAAATAATAGTATTCAATGACCTTTACCTATCTCATTTTTGTATATCCACATCCTCCACTTAAGAGGTCAAAGAGATTGCCAAAAAAAGAAATCTATAACACTGAGACGAATATGAATAGACTAGTCTCATAACACAGTATCGAAATAAAATATTTATAATGTCTCAAGTAAATTTATTTTAATAGCAGAATAAAATAATGTTTCCCGATGTTGAGGTATTTCGCTGCATTTTATATCCCCCATGCTGCTACAATTCTACCGTAGCAGATTTAATTTGTTGCTATTTTAGGCTAAGTTTTGTTCTTAATGTCTCCTCGTTAAAAAGTATATTGTATGTTGAAAATGTTTCCTTTTTGATAGGAACTTAAAACAAAGCATAGGCGTAACCAGCCGACAGAGCCAATCCATTATCTGATGTTGTATTCTCTTTCTTTATTAGGGAGCTGTAACAATTTTATTTGCTTGTGTTATTTTAAAAATCCTTGTAAAGTTAAAGAAAGTCAAGCAGTCTTGTGAATTCAAGTGACTTATTATATCAGGTTTCAACAAAATATAACTTTCAGTGACATACCTTTTGCATGACACAGTTTTATATAATTTAAAGTTTTTCTTTTTATTTAGTCATTTTAAAATCATGCCATTTTGGCAAGTGCTGTCACCTATAGAAATACATTATATTTTGCGCGTTCCAATGCATAGTCTATGTGGGTTGCTAACCTCTTTTTATAAAAAAAGTGTTGACAGGGGTTTAAAATCCACCAAACTTTTCCTTTAGATCCCCCAAGATTTCTGGGCATATTTCTCTTGTCTTCAGGATCCACGTCAAAAATACAGTAACATCTCAAGACTTCCACTGCACACTGCTGCATGATACTGTAACCTTTTTCGTGTTCAATGAACTAACCAAAGTTAACTAAATTCTTCTCAATGTTAATGCTAGCTTTTGTTACATATATTTCAAAAGTTATGTTTTATTTATAAATGTTAGGTATGTATACCACGAAGTTAAAATCAACCATAAAATGTCCATTGCTTGCAAAATGTTTCTATAACAGAATTGTATAGGTTCTATCTGTGTAAACTAGGATATCAGTCAGTCGTAGCAAACAAGTTAATTTACTTTTCTTGCTTTCTAGTTTCAGACTACCAATCAGTAGGATTATTCATTTTTCAACTGTGTAGTATTCATTAGGGTGCAGGAAATAAATTAGCCTTTAGACAATGTGACAAATATCATTCCTTCAATTCCTAGTAATCGCTTTGGTTTTCTGATGGACGTGAATAATCACACCTGGTTACAGTTAACTATCAATAACTATATTTCATAGAGAAAACTACGATAATGACTGAACTATTGCAATTTCTGTAAAAAAAAAGAATTCCACACGTGGGAGGGGTTTCAAAGTCCACATGTGAGATGGGTTTCAAAGTCTACATGTGGGAGGGGTTTCAAAGTCCACATGTGGGAGGGGTTTCAAAGCCCACACGTGGGAGGGGTTTTAAAGTCCTCATGTGGGAGGGATTTCAAAGTCCACATGTGGGAGGGGTTTCAAAGTCCACATGTGGGAGGGGTTTCAAAGTCCACATGTGGGAGGGGTTTCAAAGTCCACATGTGGGAGGGGTTTCAAAGTCCACATGTGGGAGGGGTTTCAAAGTCAACATGTGGGAGGGGTTACAAAGTCCACATGTGGGAGGGTTTCAAAATCTACATGTGGGAGGGGTTTCAAAGTCAACATGTGGGAGGGGTTTCAAAGTCCACATGTGGGAGGGGTTTCAAAGTCCACATGTGGGATGGGTTTCAAAGTCCACATGTGGGAGGGGTTTCAAAGTCCACATGTGGGAGGGGTTTCAAAGTCCACATGTGTGAGGGGTTTCAAAATCTACATGTGGGAGGGGTTTCAAAGTCAACATGTGGGAGGGGTTACAAAGTCCACATGTGGGAGGGTTTCAAATTCCACATGTGGGAGGGGTTTCATACTGTAATTTCTAACAAGTTTCAGTTTTCCTTGGATTTGGATTCTAAGAAACGATCGATGGAAAGTCCTCAGTCAGGAACTGTAGCTGTCGCATCGACGACTACGCTCAGTAAAAATGTTTGGTGGAAGAATCGTCTCAGCTCCCCACCCCGCAGCCGTGAGTACTACACCATCAAGCCACGTCCTCGTTCCTACTCTACATAACAGCAGCAGTTCTGCCAACTTCCAGTGATCAGCATAAACTATGGGAAACTCAGAAACTATCATGTTTATAGAAATTAGAATAACCTAACCTAACCTGAGAGGCGTGGAGCGTGAACACCGTGCCAAACCTTTGGGTCTAAGTGAAGGCGTCGCGTCGCTGCGACAGTTCCCTGCGCCCATACACTAGATGAATACCAGTTTTAATATTAAATTTAAGAGCTCGATGCATGCTTGCTGAGTATGCAGGTTTGCTGCAACGGGGGTATTTTTTATTCTTTGTAAAATGACATATATAGCTTATTTATGAATGTTTATTTATGAAATTATAAATAGACTTCACGTAGTTGATTTACATTGATATATGCATACAAACATGTATTTTGTGTTCCTCGTTGCAGCAAACCTGCTTACTCAGCCCCCATGTAATTCTTATGGAGAATTACTAAAATTTTATATAAAGATTGTTTATGAATGAATATTAAAGAAACTTGGTAAGCGGATTTATGCACTATTCAGACATATATATACATTGGAAATTCGCTGCGTACAATTTTTGCTGCGTCGGGGGTATTTTAACTTTAAAAAAGTTCCCTTTAGGGATTTTTACAACAATACTAATTGCATTTACCTATGAGTAGACTCTCAGCTAAAATTGGGACCTAGAATACCTTGGTCACCGAAAACCTTGGATAATTTGGAGGTAAAATCTATTTTGAGATTATTCTATATGTACACCATTTTAAACGAGTCAAATTTAAAATCGCCTTTGTTATAAACGTATTATGTGTTAAGTCTACGATACATGATATTAAAGAGATGCAAATATTATTACGTAACTTATCAAAGTTACATTGTACTTACTGCGTATTCATAGTGTGAAAAACAGTTCACGAAGTATATAAAAATGAAAAAGTACAACAGCTCATGATTATTACTTAACTCTATAAACATTAAATACAAATTTTCCTTGAAAATGTTCTAAGTTTTTAGTGATTTAGTTGTTTCCACACCAATATGGCTCCGCCACTTAAGTTTCAGAACGTCATGTGAGGTTCTGTTTTTCGTCGGTCAGCAGACTGCAACACTGATTAGTCTTTTCTTCCATGACGTGGAACTAAATTAAGGTTTCTCCCCAGTGTAATATAACTATACCATGATATATTACAGTATTAAATTCAACTAGTTTTATAATTCATAAGATAATATATTTGTTTAAATACAACAAAAAATACTTAAACGCTACTCTAATACATTAAACTGAAAACAAAGGTTTTCCATTGGTTTGCAGGTTCGAAAAAAGGAATAATATTTTTCAGGATAATGAAGGAGAAGGTTAAAATGTTAATGATATGTTGGAAATATATATATTATAAAAATAATCTTATCAGACATTTGTTTAACTTGTTGCGGAAAATACAAAATTGAACACAATTTAGTTTAAGGACTGTTCCAGTTGTTGACAGAAAACCAAGGATAAAGCAAAGATATTGTTTTGAACCTTCTTCTGTATTTACACTAAAATTGATAAATATGTTATACTAAACTCTAACATACGTTGGATTGTTTACAACGTTTTATATTTCTTAGGCTTAGTGAATACAACAGTTACAATAAATTTATTCAATTTAATATCACATTCCCTAGGAAGAATGAAGACTCGAATAAGTATGGTGCTATAAAACGACTGGAAGTACTTCAAACGGGCTTTGTCTTGGGGACAATAGTTCCAGGGCCTGCTTGGCCTCTTAAACGGGACAATACACTCAGCCTCTAGGTAAAACGTTTGCTATTCTGTAATTTTCATTCTACTTTTGATAGATAAATCAAACTAATTTTCTATTCCCGTAGTTTTTTTTTTGCTAGGATATTTTTTGGGTACCATGTTACTTTATAGGCAATCTTAAGTTAATTTTTCACTTGTTAGAAGTTTGGTATTATTTCTCGACTTTCCAATAAAGAACACGGAATAATACATATTTTAGGGCATGGATACGATTTCGGAAATGTATACGAGTCCATCACGAAACGTATCTATTCAAACTTGTCATCATAAATATTGGTAAAATTGATTCTGCAAAGTGAATAAGTAGTATTGATTTTTTCAGACTCTGAGCAAACTTTAAACTTCGTTGGATGATATTAACCACTAGTATGTCTTGAATGATACTGAGCTCTGTGTCCAAATGTTGAATTTAAATCCCAGGTTCCAAGTAATGTAACACATTACTGTATATCCAGTGGGATTATCCTCATGGTTTTAAATAAAGTTAGAATCCTTCTTGCTACCATGACTAACATGGTATTAGTCGCTACTAGCACTTAGTTCACATTTCTGCCGAGGCATCTTCTATGATTGGCTTTGTTTTAGCGAATTTCCCCTATAGGGAAGATGCTATTACCGTAGTCGGCATGGTAAGACCTAGGCCCGGGACCATGATAACTTTTCGTTTTGAGGTCCCCAGACCCCAAAAACACCATTCGTTCGAAACTGTATATATATATATATATATATATATATATATATATATATGTGTGTGTGTGTGTGTGTGTGTGTGTGTGTGTGTGTGTGTGTGTGTGTGTGTGTGTGTGTGTCCGTGAGCACGATAACTCTCGTAAAGATTATCCGATTTTGATGAAATTTGGTATAAACGTGTAAAGCAACATTTATTACTTTAAGTTCAAAAACCAGCCAGATCGCTTTTTCCGAAGGGGTATTTTGCGGGGTTTTGTACCCCAAAAATGGGTTTTTTGAATTTGTTATATATAATTTTGGAAATCGTCAAATTTTAGTTTTTCCCAATGGATTCAGCTTAAAAAAAACACACAATTTGGTATTTTGATCATTCCTCTACGTCAATTGGTTACCGAGATATTGAAAGTGCTAAACACAGTACGTTGTCTAATGTTATTCTTATGGAGGAAAATACAAATTTTATATCTCGCTTATTTATGAACGTATTCTGACGAAACTTGGTATACGGCTTCATCTGGTTGTAGACCATTGACATTTGCTCAAAAAAACAATTTTTTACCCAAGGCTCCCGTAGCAGCAAACCTGCGTACTCAGCCCCATGTTATTCTTATGGAGAATAAGTAACGTGTTATCTGCCTTCATTATGAAAATAAATTAATGAAATTTGGTATGTGACTTTAGCTATATGAGTTATATTGATATTTGTATAAAACCCCATTTTTTGTTTTCCTTGCTTCAGCAAACCTGCATACTCAGCCGTCATGTTATTCTTATGGAGAATAATTAAAATGTCATAAATCGTTCATTTATGAATGTATTTTGATGAAACTTGGTATGTGGCTTTATGTGGTATTAAGATACATATATATGCATTGGAAATTCGCTGAGTACGCAGGTTTGCTGCAACGGGGGTATTTCTTATTACCAGAGCTTTCCAGGCCCTTGGCACTTTAGTTATGCTCTATAAAACAGTGTTCCAGTCTCCATAAAAGCTAGTTCTTAGATACATACTAAACCGAATCCAGCTGCTCGGCTGATTCCGATGAGCTGCTCGTGAAGAACAGTTTTTCCTAAAACCTCTCAAAGAAATGCGCAGACAATGATCTACTTTGCTTGTACAGGTTTCTCAGTACACGGTATACTACGTGGATCTGTTGACTGACACGGTCCAGTAAACAATTTCTCCTGGCTAAGTGTTGTTACAATACCAGTGAGTGTTTTTCTGACGGGTTTTCCTTGCTGGAGTGACTTTAGAGTCAGAATATAAGGTCTTGTTGATTTAGTTTATGTTTTGTTTATACCCGTATAGGCCAATTGGGTAACACTATAGTTCTAATTTAGTTAGATAAAGCTACATCGGCATAACCTTCGATAGTAAATTCCTCCAGTCCAACTTGTAATGCTGATAATATATTGTAACTTCAAAGTTCATAAACAAATCAATTACAATACATCTTCTTCTGTAGAAAATAAATATCCTACTATCCAAAACAATATTGGTGACGACCATCACCAAATATAGAACGTTCTTACGTTCGTGTTCATGGGTTTACTGACTGCATTCCATCGTACCTTTAATACGAGAAAAGGAGAAAACCCCCACCTGGAAAACAAACAAACAAACAAACAGAACAAAACGCATTAATTTGCAATCAAATAATTATTTTATACAGTCCAAAATCATTCAAAATAAATTCATTACATGTGCTCACAGCCGAACAAAATACAGCCTGCGAGGTTCTTCTGAAAGTCGTGATTTTATCTCTCATACTTAACATTTCAACCAAATCAACAAATATGAATGAACACGATTATCTCAGATGCTTTTGTGCATATTATTTTGGCTTTATACAAATTATTCAAATCGGCAAATTGTTATTTTATACTTACAATTTCTATGGGGTCATTATTTCAATTCAGATGTCAGTTACCCAAATGAGCTTCTTATAATATAACTTGATTCACGGACCTGACGTCATCAGTGTCTTCTAGATTTCATAATATTTATCTAATTTAATTTACAAGACATATATATACACTTTGTACATATGTACACTTTGATTTTGTTATTTTGACACAAATATAGGTATGTGTTGAAAAATATTATTTTATTTTATTACGAGTTGTAGTTTAGTGACTTGACTAATTTAAATGTATTTTGTCAATTTAGTCTAATACATGAGTTATTGAGAGTTATTAAGTTATTATTGATCATTTTTGTCCAGGAGATATCATACAACCAATTATGCATATTGTCACGGAATTCAACGATTCTGAACACTGGTGGCAAAGCTGCAGTTGCGAGTTTCTTCCAACTGTTCAGTTACTTAGTTTAAGGCTAGTGTTCTGAAAAATATATGACTCAGCAAAGACATACAATGTATTCCCTGAAACCAACGTAATTAACATCAAACAACTGTTTAAAGTGTGTATATGTTATGGTGTTTAATGCTGTCTTTCAATCGTCTAACATCAGTGTCTCTCATCCCTTATTTCGTAGTCCAGACTAACTTCCACATATCTCCTAAAAACATAATCAAGATTTGTTTTGTGTTTGAAAATATTCCTATGCCGTGTTTGATCCATGTTATGTTTGTTTATTTTACAGAACGCATACGTTTTTCTTGTTACGAGATATGCGTGTTGTATAGGATTTTAAAGTTGATTTAATATTTATAAACATGTTTTTGTAGCTTAAGATCGTCAGTTGTCTCTGAAGAGTTGCCCCATATAATAATATCCATAGGCTATATGGCAATAGAAAAGTGTGTGGCACAACATGACGACACAATGATTCATTGTCATATAACATATGGAATTAATTCTGCAGAGGCAGCTGACGTTTGTAAGCTTCAAAAATGGGTGTTGCGTGCAATTGCTGGCTCAGCACCTCGGGAGAAAGGTTCAAAGGTGGTCTTACTGCTCCCAACAAATACATGCTTAGCTCGTTGCTAACTCAGGAGGAGAACCATTACTATTGCCATTACCAGGTCCGGGGTCTTTGACCCCAAAGGTAATTGACTACGTCAAAAGAAAATACCCCCGTCTCAGCAAACCTGCATACTCAGCGAATTTCCAATGGATATATAAATGTCTTAATACTACATAAAGCCACTTACCAAGTTTCATAAAAATATATTCACAAATAAGCAATATATACAATTTTAATTATTCTACATAAGAATAACATTGGGGCTGAGTACGCAGGTTTGCTGCAACAAGGAACACAAAAAAATTGGTTTTTATGCTAATATCAATATAACTCAACTAGGTGAAGTCGTATACCAGTTTTTATTAATTTATGGTCATAAATAAGGGAGACAGAGCATTTAATTATTATCCATAAGAATAACATGGGGCCTGAGTACGCAGGTTTGCTGCTACGGGAGGATTATGCAAAAACAATTTTTTGGAGCAAATATCAATAGACCTCAACGAGATGAAGCTGTATACCAAGTTTCATCAGTATACGTTCATAAATAAGCGAGATAAAAAAATTTTCTTTTCCTCCATAAGAATAACATTAGACAACGTACTGTATTTAGCACTTTCAATATCTCGGTAACCAATTGACGTAGAGGAATGATCGAAATACCAAATTGTGTGTTTTTTTAAGCTGAATCGAATGGTCAAAACTAAAATTTGAGTTTTTCAAAAGATATGTGTAAAAAATTCAAAAAACCCATTTTTGGGGTACAAAACCCCCCAAAATACCCCTTCGGATAGGTCGATCTGTCTGGTTTTCGAACTTAAAGTCATAAATGCTGCTTTACATGTTTATACCAAATTTCGTCAAAATCGGATAATTTTTACGAGAGTTATCGTGCTCACGGACACATATATATACAGTATCGAACGAATGGTGTTTTTGGGGTCTGGGGACCTCAAAACGAAAAGTTATCATGGTCCCGGGCCTAGGTCTTACCATGCCGACTACGGTAATAGCTTCTTCCCTATAGGAGAAATTCGCTAAAAATGTCTCTCACAAAACAAAACAAGAAAAAAACTGTGCGACGTTGTGGACGTCCATCACAATCTCACCTCCTTATCCGACAATTCCACCGTTCGAAACTCATATATGGAGTGAAATGGCCTTAACTTCAAAAACGACTCACCAGGTTAGCAAAATTCCGGTTTAATTTAATTTATTTACCAGAGAACCCTTGCTGATCTGCAGCATCAGCAATGTTGCACCTTAAGTTTATGTATAAAAGGCTAATCAAGTTAAAATAATTCATGTTTTTGGTGGTAACTCCTAAAAATATTTTTTACTAGCAGTAATTATTTCAAATGTTATATAAATATATAGTGAAAAGATCTATAATTTTAGCACTGAAAACACTAACCAGTTTTAACTATAAATAAAGGTAATGTTCTCCTTATCCTTGAACTCGTTAGACCTAATATTTTTCCTGCTAGAGTTCATTGGATTTAACAGCTGTGATTTATTTGGCCAGTGTATCTGCTTATTGGTAGATCATCTATGACCTTACTATGATGGTTGTTTTAAAATAAAATAGTAACTATACTGTTCGTACGTATATAAACGTAGTTTAAGAATAATATTCTTAGGGTTTCCATCCAAATGCTGACTGACTGAGTATTCATTCTTAGCCACGCTATGTCTTTAAGAAAATCCATACTTTTGTCATAATGTCGTTTGTAAGCTCATCCCATTACAATATACAATATAAAATATATATACAAATTTGAACGAATGGTGATACCTCATCTTGATACCTCAAAACGCAAAGTCATCATCGTCCCTGGCCTATATAGGTCTTAGCTGTATGTACCCGACTACAGTAATAGGTCATTCATTCCCTTTGAGAGAAATTCGCTAAAAAAGCAAATATTTTACCAAAAATTATGATTTTTCTCATTGTGTAAGCTAATGGTAAAGTGTGTTGGAGAGTTATTTTCTTGTTTTAAGTAAAGCGCTGAGCACTGATGGCTTTAATTTTGTGAAAACTAACTGTAGATAAAACTAATCAATAGAAAAAAGTATAATAACAAAACTTATAAAAGTTGCCCCGAATTTTTGAAACCAATAAAATTCTTATGATTTATTTTGGCTTCGACACTGGTTTTGTGATGTCCTGTCAAAATTGTCCCCGTTCTAGGGTTCAATGTAGGACTTCAGGAAGTCATTTCAGAGTGCTAAACATTTTCAGGTTTAAATCAATAGCTAAATACAAATACGCTTCTATCCATATACGCACACCTACAAATACACATACGGAAACCCCACATTGAGTAACCTCAAAGTTTAATATGGTTTATAGTTTATACAGTTCTCAGAGAGAATCCAGAAACATATTAGGCACTTAAAAGAAAATATCATTTTGTAGAAAGGTTCATTAAGGAACTAACGAATTGGGTAATGAATGCATGTTTTTTTTAAGAGAGCTTTAAACTTAAATCGGTTAGAACATTTTGAAAGAGGCCTAAATTGAATAGCAAAACCTCAAAACATAACATGTTCCTTCTCAAATACAAATAGCAAGCCTTCTAAGCTCATGAAGAACATTTTCTCAACATATCATCGGACAATAATAACTGGATTACATGTACATTCTTAACTATATAAATACTCTCAAATAAAGTATTTGTATTATGTGCTGCATTATTCTTTGGTGAACAAAATGAACTGTCTTGGTTAATTAACACATTTTTTAAGTAATCATCTGATGTAAACAAACCTCCTCCATAAGATTAGCATGGGAACTTTAAGAGCCACTGGGGCAAAGCCCATTAAAGATGTGTTAGTTTGGATGAGTGATAACAAATCTAGAAATAATACCTATCAGTTAACAAAAGAATCATGAAAATCGGACCAGTAGAACCGTCTGACGGACTGGCCAAAGTTTTCCAATTTTTCTTAACACCAAGAACCAACCAGAGGACTTCACCGAGGACGATCCCAAGGACTTCCCAAGGAAAGTCGCGGCGCGACACCTGGACACCGGTGACACTCCTCGGAACGCGCGATCCACTACGGAAGCTGTTTCCTGGGGATGTCTCAGGTCATTGTCCGGAGCACAAAAATTGGACAGTTAAATGAAATATCACAAGGGGATACATTTGAGGGTTAAAGTAAATTGGTCCAGACAGCTAATTTAAATAATTATATCAAATCTAAATAAACTTTACCCTTAAATAAAACTATTAAATTGTAGCAATAAATTGACTTCTTTGAAAACCTGGATAACAAAATTTCCTGAAGTATATTTATTTATATTTGTTAAATAAAGAGTTGCGTGAAGTAGAATTTACGTAGCACATTTTGTTAATGAATGTAGGGAGTAGCATTGACTTTTAGATATCCAAGATTTGTTCTCAAATGAAGGGGAGCCAGAGTAGTAGCAGTTTCTTTTAGGTTGTAGATTTGTCAGCGCTATAATTTGAGTGAAGAGTTTGAGCTGATTATTCTTGTACTTAGTCACATTTTTTTATAGCGAGGGTTTTGTTGTTAATAAGTGTTTTATTTTTAAACGCATGATTTTGTTTTAGTGAATATATTAAGAACAATAATTAACGAAAAATCGATATTTCACTTCATGTCAGTTATTTTAAAAGGGTTGGATATTCTAGCCAATAATGTGCACCTGGTTATTTATTAGATTTTACATAGAATATAATTATACTTGTAACTCTCCATCTGTGTTAGTTCAATTTAAGATCCTGTGAGTTACAATTTCACTGCCAAGCGAGTCAATTTTGTTTAGGTTTGATTAAAGTGGTTGGCCATTACTTTCCGTTTTCAAAGGCTAACAACCCCGTAGAGCAAAGGGATTACAAGATTATAAGAGAGAAAATAATCTGAAGGAAATAACACAATTTATTATGTAAGTCTTACACGTGGAGATACTAAGATAGAGACAGAAGATAACATTAATAACGATAATGATATATCAGTACTTTAATAAAATCATAATAGTAAATCTGGTAGAATCGAGAACAATGATATAACAACATAACATGAAAATAATTTTATTAATTGCAACAATATCAAAGAGCAAAAGAGAAAACAAAAGGAAATACATCTAATTGTGTAAATTCTAACTGCCGTGGCCATTTCAATGTGCCGCCTAATGCACAGTAACAGGAAACTCCCGAGAGAAACTAAACTCTCTTGAGGAAGCAGTTGCAGACCCAAAGAGATCAACGGACGACGAGGCCTCACCATCAGTCCTCAGCAGCCTTGTGATCCCATGGTTGAGGGCATAGTTTGTTGGCAGGAATTGTCTGCAGAAGATCGATTTGGAGTGGGTACCCCTTGGTATAGCAAAGTCTATGGCACTCGGCAGATCAGGAAAGTCAACAACTCCATTAACAAGTTTGTACAAGAAGTTGAGGTCCTGGCTTCTCCATCTACCAGGGAGAGGTTGAAGGTCAAATTGTTCCTCCAAGCTTTTCACCGGAGTCTCCAAGTAGCGGTAGCCGAGTTTGAGTCCAAGAAGTTTGATGAATCTGGTTTGGATTCGTTACTGAAGGGTTATTTGCCCAGACTGATACGTTGACCAAATGATGGAACAGTATTCACAAAACTACTAGAGTTTGCGAATTCCTGATATCTCTATTTGAGCGGAAGATGAATCCAAGAAGTGAAGAAGCTCGGGAAGATATGTGTCCTTTGTGATCATGAGGACTGAGAACGGAATTTGTAATAACACCAAGGTCCTTGACTATATTAACTACTTTAAGACTGGTATTATCTATGCTATAATCATATGTGTGGACTACTTCGTTTCGGCAATAAAATATCACGAGATACTTTGCCATATTCAGATCCATTGCGCTTGATGCACACCAACTGCTTAAGTTGTCAATTGAGTTTTGCTGTTCTTCTTGAGTTTGCGTGGAGATCCACTTTGCTGAATACCTTTATGTCATCTGCGAAGAGGATAAAATGAGATTCAATTAAACTGTTGATGTCATTGATGAAAAAGCTGAAGAGCAGTGGACCCAGATGAGTGCCCTGGGGAACTCCTGAGAGCGCAGAAAAGGGCTGAGAACAACTTCCATTACACTTGACCATTACAACTCGATTATTTAGATAGCTTTCCATCCAGCTCTGCAATTACCCACAAATAACATAGCCCTTCAGCTTTGCGACCAGCTTATGATGATTAACTTTGTCGATTGCCTTGCTGAAATCAAAGTAAACACAATCCACTTGACAGGAATCAGCAAATGCAGACATTATGAACTCCTGAAACGTAAGTAGATTTGTGGTGGAAGAGCGACCGCGCAGGAATCCATGCTTCAGGAGTAATGTGGCCTTCAAGTGGAACACAAACTATCAAGGACCAGACTTTCATATACCTTAGACAGAGCTGACTGGATGGCGATGGGTCTATAGTTTCGTGCATCGTTTTTAGTTCCAGCCTTAAAAATGGATAAAACATAGCTTTCCTTCAAATCAGAAGGAAAAATTCCAGCAGAGAGACGTTTCCTGAAACGAATGGTGAGGTGGGAAGCAAGCACAGCAGCGCAGTAATTGAGAATGGATGGTGGGATACCGTCGGGGCCAGGTCCCTTGTTTGGGTCCAGGTTTCCCAGCTTGCGTTGGACATCTAAGGCCAAGAAAGAGCAACAGTCGATAGGTTGACTTAGATCAAAATCAAATCTAGTACTTACAGTAAAAGTGAATTATTAAATGTCTCACCAAACAGTAGTAGTTGCGTAGATCATGTTTTTTTCAGGAGTAGAGATGCAATTAAGTGTACTGCAGCAGTATATGATCTAGATATTACCGATCATAAACTTGTTAAATATAGTTTAGATTTTACACTAAAAATAAAAACAGATATATCTCAGAATCAGAGTTTTTTTTAATATTAATTTTACAGCGTTATATAAAAGAGTTGAGGAAATTTACTGGTGTACAGACAAAATTAAAATTTTGGAAATCACGACAAAAACTAAAGCCTTGGATCAGGCCTAAGTCAGGATTTGATAAAAATAAAATAAGAAACAAATTATTCAGTAAGTCCAAGAACCTTTCAAACAAGTAGTAGTTAATCAATATAAACATTATAGAGATTCTCTAAATTGCGAGATAAAAACTTGCAAACAAAACCACTATTTAAATTAGTATAATAAGCATTCTGGAAGTCCATAAAAGCATTGGAAAACAATTACAATTAATTAATTCGCTCCTAGGAACTAATTCTTTAGACAAACCCAACAACATTGTCATACTAAATTAAATAGGTAACGAATTATTATCTGAACCCTTGAAAGTAGATCGAAAACTTAATGAAGATTTTGGAAATACCATTCAACGATTAATATAAATACCCCCGTCGCAGCAAACCTGCATACTCAGCGAATTTCCAATGAATATATAACATAACACATTAAAAAACTTAACAGGATTCATAAGAAATGTATTCACAAACAGGCGATATTTAAAATATTAATTATTCTCCGTAAGAATAACATTGGGGATGAGTACGAAGGTTTGCTGCAACAAGGCACACAAAATGATGGGTTTTTATGCAAATATCAATAGAACTCATCTTAGTGAAGTCACATACCAAGTTTCATCCATATACATTCATAAATAAGCGATATATAACATTTTAAGTATTTTCCATAAGATTAACATGGGGACCTAGATTTGCCTAGTATTGCTGCTACCTAGGTTTGCTGCTACAGGAACCATAGGCGAAAAATTGTTTTTTTGTGCAAACAACAATAAACCACAACCAGATCAAGCCATATACCAAATTTCGCCAGTTTGTGTTCATAAATAAGCGAGATATACAATTTGTCTTTTTCTCCATAAGAATAACATTGGACAACGTACTGTGTTTAGCACTTTCAATATCTCGCTAACCAATTGACCTAGAGCAATGATCAAAACACCAAATTGTTTGTTTTATTAAGCTGAATTCAATGGTATAAATTAAAATTTGATTTAAATTAAAATTACATGTGAAAACCCCAAAAAACACATTTTTGGGGTACAAAACCCCCCAAAAACCCCCCTTCGGATAGTGCGATTCATCTGGTTTTCGAACTCGTTCAAATAAATGGTACTTTACACATTTGTACCAAATTTCATTAAGATCGGACCCTTTTTACGAGAGTTATCGTGCTTACGGACACATATATATATATATATATATATATATATATATATATACACATATATAAAAATTTGAACGAATGGTGTTTTTGGCATCTGGGGACCTCAAAATGAAAAGTTATCATGGTCTCGGGCTTAAGTCTTACCATGAGACCTACGGTAATAGCTTCTTCCCTATAGGGGAAATTCGCTAAAATGGTCAAACATGTTATAACCAAACAAATAGTGGTTATGACTGTTTACCTGAGCCTATAACACCAAAAGATTCAATGATTTTTATCCCTACATGTTCCGAAGAGGTACAAACCTATATAAATAATCTTCCAAACAACACCGATCATCATCAGGTCCAATCAGAGGCCCATCAGGCACATTATCTGATTGGGCCTTGTACCATCTTATTGTATATTTACCATCATGTATGTAAGTACAGTATAAATGTAAATATATTTTGTAGTGATGTGAGAACCAGATAATTTTATCCTGTTTACTGTTTTATGTTCAAATGCAGTAAACATATATTAAAATATGTGAAATGTATACTGGGTGTATGTTACACTGAATAATAGGTCTAAAAAAATAGAACAGTGATATCAATATTTGTTTGAGTCACGCAAGATAACCTAACACAATTATTTGGTTTGGAATTGTTTGATACAAATGGATTGATAATAAAACTTACTTTACAGTTTATTAGTGAATTTCCTTTGGAAAGTGAACTATTAGCATGACCTGCACGGTGAAACTTAAGTTCAACATTTTATATATATATGTGTGTGTGTGTGTGTGTGTGTGTGTGTGTGTGTGTGTGTGTGTGTGTGTGTGTGTGTGTGTGTGTGTGTGTGTGTGTTTGCACTCTAGTGGTCGCATTTTTTGTCCGATTTACTTCAAATTTGGTAGGGACATTCCTTTCTGTAATCAGTTGGACAAGTTCGTTGGGCAGAACAATCGGAAAACTCTAAACCCTTTTTTGGGGATTAAGCTTTCAAATTTTGAGTTTTGGGGCCCAAAAAGGGTCAGAAATGCCCCGTATGTAAAATTAATGCATATAAAAAGATGGGAATTAGTGAGTCAAAAGTTTTAAGCCCTCTCTCGTCATTTTAGCATACATATTTACTGAGTTATTAAAGAAAATGGGTATCGACTAAACACAGTACGTTGTCTTATGGAGATTTTACACTAGACAAGCCTGTTATTCCTTTGTTAGAGTACTTTTATCATCCCCAGCAACCTCACGCCTACTTTCAAGCCTGTCTGGACCTTCTTCTAACATTATAATGCACAAAATTGTATCCCCAGCTTTGCAGGTAAATGAAACCAGGAGCATCAGAACAGCCAAAAAATCACTGTTTTCAGATTTCAATAAAAATTGGAATAAATGTATCTTATTACACTAATTTGGAGTTTTAAAACATTTTATGTGGAAATTCACTTCCCTCACGTCAGCGTGCTGCGTGCGAACTCGTTTTAGACTTGTTTTCAATATTTTAAAATTGATCATCTATTGGTTTGCCAAATATAAAACCAATATATTGATCATCTATTGGTTTGGGTTAGCTCGAAATTAGATAGCGAGTAAGGACATCACTTCACCTGGGATATATAGGTTACAAATAAACTTTATATGTAAAAGGTTAATAATAAAGGCGAGGATGTTCTGATGGACAGTGCATATTGTATTTTAGATTGGAGCCATATATTTTCCATATATAGTACATATATTTTCCAATCAGTTTTAGCAAAAAGAGAACAACACAAATCGGAATGTTGGTGAAGTTTTTTTATAGGACGTATAAAATCGATACGCCTTATGAAAGGCAGAAAGCTGTGCAATCAAGACAGGAAGTAATAAAGTAGAGACTGTTCAATCACTTGCTTTAGGAAGCTTGGAATCAGATCCAAAAAGCATTCCAGTCCATTGAGAGCGCCTTCGATTAGCTCATCCTTTGTATTGTTTTCAGGTATTTTATGACAAACCTGAAGAGATTGTAGGACAGGTTTTAGAGTTTGAGCGCTATTTTTAGCGAATTTCCCCTATAGGGAAGAAGCTATTACCGTAGGTCTCATGGTAAGACTTAAGCGCGAGACCATGATAACTTTTCATTTTGAGGTCCCCAGATGCCAAAAACACCATTCGTTCAAATTTTTATATATGTATATATATATATATATATATATATATATATATATATATATTTTCTTTTCTTTTAGTTAAATCTTTAGGCACACTTGATTCTGTAGACCGTTTTTGTTTATCACGTTTTGTTTATTTTATCTGATCGCTGTTTATAATTTTGGTTATTTTGAAGAAAAGGAACCTCCAAACAGGCTATGCCTTGGAGGCCCTACATTTTCTCCAAATTTGTTTAACTGCACATAATTTATAAATAAAAGTAAATGTAAATTGAATATAGTTGTTTTAAATTAAAATTACTTGTATATACCTTTTTGTGAAATAGTGAAGCTGTATTAGTTTATTAATTCCTGTTTTAGTTATAGAGACAATCAAAAGGAGGCAGATTTAAGAGGATAATTTGAGTATTGTTTATTTTGTTTTGTGTAGATTATTTTAAATATTATATATGTTTAATTATATATTTTGAGGACAAAATCAATGAACAGGAAAATGTGTGCATATTAGAAGTACTCTGTAACATGTTTAATTGGAGAAAATAAATCATTCTTATTCTTATTCTTATTCTTATTCTTATATATATATTTATATATATATATATATATATGTGTCCGTAAGCACGATAACTCTCGTAAAAAAGGTCCGATCTTAATGAAATTTGGTACAAACGTGTAAAGTACCATTTATTTGAACGAGTTCGAAAACCAGACGAATCGCACAATCAGAAGGGGGGTTTTGTACCCCAAAAATGGGTTTTTTGGGGTTTCCACATGTAATTT
Source organism: Allygus modestus (assembly GCA_963675035.1). Taxonomy (NCBI): domain Eukaryota; kingdom Metazoa; phylum Arthropoda; class Insecta; order Hemiptera; family Cicadellidae; genus Allygus; species Allygus modestus. Next base: position 15,504,059 of record OY776113.1, read on the forward strand.
TTATTAAAATCAAATTTTAATTTTCACCATTGGATTCAGCTTAAAAAAACAAACAATTTGGTATTTTGATCATTGCTCTACGTCAATTGGTTACTGAGATATTGAAAGTGCTAAACACAGTACGTTGTCCAATGTTATTCTTATGGAGAAAAAGAAAAATTTTATATCTCGCTGATTTATGAACATAAACTGACGAAACTTGGTATATCGCTTCATCTGGTTGTGGTTTGTTGTTGTTTAAACAAAAAACTACTTTTTCGCCTATGGTTCCCGTAGCAGCAAACCTAGGTATTCGGTCCCCATGTTATTCTTATGGAGAATAATAAATATGTTATATATCGCTTATTTATGAATGTATATGGATGAAACTTGGTATGTGACTTCACTTAGATGAGTTCTATTGAAATTTGCATAAAAATTTTGTGTTCCTTGTTGCAGCAAACCTGCGTACTCATCCCTAATGTTATTCTAATGGAGAATAATTAATATTTTAAATATGGCTTATTTATGAATATATTTCTTATGAATTCTGGTAAGAGGCATAATGTGTTATTAAGACATATATATTCATTGGAAATTCGCTGAGTACGCAGGTTTGCTGCGACGGGGGTATTGGTTTTATTTACTTTTACGTACATGTTTATGGTTTTACGTACATGACGTTAATCGGTTGGTTGGTTAGTCCAAAAACCATCATGGCCATACACTATCGAGCCTGTTCTTTGAACTATACTCTTTCACTGTGTAATAGGTTAAGTGACTACAATCAAATATAGTTCGACTGGTATTTATATTTTTTGCTATACTTTTTCGCCCTTTTTCCCCTATAGACATTGCCTTTTATAAACAAGTTAGCTAAAAGTGTGACGAGAACAAATTCCCGTAAATAAATGTCGGTTACTCCGTTTTATTACGTAAACTATTATTTATATTGAAATACTTCCTGATTGTTTACATTAGTAGACTATAAAGCTCTGATTCGAATGCTTAAATGGTTTATTTTAATTCTTGTTTCAAACTTCTTACTGCCAATATATAACCGCACCCTTATCAAAATATACGTTATTGCACCTCACTCACCTGATATGAGGTTATAGGCTTTTATAGAAATAAAACAAGTATTTTCTCTCTCAAAATACTTTAAAGAGCATACAAATATCCTATACTCTAATATGAGTAAGGTTTGCTTGCTTGCGACACTGATCTCAAAAACGGCTCCAACGATTTCCTTCTAATGTTCGAAATAACTAATTTCTGGGATAAAAATAAGTTCTAGACAGGCCTCATCCCCAGGAAAAATCAAATAATGTAAAAAAATTAACATTGGGCTTATGGAGTTTTAAACCAATCAAAAGAATTGTAACAGCTGTTCATAATCAACCAGGGAACTGTCAAAGTAATACTCGTGTTGTTTATGATTATTAACATGTGGTTTCCTGAGAGCAGAGATTAAATGATTTTAATGAAGATTACATATATACAGTATAGCCTTGTACCATCTTTTGTGTATATTTTACCATCTTGTAAGTACAGTATAAGTGTAAATATACGTTATAGTGTTGTAAGACGTATTTTATCTATCCTAATTAGTTGTAACAACACGTATCATGCTAATAAAGAAATTATATATACAGTAGTAAAATAAATCAAAGGGACATTGAGCTATAAATAACAACTGTTAGTGACCTTAAAAATGTAGAAAAGAGGCAAATGAGTTATACAAATCTGATTATCAGTAGGGGTAAGTGGTGAAATATTACCAAGTCATCTAAACAAACTGACTGGCCTTCCCCCGAGCAAAGCTTGGCCCCCAGGTACTTACCATTAAATGATTAAATTCATCCGCCCTTGTAATCCTCCACACTTGTAAGTTGGAGTTCACCTACATAATATATTATTTCATTTTACTAGGACTTACACTTAAATTGTTACATTTTGAATACTCTAACCCGACCTGGTATTAAAATTTGTTTTTACCCACATTACAATTTTTTTTAATGGATTTTATTTAAAGAATATCATTTAACAATCTCACTCAAGAGCGTTCATTTTTACTCTTTAATTATCAAGCAATAAAACATTGTTATATTATGTTATAGATTTATTGTTACAATTTTAATTCGGACTTTTTCATTCAGCTCATAATTATTATATCCGGAAGTGGTCAAAAAGGAGAACCAGATTCTTGGTAAACAGCTGAAAAGTTTAAATATTTATTTTATCATATATGTAACTGGATGAGTTTAGATTAGTTTTAGTTTTATTTTCAAGGATGCATCATTTTATTTAAATAAATGCCACATTTAAAAGACAGTCCAAATACAGGATTAATAAAACTCTAAGTTTTTAATGAAAAAATAGATATAACCTTCGTATGTATTTCCATCGCCGAACAGAAAGCACTTTTAGTGAATTTTCCTATAAGGTATAGCCATTTTATAGCGCTTAAAAAACAAATAATTTAGTATTTTGAATCATTAACCTAGGTTAAGTGGTTGTGGATAAAAGTCAAAAAACGTGTCCTTAAAATTTTCCATGTTAATCTTACAAGGTTTTTAGATTTTCCTCAGATAATTTTACTAAAAACTTCACATTTCTTCTTACAAATAACCTTAGCTCTACAAAACATTAATTTTGGTGTTTTAATTGTTGTTCTACGTCCAAACCGTTGCAGAGATATTCAAAGTGCTAAACACAGTACGTTGTCCAATGTTATCCTTATGAAGAACAAATCAAATTTGATACCTCGATTATTTATGAATGTATAATGATGAAACTTGGTATGTGGCTTCAACGAGTTGTGGTATATTGATACTTGAGCAAAATATGCTTTTTTATCGTCCCCGTAGCAGCAAACCTGCATACTCGGCCTCCATGTTATTCATATAGGGAATAAGTAAGTAAAGTTTTATATCACCCTTAGTTATGAACCTAAATTAATAAAACTTAGTATCTAGCTTCACCTGGTTGAGTTATAATTGCATAAAAACACATTTCTTATATTCCTCGTTGCAGCAAACCTGCATACTCAGTCCTAATGTTATTCTTATGATGAATAAATAAAATGCTATGTATCACTTATTTATGAACGTATTTTTGTGAAACTTGGTAAGTGGCTTTATGTAGTAGTGAGACACATATATATGCATTGGAAATTCTCTGAGTACGCAGGTTTTCTGCAACATGGGTATTAATTTCATCATGAAAATATACTTCGAAAATGTTGAGAATAATTTCCTTTCTTCTGTTTTATTTACAACTCCTACTTCAACAACCGTGTTTTGTCATTTTTTAATCTGTTAGTTACCTTTAAGTTTTAGGTTTACCTTTTAGAAGTTTTCAGTTTTCAAAATAGTTATTAAAATCAGGTTAATCGAATGGGTTTTGTATTTGAACCGTAAGTGGCCTGAAATTGATTTGTGTACAACTTATATACAATCCATGAGGAAAGAAGTATTACCCACAGTTACAGTTATATTTTCTTAGGTATTGCTCATAAATTATGGCTGTTTAAAATTCCAATATAAATGCTGCATTGCAGCCAAGGGACTATAATACGTAACTAACTAAAATGTATTTACATCTAAAATAAATATTTTCCTAAATTAAATAGGTTTATATTTTCATCGTCAACCCTTTGTCTCACTAGCAAATTACTAATTTAGGGACTACTGTTCCACTATCAGATCTAAGGGTAAAAGATCCCCATAAAATATGGGATATTAAAAGTACCCATTTTCATTGAGTATCACACATTTATTATCAACACGAACGAACGGTACGAATAAAAACCAACATTCATTTCTCTTACTCGAAACAAGTCACCTGCTAGTAAAACTAAGAATTTGTGTCAGAAGGGTATGCAAACCTGTTATATTTTGTGTCTAACTTCAATCCTAGAGGAAAAATAAATAAATATTTGTCCACATTTAATTAGTAAAATGGTAGTATTATACTAACGGTGCACTGCCTGCTTTCTCATTTATCTTTCTAAGCAGGCAGGCCACAAGTAAAACCATACTGCCTGCTTTCTAAATCAAATTTGTAAGCAGATAGTTTTAACTATAAAATGTAAAATTTTATTATCAAGTTGTTAAATATATACTCTTTAATGCCAGATAAAGTTATAACAAAAGTTAAAAATAATAAATAGTTTTAGTTACACTGTATGCTAGTTGTTGACATTAGTGTTTTTGACAGAAGACCATATGAAATGATGAAGATATTAAAGGTTAAGTATAACTTTATTGCTTAAACACATATCACCTGAAATTTTAATTCAATTGTAATCGTTATAACGTATGCATCTGTTGTATCCATTTCAATTTAACTAATTATTGCTTTAATTTACAGTAACCAAGGAATGCGTCTGATAAAATTTGCTCTATTTGGAAGTGGAAGTTGATTCCCCCTTTTTATCGAACTTATTTTACAACACAAACTTGTTGATTGGCGTATTAATCAATTAAATTTGTTTGTATTTATTTATTAAGTTACAGATGTTCGATAAGGTCATAGAATATTAAATAAAATCAAAAGTTCTTTATTACCATAAGACTTACAAGAGCATTAGCATGCGTACAATATATACAAACAAATATCTCATTCTAAAAATCCTTAAAATAAAATAATTAATGTTTGCTTGTATGGCCTCATTAAGGTATTCCTTTATATTGTAGAAGGCTTTTTCTATAAGGTATACTTTCAGGTGGTTTTTCAACTTTTTGGCGGACTTTTCCACTTTGAGGTAATCTGGCAATGCATTATCCAACTTGAGGCAGGCGTAAGAAATTTCTTTTCAACAAAAATTATTCCGTGCTTTGGAAAGAACAGTTCATTACCCGTACGTGGTCAAAAATTTTAAACGGTAGATCTAGAAAAAAACAAGAGGTGTTCATTTTTTATAAAAAATCAATGATTCCAGCCAGGATGTACATTGAATAAAAAGTTAATACTGTAATTTATTTTTCCGAAATGTTTCTTTACAGGATTGCAGTCTGTCAAGTCAAAATGACACGGATGAACTTTATCTGGAGAGAGAAAACATATTTGGTATTTGAGATTTCCTAACTTATGGGTGTAGCATAAACTAAGTGAGGAAAGACACAACCATAGTAAGCTGCAAGTACTACTTCGGTAGAGGTGGAAAAGACAGTTTCATTATTGCAAACAAAGACGATATGGATCAACGGATATGGTCATCGTAGGTTAATCGGGAATCAATTTTAAAACCTAGAGAGTCAATAGTATAAATATGATAATGGCAGATGTAATAATTGAATCACCAAGTAAAACTTAGTATTAGTTCCCAATGTTTACTCTCCCTTATTTTAAAATCAACCATGCCGGTGTTCCCTGTATTCACAAAAATACTATTCTCTACAAGCCATTGCAAAAGGGAGTTGGCTTAATAAAATCAGTTTCTTCCATTTAATTTGTAGATGAAACTGTAACAGTAAGTGAAGAGTCGTCAGCAAAGAGACATATATTTCCTTAATTAATGTTGTTATTAATGTAATTTATGAAAAGTGAAAAAAGGATGGGGACTCAATGCATGGTAGTATTTGGCAAATCTTTCTCTAAAGGTCATCCTACTTGCATTGCTATGTAGAAATGTTATCAGTACATTTTGATTCGAGTAGTTAACAAAATATGTCCAAATAAAATGGTTTTTCACCACACTGCACTGTGCCGAAAGTAGTTATTTTCGATATCATGCGCGGGTACCGAAAGTCATACTTTTCCACCCTAGTGCCGTAAAACCAGCTGGTGGTTTTTTCGCACTTTTAGCGAATTTCCCCTATAGGGAATAAGCTATTACCGTAGGTCTCATGGTAAGACTTAAGCCCGAGACCATGATAACTTTTCATTTTGAGGTCCCCAGATGCCAAAAACACCATTCGTTCAAATTTTTATATATGTATATATATATATATCTCTATATATAATTCCGTAAGTCAAATTTTTGTAAAGAAATTGTGAGTGACTGGATGGCCGTAGAAGGATGGGAGGGGTATCATTTTAAAGGTCTTGACGTGAATTTTGAGGGAAAACTATTCATTTTTCTTATTTTTTTACCATAAATTCGCAACAGAATAAAACTTTTCCCATTAAAACAACATGGGGTTTAATTTGTTTACATCTTTTGAAATTAAAACAGCTGTGCCACAGAGTTAAATTAGCCTTTGATATTGATACCAGCTGTACTTATTCAGTTTGTTTACTTTTAAACTACAGCAATGTATAGTTGTTTAGGAATGGACATTTTATTAAAAACATAAGACAGTATAATAATATTATATTATAATGCTAGAAAATCAGTGCTTATTTATAAATGACCAATGAAGGTTGATAAAAAATTTATGTATTTTGGTTTTTTAGGGGCTTTTGCCCCTACAAGCCCCTAGTATATATATATATGTGTGTGTGTGTGTGTCCGTAAGCACGATAACTCTCGTAAAAAAGGTCCGATCTTAATGAAATTTGGTACAAATGTGTAAAGTACCATTTATTTGAACGAGTTCGAAAACCAGATGAATCGCACCATCCGAAGGGGGGTTTTTGGGGGGTTTTGTACCCCAAAAATGTGTTTTTTGAGGTTTTCACATGTAGTTTTAATATAAATCAAATTTTAATTTATACCATTGAATTCAGCTTAAAAAAACAAACAATTTGGTATTTTGATCATTGCTCTACGTCAATTGGTTACCGAGATATTGAAAGTGCTAAACACAGTACGTTGTCTAATGTTATTCTTATGGAGAAAAGGAAAAATTGTATATCTCGCTTATTTATGAACATAAACTGGCGAAATTTGGTATATGGCTTGATCTGGTTGTGGTTTATTGTTGTTTGCACAAAAAAACAATTTTTCACCTATGGTTCCTGTAGCAGCAAACCTAGGTACTTGGTCCCCATGTTATTCTTATGGAAAATACTTAAAATGTTATATATCGCTTATTTATGAATGTATATGGATGAAACTTGGTATGTGACTTCACTAAGATGAGTTATATTGATATTTGCATAAAAACCCATTATTTTGTGTGCCTTGTTGCAGCAAACCTGCGTACTCATGCCCAATGTTATTCTTATGGAGAATAATTAATATTTTAAATATCGCTTGTTTGTGAATACATTTCTTATGAATCCTGTTAAGTGTTTTAATGTGTTATATTATATATTCATTGGAAATTCGCTGAGTATGCAGGTTTGCTGCGACGGGGGTATTATTAGTTATTCTGACACCATTAGCGCTAGTAGTTTGCTGCGTCTACCAATAACAGTGTTGCATTTTAAATCAGCTGTTCTCATTAATCTAATCACTAGATTAACGTAAACAGATCGTAAATACGTTGTCATTATGTTGTGAGAAATATTACCCGGCAATCCTGATAAAAATAGTAAACCTATGTTTCATTATTAGTGAATTTCCTTTGGAAAGTGAACTATTAGCATGACCCGCACGGTGAAACTTAAGCCCGGGACCACCATAGAAGTTCCTAACGTGACCCCCTGAACACGTTTTGGGGGGTCGTTCAAAATTTTTATTATATGGCATATAGACATATATATATATATATATATATATATATATATATATATATATATATATATATATATATATATATATGTGTTTGCACTCTAGCGGTCGCAATTTTTGTCCGATTTACTTCAAATTTGGTAGGGACGTTCCTTTCTGTAATCAGTTGGACAAGTTCGTTGGGCAAAACAATCGGAAAACTCTAAACCCCTTTTTTGGGGGATTAATCTTTCAAATTTCGAGTTTTTGGGCCCAAAAATGGTCATAAAAGCCCCAGATATAAAATAAATGCATGTAAAAAGATGGGAATTAGAGAGGCAAAAGTTTTAAGCCCTCTCTCGTCATTCTAGCATAAATATTTACCGAGTTATTAAAGAAAATGTGTATTGACTAAACACAGTACGTTGTCTAATGGGGTTTTTCACGAGAAAAGCCTGTTATTCCTTTGTTAGAGTACTTTTATCATCCCCAGCAAGCTCACACCTACTTTCAAGCCTGTCTGGACCTTCTCCTAACCTTATATTAGGCAAATTTGTATTCCCAGCTTTGCAAGTAAATGAAACCAGGAGTATCAGAACAGCCAAAAAATCAATGTTTTCAGATTTCAATAAAAATTGGACAAATGTATGTTTTTACACTGATTTTGAGTTTTAAAAGTTTTTATTTGGAAATTCACTTCCCTCACGTCAGCGTGCTGCGTGCGAACTCGTTATTATTTTATTTACAGTGTGATGAAAAATATCGTTCATAACTCGTACCTAAAGTGTTTTCCGGTACTTGATCGAATTCAGCGCTTGGTAGCCTCGCACGGAAAACACGATCGTGTAGCGGAAAAGTCCACTTTCGGCACTAGTGATGAAATATACTATTCTTGTATCCAAAGTTGTATATTAATACGTCAGTTAAGGAAATAACAAACCGTATATTTTATAAACAACAATATTTTTGATCAGTTAAATTTGTATTGATTGGATTAGTTTTAACAATTGTTTTATGTAAAGTTACACAAGCTGGAACTACATAAACAGGGAAAGCGACTTTTAGCTGATTTTGATTGAATGGTTCTCAAACTATAAATGCGTCCTTGTTTTACTACAAGTATTACTTTCCCGAACTGTTATTTTATTGTTTGTTTTACTTAATTTATTGTACTTAATTTATTTACTTAATTAATTATTAATTTATTAATAAAATTCTTAATAATATACTTAATAAAATATTAATTATTAATTTAATTAATTAATTAATATTTTCGTATTTTATTTATTTATTTACTTAATTTATTTAACTTAATTTATTGTTGACAAATCTTTAGTTTTGTCAAGATTACTAATTAGGCTTATTTCAATAAAATTATGACTTTGTAAGTTTATTGCCATCTCAATCTAGTTTTTTTTGTTATTTTGTAGATTTGGGAACATATAAATTGAATTTAGTATTTTTTTATTGCTGCGAGGATGACAATCTATTGAATATATTGTTAAATTAGTTTATTTAAAATTATATAGCCAAGTAAGTCGCATATCTAAGTTTATTTATAATCAAGTTTTCATTTAGTTTTTATAAGAAGGGAAATGTCATTTTATAGTATAGAAAAGCTTGCTGTGACAGAAATGAGAACATTGTTGCCATAACGGAAGACTAACAATAACAATATGAAGTCCGTGGTCCAGCTAACACCGCACAAAATTAAATGAACACTTCCCACTTTTCCCATCATGAAATTAGATGTTAACTGCTTTAATCCCACTACAAATTAAAATGTTGTTTATTGATTATAAATGCGCTTTCCACAACTGTTGATATTTATATGCTTAAGTGTTTGCATAAACCATTATATGGCATAATATAACAGAAATAATTTATAAATATTCTCATCAGTACTTGCCAAATTTATCCACGATAATATCTTAAACCTAGAGGTTTCAGATATTGTGTACCTTGTTGGACAAAGTCTACGGCCCGCACGGGTACCGTACCTCTGAGGTCCACGGAACAGACAACGGAGGTATAAGGTAAAGGTGTTTATTATTAGAGTTAGTATCGAAATAGACAATTTTCAATAATATTGCCTAACCTTTATCTACAATAGTCTGTTTATGTTCTAATATTTTAGTAGCACACGAGTTCACTACTGTGCTAAGTAAATAACCTACCAAATTACGTAATTATGGTATATCAAAGGTACGGTATAAAAAACACATTTTTTAACACACTATGTTTTACGAATGTTAATACACTATTTGTCAAACACCTTCCGTGAATTGTGTTGTTACAATCAACCAGGCTAAAATAAACAACGTCTCACAACACTAAAAAATATATTTGCACTTATACTGTACTTGCAGGCATATTTGCCCATCCGCGCACTAGCATAACTATCAAACTGTGATTTTCTTCTTTCCGTTTACTATGACCTGCTTTTTCCACACTTTGTTTACGCTTTACCCACATGGGGTTGTGAGAATAAGAGAACAAACTTTCTATTTCGCCTGCAAAAGGCAGCAATCAGAGCAGTTTTCTACATGGATAGGTTTCAAACGTGCAAACCAGTTTTTCAGTCCTCAAATATTTTAACTTTTCCATCTCTCTATATTTACGAAATGTTATCGTTTTTAAAACAAAACATTATAAAGTTCAAAATTCCTCAGAATCATCATTATAGTTTACTTACTTCCAATAATCTACAAGTTCCTGTTCACAACACTGCTTTCTTCCAAAAAGATCTCCGCTACAATTCAATAAACGTGTTCAATAAACTTCCAATACACCTCAAAGCAGAGTCAAACCATTTGAAATTCAGGAAAAATCTAAAATCCTTTCTTATTGATAAGTATTTTTACAGCGTGACTTCCTGACTGATGGCTCTTAAGTTATTAGGTCTGCCTGGAGGGATATTTATTTATTTATTTTTCATTTGATTAAACGAACAAGGAAGTTGATTTAATTTAATAATTTGATAAGTGTATGCACATTTTAGCTTGTAAGCATCTTTAAGTAAATGAGTCACATTTCCATTTGGTTTGACATTACCGATGCATGTACACAAGTCTCTTGGTTAATAAATGAGTTATTGAGTTACATACATGACGGTAAATGTACAAAAAAATGGAACAAGTCGATCAATTTCAACCAGTCACACCGGTCATCATCAGGCCCAATCAGATAACGTACCTGATGGTGTCTGATTAGACCATAAAATATGTGAAATGTATACTGGACTTATGTTACACTAAACGAGTTCGCACGCAGCACGCTGACGTGAGGGAAGTGAATTTCCACATAACAACTTTTAAAACTCAAACTCATTGGAAAAACATACATTTGTCCAATTTTTATTGAAATCTGAAAACATTGATTTTTTTTGGCTGTTCTGATACTCCTGGTTTTATTTACTTGCAAAGCTGGGAATACAATTTTGCACATTATAAGGTTAGTAGAAGGTCCAGACAGGCTTGAAAGTAGGCGTGAGGTTGCTGGGGGTAATAAATGTACTCTAAAAAAGGAATAACACGCTTTTCTAGTGTAAAACCCCCATAAGACAACGTACTGTGTTTAGCCGATACACATTTTCTTTAATAGCTCGGTAAATATTTATGCTAGAATGACGGGAGGGGGCTTAAAACTTTCGCCTCTCTAATTCCCATCTTTTTACACGTATTAATTTTACATCTGGGGCTCTTATGACCCTTTTTGGGCCCAAAAACTCGAAATTTGAAAGATTAATCCCCAAAAAATGGGTTTAGAGTTTTCCGATTGTTTTGCCCAACGAACTTGTCCAACAGATTATAGAAAGGAACGTCCCTACCAAATTTGATGTAAATCGGACAAAAAATGCGACCGCTAGAGTGCATACATATATATATATATATATATATATATATATATATATATATATATACATATATATATATATATAAAATTTTGAACGACCCCCCAAAACGTGTTCAGGGGGAATTTCTATGGGGAGAACGTTAGGAACTTCTATGGTGATCCCGGGCTTAAGTTTCACCGTGCGGGTCATGCTAATAGTTCACTTTCCAAAGGAAATTCACTAATAATAGGTCTAAAAATTAAAAATTTAGAACCGTGATATCAATATTTGTTTGAGTCACAAAAGTTTACTCAACACATTCGTTTACAAGGGGATGGATAATCAAACTTACGGTACAGTTTATTTTAGACTTATGAGCAATATTTTAAAATTTAACTTCTATAGGTTTGCTCCAAGCTCGAAATTAAATTGCGAGTAAGGACTTCACTTCACCTGGAATATATAAGTCACTAATAAACTCTCCATTAAGTCAGTCTCATTCGGTTCGAAATAAAGGTTATAGGAAAGTATTTATTGCTAGTTAAATTAATTTTAATATCTGTCTTAAATTATTACAAATGTTTGTTGATGCAGGAGTGGTTTCTTTATTTTTAGAATAAATTAAAAAGTCGTAAAAAACGTATTAGTGTATCTTTAATAAACGAACACAAGTAGTAGAGATCCCATTTAAGGACTTTGATGGTTGACTTAAAAAACATTACACCAAACAAAGCTACTGTAAAGACTGGTGTACCCAGGGATCGGTTATTGGCCCAATATGGTTTTTGATATTCATTAATGGCATTCATAAAAGCTTAACAAAATGTCAATTTATGCTTGCTTGCAGATGACCATCGCTTGTTTTCTCCTCTTCCGAACGGTCTCAGCTTGAGGTTGATACTTTCGTTCAAGATAGCTCTCTGATACAGTGGCTTTCAAATAATTATCTTTGTGTAAATGCTCTCAAAACAAAACTAGTCGATTTTCACCTGCGTGGTTTCTTTGGTCACAGAAGACCTCTATTTTTTTATTGGCGAGGAGGAAATAAGTCCCGATGAAAGTGTTAACTATCTGGGTCTAATTGTTGACTCCAAACTTACTTTTTCCCTAATCTGTCTGATATATTTAGGATTTTTAAGGCAAAGCCTTAGTATCCCCTCCACTGGATCAAACCGTTGAATGATATCATAGCCGTTTTTTTTTAATCGAATCAGTGTAGGTGTAGGTGAAAGACAAGCAAGTTCATCGAAGGATCGGTGAACTGGATTAGCTATATATAAAACGATCATAAAATAACATAAAATAACGAGTATACAGGACTGGTACTTTTTACCATTGACTAATACAGTCAATGGTTTCAATATCGTTGCATACTTATTCTATATTAGCCTTGGGAGATATAAATAAAGCAAAGCAAATAAAGCCTTTGGGCAATGCTAAATAAAGGGCAAAATCAACTGTTATTTTTAAATTCCCATTTCCCAATTAGGTGTCCGATTACTCGTGATTTTCACGGATGTTTTTAAGATTTATAAAATAATTACAAACTAGGATTTGCCTTAATGTATCATAATGTACGCTTTGATAACAAATAAATTAAAAGAAAATATAAATGCGAAGTGGACCTTTATTATTTGGATTTAATACTACAGTATAGTTTTACATGTAAGGTAAACTTTAAGCAAAACTATAAAATAAAAATAATAGCAATCTTTATTCAAGACTTGAACAGCAGCACATGGGTAGTTCTATTTTATACCAGACCTATTCAATATAGCATAGATTTTTGGTTTAAACTCTTCCTATGGCGTCTGGACCCTCGCTGTCAGTGCCGTCCGTGTGCCGTCCTCGTAACATAACAATTTATCCAATTTGCTACAGTAACAGCAACTTTTTGTGACAGAAAATACGTTATGCCGGTTTTTGGTGGGATATTTTAGGTATTTGTATACAATAAACACAACTTGTTTAGCTAGTCTTCTATTTTCTAATATTAGGACTTTTAGTTTCAATTTCAAACAACACTGAATAATTTCACTGGAAAAACGCATAAACATCAAATGAATCAAATAGTAAATATAAACATAAACACTATTTTTACATTTTAAAACAAAGTGTAATCAGCTGGATAGAGTATCAAGTTGAGACGGGAGAGTGGGCAAACAATTTAACCTCCCCTTAAACCGCCTAATTTAACAGACAGATTATAATCACATCGACAAGGTTATAAGTAGAGTAAGTTCTGGAATCTTTCTGTTAAGGAGGATGTTCAGTTTTGTTGATCATCATGTCCTCTTAACAGTTTATTATGGATGTATTTATTCTCATTTAACATACTGTGTTGCTGCTTGGGAATTTGAAAGCTTGAAATCACAACACCTTTTCCGTGTTCAAAAGAAGGCAGTCAGAACATTTTTCGGAATGAAATTCAAGGAATATTGTAGATCTGTTTTCAAACAAAACAATATATTAACTTTTCCATGTATGTACATTTTAATATCTCTAATTTTTTTTAAGAATGCTAATCATTTTAAATCACACCAACCAACTCACAACAACAGTTTACGCCATAGATTCAACTATCCACTTTCTCGCCACAATATTGCTTTTTTTAAATAAACAGCTGCATTCAGCTTGTATCACACTTTTCAACGCCCTGCCGCTTAGTTTGAGGGTTCAAACAAAGTTACATCTGTTTAAGCGAGATTTGAAAGCCTTTCTGATCACCAAGTTATACTACGGTGTTAGAGAAGATTTAGCTAATAAGACATAATTATCTCCTGTTGTACTGTCTTTTTGTATATATTTAAAAAGTGTATTTGATAATTTTATGTTAACCCGTTTGTATGACTATTGCTAATGAGTTTAAACTTTTTATTGTAATAAAGAATTTGATTTCATTTGATTTAACATCCATTCAAACAATCCTAACATAACAATGTACCAATAGACACCCGGAGAATTACTACCTTATTTTAGTCATAATAGTACTACAGAATGTCAACTTGTAGCTAGCAGCATTTAATATTATGCCGAATTTAAGATATTAACTTATTGTAAACTTCATTTGTAATTTTTATTTGTAAAATAAGTTGAAGTGCTACACTGACATATACCAACGAAGTAGTCAAGGATTATAGTCAGCGAAAAAGTGCTCGAAGAAATCCAACCCGTCGATTATTAATATTAGTAAACTCAAATATGAATAAATACCCCCGTCGCAGCAAACCTGCATACTCAGCGAATTTCCAATGGAGATATAAATGTCTTAATATTACATAAAGCCACTTACCAAGTTTCATAAAAATATATTCACAAATAAGCGATATATATAATTTTAATTATTTTCCATAAGAATAACATTGGGGCTGAGTACGCAGGTTTGCTGCAACAAGGAACACAAAAATGGGTTTTTATGCTAATATCAATATAACTCAACTAGGTGAAGTCGTATACCAGTTTTTATTAATTTATGTTCATAATTAAGGGAGACAGAGCATTTAATTATTATCCATAAGAATATCATGGGAGCTGAGTACGCAGGTTTGCTGCTACGGGAGGATTATGCAAACAAGATTTTTTGGAGCAAATATCAATAGACCTCAACGAGATAAAGCTGTATACCAAGTTTCGTCAGTATACGTTCATAAATAAGTGAGATAAAAAAATTTTCTTTTCCTCCATAAGAATAACATTAGACAACGTACTGTGTTTAGCACTTTCAATATCTCGGTAACCAATTGACGTAGAGGAATGATCGAAATACCAAATTGTGTGTTTTTTTAAGTAAAATCGAATGGTTAAAACTAAAATTTGACTTTTAAAAAAATTATATGTAAAAAACTCAAAAAACCCATTTTTGGGGTACAAAACCCCCCCAAAATACCCCTTCGGATAGGTCGATCTGTCTGGTTTTCGAACTTAAAGTCATAAATGCTGCTTTACATGTTTATACCAAATTTCGTAAAAATTGGATCATATTTACGAGAGTTATTGTGCTCACGGACACATATATATATTTGATAATTTTATGTTAACCCGTTTGTATGACTATTGCTAATGAGTTTAAACTTTTTATTGTAATAAAGAATTTGATTTCATTTGATTTAACATCCATTCAAACAATCCTAACATAACAATGTACCAATAGACACCCGGAGAATTACTATATATATATATATATATATATATATATATACAGTATCGAACGAATGGTGGTTTTGGGGTCTGGGGACCTCAAAACGAAAAGTTATCATGGTCCCGGGCCTAGGTCTTACCATGCCGACTACGGTAATAGCTTCTTCCCTATAGGGGAAATTCGCTAAAACAGACGGGGATATAAAAATAATAAGTTTTTTTTAAGCAAACCAGGCATATGACGTGTTAATGCCTGATTTGTATAGCCTTTGTCCTGCATTATTTTTCCATGTAACACTCATAAAGATGTCAGGGATATACAGTTATTGACAAGTGTACAATACAAAAAATATATGAACAATGTCCACCAGTTGAACACACATTAAACCATAAATCTATTGTGCTCGCATTTGAGTGGGCATCTCGTTTCATTATTTCACTAAAAAGAGTTACTTTTATCGACTTCAAAAGGACAATGAAAAAATTTAAAGCAAACATATTTTTGCTAGAAAATGTTACCTGAGATAACCTGAGGTCATTCAAATACCAAGTTTTCTACTTCAAGAGAAGTGAGTTTTCACCACCATATTGGATTTTTCCTCATGTTTTTACATATATACGTTTGATACGTTTTTTATGTTTTACGTTTGATACGTTTGTACTTGTGAAATCGCTTATAAATAGTATAGTTTTTATAAAATTTTGACAGTATGTGTTGATCTTGATTACCTTGTCATAAATACAAAAAAGTAATTTAATTGACCAAAGAGTATAACAATTAACTGTAGGAATTATTACCCTAATCACTGATTTGTTACATTGTATCCTTATGTTTTTAATAATTTATCGAAATATAACTTTTTAATTCAAACTAGCTTCAAAAACTACAATTTTGTTTAATCATCGTTATACGATGACTGGTTCCAGAGAAAAGTTAAACATACATATTTTATAAATACATCAGTACGTTGTCTCAAACTTCTTTCTATTACTAACCTGTTGAAAATGACTTAAATTGCTTAAGGCATTTTAGTTGTAGGAAACAATTTAAATTAATGTTCAACTGACATTAGTCTGATTTTTTTAAAATTTCCCATAAGAATTACATTGATATACAACGTACTGTATTTTACATAGGCTTCCTTCAATTGTCTCCAGGACTAGTCAGGATCAAATCATAATTCAAAATACTAAAATGTTCATTTTTTAAGCTCTACAACATGGAAGCAAGTATTTAAACAAATATCCTAAAATACATGGTCAAACAACTTTAAAACCACATTTTTAAAGGGAAAACGCACAAAAATACCAGTGGATTTTTAAATGTGGATCAAGGCTTCATCAAGTCCAAGATACGATAATGTTCCATGTTTTTCAAAATTTTTACAAAATCAGATGAAAGGTTAACTTTTTATTCAACACAAAACATTTAAAAATCATGTCCGTTTTCCAATATGATGGCGAAAACTCACCCGACCCGAAGTAGAAAACTTGGTATTTGAATCAGAAGACCTCAGTGCATATTTTCCAGCAAAAATATTTCTGCTTAATTTTTTTTTTTTTTTCATTTTTAAAACCTATTTTCATTGTCCTATTTATCCTGAATTGAGTTATACGTTTGGGAAATAAATGTCCTATAATATATTTTTACTGTTTTCGTAAACTTGTATTCATAGAACGTCTACGTCTGTGACTGTTCTTGACTGGTCTTCAAAAGCAGAAACAAATCAGAAACTGTCAGAACTGTTTCACTCATAACGTACACTCACATAGTACATTATAAGCTACTGTTTAATTGGCAAATTATGATATAAACAACAACTTTTTGATCAGCATATTACGTATTGTTTTACTTACGGGATGTAAAAAAAATAGTCTTACAGCACTTAAAAACCTATTTTTAAGTGGTTTATGGAAATCTTTGATTACTTCCCGTAATTATAATACATCAAGCTTCATAGTCTAATATGTTTTAATGTATTCTAGCCTCAGATATTTTAACTTGAATCGACTTTAGCAAAAATATTTAAATCCCGCATATAAATTTGCAACACAGATATTGAAAATATTGCTATTCAAATGGAAAACAAGCACACAATACTTAATCCATGTAATATTTAACATCATGTAATTGAGTTATTTTTATTTTTATTTGTGTATGCTTATTATACTACCCGGGAATAAGTGTATTTTCAGTTTAGTTAGCTATCGCTGAAGATCATCTGACTTTTATTTTTATGTATTTTGAAATGAGATGGAGCCCCAAATCATGTATTTGACCTACAGGACCCTATTATTTTTCCCAAACACTACATAGATTAATTAAGTATAGGCTCAAAAATTAGAAGTAAGGACATTCATACAGGATATTTTATTTCTGTGTTTAAAGAATTTATATATTAAAAAAATTATGTAATTGTAATACAGGCAGCCTGGGATATTGCATATTGTATTTTGTAAACTATGTTTTGAAATGTTCGGAAAAATTAAACGATTATTATTATTATTATTTATTTCATTTTCTATTTAAAGTTAGTATGATTTTCAGTAGTCCGCTGTCGCTATTTACTATACAAATATTTGATATTTGTTTTGTGCATTTTAAACCGCTCATCCATAGTTGATATAATTTAATTTTGTGGACATTTAATTATTTTAAAATAAATTACGATCGCTTTATCACATCTCGTTGGACATTCTAATTACCCTTAATCCATACTTATTAAATGTAGGAAAAATGTGAATTATAATATTATTAACTTATTCTGCGGATAATTTTTTTATTGATTAACTTAGTTAAATTTTACTTTTTTAATTAAAGTAAAATTTAATTAGAACCATATTAATCGTTAGTTATAATAATTATTGATTAGGCTCTAACGACTAGAGTTCCTGATTAATACATTTTACCTTAATATCGTGTATGATAATATCTACAAAAATATTTAGTTTTATATTTAAAATATGTTACAATTTTTATCTCGCTAATACTCTTACTGCTTAAAGTATGAATTTCCTCATTTGTAATAAGTATAAAGACGAGGAATGCAAAGGCTTTTCCCAGAGAAAACTTTTCCGTTGCAAAACGTATCAAGTAAAAATTTATTACAAGAAATTAAACATTCTAAATTTTGGTTACCAAAAGATTACTGTTCAATTTAGATTGATCGCTCTAATTTTATTCCGATTTTGTAATATCATTAGTACGTTATAAATATGAAGTATTTGAAATGATGATATATTATGATATTTTTTCGGGACTCCCAGTTGTTTTATTTTGCTAAAAATATAAAAATGTACATTATGGTATGAGGTTAAAAATATGTTTGAATTTTAACAATGACTTCCCTAATCAACTATGCCGTTTTTAGAAACTGAGTAATAATATATATACATGGTTCGTAATTAAAATAACATATTAAAATTTTTTTAATTGATTATTATTTATATATCACCAAAAATCTTAATTGTAAAAACATTATTTAACTCAATGAACTAAAACTTACATTCGTAGAGTGTGTGCATGTATGAATGAAAAGCACGCATCTACCTGGAACCAAACTAACAGAAAGTCAGACACAAACTGAACCCCAACGAGCGTCACAGCGAGAGCATGCGCCCCAAACCTCCCCACACACGTCCCCCCGACCGCCGACCCTGGGGGGAGGTAGGTTAAGTAATGAAATTGCAAGAGAGGCCAACGATTACAACGTTAAGTCCCCCATTGCCACCGTCAACAATGTGTTTGTCTGTGTAAATGAGTGTTATTTGTAGAAAGAGAAGCTGGTGTGTCTTAACCACTTTCGAATTTGTTAGTATATAAAACTGTTTTCCCTAATCCCTTCTAAATTTTATTTATGTCATACAATTTTTGACATTTAATTATTTGTTAGAACTTAAATTGGCTCTTTCACAAATTGATCCAACTCAAAACAGGCTTTGATTAGGTAAAAATACTAAGAGAAAAGCAAAACACTATTATTTTTAATTTGTTTTACAAACCATTCCAAACTTTCCAACTGCCACTGCAAAATTTAAAATATTTTTTTTATATTTTACTTCTTGTCAAATTTTGGGTAAATAAAAAGCAGTTTTAAATATTAATAATACATTTTATTTTTACGTTCAAGGAAGTTTTTAATTCATACCTAATGATAAGCATCCAGTATTGAACAACTTATCCGTCTTACCTAATGGAAAGCATTCAGTATTGAACAACTTATCCGACTTACTTAATGGAAAGCATTCAGTATTGATCAACTTATCCGACTTACCTAATGGTAAGCATTCAGTATTGATCAACTTATCCGACTTACCTAATGGTAAGCATTCAGTATTGAACAACTTATCCGACTTACTTAATGGAAAGCATTCAGTATTGATCAACTTATCCGACTTACCTAATGGAAATCATTCAGTATTGAACAAATTATCCGGTAAAATTGGCCAAATCGGTCTGCCAAAGTTGGTATTTTGAGGGGTGAAATAGTGGTCAGACGAGTTGACGCATAAAATATAATGTGTTTCCCCTAAGAATAACAGGATGAACTTTTTTAGCTACTTCAATAATATATTTTGCACACTTGAATTTTGGTGTCTTACCTCTTGTCCATCCCTAAGACTATATTAAATCAATTTTCCCGAACCCAAACTAAATTAAATATTTAAAAAATAATTCTCAAAATCAGGCAAAAAAAGTTATCATTTATGTTTCGATTCAACTGTTATTTGGAAATGTCATAGTCCTAGACTGTAAATACCACCATGTGTGCTTTGTAAATATCACCTAAATTTTCCAAGTTTATTATAACTGTAAATTTAAAAAAATATTATATAAATTGCTATAGTTCCAAATGTTATATTCTTTATTTTCAAATTGTAACAGTTCATAGCCAACAAAACTAAAGAAACTGTTTAAATTACTTTTTTAGACTAGTTGGATGAACGTAGTGAATCCTCATACTTCAGTCTGAAAATCGAAATTCTGTTACGCTAACTCCATGTAACGGTTTGATGGATTGTCATTACATTTTTAGGATAAAGTTTTGATAGTTAAATGATTCTAATAAACTATAATTGACAAAGTATTATTACATTTTAATAATTATTATTTTTGTTTTAACTAATAGTGTATTTTTGAGACTTCTGGCTCATTTGATTGACAGCTTCCGGTCACGTGACCTGATGTAGCTGATGACGTCACGGTGACATAGCTGATGACGTAGCTGATGACGTATCTGAGGACGTCACGGTGAGGTGGGTCAGGTTCAAGGTCATCCTGAGGATGTTTTAAAAAATAAATCTTGCACAAGTTTGATTCTATAGTAGTGATTCGATAAAATAAATCTAATGAAAACTATGGAATGAAACCTGTGCAAGATAGTGGTTTTAATTTTAATTTTTCTTTACTTATAATAATGCACACATAATCAATGATGGTCAGAGAACCACCGATTCTGTGGTGGCCGTTACTTCTGTAGATATGTAAGGAGTAAAAGGTTCACGTTCTTCTTATTAATATTTCATTTTCGGCACGGGTGGAAGTGATGATGGTTACCACGATGTTTCTGATTCCGTAGAGCTGCTTACGTTGCACGTGGCGAGAGGTTCATATTCTCCAAAATTATATTTCTTTCTCGGTGTTTGAAAGTGTAGTTGTGGATCCTCCCCAGGGTTCTTGAGCTAAAGAGTGTGTTGCAGGAATATCCAATGTTACTTTGTACCCGTTTACAATCAAAACTTTCAAGTCATCGGAAAGAAGTTGCAAATCATGAACTGTAGAAATATGAACAGTATCGTAGTGGACACATTTAATTTTGAGAGCCATGATGTTACCTCGTGTACGGCTACTCGTGGAGTGTGCTTCTTACCTCCTCGCTTTCCTTTTATACTCACCCCCTCCAAATTTCTCACCCCCTCCACTTTTCTCACATCTACGTTATAAATATTTGCATCAAGAAATTTATAGGAGTTCTGCATGCAATGCAATTTTTATGCATCAGTCCACAAGCACTTCATGTACAACAGTACATTAGTAATGTACAAGGTAGAAATAGTAAATATTTCTTAGACGATAAACATAAAGTTAAGAGACCATAGAAACGTAATCAAAAGTTTTGGTCACAAAAAAATACTGCTAATAACACATTAACACACACATTATAGTGAATTGGACGAGAACTGTATTAGTCTGGTATTTTTCTAGCATCCGTCCCATTAGATCCAAAGGCTGGAAGAACAAGGTTTGCAGCCTGCGATTCAGAATTAATCTGAGAGAGAGAAAACTCAGAAAATAAAACTGTATTCACTTAAGACAGTGATCGTAGGGACGTTTTGGACGTTGAAGAGATATTATGTTTCAGGAAAGTGAAATAATCCAAGACAATAAATAAACGTTAAGTGTTCAAAGAAACGTAATCAATAGAGTTGTTCCACCAACAAATTATAGCTAATAACCTTTTAACAAAATATTAGATACTGGATAACTGAAAACTGGATTAACTTGGATAACTGTTTCAGTCTGGTATTCGTCTAGCATCTGTCCCATTAGATACTGAAATGCTGATACAAGAAGGTTCACAGTCTGCGATTCCAGAAATATAGTGTATACTGAGACTGATGTGTCAGAGACCTGTGCTACGTCGATGATGTAGATAAGAGCAACTTAGAACTTTCTAATGCTTGGACTGTATCCAATAAAAGTATTAAAAAAAATTTAACAACAAGGATAAATTTAAAGATTAAAATGAAATAAATACTTCTTCATTCAATTTAATAAAGAATAAAAAAACAACAAGGAAATACAACTGTTGCAAACACTTTTTGACATGTGAAACTTTCCAACTTTTCGAATAAAAATCTAAGCAACAATGTTTGTAAACGAAGGATATTTGAGTGTTTATAATTATGTTACATAAAATCTACTTTTTAAAGAACAGCCGATTCAATCACATTGTCAAGGTTTCAGGATTAATTGTGTGTTTTTGCAAAAAACATCTTAATAATCTTCTTTCCTTCATGGCAATCGATAAACTGTTTGGTTTTCAAAACAAAAACATCTTTTTCACAAAAAGTAAACATATAATAAACGTAACAATATGTTAATCCACCAACAATTACAACTAATAGTCATTAACAAATAATGAGCATAAATTGGATGAGAGCAGTATTAGTCTGTTAGTTAACTCATTACACCCCGAGTCGACGGGACAAAAAGCTCCACAGACTTTAATCCCAAATTATTTCAAAAAAAAGGAAATGAGTACAGTGAGAATAATGTTAAATAAAGCCATACCATGTGTCATGAGGTAAAATGGACAGTAAATATGAAAAAACTCTAGTGTTCATTACAATTTAATTCATATTAAAGCCTAAGAGTATTGTTAATATTGACAAAATATTATTTAAAAAAGAGTCATCACGTCAATAAAATGGACAATAAATGTGAGAAAACTCTAGTGTTCATTATACAACTTTTTTATTAGCATATTACGTGTTGTTATTACTTACGGGACGTAATAAAAGACGTCTTACAACACTTAAGATATATTTACACTTATACTGATTCACATACGGTAAACATATATAAAAGATGGTACTAGGCGCCTTTTATTACATCCCGTATGTTCATTATGATTTAATTCATATTAAAGCCTAAGAGTATTGTTAATATTGACTAAATATTATTTAAAAAAAGAGTCGTCACGTTAATAAAATGGACGATAAATGTGAGAAAACTCTAGTTTTCATTATAATTTGAGGAAAGTCCAAGAAGCGCTGTAGAATTTAACAATGATTATTTTCAAAATTAGCTAGGAGAAGATCAAGGTCAACGAAAAGTACAAATTGAAACTAAAGTCTTAAGTTTGTATAAGTAATTAAAATGGAAAAGTATCACTTCATGTAAAAATTATCACTTTTTGACGAATGGATCGTTTAATTAACTCGAATTAAGATAAATGAGACTCGTTATTTAAAGTGTTTGTGTATATACATTAAGTTTGTGAGTGTTGTTGGGAGTGTTTGTGATTAACATTCTACAAAGTGATATTACTTGAATTCTATAGGTACCATAGCTTATTGGCTTTGAAGTCGCTAAAGCCTAAGAGTATAGTTAATATTGACTATAATTTATTTAAAATAGAGAACCAGAAGAACAATTTTGCTTTGGAAATAATTAGAATACTGGACCAGGACACAAGGCGTCCAGAAATATATTTGATACGGAGTCTGATGTGCCGGAGACCTCTCTCTCATAAGGCGATGATGTAGATAAGAGAAACTTAGAAATAACTAATGCTTGGACTGAATACAATGATTCCATTCAAAAACCTAACTTTAAAAACACAGATAAATTTAAAGAATAAAACCAAATAAATACTTCTGCACACAATTTAATAAACATTTTAATACGAATTTATTTGAGGTAAGTAATAATTCAGAAAAATACACGACAGATCCATCAGGTTGAATGAACCAAGAAAATCCTTCATTGAGCTTTGCACGTAAAACTTTACCAGTAGTCTTGTTTTAGAAGAAAACGAAATTTCTCAGTGTTTGTATTCAGGTCAATACATCACCAAAACAGAACCTATGAAGAATCTCGTTGTTACGAAAGTGAACAAAGCTGAACGTGAAGATTATTTACATTTTAATGAAGAAGAAACACTACTAAGTGGAAAGCTACCCTAGAGAAATAGGTAACTGAACCGCAATGAAGGGTATCCAGACAAATATTTAATGGAAGGATTGGTGTACCAGAGTCCTCTGCCACGGCAATGATGTAGATAAGAGCAACTTAGAACTTTATAATTATTGGACTGAATCTAATGTTTCTAGTAAAAAAACAAACTTTGATTACACAGACAGATTTAAAGATTACAATTAAAAGAATACTTATGCACACAATTCAATAACCAATTTAGTACGAATTAAACTGAGGATAGTAATAATTCAGGAAAAGACGCGAAAGGTTGAATGAACCAAGTAAATCCTCCATTGAGCATTGCACGTAAAACTTTACCAGCAGTCTTGATTTATAAGGAAACGAAATTTGTTAGAGTTTGTATTAAGGTCAATACATCACTAAAACATAACCTTTGAAGAATCTCGTTGTTAAGAGAGAAAGTGGTTACAAAGCTGAACATGAAGATTATTTAAATTTTACTGCAGAATAAACGCTACTAAATGCAAACTTTGACGATAAAAACCAACCAATAAAATCAATGAATGATGAAAACAAGTAACTTTGACCAGTTTTTGACCAGAAGACCACTCAAAACCTAACGTTCACCTATATTACTTATTACAAGAATCCATGATAAAAGCAAATTTAGATATCAGACACATCATTCCTATCAACAAGATACAACTGCAATCACTCAAGACAGTGGTAGTGAGGATGTTTAAGAGGTCAAAAGGTTAAAAGGTTTTTCCAAGGCGAAGTAATCCAAAGCAGTAGTATTATAAAGGCCAAAGAAATGTAAGCGATGATGTTGATCCACTAACAATTATCATTAATTATGAGGTAAAATCGACAAGAAAGCTGAGAAAAATTGAGTGTTACTTATAATTAGAGGAAATTCCAAGAAGCGCAGTCGTATTTTTACGATGATTATTTTTTAAATCAACTATAGCAAGATCAGTAAATACCCCCGTCGCAGCAAACCTGCGTACTCAGCGAATTTCCAATGCATTTATATGTTTCTCACTAGTACATAAAGCCACTCACCAAGATTGACAAAAATACATTCATAAATAAGTGATTTATAACATTTTTATTTATTCCCCATAAGAATAACATTAGGACTCAGTACGCAGGTTTGCTGCAACGAGGAAGATAAGAAATGAGTTTTTATGCAATTATCAATGTAACTGAACCAGGTGAAGCTACTTACCATGTTTTATTAATTTATGTTCATAATTAAGGGAGATATAAAACTTTACTTATTCTCCATAAGAATAACATTAGGGCTGAGTATGCAGGTTAGCTGCTACGGGGACAATCAACAAAACATTTATTTTTTGTGCAATTATCAATATACCAGTACAACATGAAGCCACATACCAAATTTCATCAATATACATTTATAAATAATCAAGATATCAAATTTTATTTATTCTCCATAAGGATAACATTGGACAACGTACTGTGTTTAGCACTTTGAATATCTCTGCAACGGTTTGACGTAGAATCACAATTTAAACACCAAAATGATTGTTTTGTGGAGCTGAAGTGATTGGTAAAAGAAAATGTGAAGTTTAAAGTAAAATTAACTGAGGAAAAGCCAAAAACCTTTTTCCCATAAGATTAACATGGGAGATTTTATGAGCATGTTTTTTGGATTTTTTCCGCAACCACTTAACCTAGGTTAATAATTCAAAATACCATATTATTTGTTTTTTTAAGCTCTATAACATGGTCTAAACCTAAATTAAGTGTTTTAAAAATTTTAGGGTAAAAAATGCAAAAAACTGATTTTTTGAAAATTTAAAACCCCCATAAACCCCCCTTCCCATAGTCCGATTTTTCTGGTTTTCGAACTTAAAGTCATAAATGTCAGTTTACACATTTGAGCCAAATTTCATCGAAATCGGACGTTTTTTACTCAAGTTATCGCATTCACGGACACATATATAGATATATATATATATAGATATATATATATATAGATATCTATATATATATATATATATAGATATATATATACATATATATAAATTTGAACGAATAGTGTTTTGGACATCTGGGGACCTCAAAACAAAAAGTTATCATGGTCTCGGGCTTAAGTCTTACCATGAGACCTACGGTAATAGCTTCTTCCCTATAGGGGAAATTCGCTAAAACGAAAAGTTCAAATGTAACCTAAAATCGTAAGTATGTTCATCATTATAACATTGTAAATTATATTTGTATGTAAAAATAATTGCTTTTTGGCATGTAAATGGTTTAATACCAAACTAGTGTTAAGGTAATGAGACGTCGTTATTTCAAGTGTTTGTGTCTATACATAACGAGTGTGAGTGTTGTTGGGAGTGATTGTGATTAACATACTACAAAGTGGTATTACTTGAATTCAATAAGTACCATAGCTTGTTTGGCTTTTGAGTACAAGAGTCTCTAAAGCCTAAAGGTATAGTTATTAAATTATATTTAAAAAGAGAACCATAAAAACAATTTTGCTTTGGAAATAATTAGAAAACTAGACCAGGACGCAGGGCATCCAAAAATATAGTTGATACTGAGACTGATGTGCCAGAGGCCTCTGCTACGTCGATGATGTGGATAATGCTTGGACTGGATCCAATCAATGTATTAAAAAAATACTTTAACAACACAGATAAATTAAAAGAATGTAATAAAATAAATACTTATTTTTACAATTTAATCAAGAATTAAAAAACAACAAGAAAATAAAACTGTTGCAAACAGTTTTGACATGTGAAAAATTCCAACTTTTCGAAGAAATAACTAAGCGACAAGTATAATGTTTATAAACGAAGGATGTTTGAATGTTTATAATTATGTTACATCCAAACTGTTTTTAAAGAACAGCCGATTCAGTCACATTGTCAAGGTTTCAGGAATAATTTTGCTTTTTTGCAAAAAAACATCTTAATGAACTTCTTTCCTTCATGTCAATTGGTAAACTGTTTGGTTTTCGAAACAGATACATCTTTTACACACTAAGTAAACATAGAAGAAACGTAAGCAATAATGTTGATCCACCAACAAATAGAACTAATAGCCCATTAACAAAATATGAGAATGAATTGGATGAGAGCAGTATTGGTCTGATATTTGACTTGCTCAGACCCATTAGACCATCACCTGTTGGAACAGGAAGCTCCGCAGTCACTGATCCCAAATTGTTTCGAATAAGAAAAGGAAATTATAACTGGGGGAATTTCATATATATTAAAGAAAAATTTCAAACGTTAAAAATCGTAAGAATATGTATTTATTGAAGTGTACAAGTATATATTTATATAAAAATAATAGCTTTTTGATATGTGAATCTTTTACTACCAAACTGGTGTTATGGTAATTGAGACGTCGTATTTCAAGTGTTTGTGTATATACATTAAGGGTGTGAGTGTTGTTGGGAGTGTTTGTGATTAACATGCTACAAAGTGGTATTACTTGAATTCAATGAGTACCACAGCTTGTTTGGCTTTTGAGTACAAGAGTCTATAAAGCCTAATAGTATAGTTTTTATTTAAAACAGAGAACCATAAAATCAATTTTGCTTTGAAAGTAATTAGAAAACTGTACCAGGACGCAGGGCTTCAAGAAATATAGTTGATACTGAGAATGATGTGCCAGAGACCTCTGCTACGTCAATTATGTAGATTAGAGCACTTAAAAATGTATAATGCTTGTCCAATGAAACTAACCTTTAACAACATAGATACATTTAAAGAATAAAATCAAATAAATACTTCAGCACACAATTCAATAAACAATTTAGTACGAATTTAACTGAGGTTGGTAATAATTCAGAAAGAGACACGACAAATCCATCAGTTTGAATGAACCAAGAATGAATACTTCATTGAGCCTTGTACGTAAAACTTTACCAGTAGTCTTGTTTTAGAATAAAACTAAATTTCTCAGTGTTAAATCATGACTACAACAGAACCTATGAAGAATCTCGTTGTTAAGAAAGAAATGATTAGTAAAGCAGAACCTGAAGATTATTGACATTTTACTGCAGAAGAAACGCAACTAAATGTAAACCTTGACGGTACAAATTCAAACAATCAAAATCAAAGAATGATTAAAACTAGTAACAAGAAACTAGTTTAAAACATTCAACCTTTAAAGGTGAACGCGGACAACCTAAATTTCACCTATGTTATTTGTTATCAGACTCCAGAATAAAGTCATATAAGGATATCAGCAATCTACAAACACAGAAATGCTATCAACAAGATAAATATGCAATCACTCAAGACTGTGATAGTATGAATGTTGAAGAGTATGAAGAGGATGAAAGGGTTATCCAAGGCGAAGTAATCCAAATCAGTATTTTAAAATGCTGAAGAAATGTAAGCAATAATATTGATCCACTAACAATTAAAACTAATAGCCTGTTGACAAAAAATTAGAATAAATTGGATGAGAGCAGTATTTTTGTGATAGTTGACTCATTACAGCCCGAGTTGTCGGAAAAAAAGCTCCACAGTCTGTTATCCCAAATTATTTCGAAAAATAAAAAACGAAATTCGAACAGCAAAAATAATATGAAATAAAGCCGGACTATTTGTTATGAGGTAAAATCGACAAGTAATGCTAAGAAAAATGGAGTGTTCATTATAATTTGAGGAAAGCCCATGTAGCGCAGTAGAATTTGAACAACGTTTATTTTCGAAATCCATCAAAATATAACAAGAACAGTAATAACAAAAAAATTCAACTGTAAACTTAAATTATAGGTATGTACTGTTTATTCAATTAAAATGTTAAGGTATCGCTTTATGTAAATATAAACACTTTCTGACACGTGAAACATACCAACCTTTCAAGGGAAAAACTAAGCGACAGGTAATATGTTTATAAAGAAGTATTTTCGCAAGTTTATGATTATGTTACATCCAAACTACTTATAAAAAAACCTGCCGGCTCAATCACATTGTCAAGGTCTCAGGAATATGTTTCTGTTTTTGAAAAATAACATCTTAAAGATCTTATTTAATTTAAGTTAGTTGATAAACTCTTTGATTTTCGAAACAGAAACATATTTTTCACTCAACGTAAACTAGTTTGAGATTATAAATGATAAATTCATTCAAGTTAGAGGACAACTAGCATTTAATATACCTCTTTACGCAGTTGATGATGCATTACAATTAAAGAAATCATCACAGGTCTCCGACAAGCAGCTTTTTTCTCAATAAAAATTCAACTAGATACATCGTCAGGTCAGGATGCGGCAATGTTATTCATTTTTGGTAAAAGTGTCTGGTGTACTGTGGATATTAATTGATTCATTGTGACCTGAGCCTGTTAAAAAAATTAGGCTCCACTTTGTTAGGTGTTTCTGATTTGTTTCACACATATATGTTTTGTAGTCAGTTTCTTTCATTAGTTTTCAATTTTAAAAGTTAAAATAAAAAAACATGGGAATGGTTAACCTACAGGAACATTGTTCCTGAAAACAAAATAATATAAATATGAACATATTACTTATTTGCTGCTATAAGTTGGCGAGATTTATTGGTGATTATAGCCAAAATGTTGTAAAAAGAGCACCTAACATGCAAAGTAAAGATTCCAGTAACAGTTTTGGAACAAACGTCCAAAAGTTTTGGGCATAAACAAAAAATGACAATAAATACAGTACTAAACTACCACATGGCATCGACCTAAAGAGATTATAAATTCATGCCAATGGATAAATTAAACCAATTTTAAATGTACATGTAAACATTAACATCTAGTCACTTTTACCATCATAGAATACACGACTAATGAATATTACCAATCTACAATTAGAAAAAAAATACTAAAATACTATTTGTACCAAAAACAACAGCAACGCAAACGACATAATATAAGTTTATTAAATTTAAGTATGTTTTAATGAATGCAAAATATGTGGATTTGGTTTTTTTATCTAGTGGTGGCGACCGGAGAATATGTGTGGTCGTCATTATTTTAATAACAGTGATAGTTAAATTGAAGGAATCTTAGTAACATTGTATGTATATTTTTATATTAACTGATATTTACTAAGCTCTTGGTATATTATAAAAGATAAAAATACATGATTTCTTCGAAGAAATATAAACATATTTTTAAAACATATAAGTTAGAATTTGACGGCTACCACGCGGTGGTTTCACCAGTTTTTCGGGAATTATTGAAACCAGTAACAAGGTACCAGTTGAAAACACTTATACCTTCAACGGATAAAACTCACAACCTAACTTTCAAATATATATTTTTATCAGAATCTATAAACTTATGTAAGGATATCAACGGTCTACAAACACAGCAATGGTATCAAGTAGATAAATATGCAATCACTCAAGACAGTAATAATAAGGAAGTTGAAGAGTATAAAGGGTAATAATATATTTATCAAAGGCGAAGTAATCGAAACCAGTGATATTATGAGAGGACAAAGAGATGTAAGCCATGATGTTGAACCTCCAACAAGTGCAACTAATAGCCCATTAATATGAGAATGAATTGGATGAGAGCAGTATTAGTCTGATATTTGACTTGCTCAGACCCATTAGACCATCAGCTGTTGGAACAGGAAGCTCCGCAGGCTGTGATCCCAAATTATTTCTTCAATTTAAGTTTACACTAGACAAACAAAAAGAAAAAGCTGCAACGAATATGTCAAATTAAGAGGCTGGACCAACAGCAAACCTCATCAGCAAAACACATTTTAAATGTCTGACTAAAGAAATCAAATAATTATAACAAAAGAGTAAGCAAGGAACTACGTAAAGATTGGAAATGGAAAGTTCAAGGAATTGCAGATAACTGTAGATGTCAGCAACTACGTTAGACGTAAAGCTATATTGTCACGTAGAAATCTTGGCTTGCGTTTCATTATGCATTATGTAAACAGATTAGTCTTTTAAAGATAAAATAAACTAATGATTCTTCTTACAATATGACGATTATGTATCGTTTAATATAGTCTTCAGTTGATAGTGTTGTGTTTTATTTAAATTTCGTATCACTTTTGCAGCAAACTCTTTGTATGTTTGGTTTCCTGTCACTTTAGTTTCAACCTAAAAACCTGCAGTATTTGTGAGACGTTAAGAATGTAGTGTTTTCTATATTTATTCTGCACCTAAAAATGTTGTGCATTGCGTTGTATTATAAACTATATATTACAATGTTTAGATGCGGATTGTTGGAAAACTGGACGACTAGGTAAAGATTGGAAATGGAAAGTTCAAGGAATTGCAGGGAACTGTAGATGTCAGCAACTGAGTTAGACGAAAAAGCTATATTGTAAAGACAGAAGTATAACTGGAACTACGGGGATCAGAGGTTAAAGCTACCTTGGCGCAGTTATCGCAGAGGTGTCAAACAGTATGGCCAGGCTATCGGATGACAAGATATCTTATAGTTGGGGAAATCATTTTAAGAGGTGAAGAACGACTGTAGAGATGGTACATAAAACATTTTGTCACGAGTGCAAAAAGCGGGCGAAGATATTTCAAACAAGGAAGATGAATGTTATTTACTAAAATATAAAAACAATACAACTCCTAGCTAAACTAGAAAGAGATACACAGAACACATCACTGCAATCAACCAATGTGCCACAGAAAATTATGGGGATGTAAGTGTAGGAGTTTTGCTAGATACGTCTGCTAGATACACAGAACACATCACTGTCATCAACCAATGTGCCACAGAAAAGTATGGGGATGTAAGTGTAGGAGTTTTGCTAGATACGTCTGCTAGATACACAGAACACATCACTGTCATCAACCAATGTGCCACAGAAAAGTATGGGGATGTAAGTGTAGGATTTCTGGTGCCAGTTCCTAAAATATTACTGTTTCGGGGCACATTGTACTTCACTTAATGTTTCGATTTTTTATTTCATGCACCAGCTTTTATTTGCTGTTACGAAGGAACTCTAATTGGTATGAATAAAAATTGCGGCTCTGGAAGTTATTTAATCTATTCATAAAATCTACCTCAGACCTTCATCAGACATTAAAGGACGTTATCATATATATACCATTTGTCGGGAACTATTTATTTGATATAACATTCACACTAGTGGATGAATAATTATCATCTTCTTTGTTTGAAGCATCTTCGCCAGCTGATTGCACCCGTGACAACATGTTCAATATAACATCCCCACAGTGGTTATTCACATCTTAAAATGATTTCCCTCTACTATAACGATTTATCTTGTCAACCGATAGCCTGGCCAACATTGTTTGACACCTCTGTGACCAACTGCGTCAAGGTAGCTTTAACCTCTGATTCCCGTAGTGTCAGTTTTACTAGAGTGTTTTCAATATAGATCTTTCGTCTAATTAGGCTGCTGACATCTACAGTTCCCAGAAATTCCTTCAATTTTCATTTGTAATTTTAACCTTAAAGTCCAGTTTGCTAACAAGCCGCCTAAAAACATTGTCACTTATAGGTTATAATAGAACGCAAAGCAAAAACATTGTAAACCGAGACAAAATATGGAACACACTCGATTATAAATGCCGGACACGTACTGACACTATTAGGGGGAAAACTCAAGTGGTAGGAAACTAAAAATACAGTTTATGATGCAAAAGTCACACGAAATTCAAATAAAACCCAGCAAAATCAAATACAGACCATATTTTGCGAGGCATAATCATAATATAGTAAGAAGAAACAGTAATTTATTTAGTCTTTAAAACACCAATCTGTGTTCATAATAAATTATTAAACGTCCGAGAATTTTCTTAAAATAACATGAGCAGTTAGAATGAATATATAACATTAGAAATGTTGACGACAAATTCAAATTTCCTGCCACACTCGTTTTTACACTAGAGGAAAACCAAAATAACCTTCCTGCAGAGAGGGAATAAGAACGAAACACTCTAACAACATTTAAATGTTAAAATCGCATTAAATAAAAGTAAAAATAATTTTATACATAACAGTAATGGAGGACTATGTTAAATACTCCTTGCTTATCAAGGTTTATGTTTTAGATGAATTTAGAAAAGAGCATTAAGTTGGTTATGTTGGCTGAGGATTACAAATTAAAGGTCCCATGAATGTACTGTTGTTGTATGATAATAAAACTAACTTGACGGATAAGGGGCTAAACTATTTAAGATTTAAGAATTCTTAAACGTCTGTAAATGTTCTATGATATCACGAGGAATTAAATATAATATAAATCAATATTTTTTTATGTTATAGAGTTTTAAAATGTAATCCTTTTGATGATTTTCAATTTAGGAAACACATAATAACCTTGCTGCAACGACGATTCAAGACCAAAAGATTTTACCAATAATTAAAGCCTAAATTACACGAAATAAATATACCATGTAGCGTGAAACAGAACGAAATGGTTGCGATATTAAATTAATAGTTATTCAGAAGTGTAAGGAACTAATAATTTTGCTGGGCATTAATAATAAGGTTTTATTAATGTATATTTGATTTAGAATAACAAAATTAACTTGTTGCTAAAAATTTGTACAGCCTTAATGTTTCTGAGGAATAAGAAAATATAGTCTTCTAAACTATTTTATACTAGACGAATAAATCAAATTGACTAAAAAGGAGACATGAAGTCTGAAGACTTACAGCCTTACAACAACGAGCAAACAAATTAATAAACTCAACAAGAGCAATCAAAAAATATAGGACTAGACTAAACGAGGAACCAGATGCAACAAGAACAAGAAGGAACCCAAGTGACAAATATTTATTTGTAACGATGGGTGGCATGAGAGGAATAATCTATGGAACTCTTCGCTTCATTTTCAGTGAGAGCTAAAATTTGAATCTGACGTGATCGTTGTATATATCGTTTTCTTTGTCCAACTGGTATCATTATTGAAGAATAAATTATTTTTAAATAGAACAATTAATTTTGTTCGAAGAAATTATAAAGAAATAATTTTGGGTTTATGATAATGTAAGTTACGAAGTGGTTTGCGGCGACGCGCGCGCCCCTATCGCCGGGTATCAGAACTGCGTGTCGGTAATGTAGACCGCACACACGGCGATCTGCGTAATACAGTACTCATTGTTATATTTAACTATTGTTTCGTGATTTTTAAACATAATTCTTTTTATTATTATCATTATTAGTGAATTTCCTATGGAAAGTGAACTATTAGCATGACCCGCACGGTGAAACTTAAGCCCGGGACCACCATAGAAGTTCCTAACGTGACCCCCTGAACACGTTTTGGGGGGTCATTCAAAATTTTATATATATATATATGTATATATATATATGTGTGTATGCACTCTAGCGGTCGCATTTTTTGCCCGATTTACTTCAAATTTGGTAGGGACGTTCCTTTCTATAACCTGTTGGACAAGTTCGTTGGGCAAAACAATCGGAAAACTCTAAACCCCTTTTTTGGGGATTAATCTTTCAAATTTCGAGTTTTTGGACCCAAAAAGGGTCAGAAAAGCCTCGGATGTGAAATTAACGCATGTTAAAAGGTGGGAATTAGTGTGACAAAACTTTTAAGCCCCCTCTCGTTATTCTAGCATAAATATTTACCGAGTTATTAAGGAAAATGTGTATCGACCAAACACAGTACGTTGTCTTATGGGGATTTTACATTAGAAAAGCCTATTGTTCATTTGTTGGTGTACTTTTATCATCCCCAACAACCTCACGCCTACTTTAAAGCCTAACTGGACCTTCTCCTAGCTTTATAATGTGCAAAATTGTATTCCCACCATTGCAGGTAAATAGAACCAGGAGCATCAGAACAGCCAAAAAATCAATATTTTCAGATTTGAATAAAAATTTGAATAAATGTATGTTTTTAACTGATTTTGAGTTTTTATAGTTTTTTATGTGGAAATTCACTTTCCTCACGTCAGCGTGCTGCGTGCAAACTCGTTCTTAATTGTTGTAATTAGATCAAACAAAAAATATTGCAATATAACAAATATATTGAGGAATGCAGCACAATCAAAGGCAAATATCAGTATAGACAACGCGATGTGTTTGTTTGTATGTTGTTAAGTGTCTTAAGTTTTGATTATAAATATCCTCATGCCTGCGGGGCCATCGTGTGTTTTGGGATCCAAAGCACTAGAAACCGCTAAAAGGTCTTGACCTAACGTCCGTAACACCCAGATCAACAGCGAAAATCATTATAATTCTAATGAAAAATGTCAAAAGTTTGGGTGAAAATAATACTTTACTTGTATGTAAATAACAATTTATATATTTATTAAAGTTTGAATTTACTACAACTTATGAAATACAAATAAAATTATTAGTACTTGATTTCGCTCAATTCGAGTAAAATCATAGGCAAATATTAAATTATTACGGTGTTTTTATGTTCGAAAACAGTTTGGATTGTCCCTTCTAACCTCGGTGAAGTAAGTATACTGAGTAGAATGTGTCACATTATTTATTTACATCTATACTCCATAGAAACGAAAACTAAAATACCCCGTAGCAGCAAACCTGCGTACTCAGCGAATTTCCAATGCATATATATGTATCTTAATACCACATAAAGCCACATACCAAGTTTCATCAATATACTATTATTCATAAATAAACTATTTATGACATTTTAATTATTCTCCATAAGAATAACATGGCGGCTGAGTATGCAGGTTTGCTGAAGCAAGGAAAACAAAAAATTGGGTTTTATACAAATATCAATATAACTCATGTAGGTAAAGCCACATACCAAATTTCATTAATTTATTTTCATAATGAAGGGAGATAACACGTTACTTATTCTCCATAAGAACAACATGGGGCTGAGTACGCAGGTTTGCTGCTACGGGAGCCTTTGGTAAAAAATTGTTTTTTTTGAGCAAATATCAATGGTTCACAACCAGATGGAGCCGTATACCAAGTTTCGACAGTATACGTTCATAAATAAGCGATATATAAAATTTTCACTTTTCCTCCATAAGAATAACATTAGACAACGTACTGTGTTAAGCACTTTCAATATCTCGGTAACCAATTGACGTAGAGAAATGATCAAAATACCAAATTGTGTGTTGTTTTAAGCTGAATCCAATGGAAAAAACTAAAATTTGACTATTTCCAAAATTATATGTAAAAAATTCGAAAAACCCATTTTTGGGGTACAAAACCCCCCAAAATACCCCTTCGGATAGAGCGATCTGGCTGGTTTTCGAACTTAAAGTCATAAATGTTGCTTTACACGTTTATACCAAATTCCATCAAAATCCGATAACTTTTACGAGAGTTATCGTGCTCACGGACACATATATATATATATATATATATATATATATATATATATATATATATATATATATATATATATATATACAGTTTCGAACGAATGGTGTTTTTGGGGTCTGGGGACCTCAAAACGAAAAGTTATCATGGTCCCGGGCCTATGTCTTACCATGCCGACTACGGTAATAGCTTCTTCCCTATAGGGGAAATTCGCTAAAACGTCGTTTTTTCAGTTTTAATAAATTACGAAATATTTACAAAAATGATTGGTTTGAAACATATATTAAAACCATGTTGGATGTTTGAGGTTTAATAGTATCTACGAATAGAAACAAAAATGTAGTTTGTAATAGCATTATAGTCACAATTGACGCAAAGTCGTATGCTTAAAGCTAGGATAATAATGTGTATTCCCTAGTCTGCGCTCCAGCCCTCTGCGTCTACAAGCTTCTAAACAAAAATGTAGTTTGTAATAGCATTATAGTCACAATTGACGCAAACTCGTATGCTTAAAGCTAGGATGATAATGTGTATTCCCTAGTATGCGCTCCAGCCCTCTGCGTCTACAAGCTTCTAAACAAAAATGTAGTTTGTAATAGCATTATAGTCACAATTGACGCAAAGTCGTATGCTTAAAGCTAGGATAATAATGTGTATTCCCTAGTCTGCGCTCCAGCCCTCTGCGTCTACAAGCTTCTAAACAAAAATGTAGTTTGTAATAGCATTATAGTCACAATTGACGCAAAGTCGTATGCTTAAAGCTAGGATAATAATGTGTATTCCCTAGTCTGCGCTCCAGCCCTCTGCGTCTACAAGCTTCTAAACAAAAATGTAGTTTGTAATAGCATTATAGTCACAATTGACGCAAAGTCGTATGCTTAAAGCTAGTATAATAATGTGTATTCCCTAGTCTGCACTCCAGCCCTCTGCGTCTACAAGCTTCTAAACAAAAATGTAATTTGTAATAGCATTATAGTCACAATTGACGCAAAGTCGTATGCTTAAAGCTAGGATAATAATGTGTATTCCCTAGTATGCGCTCCAGCCCTCTGCGTCTACAAGCTTCTAAACAAAAATGTAGTTTGTAATAGCATTATAGTCACAATTGACGCAAAGTCGTATGCTTAAAGCTAGTATAATAATGTGTATTCCCTAGTCTGCGCTCCAGCCCTCTGCGTCTACAAGCTTCTAAACAAAAATGTAGTTTGTAATAGCATTATAGTCACAATTGACGCAAAGTCGTATGCTTAAAGCTAGTATAATAATGTGTATTCCCTAGTCTGCGCTCCAGCCCTCTGCGTCTACAAGCTTCTAAACAAAAATGTAGTTTGTAATAGCATTATAGTCACAATTGACGCAAAGTCGTATGCTTAAAGCTAGGATAATAATGTGTATTCCCTAGTATGCGCTCCAGCCCTCTGCGTCTACAAGCTTCTAAACAAAAATGTAGTTTGTAATAGCATTATAGTCACAATTGACGCAAAGTCGTATGCTTAAAGCTAGGATAATAATGTGTATTCCCTAGTCTGTGCTCCAGCCCTCTGCGTCTACAAGCTTCTAAACAAAAATGTAGTTTGTAATAGCATTATAGTCACAATTGACGCAAAGTCGTATGCTTAAAGCTAGGATAATAATGTGTATTCCCTAGTCTGCGCTCCAGCCCTCTGCGTCTACAAGCTTCTAAACAAAAATGTAGTTTGTAATAGCATTATAGTCACAATTGACGCAAAGTCGTATGCTTAAAGCTAGGATAATAATGTGTATTCCCTAGTCTGCGCTCCAGCCCTCTGCGTCTACAAGTTTCTAAACAAAAATGTAGTTTGTAATAGCATTATAGTCACAATTGACGCAAAGTCGTATGCTTAAAGCATGGATAATAATGTGTATTCCCTAGTCTGCGCTCCAGCCCTCTGCGTCTACAAGCTTCTAAACAAAAATGTAGTTTGTAATAGCATTATAGTCACAATTGACGCAAAGTCGTATGCTTAATGCTAGGATAATAATTTGTATTCCCTAGTCTGCGCTCCAGCCCTCTGCGTCTACAAGCTTCTAAACAAAAATGTAGTTTGTAATAGCATTATAGTCACAATTTACGCAAAGTCGTATGCTTAAAGCTAGGATAATAATGTGTATTCCCTAGTATGCGCTCCAGCCCTCTGCGTTTACAAGCTTCTAAACAAAAATGTAGTTTGTAATAGCATTATAGTCACAATTGACGCAAAGTCGTATGCTTAAAGCTAGGATAATAATGTGTATTCCCTAGTCTGCGTACCAGCCCTCTGCGTCTACAAGCTTCTAAACAAAAATGTAGTTTGTAATAGCATTATAGTCACAATTGACGCAAAGTCGTATGCTTAAAGCTAGGATGATAATGTGTATTCCCTAGTCTGCGTACCAGCCCTCTGCGTCTACAAGCTTCTAAACAAAAATGTAGTTTGTAATAGCATTATAGTCACAATTGACGCAAAGTCGTATGCTTAAAGCTAGGATAATAATGTGTATTCCCTAGTCTGCGCTCCAGCCCTCTGCGTCTACAAGCTTCTAAACAAAAATGTAGTTTGTAATAGCCTTATAGTCACAATTGACGCAAAGTCGTATGCTTAAAGCTAGGATAATAATGTGTATTCCCTAGTCTGCGCTCCAGCCCTCTGCGTCTACAAGCTTCTAAACAAAAATGTAGTTTGTAATAGCATTATAGTCACAATTGACGCAAAGTCGTATGCTTAAAGCTAGGATAATAATGTGTATTCCCTAGTCTGCGCTCCAGCCCTCTGCGTCTACAAGCTTCT
Organism: Allygus modestus; assembly: GCA_963675035.1. Classification (NCBI taxonomy): domain Eukaryota; kingdom Metazoa; phylum Arthropoda; class Insecta; order Hemiptera; family Cicadellidae; genus Allygus; species Allygus modestus. The sequence continues at coordinate 15,543,263 of OY776113.1, forward strand.
AAACAAAAATGTAGTTTGTAATAGCATTATAGTCACAATTGACGCAAAGTCGTATGCTTAAAGCTAGGATAATAATGTGTATTCCCTAGTCTGCGCTCCAGCCCTCTGCGTCTACAAGCTTCTAAACAAAAATGTAGTTTGTAATAGCATTATAGTCACAATTGACGCAAAGTCGTATGCTTAAAGCTAGGATAATAATGTGTATTCCCTAGTCTGCGCTCCAGCCCTCTGCGTCTACAAGTTTCTAAACAAAAATGTAGTTTGTAATAGCATTATAGTCACAATTGACGCAAAGTCGTATGCTTAAAGCTAGGATAATAATGTGTATTCCCTAGTCTGCGCTCCAGCCCTCTGCGTCTACAAGCTTCTAAACAAAAATGTAGTTTGTAATAGCATTATAGTCACAATTGACGCAAAGTCGTATGCTTAAAGCTAGGATAATAATTTGTATTCCCTAGTCTGCGCTCCAGCCCTCTGCGTCTACAAGCTTCTAAACAAAAATGTAGTTTGTAATAGCATTATAGTCACAATTTACGCAAAGTCGTATGCTTAAAGCTAGGATAATAATGTGTATTCCCTAGTATGCGCTCCAGCCCTCTGCGTTTACAAACTTCTAAACAAAAATGTAGTTTGTAATAGCATTATAGTCACAATTGACGCAAAGTCGTATGCTTAAAGCTAGGATAATAATGTGTATTCCCTAGTCTGCGCTCCAGCCCTCTGCGTCTACAAGCTTCTAAACAAAAATGTAGTTTGTAATAGCATTATAGTCACAATTGACGCAAAGTCGTATGCTTAAAGCTAGTATAATAATGTGTATTCCCTAGTCTGTGTTCCAGCCCTCTGCGTCTACAAGCTTCTAAACAAAAATGTAGTTTGTAATAGCATTATAGTCACAATTGACGCAAAGTCGTATGCTTAAAGCTAGGATAATAATGTGTATTCCCTAGTCTGCGTACCAGCCCTCTGCGTCTACAAGCTTCTAAACAAAAATGTAGTTTGTAATAGCATTATAGTCACAATTGACGCAAAGTCGTATGCTTAAAGCTAGGATAATAATGTGTATTCCCTAGTATGCGCTCCAGCCCTCTGCGTCTACAAGCTTCTAAACAAAAATGTAGTTTGTAATAGCCTTATAGTCATAATTGACGCAAAGTCGTATGCTTAAAGCTAGGATAATAATGTGTATTCCCTAGTCTGCGCTCCAGCCCTCTGCGTCTACAAGCTTCTAAACAAAAATGTAGTTTGTAATAGCATTATAGTCACAATTGACGCAAAGTCGTATGCTTAAAGCTAGGATAATAATGTGTATTCCCTAGTCTGCGCTCCAGCCCTCTGCGTCTACAAGCTTCTAAACAAAAATGTAGTTTGTAATAGCATTATAGTCACAATTGACGCAAAGTCGTATGCTTAAAGCTAGGATAATAATGTGTATTCCCTAGTCTGCGCTCCAGCCCTCTGCGTCTACAAGCTCCTCCAATAAAACCAATGTTAACTGTCACAGCCCGTTCCTCCTCAACGTGTTATCCTGATTCGATCATTTCTGGTTCATTATGAAGAGAAAAAATACCTAGCGAATTCAGTGAACAGAAATTTTATAACAAAAATAATTACTCCATAAAAAATCTTAAATATTAATATTTTTTAAATTTTTGAACTAATATTATTTTTGATTTCGAAAATGTGTGATAATCGAGGTAAAACCTAAATATTTCGTTACTGGAGCCTCCTCTTAACTAAGTTAGTAGCACGACAGTTACTAGGTAACATTTTTGAATATTGAAGTGTTTTGAAATATTTATGTTGCAATAGTTTCAGAGAGTTTACTGCATCTTAGAAGCGATAAATTGAATTTGAAAACAAATTATTGATGATATACGGAGCATATGAAAACTGTTTAACTCACAATATTGAATGCATTTTGGGTCCACGCATACAGAAGAAAGAATAAGAGTTATTAATAGGTCAGCGTTACGTTACTTACACGTTTGTAGAGTTTTAAATATAATGCTATAATGGTTTCCAAATTAAACACGTGACATTAGTTTAAAATCTGATATTGGTACCTTTTAACTATTTATTATTTATGCAATTTACTGTTCAAAGTTTGTTACCAAAAGTTTTTTTTTGCATTTTGGAAAGTTATTCATTTACTTTGTTACGTTTTAGCTGGAATAGTATATGGCCTTGATCGAATCTCGGTTATGTCACTTATATTTTATGGTTTCTCTCAAACCTTGTTCCCTAACGTTTTACTGTTTTAGAGCTTTGTTCTTCAAGGATTTGCTATAAAATATTTTATTTTTTTTGCCTTAAAGGACACGTTTTTAAATATTGAATTAATTTGCCATGAATGGTATACATTTATTTAGAAAATAAACTATCTCATTTGAATATTATTTTATCTTTGTAACATTGGTTATAAGGTGATTGTTGGATCAAACAATGGAATACACCTTACATTCAGAAATATAAGGTGATTTTAATAAGGTTTAAGCTTTTTCCGTTTACTATGATTACGTCACGTAACCCAAGAATGTATGGATATCACTCAAAGCATGCCCAAGTGTTGAAGTTTGTTATGTGTTGAGGGGGGGGGGGTGTTGTTGGTATGATACAAAATGCCTTAAGTAATATACCTACTTTGCTTTCTGTGAGCGTCATGCCTAATAGCTTGGGACCATCAAGAGTAGTAGCACTGGTAATAGCATTGTCAATGGATGCATTAAGCTTCTAGCCTATATAGGGCAGGCCTACAATTAGGAAATCCATCTCTACAAAGTACAAGAAGTATTTCACGTAAAAATTGAGGAAACAACGTTTTTAGGTATTTTTACTCCGCTGGATACGAATCTGCCTGTTGTAAAAGCGAATTTTTGATCGTAAATTCGGTATCCAAGATAGCGGCCAAAACTCTGTTGCCCCTTATCTCCTTTGTTTGTTGGCTTAAAACAACGATTTGAACGTCTGAATAAGGGTTTTCTCCGATGCTAAACATATTGCAACGTTCAAAGTTTACTTACTATAGGTTTGGAGGGCATAAGTTCCAAGATGGCCGCCAAAACTCTGTTGCCGTATATATCCCAACTTCATTGGCTTAAAATAATGACTTAAACGTCTGCATAGGGGTTTTCTTGGATTTAAAACACCTTGCAACTCTCAAAATTTCCTTACTATAAGTTTGAATGGCAAAGGCTCCAAGATGGCCGCCAAAACTTTGTTGTGTATACGTGAGCTCCATGCGACTTCTTGTATTTGGAGTTTAAAATCGGTCAGATTGTTTTTAGTGGTTGAATGTATATGTACTACATTTAATTATTAAAATGTCAGTAAGTATTTAAAGCAATGTTTAAGTCTGAAGCCGAGTTTTTAAATGCACTCTGGCTGCACCACTGATGAAGCTTAGAATTCCCCAACCAAACTCTTAGAAATTATGTTAGAGTATTTCTGGAAACGACTAGAGGAAATGACTGTAAATTTAATTAGATAACTGTACATTAACTTCTATTTAACAATAATTATAAACTATTTAACATCGATAGTGTACTGTGCAGCAATCTAGTGATAAAATCTGTCATATAACTTGAAGTGTTATCTTGTGATCCCTCATCCCTTTTCCATAAGTCTTGCCATCGTCCCATTAGTCCGCGTTTTAGACACATTTCGCTGATGCCGCTTCTATCATGTGCTTTCCGATAACCTTGAGGAATTTCAAAGCTATGTGAAGGCCACCATCCTTAGAATAACTCGACTTTGAACCTCTTCTAAACACCATTTGAGTTCCTACAGCTTACAGTACAAGGCTGGTCTGTTGTCAATGTTACATTAAGCTTCCCAAGTTCGTCATCTGTCGCAGTGCATGTTCGTACGACAGTTTTCATCGTTGTCATCTCTTGAGCAATGTTCAGGATCAAGACCATATATCCTATGACAAACATCGTAAGTACACGTGGTTTATTGGTGAATTTCCTTTGGAAAGTGAACTATTAGCATGACCCGCACGGTGAAACTTAAGCCCGGGACCACCATAGAAGTTCCTAACGTGACCCCCTGAACACGTTTTGGGGGGTCGTTCATTATTTTGTATATATATATATATATATATATATATGTGTGTGTATGTGTGTGTGTGTGTGTGTGTGTGTGTGTGTGTGTGTGTATGCACTCTAGCGGTCGCATTTTTTGTCCGATTTACTTTAAATTTGGTAGGAACGTTCCTTTCTATAATCTGTTGGACAATTTCGTTGGGCAAAACAATCGGAAAACTCTAAACCCATTTTTTGGGGATTAATCTTTCAAATTTCGAGTTTTTGGTCCCAAAAAAGGTCATAAAAGCCCCAGATGTAAAATTAATTCATGTAAAAAGATGGGAATTAGTGAGGCGAAACTCTTAAGCCCTCTCTCATCTAGCATAAATATTTACCGAGTTATTAAAGAAAATGTGTATCGGCTAAACACAGTACGTTGTCTTATGGGGGTTTTACACTAGAAAAGCCTGTTATTCCTTTGTTAGAGTACTTTTATTATCCCCAGCAACCTCACGCCTACTTTCAAGCCTGTCTGGACCCTCTCCTAACCTTATAATGCGCAAAATTGTATTCCCAGCTTTGCAAGTAAATGAAACCAGGAGTATCAGAACAGCCAAAAAATCAATGTTTTCAGATTTCAATAAAAATTGGACAAATGTATGTTTTTACACTTATTTTGAGTTTTAAAAGTTGTTATGTGGAAATTCACTTCCCTCACGTCAGCGTGCTGCGTGCAAACTCGTTTGTTATTGTATTCTGTCCACCCTAGCTTGATCGTGCCTTGGACTCGAGACATCCCGAAGGCAACATCTTGTAATCGAGACTCCTGGACACACAGTAGCAGGTGTTTCATATCTCCGGGCTCACTGATGCGAAACAAGTTTGATTCCACTGCTTTCGCACAATGGGGTTCCGGTCTCACCTTTGGAATATTTGGAGGAAACTAGTCATTCAGTACTTCGGGGACCATTAAAATTAGTCCAGCGTGAAGCAGACTGAGTGCACAGACTTAATCTGTACTTTGGCCACCTCATTGGAAAATGACCTCAATTGGAATGAAATTTGTCAACATCCTAAATAAATATCTTGAACTTGACCCATCTTGGTGAGAGCGGTAAATATGAGAATAGAACCACCTTTTACGAAAGCTGTAGAAGCCAACTGGTTCAAAAATGCATTGCGACTGCTAACAAACTTGGGAAGCTTTATGCAGTATTGACAACAGACCAGACCTTGTACTGAAAGCTGTTGTACCTGAAATGGTGTTCGGAAGAGGTGTAAAGTCGAGTTATTCTAAGGATGGACGGCCTTCACATAGCTATGAACTTCCTCAAGGTTGTCGGAAAGCACATGATAGGGAGTGGCCTCAGCGAAATGAGGCTAGAAAGCGGACTAATGGGCGAAAGCAGTATTTTTAAAGTTCTCGATAGCAAGGTTTATGGAAAAGGGATGAGGGCTCACAAGAATCGCTTCAAGCTATATTGCAGATTTTCCCAGTAGATCGCTACACAGTACACTATCGATATAAATATTATAACCACTTAGATAGTTAATAATCATTGTTAAATCAATTCTAATGTAACGTGTATTTATTTATCATTACAACGGCAATACACCTCTTTACATTTCAATACACGAAGATGGCTAACATTAATAATCATTAGGTTATAAGCAGGGACGCCATTTTGGTTCTGTCAGTTCTCTCATTGGCCTGATGATGACCGGTGTGTGAAATCGATAGCCTTGTACCATCTTTTAAATATGTTTACCGTCTGTATGTGAATCAGTATAAGTGTAAATATATTCTTAAGTGTTGTAGGACGTCTTTTCTTACATCCTGTAATTAATAACATCATATGTAATATGCTAATCAAAAAGTTGTTTAGTTCGTAATCAAAAATTTATAAAACAATGACACCAGTTAACAAATTCAAAACATTAAGCGTTTCAAAACTCGGTTTCAAACTTAAACAATGATTTAAATACCTACTGATATTTTAATAGTTAAAGGTAGTTAGTATACATTCAACTGCTAAAAACGATCTGACCAATTTTAAACTCCAAATACAAGAAGACGCACGGAGTTGACGTATACACAACAATGTTTTGGTGGCCATCTTGGAACCTATGCCCTTCAAACTTAAAGTAAGTAAATTTTGAGCTGTGCAAAGTGCTTGGCATCCGAGAAAAGCCCTATGCAGACGTTTAATTCAACATTTTAAGCCATCGAACATGGGAGATATGCCTCCACAGAGTTTTTTGACCATCTTGGGTGCCATTTGAATGATGGGAACATATACCCTCCGAAGTTATGGTAAGTAAATTTTGTGCGTTGCAATGTGTTTGGCATCCGATAAAACCCGTGCAGACAAGGACGGACTGGCCCGCCGGCCTACGCACCGATGCGCCTTCTCAATTGTCCAATCTTTGCGCCCTCGTCCAAGAAATCTTCGTTAAAATTCAAAGAATGGGCCAAGACACATTTCTAGAACGCGGGAGGAAAACTCAGATTAAGGGTTTCAGCAGTGAATAGCAAAACACAAATTCGTGTGTGAGACCTGCAGTTGGCATTGTCGACAAGCGAGAGCAAAGCAGCTCTTCCTCGTACGTGCACCACCGAGTAGACCGCACTTTACTCTGTGGTCAGAGCAACTTACAACAACTGGCTGTTTCCCGTTCCACTTTATGCCAAATCCAAGTAAACACTTCACAGCATCGGTGTCGTCCAGCAAATTATGTGCTCGCTGGTGTCGTCTGTGGAAGGCGGTCCGACACTTCTCGCGAACAGGCCGAACACTCCCGAATGTTCACTGAACATTCATTCCGCCTCGTATTTTCCGAACATATTCAAAAGTTCGTGCAGCTCCCATACGTCTCGCGAATACTCCTAACGTTCGGAGTTCGGCCGATTTTTTGGGCGTGTTCGCGAGAAGTGTGGGACCGCCTTAAACCGAAGTCACGAAACTTTGATACATGCACGTAAGTAGAATCACTACTTTTCTAAATTTAAATTTGAGACTTTTTGTATTTGTGGACTTCATAATTACATTGTAGAAGTATTTGTGGCTAAGGGTTATTAATTATTGATTTAAAAAGAAACTATGGCACTAAATTGGGTCAAATTTGTTATATTTTGTACAGATAGCCAGCCAAAAATATCTTCATAGCTCTATTTAGTCTATAATTTCCTTTTCGACTGTAGAAATAGGTTAGGTAGGCCTAATTTACTTCTACACATATCCTAGGACGATGTGTATTGATTTGTGTTTTAACTTATGTTTTAAACATAACAATTTAAACATGACCCTTATATTTTTGTCAGGCCAAGTATTTATTATACCCTCGGTTTTCCAATTAAGGGCAACATTAAAATTAATTTAGTAATTAAATACCAACAGTGATTTAACCAAGAGGCATATGAATTAAATATAGTCTGGCAGTTGAACTAACACACATCAGGCATCAGTTGTTTTATTTCACATCAGGCATTTTACAAACCAAGCATATCCTTTTTATCATTTGAAATAACTTTATAATTATAATCCTCAATTCCTTCACCAATTAAATTAAAATAAGGTGCGTCTTACTGTACTGTGGAAGTAACTGCGTCCGACAATTCAGGTATATCCGTGAAACCTCGTCTGCGATAAAACAATAGTTCCAGAAGAATTAATTACAATATTTTAAATAATTTTATATTTAGTATCATTTGAAATTTAATTATTAAAACATGTTCTCTTGAACAAACAAAATGAAACAGGCTTTACATTACATTTGATTTTAAGTTTTACAAGTTATATACAACAGTTAATGGACAGTATTACTTTACAAATGAACAATGACATCTACACATTTATCTCAACATAACTTCAATTCATGACAAATATATAAGCAATTTGATTAAATACAAAACTAACTATTTCAACGAGGCGGATTTGACTTGATCGGACAGCAGTTTTCCAACGAATAATTCGAACATTCAGTATTTAAAACAAGGCCTACACGTCTGCACAGCCAACTAGATATCGTCTGCAACTTAACAGGTAATTGTCTTCATATATATAACAAACTTTAATTTAAATTTTGCATATTTTTATAAAACCTCACAGATCGGGTAGCTTATATTATTTAAGATCTACTAAAGCCTAGATAGAGCTCATTTGTGTGAATTTTAACAGCCTATTTTGTATAAATTATATCAAAGAAAATTCGATGTAAATTAGTTTATTTACAGCGTCATTGTACAGCAGTTGCAGGTTGCACAGGAAGCACATGATTTATTAATTTTATTATATAAATGAAAGGGAAAATATAAATATAATGCGAAAGAACTTAAGAAAATTATTTCTATTACCTTAGAAATTTACTGCCAGAATAGCATCAAATCGTGTGTATAGGATGTCATTTTCCATATTTTTCCTGGGGGTGGGCCGCCGGACCCCCCACAGTCCTGGGGGGTATTCCAGAACCCCAGGTATGCGCCTTCAGGCTAGTCAAGGTTTACGCCCCAATGGAGGACCCAGTTCGCCCCTGTATGCAGACATTTTTTAAGATATACGGTAACAGAGTTTTCTCGGCCATATTGGGCGCCATCTTGGAACATATATGCCCTCCAAACTTATAGTAAGTAAATTTTGAGCGTTGTAATGTGTTTGATATCCTCAAATAATTTGCTAAATTTTTTTGTTTACATATTTATGAATGTCTTTCTTTTTTCATAAGAAATAAGAACTTTTTCCTGTTTCGCAATTTTGTTCATTACAAACTCAGACATAACTCTACATTAACAATACCACAACATAATACAACTTTTTTTGAAAACCCCTCATATTACAACATTATACAAATTCTTCAATGCTCTCCCCACAGAAATAAAAACAGAGACAGACAGTAAACGATTCAGAGTAAGACTTAGGTATTTTCTGATAGGAAAGGAGTATGACTGTGTTAAGGAGTTTTGATTGGAAACTAATATGTTTAGTTAGAAGTTCAATTTGTTATCTTAGGTTATTTATTTCTTGTTCATAATGACACCTGACAATGAACAAGAAAATTACAATTTTTTTGTACACCTAAAAATTGTTTATGCTGTTACAGTTTATGACAATAAACGTTCTTGATTTTTGAAACCCCCTATGCAGACGTTCAAATCATTATTTTAAGCCAACAAACAAGGGAGTTATGGGGCAACAGAGTTTTGGCCGCCATCTTGGATATCGCAGTTCCGGTCCAAAATTCACTTTGGCAACTGGCATATTCGTATTCAGTGGGGTCAAAATACCCTAATTACGTTTTTCCCCAATTGCTACATGAAATTAAATTTGTCTTGCATTGTTCTTTTTGAAAAACATGCCTGGTCTAACACTAGCGATACGGTTATTATTTGAAACCCCATAAGTTTAAGTTTGAATTACCACAATCTGCTCTTCAAATTCCATTTAAATTCATTTGAGAAAATGCTGTTTGAATGGATACTTTCAACCCCATTTTATTCTGTTGATGAATTTTTAGAGCTTCAAAGTAGTGATATTGTAATTTGATTTTTTTAGAAGAATTGTATAACTTGACGTTGTTCGTAACATTTATTGTGTTGTTGACAATAAAATATTCATTATTATTCATTAAACCGTGCTGCGGTTAGGTTAGATTAGGTTGGGTTACTTTTATACTTTTAAAACGAGTTTTCCGACATTTTATTTTTACTCACCTATTATTCTAAAGCTGTCTGCAATACTTCACTTGATGATAATCATATTCACCCATAGAACTCATATTATTCGCCTTATTTAGCGTGTTGCAGACGTTGCGCTAAGTTAAGTTACTCACACATATATTATATAATGCCCTTTTCGACATTTTCTTTCCTGTTTTCTATTATTGTGTGATCATTCTGATTAACATAAATAACATGTAATACAGTACATTACAGTAAACTTTTCTCTACTGTGATTTGAAAAAGTTTATGGTTGAGGCACCTCTTCCAAATAATTACCCGCGAGGTATACAATGGGTAGCCACACTCTACCTTCGGTGGCGATAGGTCGCCATAGAGCAGTTGAGTTATCAGGGCGCCACCTGCTCTGACCTTAGGATCGGAATTGGGTCAACAACTAGCATAATTTATGGAGAGTAAGACAATATAAATTCACCAGACATAGCTCAGAGGAAGAACTAGCCTGAAAAGTCAGCCGTGGTCGAGCGTAGGTTCGATCTTGGCTGACAGTGATACATTTTACGACCGGTCACCACTGTTCCCATTTGACTATTTCCGATAACGGTACCTCGCTGTCTTTAGATCTCCACACAGGCCTATTGGCGTATGGCGACGGGAAATTGAGATTTTTTTAAATAATCAAATAATTCAATGGATTCTCGACTCGTAATCCCGGACTTTGCAACTGACGAACCGACGAACTCTACGCCGCGCCGGGTAACAAGGTAGGCACTATCTCATGACAAACTGCTAGAGACGTAAGGAAAACTACGTTATTTTGATTCAAAACTAAATTATCGTTTTCAGGAAGAAAAATATTATTTGAGGGAACCAACAGTTTATGTTTATGTGTTGTTGAAGGGACGGATTCAGAGATCCTCACTCATCAACCGAAGCTTGTTGTGTGTCCCTAGGACGTTAGTTGGGCAAAACAATGCCCGCACCCTTTACGAGATCCAGGAGTTTCCTCCCAATACTTACATCCCATTCATCACCGGGTTACTTGCAACCAGAGCCCTTCTCCTTGCCCCGGGTCTCTAGCAATCCAGTATGATGTGCTTGGCACAGACTAATGATGTGTTGTGTGTGTGTGTGTGTGTGTGTGTGTGTGTGTGTGTGTGTGTGTGTGTGTGTGTGTGTGTGTGTGTGATTGATGTGCTTCAGACTAATTGCAAAGCCTACACTCTTGACTTTCATTTCTAAGTCCAAGAGTGTGGGGATGTTTCCTGAAGTGGCCGTGTCAGTTATCAAAGCAATCACCTGCTTAACCCGACCTCTGCCCAGCCTCACCAACCAGTTAGAGAAGTAAGAGCTAGTGTCTGCTAGCAACGTTTTGCCAAGTGCTTGACCAGATTAACCCTGCCATTGCTGGCGAAGTAAGTCCCTAGACCATTTGATGATCGTGTGAAAAGCAGTTGTTTTGATTATGCCACAGCTTGGATCTGGACCAAAGAATGACAGACCTGAACCTCTTTTAGCACAAGCTTATCGGCACACTCATTGCCACCTATTTTAAGTTAAATAACGCGACACCCAAGAGAAAATGTATTACTTAGAAAACCGCTCACGAAGGAACAATTTGATATAAGCAGATTACAATTCAAAACTTAAACTACTGTAGAAATTGTTTTATGGACTTTCGTTATAAAAATAAGGCAGAAGATGATGAGGTAAAAATGTAAAAACAAACAATATGTGTCCAGTGCTAGATATGCCATTTCAAAATGTATAACAAATTGAAAATGTATAACTGATATTAATTTATATGTGTTTACTGCCAGGTTTAAACAAGTATCTGAGCATGTTTTATTATTTTATGAATAACGTAATCGATTACCTCATTGATACAGGGTGTCTCAAAAGTCGACGACCAATCTTCACAAGTGTTTAGGCTTGTCATATGGACTATTTCCAACATAAAATGTAAAATACGTCCATATCTTATTTTCTCCTAAAATTTTCTCATATTTTTTTTAAATCTGCGTATTGCAATCTCATAAATTATTCCTGGGCAGTAACATATGCACGTAGGAATAAAACTTTTACACTTTCTACAAATTAACAGTAAATTAAAGTATTATTTTTTAGGAGTTTGATAAAGTAAAAAAATTAACGCAATTTTAATTTTATTTCAAATTTATTGTTACTGTATTTTAAATTAATAGTTAATTTCAGGAAATGTGTATTCATAAAAAATACGCCAATGCTGAAACTAGGAAAATTAATGTTTTAATATCTTAATAGCTTACTATTATTATCTGCAATAAATTGGAACGTTATTAAGATATTGGACCTTCTTGAAGGCAGATACTGTAGATGGAAACACCATGCCCAAATATAATTTATGTGATTGCAGTACGCAGATTATAAAAAATGTTAAAAACGTCAATAGCTTGCAAATCATGAAAAATATGATATGAAGATATAAAGAATTTTTTGTTGGAAATAGGCCATCTAACAAGTCTGTGAAGTTTGGTCGTTGAATTTTGAGACACCCTGTATAATTTAAAATAATTTAAGGAAAGTTATCGAAACGTACTAGATATTTATATGAAGGTCGAGAAGAGCGAAATCAACAGTAACCGATAAAGAAGGCAGTCGTGTAATCGGACCTAGGTAAACGGCACATTATCGAGTGCGGCGGGTTGCTTTTTTCACGTGACTAAGGTGAGTATTTCAATTCATTTTCATGAGTGTTAACCAATTGATCTCAATAATGTTATTTTGTTTTATTCGAATTCTTAAACTATTGCCTACAGGTCAAATTAAATGTTTTTACAACTTTTGTTAAATAGACATTCTATTGAACACATTTTAAACTTAAATCTAGTAGCAACCAAATAATAGTTAAATTAGGCTAAATTACAAAGCTTTTTATTCTTTATGTGGGTTATTCTTTGTGTGATAGGAAAATAAAATGGGAATTACCAAAAACGTGTCAGGTTTTTCAATGTTTTTGAATTTTTCCTGGGGTTTAAATATATATAAATGTTTGTATATCTGGTTATAGATACTTAATATTGTGTAGACATATTGTGTGCAAAATATTAGGCTATTAGAGTTGCAAATAAATACAAACCAAATAATTACAAAAAGTTTACAATTAATAAAAATTGAAAATGTATAACTGATATAATTTATACATGTTTACTGCCAGGTTTAAAGAAGAATTTGTGCATGTTTTATTTTATGAATAACGTAATCGATTACCTCATTGATAAGACCAATATACAGGGTGTCTCAAAAGTTACAAGACAATAACGAGACAAGAGTTGACATAAGTCAATGGATCAAAGTTGTAGATCGTCAGAAGTCCGTGTCGGGCAGTCTTATCAGTTTGCTAGAGCCTAATAAAAAATAAACTATTTTTTACAAGTCCCAAAATTTAACAATTTTTAATTTTTTTAAAGGGGTTACAACTGAAAATTGTGTGTTTTGGCAATTTTCCTCGGAGTTACAAGGTACAACCTATGAGTATGCCAAATGTCACGTTCATTTTGTTGAAGGGCGACGCAATCCCAGGGGCCTTACCTGTAGGCTGCGTTCCTTCTACCCTCCCCCTCCAGTAACCTAATACCAGTATCGTAAATAAAATAAAATGAAAATAAAAGCTTGTCATTTAGAATATTTTTTTGATCTGACTTAACTGTTTTATATATTTCAAACTCTTCTAGCGTAGTTATTCGAAATCGGTCCTTAGAAAAATGTAATATATCCATGTTGTTATTAATGCTAGTATGGTTATGATCTTGGAAAATTAAATGTTCAGGAAAAGTAGAAGTTTGGGTGACGTGATTTTCTTTGGTAACTGTCGTTTTGGAAAGGAGCGCGAAGTTTGGCTTATGTAATATGTAGTACAATCAGTACAATTGATCTTATAAACGCCAGTCTTTTCGTACTTTGGCGTTGCGGTTTGTGGCCGCTCCTTTATCAAAGACCCAAGATTGAGTGCAGTTTAAAGGATATTGTGATGTTACTCTGTGCCATAACATTTTTAAACTAGTTGCTTAGGAAGTCACCATATTCTGCCGAGGTAAATTATTTTTGTTCAGTTGTGAAATATATAAAGCAGTTCAGTCAGATCAAAAAAATCTTCTAAATGACAAACTTTCATTTTCATCCAATTTTATTTACGATACTGCTATTAGGTCACTGTTGGGGGGGGTGAAGGGATGCAGCCTACAGATGATAAGAGATAAACTTGCGACGCATCGACCACATTGACCGGCAGTCTGGACTCAACTTCCGGGATTGCTTCGCCCTTGAACAAAATCGGCTGTGAATAATGCGTGTTCGTGTAATGTTTGTGTCCGTGTTTAAATGTTCCTATTTTTATGTAATTCGATATTCTTCTAATGAAGATAACAACACTCTTGGATAACAACAGATGATGACTTCGTAAGAAATCGAAACTAGTTGCCATTGCAAACAGTTGGATTACCGATAATATTGGTATTAAACAACTATTATATTTCATGGTATCCGGAGCCTAACGGTCAACATTACATTACAAAATTAGAAAAGTGATACCATAGAAAAATTTCAAAAGAAAGCTGTTCGCATAATTGCAAAACACATTACAGAGAGTCGTGCAGACAGGCCTTCAAGGAATTAGGGTTGCCGACCCCCGCTAGCATGTACATATTCGAAACCATTTGATGTTCATCAATTCAACACTAGGGCAAGACACACTTCTCGCGTCGCCCATCATCGAACAGGAGCTTTAGAACGCCACCCCTCGATGGCGAGAGTAAAATTCCGAAATGCCATTCTCGAAGCCCTAAAGTCTGAACACAATTTGCAAAAACATAAAGCTTGATTGAAAAGCTACCTTGTGGCTTCTGATTTATAATCGGTGAGTGAGTTTCTCATCCACTAAGATCCATAGGGGATGCCATAAGTTTGAATGGAGAGCGTAGCTGTAGACTTCTTGCTGTGTGCCTGAGTGCATGAATGGATAGAAGCAGTTTCGGAAGTAAGACCGTTTGACTGTTGCAATTAAATTTCATGCATTGTTATTTTACGAAAGTAAAGAGATTTGTTTTTATTTGATTAATGTGCATGACCGAGGACCTTACTTAGCGCTCGCATCGTGCAGCTACCGTGGGAAAAGGGGTCATTTGTATCCAAAAATCTCCTTTGGTCTTAACAAATACTCTATCTTTGGTGATTTCTGGTCTCTCATAAAAGAAAGTTTAGTGATCAAAATTATTTTCTGAATCAGTTAGCTTTGCTTCCCCCCTATAGTCCTTATTATCCTGAGACTGGTACGTTATTTATTGACTGAACAGAGACACAAACTAACAACTGTCAACAGACCCTAACCACCATGATTTCGTGTGTCGTTATTTCGTGGGGACTGGTAACAAATAGTTCTGATCTTCGTATGTACACAACGATTTGATTAAGATTTTAAGAAAACTTGAGACGTTAACGCGTATGCCTATTTTGCCAGAGGACCCAAGTCGGACTAAAAGAGAAATTTAAAATCTCAGACCGAGATATAAACAATTATAAAACACAAGTAGAGACAATCGCGCTACTGGGCAGCCGTATTTTAAACGGTATTAAATCACGATAAAGGTTTATTATTTAATTATATTCCATTTCTTTTTAACTTTTCATTGATTATCAGCCCCTTTACTAAGCGTCAGAAGAAATCGGAGAAAATTCATACAGCGAGGTTATTATCCAGGTTTTATATCTATATATAATGCATAACCATGTAATTATATTTATACAATCGATTTAACAAATTTGAATGACGTATAACTAACTGTCAAATTGATTTATACAACTTTAGTTTCATGTATAAATAACTTCTTTTATAAATATTATTGCAAATTTGTTTGTTGACACAATAATAAATCTACCCCAACAGACGAGACCTGAGTGAACATCTCAGAATAGTTTCGGGAAAGCTGTAAAAAGGTACTAGATATTAAAATGAGGTCAAAAAGGACAAATCCAATAATAACGGATATCAGAAAGAAGTCATGTAATCTTGGACTTGTTAATAATTCCTCGGCAAACGGCACATTATTGACAAAACGCCGAGTTTCTTTTAACTCGAGGAAATTCCTCTCAAAAGGCTCACATTAAATATTAGGTAGAACCGAATATTTCTGACGTTTTATGATTAGTGTGCTGTGGTTTTTTTATGTCGTTTTAGACAATGTAGCGTAATTCACCACGATATAGTTCCTGCAATACTCCTTTATTAAGTATTCTTTAGTGTATAAAGCTTTCCCAAATAAAACGAGTTCGCACGCAGCACGCTGACGTGAGGGAAGTGAATTTCCACATAAAAACTTGTAAAACTCAAAATCATTGTAAAAACATCCATTTGTCCAATTTTTATTGAAATCTGAAAACATTGTTTTTTTGGCTGTTCTGATACCCTGGTTTCATTTACTTGCAAAGCTGGGAATACATTTTTACGCCTTATAAGGTTAGGAGAAGGTCCAAACAGGCTTGAAAGTAGGCGTGAGGTTGCTGGGGATAATAAAAGTACTCTAACAAAGGAATAACAGGCTTTTCTAGTGTAAAACCCCCCATAAGACAACGTACTGTGTTTACCCGATACACATTTTCTTTAATAACTCGGTAAATATTTATGCTAGAATGACGAGAGAGGGCTTAAAACTTTCCTCTTTCTAATTCCCATCTTTTAACATGCATTAACTTTACATCTGGGGCTTTTCTGGCCCTTTTTGGGCCCAAAAACTCAAAATTTGAAAGATTAATCCCCAAAAAACGGGTTTACAGTTTTCCGATTGTTTTGCCCAACGAACTTGTCCAACAGGTTATAGAAAGGAACGTCGCTACCAAATTTGAAGTAAATCGGATAAAAAATGCTACAACTAGAGTGCATACACATATATATATATATATATATATATATATATATATATGTCTCTCTCTATATATATATATATACATATATATATAAAATTTTGAACGACCCCCCAAAAAGTATTCAGGGGGTCACGTTAGGAACTTCTATGGTGGTCCCGGGCTTAAGTTTCACCGTGCGGGTCATGCTAATAGTTCACTTTCCAAAGGAAATTCACTAATTATTCGTGCTCTTAAGCTTACGTAGTTGACACTTAAAAACTTTTACCATATGGAAGTCCAAGCAAGGACGTCTTCGGTCAAGCCCGTAATCGTGGGGCTAACGACCATTATCACTTAGTTAATGACTTATGACTGTTAATGACTATTGTTTTCGTGCACCGTCAGAGGGTTGGTGGGATCTCCGATGGAGAAGCTCTCAATTGGAAAGGTTGAACTGAGCTCCTTAGCGGGAGATCTATTAAAATTATAATTTATCCTACAAAATCACTATTATTTATTTTGGGCGCATACACAATACGAATTCCAGAGGATATATTAATTATAATTAAAATATCTATTTCTGATACTACCAATATCTACCGAAACTTCGGAAACTTGTTCCTGTGGTCAAAACAGAGAGTACAGTAATATACCGGGTCACAATTCGCATCCCGATAGTCAGTGATTTCGAGAGCAACATCTGTTGTGTACAGGGTTTGGGTCTGTGTTGTATAGGTTAACGATAGGCAGCATAAGTATATAAATGTATGTACCACATTAATTAATTTTCAGTTAGGGTTAAAAACACTCCTTTAAATTTGTATGTAGAATATAATATTTTTGGATTCTGTTAGTTATCCTGTTATTATTAAATGGTTCCATTATTTACAAATAAAGCCCAGATATTTTTCGAATTAACTAAAATAAGATTTACCGTTAGACTTCGAATTAAATTTTAATAAGGAGGTTCGTGGTGGATTCATGAGCGCCCATAGCGTGTGATACCATAAACAGTACCGATCGGAACTCACGATCTGTGTTATCATAATTCGATTGACTATTTTTCATGATTTTTTTTTTATATTTTTGAATTTCGTTTATGGAATATGATTTAACACATTTGTATTACTAGAATGACGTGTGTTGCTATCATTGCTAATATAATTGCGCAGGGCATCCAGCAATATATCTGATACTAAAACTGATGGGCCTGAAGCCAGGCCTACAGAAATAAATTAGATATGATGATTTAAATTGGTCTAACTCAATTACTGAATCCTATTTTTCTATTAAAAAACATAATACAAAAATGTAAACTAATTTAAAGATGTAAACAAATTAATACTTCTGAGCAAAAATTAATCGAGAATTAAGTAAAAAATTTAAAAAAATCAAGAAGATATAAACCTGTTGATGAAATTTCGCATAATGCTTACAGGGCCATTATTTCCCTAAGGGCGCACGGGGCGAGTGCCCGGGGCCCCGGGCCCGAAGGGGGCCCCAGGCCACGAAGGTGGGCAAAGTGGGATCCCACGGGCCCCTAAAGGGGGACCTCGCGAGGCAGTGTTTGAATTTTATTCTGGAAAAAGTTGATTATTTCTCAACTGCCAATAATACAAATAACTTTAAGTTGGTAAAGGTTCAAAATAAGTCTCAAACCCAAAGTCTTTCACTAGTGGTTATTACTTTGAATACTGTGCGGATTTGATGAATTTACCCTAATCCAGTCACAGGAATAGGCCAGGTAAGATTTGAAATGTAACTACTGACAGTATAGTAGAGCATCTTATTTTGCTGGGAATAAGTTCTAAATATTGTATATTTGCAATATATGATCTTGATCTTGAGCTATATTTTTTAACCTGTCCCGTAACCCCATACATTTT
Source organism: Allygus modestus (assembly GCA_963675035.1). Taxonomy (NCBI): domain Eukaryota; kingdom Metazoa; phylum Arthropoda; class Insecta; order Hemiptera; family Cicadellidae; genus Allygus; species Allygus modestus. Next base: position 15,561,727 of record OY776113.1, read on the forward strand.
TTAATATCCGCCATGCTTTGGCGTACTTGGAAGTTGCAGATTCCATTCAAGTCGATATAAGTTAAGTTCGTTGTTCTTGTTGCACAAAACTTATTATGATAGATTATATAATATTAGGAATAAACAGCCAAACGAAATCAAATAATAGTATCAAAATTATATTGTTGCGAAAATTAGTAAACGTGTATAACACTGAGTAGTCTTAAGTGTTTGAGGTTATCCTAGATATAATATGATAATATTAAAGATGATAGTAATAATGATAGGGTAGCTAGTAGCCTCTTTTTTTGTTATTTTGTTTGTTCGCATTATATTTATGGATTTGATAATAGTTTGATTTTTGTTTGTTTTTAATCAATTTATACTCAATACGATTAGCACTGCCCCGGTCTCGATGAGGGTTACGGGATGTATGCTTATCATTGCTGCCAACACTGAATTCTCTGATTACCCCCACATCCAGTTTAAAACAACGTAGGAAGAGACGAGGGCCGATGATGAAGATTAACATTTCATTGTGTCTTCATCACGTACTCTTAACATGAAAACAATTAAAAATGTAAAATGATGAATCGTCTACAATATAACTGGCTTTTTACTACATTTACAAATATTTAAATACCTTTATGAATATTTTTGTGTGTGATAACACAGATGCATCCGCAAAGAGACGATTTTTAAGTTGAAACTTTTGAAAAGTTACCTATGAAGAAGTATTAAACCTGAGTGATTAGAAAAATTATAATCCTGAGTATAGAAAATGATACTCTGCGTTGCACTGACTTTTATAATATAATTAATGATTTCTCAGCCAATAAATACAAAAATAATAGTTTTTACTGTATATACTGCGTGAAATACTATTTAATAAAGTTACTATTTAATACTATTTAAATACTATTTAATAAAGTCCATCCAGCAGTATGTTGACAAATAAAACTTTAAAAGAGTTCCTAATTGTGTACCAAATTCAAAAATATTTCTTTCATATATGCTATGTTTTGTTTATTTTTAATTATCTTAGTACAATAATGTTTGTCGTAAAGCAACTAAACGAGATTATTTTATTTATTTATACATTTGTGTTATTATTTTAACTAGTCATAATGTTTTTTATTGTAAATTAATGAATATATTATTAGCTTATTGGATGTATACCCAAGAGATCTAAAACCATATTAAATCTCTTAAGGTAAATTAAATACAACATTTTTATTTCGTGAGGTTTTGAAATTTTTAACAGTAAATTAAAATTAATTATTTATTTGTAAGTTTGGTGTATTTATTAAAGACTAGTTTATTACAAATAATTAGGTTATGTTGAAGAATAGAGAAAATTAGTTTCGTGTGTACATATACCCACATACATGCTTGTATACATACCCATTTTCGTGAACGCCCGGGGCCCCAGAGGTCCTAAATACGGTCCTAGTTATCCCAAAAATTACATTGGAGAGACTAGACCCTTTTTACACGAGAAACATGACCGGACAGAGTGGGAATTGATCTTGGATTCGGCACAATACGTCTAACTAATTGAATAACCCAAGTAAAACACTTCATTAAGCATTACGAGTAAGATTGTTGTATTTATAGTGTTTTACTCAGATAAATACGCTACTAAAAACCAGAACCAATGAAAATCCTCGTTGCCAAGAAAGAAACTAGTAGTAAAGCAGAACCTAAATATATTTTAGATGTTAATACAGAAGACCGCAACTAAATGAAAACTTTCTCGAACGAAATACAACCAATAAAAATAAAAGAATAATTAAAACTAGTCACACCTAACGAGTTATAAACAATACAGAGATTAAAGAACACACACAACCTAATCAGCGCCTTACAACACACAGAATTCCCACCAGCTATATAAAACTTCAATCACTTTCGATGTACCAAAGGTAGGCCTAGCCTATTTAAATTCTGGTTTTGAAACATTTCAATTACCGTAACATATTGCTTTGAAAATAAAAAAAAAAACAAAGTGGACCAGGACGCAAGGCATTCAGAAATATAGTTGATACTGAGACTGATGTGCCAGAGACCTCTTATACGACGATGATGTAGATAAGAGCAACTTAAAACTTTATAATGTTTGGACTGAATCCAATCAATGTACACCACAAAAAGAAACTTTAACAAAACAAATACATTTAAAGATTAAAATAAAATAAATATTTCTTCATACAATTTAATAAATAATTAAAAAAGAAACAAGGAAATAAAACTGCTGCAAACACTTTTCGAAATGTGAAAAATTTCAACTTTTTGAGGAAAAACTAAGCGACTGGTAATACGTTTATAAACGAAGGATTTTTTAATGATTTATAATTATATTACACCCAAACTACTTTTTAAAGAACAGCCAATTCAATCACATCATCATGGTTTCAGGAATGATTTTGTGTTTTTGATCATACAGATCTTCTTTCTTTCAAGTCAATTGGTAAACTGTTTGGTTTTCGAAACGGAAACAACTGTTTTATACAATGTAAACATAGAAGAAACGTAATCAATATTGTTGGTTCAAGAACTAATTAGAACTAATAGCCCATTACAAAATATGAAAATGAATTGCATGAGAGCAGTCAGTATTGGTCTGATATTTGACTTGCTCAGACCCATTCGACCCTGACCTGTTGGAAGAGGAAGCTATATAATCAGTGATCCCAAAATATAAAAAAATAAAGTAGGAATTTCATATATAAAAACGAAAAGATTCAAATGTTACATACAATCGTAAGTAACTGTATTTAATAAAGTTTAAAAGTACAGTATATCTTTATATCAAATAATCGCTTTTTGACATATTAATTGTTCAACAACAACAAAACAAATAATAAAATTATAAAAGTGCAATCACTTAATTCAATGATGATAAGGATGTTGTAAACGAAAAAGAGGATAATATGTTTCACGAAAGTGAAGTAATCCAAGACAACAAGAAAAAGTTAAGAGACCAAAGAAACGTAATCAATAGTGTTCATCCACCAACAAAATAGGCTAATAACCCATTAAAACAAATAGAATGATATGGACGAGAACTGTAGTGATCTGGTATTCTTCAAGCATCCGTCCCATTAGATACTGAAATGTTGGATCAAGAATTTTCGCAGTCATTATAGTGATAGTGAGGAAGTTGAGGACGATAAAGAGGATACTTTGTTTCACGAAGGCGAAGTAATCGAAGACAACTATAAAATGTTAAGAGACCAAAGAAACGTAAACAATAGTGTTGATCCACAAAATAATACACCTAATAACCAACTAAGAAAACATTAGAATGAAATGGACAAGAACTGTAATAGTCTGGTATTATTCTAGCATCAGTGCCATTAGATACTGAAATGTTAAATCAAGAAGGTTCGCTGTCACGACAGTGATAGTAAGGAAGTTGAGGACGATAAAGACGATAATATGTTTCAAGAATGTGAAGTAATCCAAGACAACACAAAAAAGATGAGAGACTAAAGAATCGTAATCAGTAGTGTTGATCCACCAACAAAATACAACTATTACCTACTAACATTTTATTAAAATGAAATTGACAAGAACTGCATTAGTCTGCTAGTCTTGTAGCATCCGTCCCATTAGACCCTGAGTTGCTGGAACAACAAGGTTCGCAGTCTGCGATTTAGAATTATTCCGATAGAGAAAATGGAGAATAGAAACCTGTATTCAATAACGACTGTGACAGTTATGATATTGTGGACGATAAAGAGCATAATACGATTCATGAAGGTGAAGTAATCCAAGACAACAATAAAAAGTTAAGAGACCATAGAGACGTAATTTATGGTGTTGATTCATCAAAAAAATAAAACTAATAACCTAATTACAAAATATTAGAATGAAATGGACGAGAACTTTAGTAGGCTCGTATGCTTCTAGCATCCGTCCCATTAGATACAGAAATGCTGAAACAAGAAGATTCATAGTCACGACAGTATTAGTGAGGTTGTTGGGGACGATAAAGAGGATACATTTTTTCACGAAGGTTAAGTAATCCAAGACAATAAAGAAACGTTAAGAGGTCAAAGACACGTAATCAATAGTGTTAATTCACCAACAAAATAAACTATTAACCTACTAACAAAATATTAGAATTAAATGGAAGAGAACTGTAGTAGGCTGATATTCTTCTAGCATCCGTCCCATTAGATCCTGATTTGCTGGAGCAACAAGGTTTTACGAAAGTGAAGTAATCCAAGAAAACAAGAAAGATTTCAGAGAAATTAACAAATAACCGTAATCAATAGTGTTGATCAATGAATGAATAGACCTAATACTTACTTATATAATTTGAGCATAAACTGAAAATAAGAAGAAATACAGTACTAAGCTACGACATGGCATCGACCAAAAGAAAGTATAAATTCATGTCAATGTAAAAATATATATAATCCTAATTTAGAACTTGAAATAATAACATCAAGATACTTCTACCAGCATAGAATACAAGACCAATATGAATGTTACCAATTTAACTTTAGATTAACAACTGAAGCACTAAACAAATAACCGTAACATAGACAAAAGCAATGAAACGATAGAATAAAAGTCCATTACAAGCAGTAAGTAGTATTTAAATTTTTTTTTAATTCCGCTTTGAAATAAAACGAATAAGATTAATTTAAAAATATCAGATGCAAACTGATTCATTTATGGAAAAATAATCACTAACAGGAAGGATAATTTATGGAAGGTGTAAAAAATTATAAAAAACCGAGCGACATGTAACATGTACATATCACTATTTTGCTGCAACAGGCATTGCAATAGGTAAACATGACAAACGTCGATAGAAAAATAAAACTAGTTTAAACAATGTATTGAAACGTTATACCCAGACACATCTCCCAACGGGAAATACAAAACTATAAAAATATTACCAGTCCAACTAACTGTAGATTAACAACAGAAATACTGAAGACTGAATTTACCAAAGACAAAAGTAAAGCAAATAATGGAATAGTAAAGTCTAATAAATTTAAGTATAATTCAATGTAGGCAAAAATTGTGTTTAGTGTTTTTTTAGCTAGTGGTGGTGACACGAGAGTGTGTATGGAAGTCTGTATTTTAATAACAGTGAGAGTTAAATTAAAGATATCACAAAAACACATTTATTTATAAATATATATGTTTGTATCAACTCATTTTTTAAATCTCTTGGTAAAATAAAAAAGGAAAGCACTTGTTTTGTTGAAGAAATTTAAAAAAATATATTTTATTATATGTAAGGTAGAATTTTGCCGTGCGTGAATGGTTGCTTTTTGGGATTTTCGGGAGGGTCGCTCGCACCAGCCAAGTGATAATGCAGTTTGTTAGAGAATGACACATCGGTTTCCAGAGTTTTAGGTGATGCAAAGTGATACTCGCTTGGTTACATTTGTCATTTTGTTCAAATTTTTGTGTGTAATTGAAATTCTCGGGGAAATCCTTTTGGCATGCCACGCAGCGCCGCGCCGGCGCAATCCGGGTCCGAAGTCCTCAAACTCGTCGCTGCCACTTAGGCAAACTACAATTGCAATCAGTACGGTACTTTATAAACTCCTTATTAGTGAATTTCCTATGGAAAGTGAACTATTAGCATGACCCGCTTGGTGAAACTTAAGCCCAGGACCACCATAGAAGTTCCTAAGGTGACCCCCTGAACATGTTTTGGGGGATCGTTCAAAATTATAAATATATGTGTATGCACTCTAGCGATCGCATTTTTTGTCCGATTTACCTCAAATATGGTAGGGACGTTCCTTTCTATACGTCACTTGGACAATTCTGTTGGACAAATCAATCGGTTTTTTTTGGGGGGATTATTCTTTCAAATTTTGAGTTTTTGGGCCCAAAAAGGGTCAGAAAAGCACAGGACGTAAAATTAACGCATTTATTAGGTTTTAAGCCCTCTCTCGTCATTCTAGCATATATATATTTACCGAGTTATCAAAGAAAATGTACATCGGCTAAACACAGTACTTGTCTTATGGGGTTTTTACATTAGAAAAGCATGTTATTCATGTGTCGGTTATTTGTATCATCCCCAGCAACCTCGCCCCTACTTTCAAGCCTGACAGGACCTTCTCCTAACCTTATAAAGCACAAAACTGTATTCCTAGCATTGCCGGTAAATGAAACCAGGAGCATCAGAACAGCCAAAAAATCAATGTTTTCAGATTTCAACAAAATTGGAATAAATGTATTTTTTACACTGGTTTTGAGTTTTAAAAGTGTTGCATGTGGAAATTCACTTCCCTCACGTCAGCGTGCTGCGTGCGAACTCGTTTGTTTATTAAACTGTCCTAAGTATTAGCTTTTTTTTTACTTAAAGTTTATTTCACGGAGAAATAGTCTAAATTTTAATCAAGTGTAATGGTCAAGTGTTAACAGCGGGGAATACAAGTTGTAGTTTAGGGTTACAAAATGAATACAAAAATTAGTCTTTCGAAGGGTTATTCGTGAATCGTAAAACGTAGGAAGGAATGCAGGTTAAAATTAGTATCGTCACCGGGAAAGCAGTTTCTGTGAATACCGAAATCAGTATGTTCGCTGGAATCACCGCACTTTTAGCCGTGCAATTTTTACGCGAAGTCATTTTATAAACACAGAAGGTAACTGTTATTAAATTTTGTTTCCATATTTAACAAATATTTCTCTGTATGAAGTAGCACAAAATGGTTTTTGACAAGGAATTGCAGTAACATTCATTGAGAACTAACGAAGAACCTAACAATGTACATATAGAAAGTAACTATTTTAAAATTTTAATTAAATTGTGAACCAGTATTGCTTTTCAAAATATATATATGTGTATCGATTAACCCATGATTTAACGATGTAGTTTGTTAATCCTACCGAAACAGCGTCTGATTGCGTTTAAAAAAGACACATAATAAAAATCAAATAAGGTAAAACAATCCTTAAATTTTTAAATATTATACTGAGCATAATTTTAATCTAAGATCCAGAGATACTACTGTGTATGACGCCATGCATAGGGGTGTCTAACTGTCTCAGCAGGAAAACAGTAACTATCATAGAGAATTAACGATGTATGTAAAGACGTTTGTAATTTATGTCGCCATGCATAGTGGTGTCTAACTGTCTGAGCAGGAAAACAGTAACTATCATAGAGAATTAACGATGTATGTAAAGACGTTTGTAATTTATGTCGCCATGCATAGTGGTGTCTATCTGTCTGAGCAGGGAAACAGTAACTATCATAGAGAATTAACGATGTATGTAAAGACGTTTTTAATTTATGTCGCCATGCATTGTGGTGTCTAACTGTCTCAGCAGGAAAACAGTAACTATCATAGAGAATTAACGATGTATGTAAAGACGTTTGTAATTTATGTCGCCATGCATAGTGGTGTCTAACTGTCTGAGCAGGAAAACAGTAACTATCATAGAGAATTAACGATGTATATAAAGACGTTTGTAATTTATGTCGCCATGCATAGTGGTGTCTAATTGTCTGAGCAGGAAAACAGTAACTATCATAGAGAATTAACGATGTATGTAAAGACGTTTGTAATTTATGTCGCCATGCATAGTGGTGTCTAACTGTCTGAGCAGGAAAACAGTAACTATCATAGAGAATTAACGATGTATGTAAAGACGTTTGTAATTTATGTCGCCATGCATAGTGGTGTCTAACTGTCTCAGCAGAAAAACAGTAACTATCATAGAGAATTAACGATGTATGTAAAGACGTTTGTAATTTATGTCGCCATGCATAGAGGTGTCTAACTGTCTCAGCAGGAAAACAGTAACTATCATAGAGAATTAACGATGTATGTAAAGACGTTTGTAATTTATGTCGCCATGCATAGTGGTGTCTAACTGTCTCAACAGGAAAACAGTAACTATCGTAGAGAATTAACGATGTATGTAAAGACGTTTGTAATTTATGTCGCCATGCATAGTGGTGTCTAACTGTCTGAGCAGGAAAACAGTAACTATCATAGAGAATTAACGATGTATGTAAAGACGTTTGTAATTTATGTCGCCATGCATAGTGGTGTCTATCTGTCTGAGCAGGGAAACAGTAACTATCATAGAGAATTAACGATGTATGTAAAGACGTTTGTAATTTATGTCGCCATGCATAGTGGTGTCTAACTGTCTCAGCAGGAAAACAGTAACTATCGTAGAAAATTAACGATGTATGTAAAGACGTTTGTAATTTATGTCGTCATGCATAGTGGTGTCTAACTGTCTCAGCAGGAAAACAATAAACTATCATAGAGAATTAACGATGTATGTAAAGACGTTTGTAATTTATGTTGCCATGCATAGTGGTGTCTAACTGTCTCAGCAGGAAAACAGTAACTATCATAGAGAATTAACGATGTATGTAAAGACGGTTGTAATTTATGTCGCCATGCATAGTGGTGTCTAACTGTCTCAACAGGAAAACAGTAACTATCATAGAGAATTAACGATGTATGTAAAGACGTTTGTAATTTATGTCGCCATGCATAGTGGTGTCTATCTGTCTGAGCAGGGAAACAGTAACTATCATAGAGAATTAACGATGTATGTAAAGACGTTTGTAATTTATGTCGCCATGCATAGTGGTGTCTATCTGTCTGAGCAGGGAAACAGTAACTATCATAGAGAATTAACGATGTATGTAAAGACGTTTGTAATTTATGTCGCCATGCATAGTGGTGTCTATCTGTCTGAGCAGGAAAACAGTAACTATCATAGAGAATTAACGATGTATGTAAAGACGTTTGTAATTTATGTCGCCATGCATAGTGGTGTCTAACTGTCTGAGCAGGAAAACAGTAACTATCATAGAGAATTAACGATGTATGTAAAGACGTTTGTAATTTATGTCGCCATGCATAGTGGTGTCTATCTGTCTGAGCAGGAAAACAGTAACTATCATAGAGAATTAACGATGTATGTAAAGACGTTTGTAATTTATGTCGCCATGCATAGTGGTGTCTATCTGTCTGAGCAGGAAAACAGTAACTATCATAGAGAATTAACGATGTATGTAAAGACGTTTGTAATTTATGTCGCCATGCATAGTGGTGTCTAACTGTCTGAGCAGGAAAACAGTAACTATCATAGAGAATTAACGATGTATGTAAAGACGTTTGTAATTTATGTCGCCATGCATAGTGGTGTCTAACTGTCTGAGCAGGAAAACAGTAACTATCATAGAGAATTAACGATGTATGTAAAGACGTTTGTAATTTATGTCGCCATGCATAGTGGTGTCTATCTGTCTGAGCAGGAAAACAGTAACTATCATAGAGAATTAACGATGTATGTAAAGACGTTTGTAATTTATGTCGCCATGCATAGTGGTGTCTATCTGTCTGAGCAGGGAAACAGTAACTATCATAGAGAATTAACGATGTATGTAAAGACGTTTGTAATTTATGTCGCCATGCATAGTGGTGTCTAACTGTCTGAGCAGGAAAACAGTAACTATCATAGAGAATTAACGATGTATGTAAAGACGTTTGTAATTTATGTCGCCATGCATAGTGGTGTCTATCTGTCTGAGCAGGAAAACAGTAACTATCATAGAGAATTAACGATGTATGTAAAGACGTTTGTAATTTATGTCGCCATGCATAGTGGTGTCTATCTGTCTGAGCAGGAAAACAGTAACTATCATAGAGAATTAACGATGTATGTAAAGACGTTTGTAATTTATGTCGCCATGCATAGTGGTGTCTAACTGTCTGAGCAGGAAAACAGTAACTATCATAGAGAATTAACGATGTATGTAAAGACGTTTGTAATTTATGTCGCCATGCATAGTGGTGTCTATCTGTCTGAGCAGGAAAACAGTAACTATCATAGAGAATTAACGATGTATGTAAAGACGTTTGTAATTTATGTCACCATGCATAGTGGTGTCTAACTGTCTCAACAGGAAAACAGTAACTATCATAGAGAATTAACGATGTATGTAAAGACGTTTGTAATTTATGTCGCCATGCATAGTGGTGTCTAACTGTCTGAGCAGGAAAACAGTAACTATCATAGAGAATTAACGATGTATGTAAAGACGTTTGTAATTTATGTCGCCATGCATAGTGGTGTCTAACTGTCTGAGCAGGAAAACAGTAACTATCATAGAGAATTAACGATGTATGTAAAGACGTTTGTAATTTATGTCGCCATGCATAGTGGTGTCTATCTGTCTGAGCAGGAAAACAGTAACTATCATAGAGAATTAACGATGTATGTAAAGACGTTTGTAATTTATGTCGCCATGCATAGTGGTGTCTATCTGTCTGAGCAGGAAAACAGTAACTATCATAGAGAATTAACGATGTATGTAAAGACGTTTGTAATTTATGTCACCATGCATAGTGGTGTCTAACTGTCTCAACAGGAAAACAGTAACTATCATAGAGAATTAACGATGTATGTAAAGACGTTTGTAATTTATGTCGCCATGCATAGTGGTGTCTAACTGTCTGAGCAGGAAAACAGTAACTATCATAGAGAATTAACGATGTATGTAAAGACGTTTGTAATTTATGTCGCCATGCATAGTGGTGTCTATCTGTCTGAGCAGGAAAACAGTAACTATCATAGAGAATTAACGATGTATGTAAAGACGTTTGTAATTTATGTCGCCATGCATAGTGGTGTCTATCTGTCTGAGCAGGGAAACAGTAACTATCATAGAGAATTAACGATGTAAGTAAAGACGTTTGTAATTTATGTCGCCATGCATAGTGGTGTCTAACTGTCTCAGCAGGAAAACAGTAACTATCATAGAGAATTAACGATGTATGTAAAGACGTTTGTAATTTTTGTCGCCATGCATAGTGGTGTCCAACTGTCTGAGCAGGAAAACAGTAACTATCATAGAGAATTAACGATGTATGTAAAGACGTTTGTAATTTATGTCGCCATGCATAGTGGTGTCTAACTGTCTGAGCAGGAAAACAGTAACTATCGTAGAGAATTAACGATGTATGTAAAGACGTTTGTAATTTATGTCGCCATGCATAGTGGTGTCTAACTGTCTCAACAGGAAAACAGTAACTATCATAGAGAATTAACGATGTATGTAAAGACGTTTGTGATTTATGTCGCCATGCATAGTGGTGTCTATCTGTCTGAGCAGGAAAACAGTAACTATCATAGAGAATTAACGATGTATGTAAAGACGTTTGTAATTTATGTCACCATGCATAGTGGTGTCTAACTGTCTCAGCAGGAAAACAGTAACTATCATAGAGAATTAACGATGTATGTAAAGACGTTTGTAATTTATGTCGCCATGCATAGTGGTGTCTAACTGTCTCAGCAGGAAAACAGTAACTATCATAGAGAATTAACGATGTATGTAAAGACGTTTGTAATTTATGTCACCATGCATAGTGGTGTCTAACTGTCTGAGCAGGAAAACAGTAACTATCATAGAGAATTAACGATGTATGTAAAGACGTTTGTAATTTATGTCGCCATGTATAGTGGTGTCTAACTTTCTCAGCAGGAAAACAGTAACTATCATAGAGAATTAACGATGTATGTAAAGACGTTTGTAATTTATGTCGCCATGCATAGTGGTGTCTAACTGTCTGAGCAGGAAAACAGTAACTATCATAGAGAATTAACGATGTATGTAAAGACGTTTGCAATTTATGTTTTAAAAAAAGTTTGATTGCTGTAATTTGATAGTATGAAGAAGGCCTAGTACCTACATGATTTGTGGGAGTTTTTATTTTTTAAGTACTAACAAAGGTCATAGAGAACTATCTAGAAGTAACGAATAACTAACGATCGATATGCTAAAAATTTGATAAGCTAATTTGGGTATGGTGACTTCATAAACTATTGCTTTCTCTGTTGGTTTTAATAGTTCATGAACCAGATGTATATTTATATGGCCGTTCAGTATTTCATTGAAGAGTGTTCAACGTTTACTATTGACAATAATTATGCCCTCTTTTCTTAGCACGATATATTATGTTGATAGCTAGTATTACTATAAAGTGTTGGTTGTTCTTTATCGTACTCTATCACAATTTATAATTCAAGATAGTTTACTAGAATACGTTTTTTACATTATTTTTCATATTTTTCGCATTATTTAATATTTTTGGCTCATTTAAAATTAATTTTTGTATGCAGAAAGCGTTTTCTTGATCAAGTTTCTTAACTCTACAGTGTTTTATTTAGTTGCTTTTTTCGAGGGATAAACACATATAAATATAGGGCATTGGTACTGGTATTAAACTATGACGGCACGATTAATCACCCAAGAGTTAAAGCCATAACGTTTGTTATTCTTTGTTGATATCGGAGACAATTAAATGTGTGACGTTAAAATATTCTTATTATTGTTCATAACTTCCCCTGGGTTATTAACAAACGTAAACTAATTTCATAAGTATATCTGAACGATTGAATGTTTCATTCTAAGCGAAGCATAACTGGTCTAGAATTAATAGCGTGTTAGTGTAACTTTCAGTGATAGGCAGTGATTTCTCATTTGCTGTAACTTTTGTATAATCCTGATAGTCACTCATAAAAACCCCTCTTCTTGTCCACATTTGGCTATCGTGAAATCATGACACAGTTAGGTCTTGTGTTTTGGGGTTCTTTCCCCCCACCAGTCGAATATAATACTTGGGGAGTATAAACTGGAGTAGATTAATTTATTTCTTGGGAGGGTACTTGATGTTGGGGAAGATATATAAATCTGAACGTAAAGGGGACATTATAATGTGAAGATTAAGTTAAAATTAAGATTGGAGTGTAAATGCGAGTGTAAATGTTAATGCTACAATTGTTGGAATGTTGTAGGATGCTTATCTTGCTGTATTTTTGAACTAAGTGATTGATTGAATCAATAGTTTGATATGATGGGATGTATTATAAACAGGCCGAAGCGATTTTGATGAAAATAATAAATTGATGGTATTCAAATGTAAATATGAATCTTGAACTTGGGGTATCGTGGTTCGGACAGAATAGCTAACGTATAAAAGACATGTCTCAAATTAGTTTAGGTGTGCCCACAGTGGGGATTTATAGCGAGAATCCTACTACAAATTTTACTGTGTACGTTTTTTTATTTTTGTGGGTACAGTAAATTGGATATTTTTGGGGGAGGGAAGTTTTTTAAATACCTTCTTTTAAATTAGAAAATGTGGGATCTGTGAAAAAGGCAGCCGACTACTTTTTTATTGAATAAATAAGGAACATTTATAATTTATTTTATATGAACACTAACGTCTGATTTTGGTTACGACTCTCTTGTAGTCAGAGAATTGTTGTGCATCGTATAGTACTATTGTTTTTGCAGGCGGCTGCCTGAGTTCTTTCATTTATGACATTACTTGACCATATTTCTCTGTATCAACTTTGCATTTCCCTACATATTTCTTTTACTTCCCAGTATCGTCATTTTGTGTAATATTCACTAACATTAAATTTGTCCATATAAATCTACTCAAAAGTAAAATATTAACTAGTCACAATCAATTGATGTTTATGATTAAAATGGTTCCTGGGAACAGGGGTGAAGCCAGGGGACATATCGGGATATATCCTCCGTAATATCTGGAAAAGTAAGGGAAATCGTTGTTCATCATACTGCTCCAAAATCTGAACATGCTGTCACTGTTGTCGGAACATTCTGTGATAAATTAACATCCTTCTTCAAGTTAGTTATTTTACGTTCTTTGAGTTGTAAATGGCGAGTGTGGAAGTGGAACTGCAGTGCAATAGTCAGTAAGTTTTGCTATTGCTACATGTATCGTTGTTCATCATACTGCTCCAAAATCTGAACATGCTGTCACTGTTGTCGGAACATTCTGTGATAAATTAACATCCTTCTTTAAGTTAGTTATTTTACGTTCTTTGAGTTGTAAATGGCGAGTGTGGAAGTGGAACTGCAGTGCAATAGTCAGTAAGTTTTGCTATTGCTACATGTATCGTTGTTCATCATACTGCTCCAAAATCTGAACATGCTGTCACTGTTGTCGGAACATTCTGTGATAAATTAACATCCTTCTTCAAGTTAGTTATTTTACGTTCTTTGAGTTGTAAATGGCGAGTGTGGAAGTGGAACTGCAGTGCAATAGTCAGTAAGTTTTGCTATTGCTACATGTACCAGTATTTGTTCAAAATCAAATCCATCAAAAATCAAAATCTTTTTTAACTATGTTTTAAATCGTGATGTCAAATCCAGAACACTATGGCTTTTTGATAAATATCCTGTGGTCACTGTTGTCCATAAGGTTAATTTTAAGGTTATAAGGATGACTTAGATATTAGGATAATTCTTTAAAGATATTTTTCAGTGTTACATTATATTTCTCCCACTGTAAAATATATAGATATATTTTATATAGAGTGAGAGTGCTTACATACCTAAGGGCTTGAAGTACTGCCCGAATCGCTTTAGATTGAAATCGTTTGAATCGTTTCATACTAAACTGTTGTAAGGGTAAATGAGACATCGATATTTCTGGTGTTTGTGAGTGCGAGTGTTGTAAAGAATTGGTGTGAATGTTACACAGTTATCTTACTTGAATTCAATGTCCATAGCTTGTTTGACTTTGAAATAAAAGAGTCTAACACCTAAGTGTGGAGTTATTATTAACTAAAGCATATTTGAAACAGAGAACCAGAACGGCAATTTTGCTTTGGAAATAATTATGAAACTGGACCATGACGCGGGGCTTTCAGGGCTTATTTTATCATATTTGATGCTATGATGTAACAGATATAACAATTTAAATCAAATAAGTACTTCAGCACACAATTTATTAAAGATTCATTTAGGATTACACGTAAAACGTTACCAGCAGTCTTGATTTATCAGTGTTTGTACTAAAGTCAATACATCACTGAAAAACACAAAACCTTTAAAAAATATTGTTGTTAAGAAAGATTGGTTAATAAAGCTGAGTAGGAGTCCCGGGAGATGGGCCGTAACATGGGGCTTATGGGCTTAAAATCTGGCTTCTGATTGGTCTAATTAGGTCACGTGATTCAAGATGGCGGCGCCCATGGTGGCGTTCCCGCCAAATTTGCCCGCCAAAAAAAAATTGGCGCCAAACCTAACCTCACTTTTCTTCCCTCCAAAGTGTTACCAACTTAGCAGAGCTAATGTACCATACATAATTATATGTATCATATATAATTATATGTACCATATATAATACTACAGTGTATAATCATATATATACGTACCATAATAGTGTATAATATACCATCACCAGAAAAGTAAGTGGCTATCTAACCTCACTTAGCCAGTGTTGCCACTCTAAACGCTACCTATAAACCTAAATCAGTTACGCAAAATTATTATATGTATTATGTCAAACTATCTAAAATTATTATATGTATATATTACGTCACGCTACGATGTGTTACCAACCTATGGCAATGTATATTTCGCAAGCAAGTACAGCCAAACCATTATATAAAACCATTACATGTATATATACCAGAAAGTACCGCTAACTCAAAATATAAAACTATTACATGTATATATCGCAAGAAAGTGTTGCCAAAAAACTAAAAATCGCTTATATCTCGAAAACGGTAAGTCCTAGAGTCATTTTGACCCCAGAAAACTGCCTACTACGTAGTGTAGGCACTCCAGGGGGGTATCTACCCATATGAAAAGTCTTAACCAAAATATTGCGGGTTGCATCTCAAAAAATGAAGGGGCAAATTTTCAAAATTAAATATCTCAAGAACGGCTTGGCCGATTTTCACGAAACTTGGCATGTATGTACCTGTTAACCTCCGCTACATATTACAAAAACCTAAACTCTGTACTGCAGGTAGTATCAAAATAATTGAAGGAGTCATACTTTAAAAATCAATATCTTAAGAACGGGTGAGACGATATAATTGAAACTTGACATGTGGATACTTGTTAACATCCTCTAACCTTCAATTTTGTTTGAGGGTAGAAGAGGATTGTTTAGGGGATGATGGAGGGTGTAAAACTTTAAAATTTAATATATTGAGAACGGCTTGGCCGATTCTAATGAAACTTGGTATATAGGTACCTGTTAACCTCCGCTACTATTTAAAAAAAAACTTAAACTCTGTACTGCGGGAAAGTATCAAAAGATTGAAGGAGCTATATTTTAAAAATCAATATCCCAAGAACGGCTTGGCCGATTTTAATGAAATTTGGTATGTATGTACCTGTTAACATCCTTTACATCTTACAAAAAACTTAACCTCTGTACTGCGGGCAAGTATCAAAATAATTGAAGGGGTACTAATAAATACCTTAAATCTCGCAGCATAATCGGGGGGAACGCGGTGGTCTAGTGGTTAGCGCCTTGGACTACGGTTCAGGAGGTCCCGGGTTCGATTCCCTCTTTAGGTTCTTCATCAAAGGTATTGTAAAAGTCGGGTCTTGCCCTTCCTTTACCTACTGGAATGTTTATCCGTGCTACATCTACTCTAAACGTGTCACTGCTGGTAATTGATTCAGCGTTGCTTTGAATTATGCCCCCAAAAATCTCCCAAAGGACATTGCAGGGAACATAGCATGATCTAGGCTAAGTAAGGCAAACTCCCACAGGGGGAATTTTTTTAAAACTACAAACTAAGCTGTAATAGAACAAAGAAAAATACAACCCAGAATAAATCCGAGAGGAGTGGTGGCGATTATATAGCCAGGCAGTGTCTATGGTACCATCACTCTGTGTACTGAACATATATGTAGTGCATTTCTAAACAAACATCAGCTTTTAAGTATTGAGCCCAAACCTACAGTGAAAGACAGTGGTGACTTACAGTGGACCACAGCGCCTATATTACTTCACTTTAGGGTGTTTACTGTTTCATTGTATAAAATATACCATGCCAGATACTCTCTCAGATCCTAAAGAGTTTAATCTGGTTTTACACTGTGATGCTTGCGGGGTCATCACAACACCATCTTGGAGAGATTGTCGCTGTTAAGGTAAGATATTTATCTATATTATTAGTTAGAGGTTTCTACCTCCCCTGGGGAATCATTTACCTTTGTCGGAGACTTCTAAAAGTGTTAAGCTTCCGCTGGACAGTATCGCTTGGGAGGTAAGACAACATACCTCACCAAATAAACTGAAAGTAAACATAATAAGGAAAGTTTTATAATGCCAAAAACATGAAGACGGTGGATTTTTAGAGTTAGAATTACTGTGGAGTGACGATTGGTCAATCACCAACTCCCTTCAACACACAAACTCTGCTCATCCTGAACCAGTCAAGCTCACTTCATGATGAACACTCCGCTTAGCCTAACTAAACTTTTTCTTAAACAAATCTGTTCTGACAATAAATTACTTGACAACATTGTAAAAATAAATGCCCCCTACCTTATTCAACACAATATTATATTTTAGCACAGAAAAAACTACAATTCAGCACTACAGTCCATAATACCGTTGGGAAGGAAGGAGGTATTGCGAATAATGCATTACGATAAGTAAATGAGATTATAAAAGACGGATACATTATTCATTAATAAATATTGTTCTTTTTTCATTGTAACTAAAACTGCTATTATTAGCGTTTCCATATTTTTATATTCTAAAATCCCAGCAATATATTTTGCTTTAAACCACGGATTGTTTACAATTCTGTTCTTGTTTGAAAGAGATGGCACCCTCAAGCTCTCGAGGCAAACGTGCGGTAACAGTTTAAAGTCCCGCTCGGGTATTCTACCAGCCGACCGATTCAACCACTCATATATTACAATTGCCAGAGGCCTGTGGCTGGAGGATTGTTGAACAGCTGCACTTGTGTGAGTACATTTTATTTTCCCATCATTTAAATTTCCCGGTCAAATTATTTCAAAGTCCGTTTAATTGTTTGCCAGGGCCGTGGTGTATTTTTACGGCGTAATAACTTGACCAATCGTACCCAATACCGCTAAAAACTGCCCCGGGGGCCTTGATGTACTTGGCCTGCAACGTTTTAAATCCTTCGGTCAGATACTTCCAAGTCAAACGTTTCCCTGTGGCCAGTGTTTCAGCCTAGATCCATCGAGTCTCCACCGTCTAGGACCCCGGGCACTCCGTGACACGGTACCTCTATCACTACGCAAGTCAGAAAAACACTAACACACAAACTACGCAAGTCAAATCAGAACTACAAGTTACCAAAAGTTAACTCTAAGGAAGGCAGAAAACACTACTCTAACCAAAACCGCATTAAAGATCAAGAATAGAAAGTAAGATTACTGTTACCCAGCACATACAAACACAACACTAATAGCCAAGTCAGACAGTTATACTGTTTAGAAACCTCAATATACTAATTACAGTAACTCAAAGGAGAGAAGAGGCTTGTAAAAACCAGCAGAAAACTACAGGCAAGAAACTGATAACCCCACTCCACGGGTTTATTAACCTGCTTGCCGGGGACCGTGTGGTACTTTGTTCATGTAATTTCTTGGTCAACTATGTCCAAGCCCGCTGAAGTTACCTTTATCGGGGGTTACATTTAAATTGACCGAAACTTCTTAAATTTCTCGGTCATTTACTCCTGCCTCCGCTGAAGCTACATTATAATGTGTTACATTTCACCTTAACGGGGATCTTTTTAAATTTATCGGCTAAACACTCCTAACCCCGGTGAAATAATTTTGAACGCTCACGTTTCCACACCACGGTAAGCCTTTAGGCTAGGCCGTAGGAGCGTCGGCGCGTTCTTTTTGGTTACCCAGAGCTTCCCCTGGAGGCCTAACCTCTGGGGTGAGAGGCCCCAACCATCGCCTCTCACAGTGGTAGCCACTCCATAACAAAATGCTACCTCCTTTTATTTTTTATTTTATTTTATTTTTTACAAGTCCCACCGTGCGGACTGTTCCAAGAAGTAACCTGGGTGTTAGCCAGGCCCTCAATCTACTAAACCCTTCATCACACATTCAGGTTTACGGGGCTTTTCGTCACCCGCGCCAGTGACCTTCATACAGGTTTACGGGGCTTTTCGTCACCCGCGCCAGGGACCTTCATTCACACACACACACACACACACACACACACACATACAGTGGGAACTTGTGATTTTAAAGAAAAATTACATTTAAAGTGAACTTTCATCTTTCATATTTGTGTAAGTAAGGTAAAACTTCTCCGGCAACAAACTTCTTACTAACAGCCTTGCCTCAGGAGTAGTTGATTTTAACATCAAAGAACATAATCCGGCTTCGTTTATGAAAACCGTTGTTTTCTCAATAGGCCCAACGCCCTGTTTTTGGGCGTCAGAAAAACTACCAACAGTTAATTTATCGCTATCATCTACATGTTTCCGAACTGCACTCCAGCCATTAACATGTTTTAGAGCAGTAGCTACGTCTTTAGCTTTAAACCATGGCTTTCCTTCATTATCAAACAGAACCAATACTGGTTTGTTATTGAATGTATAGAACTTGGCAGCCATGTCACAATTTACTCAATAGTACAGGAAAAAGGAGCGCAGAAGCACGTCTAATCAGTACCGCGACTTGGAGCAGAATGATGTAACTGTACTAGTGACATTTGGTATATACAGGAGTAACGCTGCTCCATAGGGAAAGGTGCTACCTTTATCGATGGTAGCGTCATGGAAAATGGATGAGTGATACTTCAAGATTTAAAAAAACAGGCAGTTCCGTAACACTACAAAATACATTTTTAAAGTAATCATCAAAAAACTTCGGCGTTAAATCAGGTAAGGGCATGAACGATATATCTCTTGAAATATCACAATGCATTATTAATACTTCAATGTAGGTGATTGATGAGGAGTCCTCCGTTATTTTATCTACTATATACTCCGAAAACACCAAAGGTCATTCCCGTGCATTTATTGAACCGTCAAGTAAGAACTCATACTTCAAGCATATAATGCCATATTCTGTATCTTCATTTAACCTACTTGTGTAAAAGGAAAAGAGACACCTCCTGGTTAGCGGTTGTAATATGTTCAACAGGCATTCTACAAGGAGAGAAATACAGGGTAAGACACAGGCACGTCCGTTCACTACCGCGTCTCAGAACAGAACGAGTTAATAGAGGTATATGCACTCAGTACCCGCGTGAGTGGCAGCTCCGTTAAGCAACTCTTTGTTTTTAAAGCCGGAAGGCAGGGTATCGTGATCATCATTAAATTTTCTCTTGGGTCCTGTAATTTTAAACCTTTCAATTTCACTTACTGTAACGACTTCTCGTCTCTTTGTTCTCCTGATTCTGTTTTCTTCAATTTCTAGTATTTCAGCAGCTTCACTGAGGACCATCTTTTTCAATTGTTCAAAATTTAATGTTTCGGAGGTTTTTAGGTTGAGGGCGAGGCCCTTGATTTTACACACAGATTCTATTTTTTGCTTTTTGGTTGACCAAACAAGGTATGCGTAAGTTTTAGGCCCCCCAGAAATAAACTCTACGATATAAGAGCCGGGCCCGTACTCGTCTACTAACTCATCACTCATTTCCCTGAGGTAATCTCCCGTAGGGACCCTGTACAGTCCTTCCCGGTATAAATAAATACATGAGTCCATGCCATAATACAAGACCTGCCCTCCAAGGGCATCCAAGTGTTCATAAAGTTTAAGTCTCGCATGAGCTGTAGTGTAGGCCGCAATTACAACATTTCCAGTTCTTAGAGCCTCATTGGCGTCATCAACATTCTGCCAATTAACTAATAAAACCTCTTGGTTAGTTATTTCAACAAACTTTACTTTTATTCCTGGTTGAGTTAACGATTTGAAAAATTCCTTAGAGTCTCTCACAATTGAAGTTTTGTCATGGTTTCGCGTTGACCAAACATGCCCCAAAATGAATTTAACATTAATTTAGCTACTGACCTGAGTCCTCCATTTTTAGCAATTTTTTCCTTGTCCAGTTGAATACCCTCACGCTCAAATAAATCAGAAACATACTTGTCTTTATCCTCTTGTGTTTTACACCAAGCGGGATACCCTGAAGCTTCCTGCTTTACTTTCAAGAATTTATTAATAAAATCTGTAAAAAGTCCACCTTTCTCGTATGTGGCGACTTCATACTCCCACTACTCATACATGTCCAAAATCACATAACCTTTCTCTACAGCTTTTCTAATTTCACCTATGGTCCATGTTCCTACCATTGCCCTTTCCTCACTATCATCAAAACATTCCCCTTGGTTTAAAGTCTCCCCGCAAGTTCTGCACAAAACAATTTATTATTCATTTTAGCGGGGAGTACGGGATGATACAAGTTGTAAGGAGGTAGAACCTTACATTTTAACAAGCCCTCTACTTCAAGACCTCTCTCTCGGCACTCATTTCCAACGTAAACAGTAGGATGACCCACGGGATACTTACAATATTTATTTACATATGGGTAGAGGGATCAGACATCAACATACTGGATTGTTTCTCCCTCTTCACATTTACAATACGTTTTAGTATTACCCATCCTACCTAGGATTAAGTGGAAGTGTGTTTAGAATGGACAGTTGGATCAGGTGATTTAATTTATTGTCCTTCTTCAAAGCTCTAAACTCACACTCCCACATTACTACAACTTCATAGCTATTAAATTTTGCCATTTTGGACTTGGTTCTCTCGTAACGGAGATGCAAACTGTTTGAAGGATCCTCCGGCAGAGGTTCTTCTCTGCTGTATTGATAACATTTCGGGCAGCCGTGCCAATAACACCCGTGAAACTCATAAATTCGCTCACCGTCAAACCCATCTACTTTCATTCCTTTAATTTTTACTTCTTTACCCCGGCCCGCATGTTGAATCTTTACTCCACGTTTCTTCTCCTCCCATGTTAGCCACTGTAAAGCAACGGCTGACTGATTGTCTGCAAGTCGGTACCCTGATTTTGGTATAGGTCCAATAGTATTTTCTTTTAAGAAGTTACGGCGGAAGGCCACGTTACATGCGCTGGCTATTGTTATAGCCTCAGGAAACGGATCTACGTTACACTCTTGAAGAAGCATGGCTCTAAATTTAATACACGCTTGAGCTAGGATTTCTACGTCTAAAATACAGTACTCCAAGATTTATTTTTGAACATCAAACACGTAGTCTTCAGCGACTCGTTCGTCATACCATACATCAAAATCATCGTGTTTCTTTTCAAACATAGACTCGGGGCAATAGTATTTTTTGTCGGGCATAGGACCAATATAATTTTGGTTTGCCAGAGTGTTGAAAATATGCGGGAAGTAGCCCTTCTTTTTCTCGGGAGACAGGTCGAAGGCTTTAGGGAGTGCAGAGAGGGCCATGGGAAAGTAGCTAATTGAGTCCACAAACCTTACGTTTGCTACTTCAATCAAAATAGCTTTAGTTCCCCGAGGCGTTATTTTTGGGGTAAATTTAGTATCTTCCATGATGTAGAATGAATTGGAAATCAAAACCCTGCCCGTTGTGGGCAATTACACAAACATCTTTAAATTTTTAGAATTTCCATTACATAGTCCATAAACTGTTTTACCGGTTCTTTTTCAAATACCCTTTGCCGTTCCGAGCAAGTTTCACACTCACCCCCATTAATACATTTAAAGCAGTACAGTTGAGAAACGCACAAGTTTACTTTATGAACTTTCTGTTGAGGGCCCGTGGGAAGTGACTCGTCTTGGCGAGTCTCCAAGTCAAAGAAAATAAACAAAAAATTAAGCTCTTTCGGTGTTCTCCTATCTACCCTCATGAAACACTGATGCGCGGGGTCTTTGAACGCTTCGCAGGGTTTACAGTAAACTTCTCCGCATGCGTGAACTGTCTTACGTTTTTTTTTTTGGATAAATCATTTTGTTACAGTCGCGGCAGAACTTTATAGTTTTACAAACTTACCCTTGATGGGCTACTAAACACCGCTAGTTTTTGAATTCTTTTTGCTTTTTATTATGGTTAGTGTATGTAATTTAAGACGTTGAAGAATACTTGTAATACCATGCTTATAAAAACAGGATTCTTTCAATTTCGATTACTTTGGGAAACTTTCTATGCATTTAATTGTTTAGAAACCTCAATATACTAATTACAGTAACTTAAAGTAGAGAAGAGGCTTATAAACACAGACAAAAAAAGCCATACCCCTATTCCAAGGGAAGCGAAACGCTCCCTTTTGATAACATTACACCGGAAGTTGTAGGTCCAATCTGGACCCACTTTGAACTGATTCTAAGTGTTAGACACAGCTAAACGTCGGGTCCAACGTGTTTGAATTAAATTAACGTTCTGAGAAAGAGACGATATACCAACAATCAGAATATATACCCTGTCTTAAATACCTGCAGTCTGCATTCACAAGTAAAAAGATTTTAATGATCAACACCAAAACTAAACTTAACGAGGAGTTGACCACATCAAAAACATGAACAAGAGTAAATCTAAGAAGACAACAAGCAGTGACATTCGTTCTTTATAAGGACAGCAATTATGCAGTGTTTTCTCCTCGGTAGTTTTATTGTTGTTTCCCCTGAAACCAGAGCAGCATCTCCCTTTGACGATGTTATTCCTTGGTCATTTGTATCCAAGTCCGGTGAAACGACGTGGTCGTCCTGCGGTTTTACGGTGTAATCTCTCGGTCAATTGTGTTCAAGTCCGGTGAAAAGGGTCTACCAGGGACCGAGATGTATTTTGACGGTGTAATCTCTTGGTCGATTGTGTTCAAGTTCGATGAAAAGTGTCTAACAGGGTTAAATTTAACTTGACAGTAACTTCTTAAATTTCCTTGTCAAACGTTTGTCGCCGGATCTGTTAAAACACCAGGGAAACATTTAACTGTGCCTAAATATTTTAAATTTCCCGGCCAAACATTTCCGAGTCCGCTAAAACTGTCCACTAAGGAAACATTTAACTTTGCCTAAATATTTTAATTCCCCCGGTCAAACGTTTCCAAGTCCCCTCCCCTCGACGTTATCATGAGGATGGGTCACACGCTCTGTACTTCTCACATCAATATCAGTTATGGAGCTGGCTTGCACAGATTTTGTGGTATTCTCAAATTTTCACGCACCCTTACGGATGCTTAATGTTTGTCATCCGATACATGTTGTGTAGGTGACGCCTCACATGCAAATCGTGTATCATTATTGACTCCTCCCTTGCCTCTGGGTCGATTAACGTGCAGATAGTTTGTGTGTGGTTTGATTGCCACGTTTGCCATTTGAACTTCTGCACTGGTTGGCTGGAAAAACTTTTTATAAAGGTACGTGTCAAATATCTTTAACTCCGGTGAAACCAGGGAGAATACAACTCGGCGGAAACCTTTCAAAATTCAGGGCCAGTGAAAACTGTCCAACTGAGACCATGATGTACATTTCCAGGAGCATTTTACATTTTCCGGCCAAACATTTTCGAGTCCTCTAAAACTGTCCACCAGGGACAATGATATACATTTTGCCAGGAATGTTTTAAATTTTACGGCCAAACATTCCCGAGTTCGCTAAAACTGTCTACCGGGGACCGATATGTATTTTGATGGTGTAATCTCTTGGCCGATTGTGTTCAAGTCCGATGAAAAGTATCTAACGGGGGCCGTAATGTATTTTGACGGTGTGTTCTCTAGGTCAATTGTGTCCAAATCCTATGAAGATTGTCTACTGGGGACCGTGGTGTATTTCTATGGTGTGATATCTCGGTCAACTGTGTCCAAGTCCGATGAAAGGTGTCTACCGGGGACCGTGGTATATTTTGACGGTGTAATATCTCGGTCAATTGTGTCCAAGTCCACTTAAATATAGTTTTTAGAGATCGTAGTGCACTTTGACAACACTTGAAGATTTGTTGCTTTTTAGTATGTAAATTAAGACGTAGTGATTAAAGGAATACTTGCAATTTATGCTTATGATAGCAGGATTACTTTGGGAGCTTTATATGCATTTAATTGTTTACAAACCTCTATTAACTTAAGGTAGAGAAAAGGCTTGTAAACCCAGCAGAAATATATAGTCAAGAAAGCTATACTCTTACCCCTTTGATAACATACACTTGAAGATGTTCTACATGGTGGGTCATGTGGTTGGAGGTATGGGGAGCGAAACGTTCCCCTTCATAAGGATTCTAAGTGTTAGACTCTGCTACACTCTGGGTCACTGGTTTTGAATTAAAACTAATATGTAATACAGAGACAGGTGACTGCAGTTTACATTCACAAGTCAAAATATTGTAACCAATACCAGAACAACTAAAATTATCGAGGAGACACAACAAGGACAAGAGTACATATCAACAGACAATTAAAGCATAAAACGCATTATTTATAAAGGCAATAATTATGCAGATAATCTAAGAAACTTGATCAGCCGTGTCTCATCGTTAGGTTATGTTATGCTCTGTTAAGTTAGGTTTGTGCATGGAAATATGAAACATCGTCAGTCGTAGTTAGGTTTATTGATGCAGGTTTAAGTTAGGTTTGTCGATGCCAATTTTTGGACATCAACATCGCGCGCGTTGTTGATGTCCAAAAATTGGCATCGACAAACCTAACTTAAACCTGCATCAATAAACCTAACTACGACTGACGATGTTTCATATTTCCATGCACAAACCTAACTTAACAGAGCATAACATAACCTAACGATGAGACACGGCTGATCAAGTTTCTTAGATTATCTGCATAATTATTGCCTTTATAAATAATGCGTTTTATGCTTTAATTGTCTGTTGATATGTACTCTTGTCCTTGTTGTGTCTCCTCGATAATTTTAGTTGTTCTGGTATTGGTTACAATATTTTGACTTGTGAATGTAAACTGCAGTCACCTGTCTCTGTATTACATATTAGTTTTAATTCAAAACCAGTGACCCAGAGTGTAGCAGAGTCTAACACTTAGAATCCTTATGAAGGGGAACGTTTCGCTCCCCATACCTCCAACCACATGACCCACCATGTAGAACATCTTCAAGTGTATGTTATCAAAGGGGTAAGAGTATAGCTTTCTTGACTATATATTTCTGCTGGGTTTACAAGCCTTTTCTCTACCTTAAGTTAATAGAGGTTTGTAAACAATTAAATGCATATAAAGCTCCCAAAGTAATCCTGCTATCATAAGCATAAATTGCAAGTATTCCTTTAATCACTACGTCTTAATTTACATACTAAAAAGCAACAAATCTTCAAGTGTTGTCAAAGTGCACTACGATCTCTAAAAACTATATTTAAGTGGACTTGGACACAATTGACCGAGATATTACACCGTCAAAATATACCACGGTCCCCGGTAGACACCTTTCATCGGACTTGGACACAGTTGACCGAGATATCACACCATAGAAATACACCACGGTCCCCAGTAGACAATCTTCATAGGATTTGGACACAATTGACCTAGAGAACACACCGTCAAAATACATTACGGCCCCCGTTAGATACTTTTCATCGGACTTGAACACAATCGGCCAAGAGATTACACCATCAAAATACATATCGGTCCCCGGTAGACAGTTTTAGCGAACTCGGGAATGTTTGGCCGTAAAATTTAAAACATTCCTGGCAAAATGTATATCATTGTCCCTGGTGGACAGTTTTAGAGGACTCGAAAATGTTTGGCCGGAAAATGTAAAATGCTCCTGGAAATGTACATCATGGTCTCAGTTGGACAGTTTTCACTGGCCCTGAATTTTGAAAGGTTTCCGCCGAGTTGTATTCTCCCTGGTTTCACCGGAGTTAAAGATATTTGACACGTACCTTTATAAAAAGTTTTTCCAGCCAACCAGTGCAGAAGTTCAAATGGCAAACGTGGCAATCAAACCACACACAAACTATCTGCACGTTAATCGACCCAGAGGCAAGGGAGGAGTCAATAATGATACACGATTTGCATGTGAGGCGTCACCTACACAACATGTATCGGATGACAAACATTAAGCATCCGTAAGGGTGCGTGAAAATTTGAGAATACCACAAAATCTGTGCAAGCCAGCTCCATAACTGATATTGATGTGAGAAGTACAGAGCGTGTGACCCATCCTCATGATAACGTCGAGGGGAGGGGACTTGGAAACGTTTGACCGGGGGAATTAAAATATTTAGGCAAAGTTAAATGTTTCCTTAGTGGACAGTTTTAGCGGACTCGGAAATGTTTGGCCGGGAAATTTAAAATATTTAGGCACAGTTAAATGTTTCCCTGGTGTTTTAACAGATCCGGCGACAAACGTTTGACAAGGAAATTTAAGAAGTTACTGTCAAGTTAAATTTAACCCTGTTAGACACTTTTCATCGAACTTGAACACAATCGACCAAGAGATTACACCGTCAAAATACATCTCGGTCCCTGGTAGACCCTTTTCACCGGACTTGAACACAATTGACCGAGAGATTACACCGTAAAACCGCAGGACGACCACGTCGTTTCACCGGACTTGGATACAAATGACCAAGGAATAACATCGTCAAAGGGAGATGCTGCTCTGGTTTCAGGGGAAACAACAATAAAACTACCGAGGAGAAAACACTGCATAATTGCTGTCCTTATAAAGAACGAATGTCACTGCTTGTTGTCTTCTTAGATTTACTCTTGTTCATGTTTTTGATGTGGTCAACTCCTCGTTAAGTTTAGTTTTGGTGTTGATCATTAAAATCTTTTTACTTGTGAATGCAGACTGCAGGTATTTAAGACAGGGTATATATTCTGATTGTTGGTATATCGTCTCTTTCTCAGAACGTTAATTTAATTCAAACACGTTGGACCCGACGTTTAGCTGTGTCTAACACTTAGAATCAGTTCAAAGTGGGTCCAGATTGGACCTACAACTTCCGGTGTAATGTTATCAAAAGGGAGCGTTTCGCTTCCCTTGGAATAGGGGTATGGCTTTTTTTGTCTGTGTTTATAAGCCTCTTCTCTACTTTAAGTTACTGTAATTAGTATATTGAGGTTTCTAAACAATTAAATGCATAGAAAGTTTCCCAAAGTAATCGAAATTGAAAGAATCCTGTTTTTATAAGCATGGTATTACAAGTATTCTTCAACGTCTTAAATTACATACACTAACCATAATAAAAAGCAAAAAGAATTCAAAAACTAGCGGTGTTTAGTAGCCCATCAAGGGTAAGTTTGTAAAACTATAAAGTTCTGCCGCGACTGTAACAAAATGATTTATCCAAAAAAAAAACGTAAGACAGTTCACGCATGCGGAGAAGTTTACTGTAAACCCTGCGAAGCGTTCAAAGACCCCGCGCATCAGTGTTTCATGAGGGTAGATAGGAGAACACCGAAAGAGCTTAATTTTTTGTTTATTTTCTTTGACTTGGAGACTCGCCAAGACGAGTCACTTCCCACGGGCCCTCAACAGAAAGTTCATAAAGTAAACTTGTGCGTTTCTCAACTGTACTGCTTTAAATGTATTAATGGGGGTGAGTGTGAAACTTGCTCGGAACGGCAAAGGGTATTTGAAAAAGAACCGGTAAAACAGTTTATGGACTATGTAATGGAAATTCTAAAAATTTAAAGATGTTTGTGTAATTGCCCACAACGGGCAGGGTTTTGATTTCCAATTCATTCTACATCATGGAAGATACTAAATTTACCCCAAAAATAACGCCTCGGGGAACTAAAGCTATTTTGATTGAAGTAGCAAACGTAAGGTTTGTGGACTCAATTAGCTACTTTCCCATGGCCCTCTCTGCACTCCCTAAAGCCTTCGACCTGTCTCCCGAGAAAAAGAAGGGCTACTTCCCGCATATTTTCAACACTCTGGCAAACCAAAATTATATTGGTCCTATGCCCGACAAAAAATACTATTGCCCCGAGTCTATGTTTGAAAAGAAACACGATGATTTTGATGTATGGTATGACGAACGAGTCGCTGAAGACTACGTGTTTGATGTTCAAAAATAAATCTTGGAGTACTGTATTTTAGACGTAGAAATCCTAGCTCAAGCGTGTATTAAATTTAGAGCCATGCTTCTTCAAGAGTGTAACGTAGATCCGTTTCCTGAGGCTATAACAATAGCCAGCGCATGTAACGTGGCCTTCCGCCGTAACTTCTTAAAAGAAAATACTATTGGACCTATACCAAAATCAGGGTACCGACTTGCAGACAATCAGTCAGCCGTTGCTTTACAGTGGCTAACATGGGAGGAGAAGAAACGTGGAGTAAAGATTCAACATGCGGGCCGGGGTAAAGAAGTAAAAATTAAAGGAATGAAAGTAGATGGGTTTGACGGTGAGCGAATTTATGAGTTTCACGGGTGTTATTGGCACGGCTGCCCGAAATGTTATCAATACAGCAGAGAAGAACCTCTGCCGGAGGATCCTTCAAACAGTTTGCATCTCCGTTACGAGAGAACCAAGTCCAAAATGGCAAAATTTAATAGCTATGAAGTTGTAGTAATGTGGGAGTGTGAGTTTAGAGCTTTGAAGAAGGACAATAAATTAAATCACCTGATCCAACTGTCCATTCTAAACACACTTCCACTTAATCCTAGGTAGGATGGGTAATACTAAAACGTATTGTAAATGTGAAGAGGGAGAAACAATCCAGTATGTTGATGTCTGATCCCTCTACCCATATGTAAATAAATATTGTAAGTATCCCGTGGGTCATCCTACTGTTTACGTTGGAAATGAGTGCCGAGAGAGAGGTCTTGAAGTAGAGGGCTTGTTAAAATGTAAGGTTCTACCTCCTTACAACTTGTATCATCCCGTACTCCCCGCTAAAATGAATAATAAATTGTTTTGTGCAGAACTTGCGGGGAGACTTTAAACCAAGGGGAATGTTTTGATGATAGTGAGGAAAGGGCAATGGTAGGAACATGGACCATAGGTGAAATTAGAAAAGCTGTAGAGAAAGGTTATGTGATTTTGGACATGTATGAGTAGTGGGAGTATGAAGTCGCCACATACGAGAAAGGTGGACTTTTTACAGATTTTATTAATAAATTCTTGAAAGTAAAGCAGGAAGCTTCAGGGTATCCCGCTTGGTGTAAAACACAAGAGGATAAAGACAAGTATGTTTCTGATTTATTTGAGCGTGAGGGTATTCAACTGGACAAGGAAAAAATTGCTAAAAATGGAGGACTCAGGTCAGTAGCTAAATTAATGTTAAATTCATTTTGGGGCATGTTTGGTCAACGCGAAACCATGACAAAACTTCAATTGTGAGAGACTCTAAGGAATTTTTCAAATCGTTAACTCAACCAGGAATAAAAGTAAAGTTTGTTGAAATAACTAACCAAGAGGTTTTATTAGTTAATTGGCAGAATGTTGATGACGCCAATGAGGCTCTAAGAACTGGAAATGTTGTAATTGCGGCCTACACTACAGCTCATGCGAGACTTAAACTTTATGAACACTTGGATGCCCTTGGAGGGCAGGTCTTGTATTATGGCATGGACTCATGTATTTATTTATACCGGGAAGGACTGTACAGGGTCCCTACGGGAGATTACCTCGGGGAAATGAGTGATGAGTTAGTAGACGAGTACGGGCCCGGCTCTTATATCGTAGAGTTTATTTCTGGGGGGCCTAAAACTTACGCATACCTTGTTTGGTCAACCAAAAAGCAAAAAATAGAATCTGTGTGTAAAATCAAGGGCCTCGCCCTCAACCTAAAAACCTCCGAAACATTAAATTTTGAACAATTGAAAAAGATGGTCCTCAGTGAAGCTGCTGAAATACTAGAAATTGAAGAAAACAGAATCAGGAGAACAAAGAGACGAGAAGTCGTTACAGTAAGTGAAATTGAAAGGTTTAAAATTACAGGACCCAAGAGAAAATTTAATGATGATCACGATACCCTGCCTTCCGGCTTTAAAAACAAAGAGTTGCTTAACGGAGCTGCCACTCACGCGGGTACTGAGTGCATATACCTCTATTAACTCGTTCTGTTCTGAGACGCGGTAGTGAACGGACGTGCCTGTGTCTTACCCTGTATTTCTCTCCTTGTAGAATGCCTGTTGAACATATTACAACCGCTAACCAGGAGGTGTCTCTTTTCCTTTTACACAAGTAGGTTAAATGAAGATACAGAATATGGCATTATATGCTTGAAGTATGAGTTCTTACTTGACGGTTCAATAAATGCACGGGAATGACCTTTGGTGTTTTCGGAGTATATAGTAGATAAAATAACGGAGGACTCCTCATCAATCACCTACATTGAAGTATTAATAATGCATTGTGATATTTCAAGAGATATATCGTTCATGCCCTTACCTGATTTAACGCCGAAGTTTTTTGATGATTACTTTAAAAATGTATTTTGTAGTGTTACGGAACTGCCTGTTTTTTTAAATCTTGAAGTATCACTCATCCATTTTCCATGACACTACCATCGATAAAGGTAGCACCTTTCCCTATGGAGCAGCGTTACTCCTGTATATACCAAATGTCACTAGTACAGTTACATCATTCTGCTCCAAGTCGCGGTACTGATTAGACGTGCTTCTGCGCTCCTTTTTCCTGTACTATTGAGTAAATTGTGACATGGCTGCCAAGTTCTATACATTCAATAACAAACCAGTATTGGTTCTGTTTGATAATGAAGGAAAGCCATGGTTTAAAGCTAAAGACGTAGCTACTGCTCTAAAACATGTTAATGGCTGGAGTGCAGTTCGGAAACATGTAGATGATAGCGATAAATTAACTGTTGGTAGTTTTTCTGACGCCCAAAAACAGGGCGTTGGGCCTATTGAGAAAACAACGGTTTTCATAAACGAAGCCGGATTATGTTCTTTGATGTTAAAATCAACTACTCCTGAGGCAAGGCTGTTAGTAAGAAGTTTGTTGCCGGAGAAGTTTTACCTTACTTACACAAATATGAAAGATGAAAGTTCACTTTAAATGTAATTTTTCTTTAAAATCACAAGTTCCCACTGTATGTGTGTGTGTGTGTGTGTGTGTGTGTGTGTGAATGAAGGTCCCTGGCGCGGGTGACGAAAAGCCCCGTAAACCTGTATGAAGGTCACTGGCGCGGGTGACGAAAAGCCCCGTAAACCTGAATGTGTGATGAAGGGTTTAGTAGATTGAGGGCCTGGCTAACACCCAGGTTACTTCTTGGAACAGTCCGCACGGTGGGACTTGTAAAAAATAAAATAAAATAAAAAATAAAAGGAGGTAGCATTTTGTTATGGAGTGGCTACCACTGTGAGAGGCGATGGTTGGGGCCTCTCACCCCAGAGGTTAGGCCTCCAGGGGAAGCTCTGGGTAACCAAAAAGAACGCGCCGACGCTCCTACGGCCTAGCCTAAAGGCTTACCGTGGTGTGGAAACGTGAGCGTTCAAAATTATTTCACCGGGGTTAGGAGTGTTTAGCCGATAAATTTAAAAAGATCCCCGTTAAGGTGAAATGTAACACATTATAATGTAGCTTCAGCGGAGGCAGGAGTAAATGACCGAGAAATTTAAGAAGTTTCGGTCAATTTAAATGTAACCCCCGATAAAGGTAACTTCAGCGGGCTTGGACATAGTTGACCAAGAAATTACATGAACAAAGTACCACACGGTCCCCGGCAAGCAGGTTAATAAACCCGTGGAGTGGGGTTATCAGTTTCTTGCCTGTAGTTTTCTGCTGGTTTTTACAAGCCTCTTCTCTCCTTTGAGTTACTGTAATTAGTATATTGAGGTTTCTAAACAGTATAACTGTCTGACTTGGCTATTAGTGTTGTGTTTGTATGTGCTGGGTAACAGTAATCTTACTTTCTATTCTTGATCTTTAATGCGGTTTTGGTTAGAGTAGTGTTTTCTGCCTTCCTTAGAGTTAACTTTTGGTAACTTGTAGTTCTGATTTGACTTGCGTAGTTTGTGTGTTAGTGTTTTTCTGACTTGCGTAGTGATAGAGGTACCGTGTCACGGAGTGCCCGGGGTCCTAGACGGTGGAGACTCGATGGATCTAGGCTGAAACACTGGCCACAGGGAAACGTTTGACTTGGAAGTATCTGACCGAAGGATTTAAAACGTTGCAGGCCAAGTACATCAAGGCCCCCGGGGCAGTTTTTAGCGGTATTGGGTACGATTGGTCAAGTTATTACGCCGTAAAAATACACCACGGCCCTGGCAAACAATTAAACGGACTTTGAAATAATTTGACCGGGAAATTTAAATGATGGGAAAATAAAATGTACTCACACAAGTGCAGCTGTTCAACAATCCTCCAGCCACAGGCCTCTGGCAATTGTAATATATGAGTGGTTGAATCGGTCGGCTGGTAGAATACCCGAGCGGGACTTTAAACTGTTACCGCACGTTTGCCTCGAGAGCTTGAGGGTGCCATCTCTTTCAAACAAGAACAGAATTGTAAACAATCCGTGGTTTAAAGCAAAATATATTGCTGGGATTTTAGAATATAAAAATATGGAAACGCTAATAATAGCAGTTTTAGTTACAATGAAAAAAGAACAATATTTATTAATGAATAATGTATCCGTCTTTTATAATCTCATTTACTTATCGTAATGCATTATTCGCAATACCTCCTTCCTTCCCAACGGTATTATGGACTGTAGTGCTGAATTGTAGTTTTTTCTGTGCTAAAATATAATATTGTGTTGAATAAGGTAGGGGGCATTTATTTTTACAATGTTGTCAAGTAATTTATTGTCAGAACAGATTTGTTTAAGAAAAAGTTTAGTTAGGCTAAGCGGAGTGTTCATCATGAAGTGAGCTTGACTGGTTCAGGATGAGCAGAGTTTGTGTGTTGAAGGGAGTTGGTGATTGACCAATCGTCACTCCACAGTAATTCTAACTCTAAAAATCCACCGTCTTCATGTTTTTGGCATTATAAAACTTTCCTTATTATGTTTACTTTCAGTTTATTTGGTGAGGTATGTTGTCTTACCTCCCAAGCGATACTGTCCAGCGGAAGCTTAACACTTTTAGAAGTCTCCGACAAAGGTAAATGATTCCCCAGGGGAGGTAGAAACCTCTAACTAATAATATAGATAAATATCTTACCTTAACAGCGACAATCTCTCCAAGATGGTGTTGTGATGACCCCGCAAGCATCACAGTGTAAAACCAGATTAAACTCTTTAGGATCTGAGAGAGTATCTGGCATGGTATATTTTATACAATGAAACAGTAAACACCCTAAAGTGAAGTAATATAGGCGCTGTGGTCCACTGTAAGTCACCACTGTCTTTCACTGTAGGTTTGGGCTCAATACTTAAAAGCTGATGTTTGTTTAGAAATGCACTACATATATGTTCAGTACACAGAGTGATGGTACCATAGACACTGCCTGGCTATATAATCGCCACCACTCCTCTCGGATTTATTCTGGGTTGT
Source organism: Allygus modestus (assembly GCA_963675035.1). NCBI lineage: Eukaryota > Metazoa > Arthropoda > Insecta > Hemiptera > Cicadellidae > Allygus > Allygus modestus. The sequence continues at coordinate 15,595,880 of OY776113.1, forward strand.
ATTTTTCTTTGTTCTATTACAGCTTAGTTTGTAGTTTTAAAAAAATTCCCCCTGTGGGAGTTTGCCTTACTTAGCCTAGATCATGCTATGTTCCCTGCAATGTCCTTTGGGAGATTTTTGGGGGCATAATTCAAAGCAACGCTGAATCAATTACCAGCAGTGACACGTTTAGAGTAGATGTAGCACGGATAAACATTCCAGTAGGTAAAGGAAGGGCAAGACCCGACTTTTACAATACCTTTGATGAAGAACCTAAAGAGGGAATCGAACCCGGGACCTCCTGAACCGTAGTCCAAGGCGCTAACCACTAGACCACCGCGTTCCCCCCGATTATGCTGCGAGATTTAAGGTATTTATTAGTACCCCTTCAATTATTTTGATACTTGCCCGCAGTACAGAGGTTAAGTTTTTTGTAAGATGTAAAGGATGTTAACAGGTACATACATACCAAATTTCATTAAAATCGGCCAAGCCGTTCTTGGGATATTGATTTTTAAAATATAGCTCCTTCAATCTTTTGATACTTTCCCGCAGTACAGAGTTTAAGTTTTTTTTTAAATAGTAGCGGAGGTTAACAGGTACCTATATACCAAGTTTCATTAGAATCGGCCAAGCCGTTCTCAATATATTAAATTTTAAAGTTTTACACCCTCCATCATCCCCTAAACAATCCTCTTCTACCCTCAAACAAAATTGAAGGTTAGAGGATGTTAACAAGTATCCACATGTCAAGTTTCAATTATATCGTCTCACCCGTTCTTAAGATATTGATTTTTAAAGTATGACTCCTTCAATTATTTTGATACTACCTGCAGTACAGAGTTTAGGTTTTTGTAATATGTAGCGGAGGTTAACAGGTACATACATGCCAAGTTTCGTGAAAATCGGCCAAGCCGTTCTTGAGATATTTAATTTTGAAAATTTGCCCCTTCATTTTTTGAGATGCAACCCGCAATATTTTGGTTAAGACTTTTCATATGGGTAGATACCCCCCTGGAGTGCCTACACTACGTAGTAGGCAGTTTTCTGGGGTCAAAATGACTCTAGGACTTACCGTTTTCGAGATATAAGCGATTTTTAGTTTTTTGGCAACACTTTCTTGCGATATATACATGTAATAGTTTTATATTTTGAGTTAGCGGTACTTTCTGGTATATATACATGTAATGGTTTTATATAATGGTTTGGCTGTACTTGCTTGCGAAATATACATTGCCATAGGTTGGTAACACATCGTAGCGTGACGTAATATATACATATAATAATTTTAGATAGTTTGACATAATACATATAATAATTTTGCGTAACTGATTTAGGTTTATAGGTAGCGTTTAGAGTGGCAACACTGGCTAAGTGAGGTTAGATAGCCACTTACTTTTCTGGTGATGGTATATTATACACTATTATGGTACGTATATATATGATTATACACTGTAGTATTATATATGGTACATATAATTATATATGATACATATAATTATGTATGGTACATTAGCTCTGCTAAGTTGGTAACACTTTGGAGGGAAGAAAAGTGAGGTTAGGTTTGGCGCCAATTTTTTTTTGGCGCGCAAATTTGGCGGGAACGCCACCATGGGCGCCGCCATCTTGAATCACGTGACCTAATTAGACCAATCAGAAGCCAGATTTTAAGCCCATAAGCCCCATGTTACGGCCCATCTCCCGGGACTCCTACTAAGCTGAACAACCAGAAATTAGAACAGCGAGAATAATCCCAAATGAAGCCAGACTATTTGTTATGAGGTCAAATTGAGAAGAAATGCGTTGACAAATCGACAAGACAAATTGAGTGTTCCTGAAAATTTTAGGAAAGTCCAAGAAGCGCAGTAGAATTTTAGCAACGATTATTTTTATTTTTTAAAGCAACTATAACAAGAAAAGTAAGTGGCAACTAAAATGTTAAAATTAAAACTACAATCGTAAATACCCATATTTAATTATAATGTAAAAGTAATGCTTTATGTAACAATAATCACTTGCTGTCATGTGACTCATGTAATACTGAACTAGTGATAAGGTAAATAAGACGTCTTTATTTCAGGAGATTGTGTCTATACATTAAGAGTGTGATTGTTGTTGGGAGTGATTGTGATTACAAAGTGGTATTACTTGGATTCAATGCCAATGGCATGTTTGACTTTTGAGTACAAGAGTCTCTAAAGCATAAGAGTATAGTTATTTCTGACTACAATATATTTAAAACACAGATACAAAAAAAACAATGTTGCTTTGGATGTAATTATAAACAATGTTGCTTTGGATGTAATTATGAACCTGGACCAGGACCCAGGGCATCCAGAAATATAGTTGATTCTGAGACCGATGTGCCAGAGACCTCTGCTACGTCAATGATGTAGATAAGAGCACTTAGAACTGTCTAATACTTTGACTGAATCCAATCAATGTATTAAAAACAAACGTTAACAACACATATAAGTTTAAAGATTAAAATCGAATAAATACTTCTGCACACATATTAATAAACATTTAAGGAGGAATTTAACTAAGTTTATTAATAATTCAGATAGAGACATGTCAGATCCATCAGTTTGAATTAACCTAGTAAACCCTTCATTGAGCATTGCACGCAAAACTTTACCAGCAGTCTTTATTTAGAAGGAAACGAAATATCTCAGTGTTTGTATTCAAGTCAATACATCACTAAAACAGAACCTTTACTAAATCTCGTCGTTAAGAAAGTAAAATCCATGAACAGAAGGGCTGAAGAAGAGCTGAATAGAAGAGCATTAGAAGAGCTGAGAAAAATGGAGTGTTCAATATGATTTAAGGAAAGTCCAAATAACTCCGCAGTCTGTGACCCCAAACTCATTGGGTTGATAAAAAAATAAACGATAATTGCGAGAATAATCTCAAATAAAGCCAGACCCTTTGTTATGATGGAAAATCTACAACAAATGTTGGGAAACTGCTTGATTGGCTTTGAAGTACAAGAGTCTCTAAAACCTAATAGTAGAATTATTATTCACTGAAGCATATCTAAATTAGAGAACTAGAAAATAAATTTTGCTTCGGAAATTATTATGAAAGTTGACCACGAGGCAGGGTAACTAGGAATATGAATGATGCCAAGGCTGATGTGCTAAAGGCCTCTGCTACGGTGATGATGTATTGTGAATGTATATAATGATTATGTTACATCCAGACTACTTTGAAAACCCAACCGATTCAATCACATTGTCAAGGTCTCACGAATAATGTTGAGTTTTTGCAAAATAACATCTTAAACATCGTCTTTCCTTCAAGTCAATTTAAAATCTTTGGTTTTCGAAACATAAAAATCTTTTTCGCACAATGTGAACTGGTTTGAGATTTTAAATGATAAATTCATTCAAATTGGAGGACAGCTGGCATTTAATTTACTTCTTTATGAAGTTGATGATGAATTAATATTATAGTAATCATCACAAAACTTTATGGTTTCAGACATTCAGCTTCATTCTCAATAAAAATTCAAGTTAGTACTTGGTCAGGTCAGGATATGTGGCAATGTTATTCATTTTTGGTAAAATTTTCTGGTTTACCTGGTTTACACACCTGCTTTATTTCGTGTAAAATCGTAAAGTTTGTATATTTAATTAAAATGTAAAATTATCGCTTTATGTAACGATAACTACTAATTGACATGCAAATCTTTGAATACCAAATTGGTGTTAAGGTAAATAATATGTCGTTATTTCAATTGCTTGTGTCTATACATTAAGAGTGTGATTGTTGTTGGGAGTGATTGTGATTGGCATGCTACAAAGTGGTATTACTTGAATTCATGAGTATAGTTAATATTGACTAAAGAATATTTAAACCAGAGAACCAGAAAAACAATGTTCCTTTGGAAATAATGATGAAACTGGACCAAGACGCAAGGCATCCACAACTATATTTGATGCTGAGACTGATGTGCCAGTAGACCTCTGCTACGTTTATGATGTAAATAAGAGCAAATTAGAACTTTCTAATGCTTTGACTGAATCCAGTTATTCTATTCAAACCACAAATTTTATAATCACGTATAAATTTAAATATTAAAATCAGATAAATATTAAAATCAGATAAATATTATTTCATATTATTTAATAAAGAATTACAAAAGCAACAAGGAAATAAAACTGTCGAAAACAGATTTTGGCAGGTAAAAAATTCCAACTTTTCGAGGGAAAACTAAGCGGCAGGTAATACGTTTATAAACGAAAGATTTTTTAATGTGTTTTAATTATGTTACATCCAAACTAATTTTTAAAGAACAGCCGATTCAATCACATTATCATGGTTTTAGGAATAATTGTGTGTTTTTGGAAAACAACATCTTATAGATCTTTTTTCATTCAAGTCGATTGGTAAACTTTTTGGTGTTTGAACAGAGACTTTTTTTACACAATGTAAACATAAAAAAGTAATCAATAATGTTAATTCACCAACAATTACATTTATCAGCCCATTAATAAAATATGTGAATGAATTGGATGAGAGCAGTATTGGTCTGATATTTGAATTACTCAGACCCATTAGACCATCAGCTGTTGGAACAGGAAGCACCACAGTCTGCGATCCTAAAATATTTCGAAAAAGAAAAAGAAAATGACAACAAACGGAATTCCATATACAATAACGAAAAAATTTCAAATTTAAACTAAAATCGTAAGTATATGTATTTATTAAAGTGTAAAGAAATATTTTATTTTAGTAAAAATAATCGCTTTTTGACTTGTGATTTGTTGAAAAAAATAAAATTATAAAACTGCAATCATTCAAGACAGTGATAGTAATGATGTTGTGGACGATAAAGAGGATATTATGTTTCACGAATGTGGAATAATCAAAGATGATTACGAAACGTAGGATGTCAAAGAAACGTAATCAATAGCGTTGATCCGCCAACAAAATGAGAAGGGTATTGGTCTGGTAATCTTCTAGCATCCGTCCCATTAGATACTGTAATGCTAGAACAACAAGGTTCTTAGTCTACGATTCAGAATTATTCCGATAGAGAAAAAGGAGAATATAAAACTGCAATCACTCACGACAGTGATAGTAAGGACGACGAAAAAGAGGATAATATGGTTCACGAAGGTGAAGTAATCCAAGATAACATGAAAAAGTTAAGAGTCTAAAGAAACGTAAGTAATAGTGTTGAACCACAAACAAAATACTACTAATAACCCATTAACACATTAATAAAAAGAAATAGACGAGAACAGTAGTGTTTTTGATAATCTTCTGGCATCAGTGCTATTAGATTCCAAATTAAGGGAATAAGAGGCTTCGCAGCCTGCGGTTTTATAATCATTCTGAGAGATAAAAAGGAGAATATAAAACCGTATTCAATTAAGACAGTGATTGTAAGGATGTTGAGGATGATAAATATATTATGTTTTACGAAGGTGAAATAATCGAAGACAGTAAAGAAACGTAGGATGTCAAAGAAACGTAATCAATAGCGTTGAGCCACCAACAAAATAAGAACAGTATTGGTCTGCTTTCTTCTAGCATCCGTCCCATTAGATCCTGAGCTGCTGGAAGAACTAGGTTAGCAGCCAGTATTGAGAATTATTCCGAGAAAGAAAAAGGAGAATATAAAACTGTATTCACTTAAGACAGTGATCGTAAGAATATTGAGGACGAGAAAGAGGATCCAAGACAATAAAGAAACGATAAGAGGTCAAAGAAACGTAATCAATAGCGTTGATCCACCAACAAAATAAGAAAAGTATTGGTCTGCTTTCTTCTAGCATCCGTCCCATTAGATCCTGAGCTGCTGGAAGATTTAGGTTCGCAGCCAGTATTGAGAATTATTCCGAGAAAGGAAAAGGAGAATATAAAACTGTATTCACTTAAGACAGTGATCGTAAGAATATTGATGACGAGAAAGAGGATCCAAGACAATGAAGAAACGATAAGAGGTCAAAGAAACGTAATCAATAGCGTTGATCCACCAACAAAATAAGAACAGTATTGGTCTGCTTTCTTCTAGCATCCATCCCATTAGATCCTGAGCTGCTGGAAGAACTAGGTTCGCAGCCAGTATTGAGAATTATTCCGAGAATGAAAAAGGAGAATATAAAACTGTATTCACTTAAGACAGTGATCGTAAGAATATTGAGGACGAGAAAGAGGATCCAAGACAATAAAGAAACGATAAGAGGTCAAAGAAACGTAATCAATAGCGTTGATCCACCAACAAAATAAGAACAGTATTGGTCTGCTTTCTTCTAGCAACCGTCCCATTAGATCCTGAGCTGCTGGAAGAACTAGGTTAGCAGCCAGTATTGAGAATTATTCAGAGAAAGAAAAAGGAGAATATAAAACTGTATTCACTTAAGACAGTGATCGTAAGAATATTGAGGACGAGAAAGAGGATCCAAGACAATAAAGAAACGATAAGAGGTCAAAGAAACGTAATCAATAGCGTTGATCCACCAACAAAATAAGAACAGTATTGGTCTGCTTTCTTCTAGCATCCGTCCCATTAGATCCTGAGCTGCTGGAAGAACTAGGTTCGCAGCCAAAACTGTATTCACTTAAGACAGTGATCGTAAGAATATTGATGACGAGAAAGAGGATCCAAGACAATGAAGAAACGATAAGAGGTCAAAGAAACGTAATCAATAGCGTTGATCCACCAACAAAATAAGAACAGTATTGGTCTGCTTTCTTCTAGCATCCGTCCCATTAGATCCTGAGCTGCTGGAAGAACTAGGTTCGCAGCCAGTATTGAGAATTATTCCGAGAATGAAAAAGGAGAATATAAAACTGTATTCACTTAAGACAGTGATCGTAAGAATATTGAGGACGAGAAAGAGGATCCAAGACAATAAAGAAACGATAAGAGGTCAAAGAAACGTAATCAATAGCGTTGATCCACCAACAAAATAAGAACAGTATTGGTCTGCTTTCTTCTAGCATCCGTCCCATTAGATCCTGAGCTGCTGGAAGAACTAGGTTCGCAGCCAGTATTGAGAATTATTTCGAGAAAGAAAAAGGAGAATATAAAACTGTATTCACTTAAGACAGTGATCGTAAGAATATTGAGGACGAGAAAGAGGATCCAAGACAATAAAGAAACGATAAGAGGTCAAAGAAACGTAATCAATAGCGTTGATCCACCAACAAAATAAGAACAGTATTGGTCTGCTTTCTTCTAGCATCCGTCCCATTAGATCCTGAGCTGCTGGAAGAACTAGGTTCGCAGCCAAAACTGTATTCACTTAAGACAGTGATCGTAAGAATACTGTTGACGAGAAAGAGGATCCAAGACAATGAAGAAACGATAAGTGGTCAAAGAAACGTAATCAATAGCGTTGATCCACCAACAAAATAAGAACAGTATTGGTCTGCTTTCTTCTAGCATCCGTCCCATTAGATCCTGAGCTGCTGGAAGAACTAGGTTCGCAGCCAGTATTGAGAATTATTCCGAGACAGAAAAAGGAGAATATAAAACTGTATTCACTTAAGACAGTGATCGTAAGAATATTGAAGACGAGAAAGAGGATCCAAGACAATGAAAGTGAGAGAGAATTATTCCAAGACGAGAATTATTCCAAGAAAGAAAAAGGAGAATATAAAACTGTATTCACTTAAGACAGTGATTGTAAGAATATTGAGGACGAGAAAGAGAATCCAAGACAATAAAGAAACGATAAGAGGTCAAAGAAACGTAATCAATAGCGTTGATCCACCAACAAAATAAGAACAGTATTGGTCTGCTTTCTTCTAGCATCCGTCCCATTAGATCCTGAGCTGCTGGAAGAACTAGGTTCGCAGCCAGTATTGAGAATTATTCCGAGAAAGAAAAAGGAGAATATAAAACTGTATTCACTTAAGACAGTGATCGTAAGAATATTGAGGACGAGAAAGAGGATCCAAGACAATAAAGAAACGATAAGAGGTCAAAGAAACGTAATCAATAGTGTTGATGCACCAACAAAATAAGAACAGTATTGGTCTGCTTTCTTCTAGCATCCGTCCCATTAGATCCTGAGCTGCTGGAAGAACTAGGTTCGCAGCCAGTATTGAGAATTATTCCGAGAAATAAAAAGGAGAATATAAAACTGTATTCACTTAAGACAGTGATCGTAAGAATATTGAGGACGAGAAAGAGGATCCAAGACAATAAATAAACGATAAGAGGTCAAAGAAACGTAATCAATAGTGTTGATCCACCAATCCACAGCTAATAACCTGTACAACATGTAACAAAATATTATAATGAAATGGGCGAGAACTGTATTGGTCTGGTATTCTTCTAGAATCTGTCCCATTAGATACTGAAATGCTAGTACAAGAAGGTTCGCAGTAAAGTTGATACTGAGACTGATGTGCCAGAGGTCTCTGCTACGGCAATGATGTAGATCAGAGAAACTTAGAACTTTCTAATGTTTGGACTGAATACAATGATTCTATTCAAAAAACAAACTTTAACAACAAAGGTAAATTTAAAGAATAAAACCAAATAAATACTTCAGCACATAATTCAATACACATTTTAGTTCGAATTTAACTGAGGTGAGTAAGAATTCAGAAAGAGACACGACAGATCCAAAGTTTGAATGAATCAAGAAAATCCTTCATTGAGCCTTGCATTTAAAACTTTACCAGCAGTCTAGATTTAGAAGAAAACGAAATTTATCAGTGTTTGTATTCAGGTCAATACATCACTAAAACAGAACCTTTGAAGAATCTCGTTGTTAAGAAAGAAATTAGTAATAAAGAAGAACCTGAAGATTATTCAAATTTTACTGCAGAAGAAATGCAAGTAAATGTAAAACTTGACGACAAAAATTCAACCAATCAAAACCAAAGAATGATTAAAACATAGTAACAAGAAACCAGTTTAAAACATCCAAACCTTTAAAGGAAAACGCTGACAACCTAAATTGTACCTATATTATTTTTTACGATATTCCAGAGTAAAGTCATATAAGGATATCAGCGATCTACAAACACAGAAATGGTATCAACAAGATAAATATGCAATCACTCAAGACAGTGTTAATAAGGATGTTAAAGAGTATGAAGAGGATAAATGGGTTCTCCAAGGCAAAGTAATCCAAAGCAGTATTATAAAATGCCAAAGAAATGTAAGCAATAATATTGATCCACTAACAATTATTACAACTAATATCCTGTTAACGAAAAATGGGAATAAATTTGATGAGAGCAGTATTTGTCTAATGATTGTCGGAACAAAAAGCCTCGCAGCCTGTTATCCCAAATAATTTATAAAAATAAAAACTAAATTAGAACAGCTAAAATAATGTGAAATAAAGCCGGACTATTTGTTATGAGGTAAAATCGACAAGTAATTCTAAGAAAAATGGAGTGTTCATTATAATTTGAGGAAAGCCCATGAAGCGCTGTAGTATTTGAACAAAGTTTATTTTCAAAATCCATCAACATATAACAAGAACAGTAATAACGAGAATATTCAATTGTAAACTTAAATTGTAAGTATGTACTGTATATTCAATTAAAATGTAAAGGTATCGCTTATGTAAGTATAAACACTTTTTGACACGTGAAACATTCCAACCTGTTAATGGAAAAACTAAGCGACAGGTAATATGTTTATAAAGAAGTATTTTTGCAAGTTTATGATTATGTTACCCTACATCCAAACTACTTATAAAAAAACCAGCCGACTCAATCACATTGTCAAGGTCTCAGGAATATGTTTTTTTTTGCAAAATAACATCTTTAAGATCCTATTTCCTTCAGGTTAATTGGTAAACTCTTTGGTTTTGCGGAACAGAAACATATTTTTCACTTAAAGTAAACAAGTTTGAGATTTTAAATGATAAATTAATTCAAGCTAGAGGACAGCTAGCATTTAATATACCTGTTTACGAAGTTGATGATGCATTAAAATTAATGAAATTATCCCATAACTTTATGGTTTCCGACATGCAGCTTCTTTCTCAAGAAAAATTCAACTAGGTACATCGTCAGGTCAGGATGCGGCAATGTTATTCATTTTTGGTAAAAGTGTCTGGTGTACTGTGGCTATTAATTGATTTATTGTAACCTGAGCCTGTTAAAAAAATTAGGCTCCACTTTGTTAGGTGTTTCTGATTTGTTTCACGCATGTATGTGTGTAGTCAGTTTCTTTCATTAGTGTTCAATTTTAAAAGGTACAATTTTAAAAAACATGTATTTGGGTAACTTATTGGAACATTGTTTCCAAAACAAAATAATATAAATGTGAAAATATTACGTATTTGCTGCTATAATTAGGCGAGATTAAATGGTGATTATAGCAAAAATTGTAAAGTACACCAAACGATGCAAAGTAAAGATTCCAGTAACAGTTTTGGAATAATCGTCCAATAATTTGAGTCATAAAAGAAAGAACAAGAAATTCAGTACCAAGCTACGACATAGCATTGACCAAAATAAAAGATAAATTCATATCAATGAAAATAAATAAAACTAATTTATAATCTTAATTTAGAACTTAAAACATTAAAATCAAGATACTTCTACTAACATAGAATACAAGACCAATTTGAATATTACCGATCTACCTTTAGATTAACAACAAAATCACTAAAAACCTAATTTTACCAAAGACAAAATCAACGCAAATGTGAGAATATGAGTTCATTCAATATGTGTTTAATGAAGACAAAATATGTGGAATGTATTTTTTTACATAGTCGTGGCAACCGGAGAATATGTATGAAACTCTGTGTCTTAATAACAGTGAGAGTTAAATTGAAGAAACCGCCGTAATATTTGTTTGCAAACTTATTTTTATATCGACTGATATTTTTTAAGTTCTTTGTTTATTAGAAAAGATAAAAATACGTGGTTTGTTCGAATAAATATAAAAATATATTTTAAGACATATAAGTTAGAATTCGCAGTTGCTACGCGGTAGTTTCTCCAGGTTTTGGGAGCCCACTTTTTAATGCGGTGTCAGAGAATTGCACATAGGTTACCAGAGCGGTGGGCGATGCAAAGATATATCCTCTTATAGCAATACAAGACAAGGAAAGTGGTGAAATAAATCTTTATACTGAAAACAATATTAAGAAATTATCCTAGGACGGAATGCAGTATTGAAGAAAAACGCAGCTAGTCAATTCTCCCAAGCAAAGCCATGCCGTGGTTTACTGTTCGGATGTTAGATAAAATAGTTAATTTTAGCGATTTTCTCCTATTGGGAAGAATCTAATACCGTAGGTGGCATGATAAGACTTAAGCCCAAGACCATGATAACTTTTTTTTGAGGCCCCCAGGTGCCCAAAACACAATTCGTTCAAATTTACATATATTTATATGTGTCCATTACCTCAATAACTATTGAAAGAAACGCCCGATTTTGATGAAATGAGGCACACATGTGGATAATAACATTTATGACTTAAATTTTGAATATCAAAATGATCGGACCATGAGAAGGGGGTTTTATGGGGGTTTAAAACTTTCCAAAAATGAGTTAGTAGTGGTGAATTACGGGTTTAACATCACTTCCGGCGCTTTTTCCCCATGTTATTCTTATGGGGAGCCGTTTTTGGACCGACGCCAGCTCCCGCCTATAGAGCTCCCGCCCGCTGGCCTATATTAAATATACCCCTGCCTTAAATATATTGTCCCTCCTCTTTTTAAAAACTCTGGTGTCTGATTTAGTGTCCCAACTGCCGCCAAAACTTGGTGTTTTAATCCAATTTGCATTCATTTTAATACATCCTTTGCAGAAATCCACGAGTTCTGGCTACTTGGGAACCCGAGCCATTTGACATATAATAAATCACCCTTCCTCCTAATTACCTTCTCTACCAAATACATGTCTTTATATTTAGTCTTTAACAATTCTTCTGTATAAAATCCTCCTTTGATTATATTGCCATTCTCATCTTTCAAAATATAAGTCACAGGCTTTGTTTTCTTAACTTCTGCTATTGTAAAAAGCTCTCCCGTCCAGTTAGGAGTATATCCTTTACTAAATACATGTTTAGAGTTCTTAGCACTTACTTGGTTAGGCTTCATGCCTATGGATCTATGTACTTTATTATTATATATCCTTATTAACTTTGGAAGTAAATCCAACCACTTGTAACTCCCTTGTGCACTAAACTCTCTATACAACCAATTCTTTAAAGTTCTCTGGAACCTTTCCACAATAGCCGCCTTAGTTGTAGAGTAAGTGTGGTAGTGATTAATATTTAGAATTTTCATTAGTTTGGTAAAATGTTCATTAAAAAATTCTTTTCCGTTATCAGATTGAATATTTTTAACTCCCTTTGGGAGAATAGTTTTTATAGCTTCTGTGACTACTAATCCAGTTTTATTCTTTAGTGGAGCAGCATAAGCTTTTTTAGAAAATGTGTCTATTAAAGTTAAAATATATTTATTCCCAGAATTCTCTCTAGCATAATTCCGCATATCTATTAAATCTATTTGAACAGTTTCGTTTATACCCAACACCTTAAAAGACCTTCTAATAAAGTTCTTTCTCGCGGGCTTATGCAATTCGTAAGCAATTTTTTCCATTTTTTATTCTTTATTTTTAATGTTAACGTATCTGCCAGTCTCTGTCGTTTCAAAAACACCTCCATTGCTACCAACTAACATACCATCACTCATTCTTTGATATACATAGTTTTTTGGCAAATATGCCCCTCCATCTAAAGTCTTAAATCCGCTTAAAGATGTAGGGTCTGCAACCAACAATTTAGGATTGTACATCATCAAATCGATTTCATTATTGTCTTGCATAAATTTATTAGTTTTATTGTTAAACCTTAATGCGTGTGATTTTAAACAAATATCAAATTTAATATTGTCTTGTCTAAAAGTTTTAATATTATCGTCATACCTCAAAACCTGCGACATTAAACAAACATCACTCCTATCTTTGCCTTCAGGTACGTACATTTTTTATTAATTTGTCCTCTGCATCCCACATATCTCTATCTAATGTTAATACATTATAATATTTATCCCCCTGTTTTATTATGCTTTTCTCACCTTTTGTTAATATTTGCTTAACAACAGCCACATCATTTGGCAATGTCCCAGGTAAAATGTTTGTTAATTGCTTATTTTTACCATCAAATTTAAGACCGTCTAAAGTCACAGTCTGATGTTTTGTAACACAATCGTTCTCATCAACAGCGGGTTTAACACGAACTAGCCTTTTATTATTAAAATCCCAAAAGTTTAGATCCATTTTTGGTACTTGAGAGACGTTTACAACATCATCGCTTTCTTTACCAGCCAACAAATTACTTATTTTTCGCTTTTTGGCATTCCAAACATTTCCCTCCGATTCCAAAAATTCATAATTATTTTTGTCTTGTACAAAGACACCATCTTTTCTTATTAAAGTTTGCTCTAATGTGGGCACATCGGTTGAGCTTTCACCTCGTTTAACATTAGTAATTTTGCGTTTATTAGCGTTCCAATTATTATTCTTGGATTCTAAAAACTTATATTTAGTATTACCTTGTACAAAAACATCACCTTTCCTGGTTAACGTCTGCCCCAAAGTCGATACATCGTCAGTAAACTCCCCACCTTTAACACTACTAATTTTATAATTTAAAGCATTCCAACCATCATCTTTTAGATTTAAAGTAGTTTCTTTAAAACTTCTAGCTTCTGGTTTACTATACGGGTTATATACGCGATAAAATTTATCTATCATATTTTTATTTAATAAACAATTCCACTTTCCCTCAATTCTTCTATGATAGAATCTATCTCATTATCCACTCCAGAATTTCCCGCCAATCGGCTTAACCAAAGCAGTCTTAACCTATCTACAAGCTCATTAGGATCGTCCCAATAAACATAGTCTATTTTATTACCAGTTACCTGCCTTAAACCTTCACCAACAGTCTTAAACAGGGGTTTAATTATATTAAGATATTTAGTGTGTTTATTGCTTGACATCGCCGCACCTGTTTTATAACCCTTTAAATGTGCATTTGTAGCTTCCAAAATCTCTTTATAATTTTGCAAATCAGCCTGACTATAGTTTACGGGTTCTTTTAAAGTTAACAATTCCCACAATCCCTTTGTCCCTTTATAAATTTTTTCTCCAACTGTAACATCATCATTGGCAATTTGAACTTCCTGATTCCCAATAAAAAATTTATTTCCTTCTCGCCTAATACCATATGTGGTGTCTGTCATACTACTTCTACTAAGGTAATTTCCTAAATAGTCTGATGCTAAAAGACCAAAATCTAATTTGTGTGGTGTTATTTGTGTTATTCTTGGTATTCTAGACGGGGTCTTTTCTAAAATCATTGGGAGAACTGGCCTCTCTGTTTTTGTGGCTAAATTTTTTAATTCTTGCAAAGGATCTATTAACGGTTGGAATGTTTGGAACCTCTCTTCAGCCTCTAGAAATTTACCACGTTTTAACGCCCTATATTTTTCTCTTATTTGTTTTGCAGACTCTACCAATTCTTGTTGAATATTTGTTTTCATTTTATTTACATTTTATTTATCTCATTTGTCAATGGATTATACTCAAACACTTTATCGTGTATTATTAGGCAATATGCAGATGTGTTTGAAGGGACATTTTCTGCAGTTTCAATTTCTAATTTAATATCTACAACCCCCTCTTTCACTGATTCATTCTGTCTAGAACAATCTATTACAATTAGAGGATATTTATTTATAAAGTCAGCTCTGTTAATCATAGGATCGGGGACGGTGTTGTAGTAACTCTCCCTAAACCTCACAAACATCTCATAAGCTTTAGAGGCATCTCCATTTTCAAAGTCGAGATTTAAATCACTATAAGGATAATATTCAGAGTTTAAAAACACTTTGAGATTTTTCAATTTACAGTGATCAAATTCATCAGTTCTTTTTCGTGCACTGTTGTCCCTACCCGTTTGGAAACCAAATATAACATACCTGGGCTTCTCCAAACTCGATGACGTCTTAACTGACCATGTGTGTCTCTTGGTTTCGGGGTATGATGGAAGTTCGTGTAGCTCCAAACTTCTAAATGCAATTTGCAAATTTTTATTTTGCAATAACATCTTTTGTAATTGAAGCTTCTCCCCATCAGATGGCACCACATGCGGCATCACCCACTGAATCGATTTAAGTGTAATTTTAGGAATAGGATCGACACCAGTTGGAGCATTAGATGTTGTTAATATACAATTTAAGTCGTTTTTGGATCTTTTCAACACCAATTCTTGTTTAACATTTACTAAAACCTTATTAAAATCCTCAAACACACCCATTAACAGCTCTAACGGGACACAAGTACTAAACTTGCCGCTTTTATGGAACTCCTTTAAATTTTCATCAGAATCAAATGCTACATTTGACAATTTAGTTGTTTTATTGTAAGAGCACAATATTTTCATAAGACCGGAAATTCCCGGATTTCTTACAATATCTATTTCTTTACCAGCAACTTCGTATCTAATTTCGTCAAATAAGAATGCAAATGCATTATTTATAAAATGTCCTTTATCATGATTCTCTATTTCTCCTTTAATATACAAATAACTCCTACATGGGAGTGTTAGTAAATCTTGATTATTTATGCATATTCGAATTTCATCGGAATTATTTATTGCTAAAGTGTTGTGTGGAACATAGGAGTGATTTGTAATTTTAACCAGGCTATCATCGTATTGGAATTTTCCTGCAACGTCTAGAAAATCTTCCATTTTTATTAATAGAAAATTTTAACTTCAACCCAATTGATCGCAGAAACCTGGCATTTTGCACACTCAGTCCGTTCTTGTAAATTCTCATATCTTTTTTATATGACAAGTAATTGTAGTTTCTTCTTTATTAAAGTCAATTGGCTTGTCGTGTTGATCTGCAAATGTAATGCTAACAACATCTAAACTTCTCTTATTTACAGGGAAGTATATAATATTTCTGGGGACCTCAATAATCTTGTAGCCCGGAGGAGCTTCTGGGTAAAAACTGTGTATGGTGTGTGATTTGTCACCATTTAAATAAGACCCATTCGCAATATTACATTTTACTCTAATCACATTTACATTATTTATGTTGATTTTATTTACGGATTTAAACGCAATATCTGGAGTAGAAAATCCTTTAAATCCCAATAATTCAGACCCTAAACACGGTTTTGTAAAATCAAACACATGGCCAGAATGTAATGTGGCTTTCATAGTTTTATTATCGGCTATAAGTACAAAATCTGGGAGTTGCTTTTGAATTTCCTTCGCAAGCTCAAACACTTCGTATGTACCTTCAGCAATTTCAATTACATTTGGAGCTTTGTGATCGTAATAATACACATCCTCACCCTCGTCTATAGTTAATTTTGTGTCTTTAAGTTTATTTAATTTTGGAACTAGGCCTTTGTAAAATATAAGTTTGACTTTTGTATTAATAAATGCTACTTTATTTTGTATAATAACTTCAACTTTACCATCTAATGCCCGGTTTAATTCGTCAATTGTAACCTCCCCTTTTGGGGTTGTAATTTTGTGCATTTTGTAATATGTCAAAGTATTTAGAGGTTTTTTAACATTAAATATAGAATTATAACTTTGAAAATCTACCAGCCCAATTACATAATCACCATTTAATTCTATAGGAGGAAAGAACACCGACTTCAACTCTGGCTCTGTACCTGTGAATGTTATAGTAAATGAATCCATTTTTATAAACTAAAATTTTTCAGAAATGATAAACATAAAATTCCACAAATGGAACTGTTTAAATCTTGTATTTGATCAGTTGTATAGTAAATTTTAGATGGTACAAAATATTCAATTACCTCTTTTGGAGGCTGTATTCCGAAAGGGTCAAAATATATTACAACATCTTTATTTTTACGATATGCTGTCCAATGTGTGCCCCTGTCACTGTCTAAATTAATAATTCCACATTCTCTTACTTTTGGTCTCTGTTTTCTTAGCTCGTTTTTTAGGTACACTCCTCGAAAGTGAGGCACGTCTCTTGCTGCCTCTAACAGCTGAAAGTTGTCCATCTTTTTTATTAAATTTTAATCCCATTCCCATTTTTGCCTTAGCCTTCATCAAATTTGTCACTGCATAAGCTGCTGCTTTTTCGGCCAGACTGGCGTCCTTTGCCGAAACCCTAGTCCAAGCCTGGTCCGCTAATCTCATATCTGCCTTGTTCCGGGCGGCTGTATCAGGATTATTCATGTAGAATATGTCGTGCTCTTTACAATAAGAGTCTAGCTTATTTTTTGAAGGTACATTTCTGGCTAAATTTTCACGTATATTAGTTCCAGGACCACAATATGAATACGACGGGATGTGGAGGGGGAAAGGAAGGTTGTTTATAAGGGTATTTAACAAGCCACGGCCTCTATATGGCTTTAAGAATAATCCCTTACCTTGGACCGTTTTACACTTTCTCTTTGCCATTTTTATTATATAAAAAAATTAACAAACATAGCACATAAAGAAAATACACCATTTATTCAAATTTAACACAAAGAAAATACACCATTATATAAAAAATGTCATTTATTCAACAAAAGAACAAATTTAAAATTGCACATAAAGAAAATACACCAAAGAAGTTGGGTCTATTTCCTAATAATATTCGCTGTCTTATAATAGGGCCCAGTGGTTCGGGGAAGACTGTTGTAATTTATAACTTAATTGTAAAAAATTAAGGATTAAAGTTTACAAATTTATATATAATATCCAAATCTTTAGAACAAGAAAAATATAAAAAAATAATTGAAATATTCCGTCTGTGTGATGAAGTTAAATTACACACATATTCAAACTGTGAAATCACACCAAATGATGTAGAATCACACTCAATAGTTGTATTTGACGACATAAATAGTCCAAATATCACACAATTTTTCTCAATGGGCAGACACAAAAATGTTAACAGTTTTTACTTGTGTCAATCTTACAGTAAAGTAAACAAACATTTACGTGACAATGTTAATTTTCTAATATTATTTAAACAAGACGATTTAAATTTAAAACATGTGTATAACAATCATGTGGGAAATGATTTTTCATTTAACCAATTTAGAAATCTCTGCCATCAATGCTGGGATAGGTCTAAATATGGCTTTTTTGTAATAGACAAGGAAAGGCCAAAGAATAATGGCAAATACAGATTTATGTTTGACCAATTTTATAGTGACCAAGGGCAAGGGTGTTGATGCCATCCACAATAAACCTCTTGTCGTCATCAAAAGAGAGTACCTTTTTGTTCATCGTTAATGTTTGCAGATGGTGGTTTGTGGATTTAATTCTTGTAACATTCTCGTAGTAATCTTCTCCGGTTGCAAGACAGTGTAAGTAATGTTGGTGTCTTAAGAGATGTTTAACTGTAGCGCCGTCAGCTCCTTTTGCCTTTTTAACCTCTAGCTCATTTTGCTTTTCTTTTTCGTATAACCACTGTAGAAGATTGAAAGAGTATAATTTTGGCCTTAAACCACAATATTCATACATAATTTGACCATTTAATTCGTCTTTAAACTTGCCCGTAACTTTTTTGTTTTTATCAGAGTATAAGAAATGGTCTTTACTATATGCAGAGGTGTCAAAACGGTCCAAGTCACATTGTATTTCCTTGTAAAAGTCCTCTGTTACTATAGAATAAAGAAGGCTGTCTGTGTCTGTCATTAAGAACTTTTTATTCTTAAATTTTGACATATAATTATAGTGGAAATCATACATTATTACTTTGCTGATATCCAAAATGGTCATTCCTAAATATATTGGTTTATCAAACTTTACAATTAATTTATTTAAATGCACAGCATGCAACTTGTTATCGAACATTTTGCTGCAGTCAAATCTTGGCTTTGTAACATACTTTGTTAACTTAGACTCGTCTACAAGATGTATATCACGAAACTTGCGTTGGTTCATAATTGTTCGACCAAAGAGACTGTTATTTAACAGTTTGTAAAAGTCTTTTTCAAAATCATGTTCAGCTTTTTGTCGCTTTTCAATATTAAAATTAATATAGGGCGCGAGCCAATTCGATTGTCTGAATTTTAAGATTCTGTGGTATTTTGTAACTACCAAACCCAATTCTTCGTATTTTTTTAGTGCTTTATAATGTAGAATATATTTGGTTTTGTCATTTAAGTTTGGTATTAATTTTCCATTCATTTTTTCTGGTGCGAGCGGGTAGTCGTTGTGCAAATCGTGTAAACTTTTATCGTATTTTAAATCAACTTCCAAAATAAATCCAAAGTTTTCATTTTTATTGGCTTTATAATCTTTCTCGTTTGTCCATCTAAAGCCATCAACGGGCAACGACTCGCACATTGCTGTAGAGTATAGCGAGTTGCAGTCTAAGTATACAAGATAGGTGCTTTCTTGATTTGGGTCATAATGTTCGCCCATGTACTTATTATTGGCTTTAGCGTAGCGTGTGGAAATCATGCTTACACCGCCTCTAATGGCGTGTTCTATAAACAAATGCATGTCAATGTCACTAAATAACTGTAATTTTATGCCGGTCATTCTAAGACACGCCTCCCATGTTAGTCCAGGCAATGAGTACTTGTGGACGGGGTCGAGTTTATAATCCTTTAAACTCAAGTCCCTAAATGTCTCAAACACATCAGCCAATAACAACACATCTGTTTTAAGGTATAAATCGTGATATTCTTTTAAATTCTTTATATTAAAATGATTCCATACGTTTTTAGCATGTTCATATTGTGCAGGAGATATACATTCTTTAGTTAGGCTGCTGTAAAATGCCTCTATGGGTGGTAGGGGCTCTAAAAACTTTTCTGGTCCTGTCATGTATTCGTATGGAAATTCGCCCTTGCGTTGTAGTAGTGGATTGTCTATAAATCTAAATGTATTTAAATTGGAAGCTAATTTGCTTAAGGGAAGAGACAGAAAGTTGTAGGAATCCAAAAATACCAAATCATCAACAGAGAACGATATATATTTTTCCATGTCTTTGGCTATGCAATTCAATTTGCGATTGAGTTTTCCCAAGTGTTGCATTATTAAATGACCATCATAGTTTTTAAGGTTGTGGAAGAATATTGGAATTTTCTTGGTTACTTTATAGTTTAAATTGCAAGCGTTGTGGGAGGGTCCTCGGAATTTGCCTGTTAGATGGCAATGGTCGCGCACTTTATCACCCAGTAACAGCTGTTGGCATATGTGGCAGTATTTAGAGTTTTTGAAGGATGCCTCTTGCTTTGGAGTCATTACAAGGGGAACATATACTTCCATCTGACTTTTAATAAAGTCATAGGTTTTAAATAACTTTTCAAAAAATACATCCATTACATTTTCACCGCTGTACAACTCTTCGTAAATAATTTTAGAGTCTCTCACCACAACATAAGCAAATCCAGAAGGCGTGTGTTTGCCGCCGTTTATAAAACATTCGAAATCTGCATAAATCACAAAGGGAGCTTTAAGTTGATATTTGTAATTCGTAAATTGTAGTGTATCTTTTTCAGACATTTGTACTCTTTGATGCCCAAAGGGTTTACAATATGTTATGTGACGTTCCAATTTATTTTTGGTGCCAAAATGTTGCAAACAGAACTTGCAAAAATATTTCTTATTGTTGTCTTTTGTAGAATTAAACATTAACTTGTCAAAATCACGAATTAAACAGTAATGTGATTTCTGACCGTGTTTTAGAAGCAGCAGATTGACGTGAGTATTGCCATTTAGTTTAGTTATTCTCAGTGGATATATTGTTTTTCCTTCAATTCCATATACATTAACACTTATGTTATTTTGTTTTTCAAATTTATCAATGTCAGATATTTTTACTGGATATTTTATATTTGTCATATTTAACTGGCCTTCATAGGGTTCGTAGTGAACTACTCGATTTGCATTTTCTTTACTATTCCTTGGTCTTAGGCTTGCTAAAACACTCCAGGTGAAACATTTATTATCGGTGTTTTTAATATTTAAAACAGCATGTTTTGATTTTATATTTTCTGGCGTGGGAATGTATGATTTGGGAGTTAGGGGCTTATATTTGTAAACATGCAACTGCCAGTATTTGGTGCGGTCATATATCCATCCACTGCCTTGAGCTTGATACTTGTGCATGGAGGTATCGATTTTTAAAAGTGAATTTTCAATTTGAGTCTTTAGCTGTGCTTTCTCAATTGATAAATTAGTTAAACTTCGAAAATCAGCAATACATTCTTTGTCAATGATTAAATCACCATTATTGTCCACTGAGTGTTTGATGAATTTTACTCTCCTAATAAGAATCCATTTGATGGGTAGAGGACAAGATTGGAGAGTGTCTAATACTTCCGCTGATTCACCGTTAAAAATATACAACTTGTAAGGTTGTTTGTCACATCGTAGGTAGTGGCGTTTCTTTTGACATTTAACAACCTTCTTACACACATCACAAGTATTATGTTTTTCTAGCATGTGAATTTTAAAATTTGTATTATCAAAAATTTGATGACATATTTTACAAATATTAGGAATAATTTTGTGAATGTTACGATAGTGTCTGATTAAATTGCTTTTTTTGGAGCAAGACGTGGAGCACTGCGCACAGGTCAACATTTTTTGTTGAAATGAGGGTGGTGATTTTGTGGGCTTCTATATATATCCTTGGTTGAAAATTTTAAAATTTTATCTTTTTTAAATAATAAAAACATATTTTTTAGCTCTAAAATAAGACATTTTTGCAGTTTAATTACTGCAAATATTAAAAAAAATTCCAATTTGGTCATACAATATTATTTTTTACATACACATTTTAGGTATTAATACACATTTGGAAATGGTGAATTGGAGATTTACAAATATTAGGCTATTTCAATTATGGATTAACAGTTGTCCCTAAAGACATCACACCGTTGCTAACACTCACAGAGTCCTAGGAGCCGGTGGCGCGGAGGTGCGGTGAGCCGGTGATGTCATGCGGGTGGTGACAAGTGTGGTGACGTCCGGTGGTCGCGGTCGCTGGAGTGTGGTGACGTCCGGTGGTCGAGGTCACTGGTGTAGAACAACGGTGTTGGTGGCTCCTTATATACACCTCGATTTTCAATTTGGAAATTACCTCACATTGAGAGGATTTCCAGGAAATTACTGGTAAGTGGAAAGTCTGGTCAAAGTGTCACGCAACAATCCGTTAGTGTGTTAATGTGTCGCAAGCACACTTTCGCTCTCGGGAGAGTGTCGGTGAATGGTGTTGCACGTGAAAGCGGCGGATGTGCGTGCAGCGGATGTTTTAATCAGTTGACAGTTCGACCGTAATAGTTGGGATTAAAACACCAAGTTTTGGCGGCAGTTGGGATTAAAACACCAAAAACAAATCAAACACCAGAGTTTTTAAAAAGAGGAGGGACAATATATTTAAGGCAGGGGTATATTTAATATAGGCCAGCGGGCGGGAGCTCTATAGGCGGGAGCTGGCGTCGGTCCAAAAATGGCTCCCCATAAGAATAACATGGGGAAAAAGCGCCGGAAGTGATGTTAAACCCGTAATTCACCACTACTTGAGTTTTTTTGCATTTTTTACCCTACAAATTTTAAAACACTAAATTTTGGTTGTAACCATTTTATAGAGCTTAAAAAACAAACCATTTAGTATTTTGAACCATTAACTTAGGTTAAGTGGTTGCGGAGATATTCCAAAAAACGTATTCATAACATTTCCCATGTTAATCTTATGGGAAAAGGAGTTTTAGCTTTTCCTCAGATAATTTTACTGAAAACTGTACATTTTTTGTTACCAATAGCTTCAGCATTAAAAAACAATTACTTTGGTGTTTATATGGTGATTCTATGTCCAACCGTTGGAGAGTTATTCAAAGTGCTAAACACAGTACGTTATCCAATGTTATCCCTATGGAGAATAAATAACATTTGGTAACTCGATTATTTATGAATGTATGAATGTCATATATAAAAAACAACTGGAGTGAACTTAAACGTGAAGAAAAGAGGCAAATGAGCTAAGAAAATATGCTCATCAGTAGGGGGTCGTAGTGAAATATTACTCCAAGTCATCTAGACAAACTGACTTTCCTTCCCCGAGCAAAGCTCGGCCCACAGGTACTATGATTTTAAATAATCATAAAACATTATGCCGTCTGCCATATTGTTGACGTCGCAATCCATCTGCAGTTACGTTTCAGTTGGAGAGCAGAAAACCGCTTGTTGTTTTAAAACTCATAAACTATAAACATTAAACAACGACTTCACTCAACATATATAGAGGCTGTAATAAGCATGGGAAATTAAAAGGCTAAAATATATTATAACATTAATTTATTACGTTATAACAAAATTAATTCAAGTTGTATAACAATTAAAGTGTGTTAAAATAAGTTTACAACAGTTTGGAACATTGTTTTACAATTGCCTTAGTTGAGTCAAATTAGGCTTGAAAAGGTCTGAACACGGATGTGAGAATAGAATCATTGACTATAAATACTGAAGGAGATATCCCATCCATATGGCCCAGCTGTCCCACTTTTAGTGTATGCTAGAATTTAAAATTGAAGTAGTTTGATTGGGTCACCGAGAGATTGTGCTGATGTAAACTTTTTATTTTAGTTATTTACGTTAACTTTTAAAATATCTCCACCCCAGAAAGCAAGAGATAATCAACTTATGTTTGCTTCCCGACACACCAACTGTTGTATTATCCCCTCCTTGAGAGTATAAGTAATGGTTGACAGCAGTATGCTCTGTTGGTGATTAGTGTAAACTACGACCTCTTTCAATCCTGGCATACACAAAACTAGGGACACATTTTACAATGACAATGAGAAGTCTACTTCAGTATTTATAGTCAATGATAGAATATAACAGAACGCGTTCATTGTAATTGGATAGAACTACAAAGTATTATACACAAAGTCAATCACTGAAGACTAAAGTAACTTTTATAAACTAAACGATAACAACAAATTAAACACAATACAGAACACAGGCTTAAGCAGAGAGCAGGTTTCTAGGCTTAATGCATTCTGAAATAGTATATTTCATAACAAGAGTGGAAAGTGGGATGTTGCATGTTCGGAACCATGTGTTTGAAGTGCGAGACTTGCCGAGCAATTCAAATAGTCGAGAACGTGCAAAACACTTTCCACTCGAGTTTTGAACTATACTTTTCACTACACTACTTTGATAACAAGAGTGGAAAGTAACAATTTTCCACATTAAACATTACTTTCCACAGTAAACATTGACATCCGTGTGTAAATATGAAGTTTCGCAGTGATAAACACATAACGAAAACAGCTGATATCAAAGTAGGTAGTGCAAAAATGATACAAAACCATATACATATTATATAATGTATGTTAGTACGCTATACTCTATTAAAAGTTCTGAGTATTTTATTTCAGCTGATATCCGTTCCTGATCCTTATATCTGACTCAACATCAATATTCAATCATATGTAATATAACTTAAAAACTTAAATTAGTATTATACAATTAATTATTATGTAAATGTATTACATTCAGGATATTATTTTACTGGGCAATAACTCTGGTTATTCATAACTAATGTAATGCCGTACGCAAGTGACATATTGGAACACAAATATTATGCAAATGCGTTACAAATAATTAACTTTTTTACACCTATGAACCTCATTTGCAAGTCTTTATTCTGGCTAAACATTTGCTGGCTATAAATAACAGCAAACATTTTTGTTTGTTATAAATAATTTAGAATTAAACTATACCAAGTTTGTACGAATTTTATAATTTTCTGAGTCAAAAAAGATTATAAACTGCCAAGAATTGCCTTGTAATTGTAATAACAAGACTCATGCAATAACTCCCATTGAAGGTGTTTAATTCAGCAATTCAATTGAACTCCACTACTACATGAGGTATTTTAACAATTTTTATCAAAATATATTCATGAATAAGCAAGATATAACTTTTTAAGTAATTTAAGAAACTATTGCGGATAATTTCCATCACTGATTATTAAAAATAAAGTTTCACGACGTTTCGGGATCTGGAATCTGATCCCGTCTTCAGCTGAGACAAATACCTAAAATATTTATTACATAATTACCTAAAACATCAAGATGTATATATGTAATATTTTCTGAAATTTTTTATTTTTTAGGTATTTTTCTCACCTGAAGACCGGATCAGATTCCAGATCCCGAGACACGTCTTGAAACTTTGTTTTTTGTTCTATTCAGTGATGAAAAATGTCCGCAATCATTTCTTAAACAACATAAATTCACCATCACCAACAATGAAAACATTGTATTTAGCCTCCATAAGAAAAACATTGTGCTGAGTTGAGAGGTTTGCTGCAACGGGGACCTTAACAAATGGTGTTATTATGAAAATACCAATAGATCACAAGCACATGAAGTCACATATCAAGTTTCATTAAACTTATACACAAACAAGGGATAGTAAAAATTTGATTTATTCCCCATAAGAATAACATTGGAAAACACACAGTCTATATATATTAACATACCTCTGAGTGAGCAGGTTTGCTGCTACGGGGGTATTTCCTGGTTATATTAGTTAATTATAACCCGATCAATAAATGTTCATTAAGAGTGATGTGCAAAAAGTTGCTGATTCTTCATTAAAAAGACAGATAAAAAACGGACTGTGTTTAGCACTTTCAATATATCAAGTGCTAACTAATAGACATAGAGCAGTAATGTAAATGACTAAATTGTTTGCTTTTTAAGCTGAATCCAATGATGAAAACTACATTTTACAAAACATTTATGTACAGAAAAAAAAACAATTTTGGGGTACACCCCCCCCCCCTTAAACCCCCTTAGTCTCGGGCCTAGGTCCTACCATGCCGTCTATCGCTAAAACCACTTTCAGGTTTTTACACTCACATTTACCTAAGTTCCATAAACATTGTCTACACTCAGTAAAAAGCGATACAAACTCGGAAGGCGGAAGGCTGGATTAAAATGGAAATGTAGAATGGATGAACGAATGTATGATGAAATGTACGAATTCGAACATGACTAAAGGTACGGTGTCCGTACACTTCGTCCCCAGGACATTTCGTCCCTCATGAATATGCGGACATATCACCCATATAGGTCCCACTTTTGGAGATGGCTACCTGGGTCGGATTCGATAATAATCTCCAAATATTTCTTCACGGACATTTCGTCCCACCTCAGTTGTAGAAAGGGTTGTAGAAGGGTTGTAGAAAGGTCCATATATAGAATAATTTATTTAACCGTCTTTCCCTCATTACATTAAATTATTTAGTTCCATTTATTACGACGTACCACAAACGGTTGAGAACGATTTCAGTAGCGGTTCTCTCACAATAAAAGATTAAACTAGACTTTTATTCCGGATCTTTGAAAGATTATCGGAACTTCGTAACTCGAAAAACCCGGTACTTTTTCATATTTTAATCTATAACAAATATTTCGCTCAACCTAAATTTATAATTATGTAAGTAATTATTTTGCCAGTCCAAATCGTGGAAAATGTGTGATGGAAATCATGGAATTATAGCGTAACCAATTTACTTAAGTTCGTAAATCTGATCGGTAAAAAATTCGAATCGACATCAATCGTTATCCTATACTCTAATATGAGTAAGGTTTGCGTGCGTCCGTGCTTGCTTGCTTGGAACTCTGATCTCTAAACGGCACGAACGATTTCCTTCAAATGTTGGAAATAACTAATTTCTGGGATAAAAATAAATTCTAGTCAGGTCTCGTCCCCATAAAAAATCAAATAATTTAAAAAAATAAAATGAAATGTAAAAAAATTAACATTGGGCTTATGGAGTTTAAAATCAAAACAAAATAATGTTAACAGCTGTTCATAATGAACCAGAGAGCTGTCAAAGTAATACTCGTGTTGTTTATAATTGTTAACATGTGGTTTCCTGAGATCGGTGACTAAAATTGTTGAGTGAAGATTGCATATATAGAGTGGTCATATACGAAATAAATCAAAGGAACATTGAGTTATAAATAACAACTTGAGGGACCTTAAAAATGTAGAAAAGAGGCAAATGAGCTATACAAATCTGATAATGAGTTTTGGGGGAGTGGTGAAATATTACTCCAAGTCATCTAATTAAACTGACTGGCCTTCTTCGAGCAAAGCTCGGCCTCCCAGGAACTAATTATGAGGGAAAGACCGAATATATATATAACTCTTGTCTGGGTCAGATAAATTGTTCTATATAATATTGACCTTTCTGCAACCCTTCGCAAAGATGGGACGATATCTCCACATTTTTCATGGAGGATGAAATGTCTTTGGGACGAAGTATCCGGTAGTGAAATGTACACGCTCATGACGGGGAGCCGGGGGACTCGCTGGTGCCGCGGGGGGATGGCTTCCTGGGGCGGCGCCGGCGCTTGTGGCGACCCATGGCGTGCTCTAGACCCCCGGGACCCCGGGTCAGCACGTTGAAGTCTATGATGGAGAGGCTCGGGGGTGCCTGGGGGCGAGGGTCTAGGCGGGGCTCCACCGTCCACTGGCGACTCTGCACCACCGACTCCGTGGTCCTCTTGCCGTGGCGACCACGGCCTCGTTTGTGGTGGAATTTGCGGGAATCCGCTGAGAGAGGCTGGAACAAAGGTCGATATACAGGGGAGATGTGAGGCAACACTCCGCGGTCTGGAATCCGATACTTGCTACTGGATGGATGGCTACTGCATTCTCATAAGTCCCACGCTACGCGAAGGGAAAACTACGCGATGGGGGCTCCGCCTCCAGGTCCCGGTTGGGGGCTTCGCCCTCAGACTCTTATTTTGCCCTATTTCCACTCTCGAGATGTTTAAAGTGCGACTCGCGTACTGTGTTACCGACATATAAACTGCAGCAACGAATCAGTAGTAAGGGGTATAAACCCTTCCAGCATAATACTACATTAATAATCTGTTTGCATGTCGTATGTATAGGGCCCAAGATATTATCTAAGTGCGTGAAAAATGTTTAAAACCGCACGAAAAATCTTAAAATGATCCATTACTTCATTTTTTTAATTTTTAAAAGGATAAAGCTGTATTTATTAACTGAAATGATTTTATAAACATTTTTATAAATAATTTAACGTTCTTTGTGAGCCCAACAAACCAAAATACAAAGTAAAACGCCAAATACCGACAAAAACGTAAGATTTATTTTTTAAAGGGTTTAAATAATTAAAGCCGGTCATACATTTGCTGCTGTATCTGTAATGTAGACATAATAGGTTCCAAATGATAAAATAGCCTCTAAGTACTATATTATCGGAACGAAATATTTAAAACCACAAAGGTATCTTTAAAAATGACAAAAATTAATAATCTAGCGTTACCTAACCGTGAAGGGAGCAATATACGACCAAAGTTGTAGATCGTCTCAAATCTGTAGTATGGGGTTATGTCAGTTTTTTTATAGGACCATTAATTCGGCCGCTTGAGCTAAATTAAAAAATACACTACATTTGGTATTTAACACACTACTTAATTTTTATTGTTTGAGGGGATAAAAAAAATAAATTGCAACTTATGACAATTTTTATGGAATTCTTCTAATTAAACTACGAGCCAAAAAATTTCAACTTTCTAGCTCGTCTAAAAGTGGTCTATTATTTGTAAACCTGAGTCAGTCAGGGAGTTACCCATGTTAGACGGCTAGACTTTTACACTGGACTACCGGCTTACAAGGTGCGCTGCGACCGAGGCTGTTTGCTTAGGTTAGGTTACTCAGTTACTATAAAATCTTTGTTTACGTTATCAGGTCTTATGTTAATGTGATATATAAGCTCATGCACAATGTTACCTTAATAGGTTCAGTCGTGTTTGGGTGCGATGCATCCATCTATACATACATCCAAACTGTCAAATCTAAAATATTAGTATGATATATTTTTGATATCTATGAAAATATAAGGAAAATCTATCATAACTGGAGTCAAAAAGAGCAAACTACCCACATAAAAAAACAATGGAGATTTAATTAGGTTTTTTTGTATTGTTTTGTACTGAAATACAGGGTAGGAACTACAACCATTAGTTAATATTTAATTTTAAATTACTGCAAAATGTAAATGACCCATGGTGTGAGGTGTTATTGGTGCCCCTTGTCAACCTTATCAAACTCGATGACAATCCCAAGAGCGAGGCTTGACTCAGGATCCCTGCACGACCCCTCATTAGTGCTGGGACCTTCGGTCAAGCCTCGCCAAAACAGGTAAATAATTCTCAGGTCAATTTTAGCCCTGGGATCTTCAGTCCTTCTACCGTGAAAGTGGCATTTCCTCTTTCATGATCTATTGAATTGCAGGTAGTAATCAATCACTGATTCCCACCCTCTGCCATGCTGATCAAAATGGGTGACGCGACAATAGTCCGGTCTTTTATAAATGTTCTTACAACGTATTTACAATTTATTTCGGGTCATTGCTGCCCACATCCCTCTATCATTTGCTATTATGCATTTTATTCTATTTATCTCTATGTAAGTGGATGATTTTTTATTTTACCCCCTTTGTAAATTCTTCTTTATCTGATTCCCTTTAGTGCAGAAGTTGCTCATATTATGTGAAGGTGTAAGAGTTCTAAGAATGTGGAGGGAAATGACAAAGATAATGTTGACGTCGTAGATTCGGAGGAGTTATTGTCAATGGGCAAGTTGTTTTGGCCTCCACGTCTAACGCCCCAAGGGTTAATGTAAAATTCAATAAGATTAAAACAAAATAGAGCATATTTTTAATGATAAAGCGTGGCAGTCTCGACATTTAGAGTGGGATTCAAACATGCTTGGGCATATTGTTACACATCTTATAAATGAGTCATGACGTAAACAGGCTGCGGCGGAGAATTGGTGGAATTGTATTATGCTAATCACAGGCGAAAAATTGAATTTAGTACCAAGAGAAAAACACGCATTAATAAGTTGTTTACCACTCTCCAGACGTCATGTCAGTTACTGGCGCAGGATCGGTTGTGTCAACTTCAATGTGATCTCTTGCATAATGGCGGAATGACGCGTCAACCCAGAAACGCGACCTATGAAGCAATAATTACAGCGAACTATGATGCAATAATTACAGCGAACTATGATGCAATAATTACAGCGAACTATGATGCAATAATTACAGCGAACTATGATGCAATAATTACAGCGAACTATGATGCAATAATTACAGCGAACTATGATGCAATAATTACAGCGAACTATGATGCAATAATTACAGCGAACTATGATGCAATAATTACAGCGAACTATGATGCAATAATTACAGCGAACTATGATGCAATAATTACAGCACCGAGCGATAATCTGGACAATATTAAGAAGTGTTATTTAATTATTTCGTTTACCAAAAGGATCGTATATTAGATGCTGGACATTGAGGGGCAACAAACAAACTTCATTTGAACCTTTTTATAAATCACTTCGTTTTCCGTCTGTCTGCCTGTATGTTATTTTTAATCAATGCAGCATATTTCAGGAACCGCTTGAGGTTCTTACTTGAAACTCGGTATGTGTATTATGATAGTTTAAGGCTAATTCGGTATTAAATTCGGCGTGTCTATTTGAAACACTTTCAAAATGGCGGCCATTTCAATTTTGTAAAGCTTAACTTCTTGGAAACGGCAAATTATTGAGAACTTAATATACGTATTTCAAAAAAATATGAGATTTGAATCCAAAAGGCTAGTACAAAGATTTAAAAAAATCACGTTAAGTCTGAACTTCAAGGGGTTCCTAAGATATGCTTAATTTCTTACAAATCACATTCAGGCAGACGGAAAACGAAGCGTTTTAGAACAAATTTCATATGAAGTTTTTTGCTCCTTATGTTGAGTTCTACCAAATCCTGCATTTGAGCCATACTTTGTGTGACACATAACACAACATAACCATTGTGTTCACCTGTGAGACGTCCAGGCTGATGTTGAGCTTCGTGGAGGCGTCACTAGAGCTGCTGGTAGCCCTAGGGGGGTGCCTGTGGGGGTGCAGGGGGTAGCTGCGGTTGCTGAGGGCCCCGGAGTAGGCGGACTTCCGTGACTGCCGCGACTTGGCCGTGCTAGGCTTCTTGTCCCCCTCCACGGCACTCACCACCCCGATGATTCTGTAGTAGTCCAGGCAGGTCCTCACTATGTTGCGCCCCAGGCGGCAGTCTGCTCGTGTTAAGGGAAATACACATATTACGTAACGCATTTTTCGTAATTTCAAACCCCCTCCCACACATACACAACATAAAACCTAACCATACCCCCCATCCCGTCATATCTAACGTAACACCATCATGGTGGTTAAAAAGCTAAAATCGGGTAAAAATCGTCATTTAGCAAAGACTTCAATGATATATTGACTTTAATTTGTTTTCATATGTTATACCACTCGTATCAAATTAATTAAACGACAAAAACTATACAACTTTTTTTTAGCGAGCAAAAAACTAATATATTGACCAGCTAAAACACAGCCCAAAACAGTAAAACGATAATGATAAGTTTTGAGGTAAACGACAACATAGAAGTGACAATTGATCAACCTTTTTTGCCTTAAGTAACATTTTTGAGATTCATACAAGAAAATAAACCATCCCAGCTAAAACGTAACAAATAAGTAAGTAGTAATTACCATAAATTCGAAACAAATTTTTAGTAACACATTTAACAACAAAACATATAAGTACGTAATGAATAGTCAAAAAAAGAGTTCTATAAAGCTGATCATAAAACTGGAGTTAAAATAAACTCCTAACATTATATTAAAAATGTGTGAGTTACATAACGCTGAGCCAGACCCCCTCCCCTCTAAGTGCGTTACGTAATGTGTATGGCCCCCAAGATTTGTGTTCGCTACTTAACAAATTGTATAAATACTGCAAATGAAAGTAGTGAAGTTACGGGAAATGGATTAGAATTTCTTGGAAAAGGTGTGCCGCTGCGATGAATCCGAATCAAAGAATCACTACTTTAAATAAAATGTCGATGGTAACAATGCCGGTATTATATGCGAGGCATTATGTTTATTTTAGAAGACTTATAAACATGCGATAAAACTATATTTGTATGCAAATGTTTAGATTAACGCATTCACTGCGTTAATCGTGTATATTCAGGATAATTGCATTTGTTTCCTTTTTAGGCAACCGCGGGAAATCCGGCGCGCCGCACTGAACTTGTTAAGCCCTTACATATACTCATGGAATCTAAAAGAAACAATCTGTTGCGTCTATATTAACCTTGGTTGTCAATCATCTAAGATACCTTTTTTATTTTGATGTTAGAGAGATTTCTCTTAATCCCGTAACTATTACGATGTTAAATTATTAATAACAGCCATCATTAGCTACAGAAACATTGCCTCTCTTCCATAAACTATTGTTATATTTGAGACAGATTTCATACGAGTCGGATGAGTTATCACCCCAAATGAATGCTAGTGAATGGCTGGAAGGATACAGGACTCTTCAGTGTAGTAGTGGATACCCGGAACGTTGGGGTGTCTGTAGCCGTAGCAGGATACGATGATGGAGTAGCAGTTGACGGAGTCCTTTAGGACCTCGCAGAACACTCTGGAACAGATAATGTGTAAATGATGTGCCTTGCACTCAGGATTGTCCCAGGACAACCTTAAAACTGGTTTACAAATTGGGCATAACAAAAGTTGTCATAACATAAGGTAAGTCTTTTGGCTGTCCATTACGCCAAGCTTCCCTTTCCCCTTTATGTTTATGTTTATGTTTATGTGTTGTTGAAGGGACGGATTCAGAGATCCAAAGATTCAAAGATCCTCACACGTCAACCGAAGCTTATTGTGTGTCCCTAGTACGTTAGTTCGGCAAACCAATGCCCGTACCCTTTACGAGATCCAGGAGTTTTTTACCAATACTAGCGTCCCTTTCATCACCTGGTTGCTTACAACCAAACAGAGCCCTTCTCCTTGCCCCGAGTCTCTCGCAATCCAGTATGATGTGCTTGGCAGTCTCTTCAGACTGATTGCAAAGCCTACACACCTGACTTTCATTTCTGAGTCCGAGAGTGTGGAGATGTTTCCTGAAGTGGCCGTGTCCAGTTCCCCTTTGGTCTCTCCGTTTGTAGCAGCTGGAGACGGAACGTCCGGGTTTGGCCCCCAACCTAAAAATGTGGTTCCTGGCTGTTGTGCATGGATATACCCTGTCAGTTGAGTTGGCCAGTTGGAGGACAGAGCGGGTCTGCCTGTTTGAGCCTGATCACAGCTCTCACAGGAGCTCTCTGGAAGGTCAATTTGGCTGCCTGTTCCATCCCACCCTTTCCTTTCCTGCTATATCCTATCCTTCCGGGTTTCCTAATCCAGATGAACAACAACATTCAGGACAGTGGATTGGGTAGAAGATGACGGAGCACTTTAGGGCTTACAAGTATAAGAAAATAAAGAAAAACATTCTTAATATTGGGTTTTGATATAACAATTTGGATTGATATTATAATTCAAAAGTTAATTTTGTTAGTACCAAGGATTAACAATATCATGCCAATTTCTTTTAAATTGCTGAAAGTATCCTATTTAATGAAACCTAGAAACATACAATTTAAACAGGATAAATAAACTATGTCTCACAACACTACAAACTACTACACTACATTTGTAGTGTTGTGAGACATAGTTTAAATACAGTATGTGTTGTGGAATACAGTATAATTTGTAAAGTTAAAACAACAAAAACCTAACTGGGTTTTCCCAAAATGCTTGTATAACAAAACCATGTTAAAGTCATCTTGGTTTCTTTATACGTGAGGAAAAACAATGTTCTGCTTGTCAAATAAAACAAAAAAGGAGAGGATGTTATTTGGAGGTTAACCAGAACATGAGTGATATTGACAGTTAATTAAAGTTACATTAGAACATCTTATTGGAAGATAGGTACCCAGACAGGCGCGGATACAAGCCCCCCCAAAAGTCTCAGACCTTTACATATTTTACCCATTGTTCACCGTAAAGGTAATTACATTTCATCAGTTAGTTGTTCGTTTTTGGAACACTTGTGACAGTTTTTATTACTTCATGAGTGAAAAAGAAGCACTTGTGATCACTGAATGACCATTGCGACGCTAGATCTCGCAGTGTTGCAAGTCAGGTGTTCCAAATAAAGGCGGTCCCACACTTCTCGCGAACACGCCTGAACATTCGCCCGAACATTCTCCCGAATGTTCACCGAACATTCGGTCCCGTATCTTCCCGTATGTAATCAAAAGTGCGTGCAGCTCCCACACTTCTCGCGAATACTCCGAACATTCGGAGATCGGTCGAATGTTCGTGCGTATTCGCGAGAAGTGTGGAACCGCCTTAACAAATTATATACCAGCTAGTGGCTTGAAGGGGCCATAGCCCCTAACCTTTCTCCAATACTCTGCCCCCTCTGATTTTTTTACTCTCTTCAAATACAAAGTAATCACATGTTTTAATGGAAACAAAGCAGACGTTTTTAAATCCCTATGCTTTTCTTATGGGCGATGATTTACGTTATTTCGCGATTGCGAGTAACATTTTAGAATCACTGCTATTTTCCCGAGTCCCTGCGATCAAAACCTTTAATTTGAGCCGTCTCACATCATCCTGTGATTTGCCAAACTCCCACAATTTTGACTTAAAAATCTCGCTTACAGAATTTTATATATATATATATATATATATTAGTGATGGTCAAAACCAGAAATTTCAAATCTCGAAACCGAAACCAAAACTTAAAAAATCGAATCTCGAAACTCGAAAGTCAAATTCCAAAATCCTATTTACTTTCCTGGTTATGGTTATGAAAAATAAATCCAGTTACTCCAAATAAACCAGTTAACTCACTGCCATTCTCGAAGTATCCTAGAAAAATATTAGTTTCAGAACTACTAGTGAACCAATTATTTGTAGCTTAATTATAAACTTTGGTTAGAGTTGTTCTTTCACAAATAAAAAATCAATAATCCACAAAAGGTGAAGGTAGACGACCGATGACAGTAGGCTTTTGACCTTCACATTATTAATCAACACTCGGGCGTGATTTCTGTTAAAAAAAACAATAATGACACAAAAAATCTCGGCAGTTTTGAGTTTTGATTCTCGAAACTCGCCGATCGAATCTCGAAACCGAAACTTTTCCAAAGTTTTGGTGGTTTTGAGATTTGAGTTTTGGTTTTGACACATCACTAATATATATACAAAGAATATAATATATATATATATATATATATATATATACAAAGAAGATAACCATGGAGGTCTATTGGTTGGTAGCATTTTGTTTGTTGATTTTTCCATAGTTTATTCCATTTCATTGCAAGAAAAGATAAGTGAAGCAAGCAAACAAAATTAATTTCTTCAATTTTGATTAGGTACTTTAATTTCACTGATTTGAATGACCAGACTAGTTTAGAAGAATCCATTACTGCAGTTCAAAGAACGATATTATTTCATTTATTTCTCACAGATGTACTAACCTAACCAAATCACCGACTGACCTTTTTGACGCAAATCGTTAGTAGTGTTGTCTCCAGTATAACCAATGGGCCTCTTTGATAATAACCATACAACGTCATCATACTTTTAGGTTATACCTATGCAATCTCTTTTCAATAGTCAATGCGTTGGTACACAATTTAACATTTATTGTTCTATATGAGGCATGTCTTAATGAGGGATTTCAGGCCCGTTGTTGAAGGATTTTCTCTTTATTAAATCTAACATTGCTTTAATCATTAATCGCTAGGGCTGGTTGTCATTGCATATAGCATCCACTGAACTGTGTTCATATGAGTCAAGTTAGTTCTACAATATTTGTATTGTTTATTCGTTTATTAGCTTTTGAACTACAGTAAATAATAGTAGTTATTACTTTTTATTCATAGGAAATAATATTAATTACATAAATGTATTACAAGTAATACAATTAATTCAGTAAATTCATAATTTCATTGAATAAAGCCGTGAAATAAACTTCTCCGGCCTAAATCTCAGATAACTTTATGAAGGCACAAAAGTACAAAATCAAAGCACCGGAAGCTCTTCTTTATGACGGGTGTTTTTCTAACCGTTTCTTCCGGTCCCTGTAGAAGGATTTTTCAATGTTCCTTGACTGCCAAACACCTTCAGAAAACTGATAGGTACTCAATACCAACGAGGTTAATACATGTTAGAGTTCTCTTCTGGGTTGAAAAAAACACCTTCAGAAAACTGATAGGTACTCAATACCAACGAGGTTAATACATCTTAGAGTTCTCTTCTGGGTTAAAAAAGTGAAGCCTTTCTAGAAGATATGTTTGTAAAAAAACACAGAAAAACAATGGTCTCCAGCAAACATTATAACAAAAATATGTTTTATATAAAAGATGTATTTGAAAAGTAAATGTTTTTCTCCTTGTGTTCCATATTCATTGATGATTCAAATTATTTAATCTTAAACACACTAATTTTAAAATATGGTGTTCAGGAAAACCTGTTTATTGCTTGATGGAAAACGGTTGTCATAAATTGCAGATTACGTTATTTTATGGTCTGTGGTTAGTTGTTTTGCCGTAGAGATCGCAGAGGGGAAAATGACGTCACCATGTAGGCTTCACTTTTTTTGGAGATTAATATTTATATGATAGCACTAGATGTATTAAGCTCGTTACTCGATACTATGATTTTCACTCACGACCTCATGACCCCCCCCCCCCAAAATGACAGTCTGTGCCCCTGTACCCAGACCTAATAACATGGATATATTCAAACTGATTTCTTCATAATCACTTATTTAAAACTTAAATTTGTTTGTTTTGCATATTTTTTAATTCTCAAAATTAGAGCTTATTATCTATTTATTTAATACGTTTTAGCAAATTTCCCCTATAGGGAAGAAGCTATTACCGTAGGTCTCATGGTAAGACTTAAGCCCGAGACCATGATAACTTTTCATTTTGAGGTCCCCAGATGCCAAAAACACCATTTGTTAAAATTTATATATTTATATATATATATATATGTGTGTGTGTGTGTGTGTGTGTGTGTGTGTGTGTGTGTGTCCGTAAGCATGATAACTCTCGTAAAAAAGGTCCGATCTTAATGAAATTTGGTACAAATGTGTAAAGTACCATTTATTTGAACGAGTTCGAAAACCAGATGAATCGCACCATCCGAAGGGGGGTTTTGGGGGGGTTTTGTACCCCAAAAATGTGTTTTTTGGGGTTTTCACATGTGATTTTAATGTAAATCAAATTTTAATTCATACCATTGAATTCAGCTTAAAAAAAACAAACAATTTGGTGTTTTGATCATTGCTCTACGTCAATTGGTTACCGAGATATTGAAAGTACTAAACACAGTACGTTGTCTAATCTTATTCTTATGGAGAAAAAGAAAAATTGTATATCTCGCTTATTTATGAACATAAACTGGCGAAATTTGGTATATGGCTTAATCTGGTTATGGTTTATTGTTGCTTGCACAAAAAAAAACAATTTTTCGCCTATGGTTCCTGTAGCAGCAAACCTAGGTACTTGGTCCCCATGTTATTCTTATGGAAAATACTTAAAATGTTATATATCGCTTATTTATGAATGTATATGGATGAAACTTGGTATGTGACTTCACTAAGATGAGTTCTATTAATATTTGCATAAAAACCCATTATTTTGTGTGCCTTGTTGCAGCAAACCTGCGTACTCATCCCCAATGTTATTCTTATGGAGAATAATTAATATTTTAAATATTGCTTGTTTGTGAATACATTTCTTATGAATCCTGTTAAGTGTTATAATGTGTTATGTTATATATTCATTGGAAATTCGCTGAGCATGCAGGTTTGCTGCGACGGGGGTATTTTAGATGAATTGTAATTTATTTTTTCCTTAATTATCGAATAAAACATAACTTTAACAACGGTTAGTAGTACTTCTCATTAATGTGTTGAACACTATAAAATTGTAATCAATTTTAAAATTCATACTGACATTTCCTGAGAAATTATGTTATTTTTAAACTATATTTCGGGGTTTCAACTTTTAAATCTTGGGGTGGATTTAAATACTGAAAATGGGTGGTTATTTAACAGTTTGCGTTTTATAACTGATGATTTGTTTTGAGCCGGCAGTTAGGGAATTAAAACTTAAAGTTTAATTTCAGATGTTAAAGAGGATTAAAAATGTTATACAGAAGTTTATTAAATAAAAATACCTTCTAGAAGAGTTAGCCTTGTTCATATCTCTGTTGAACATTGTGTTGCCCTGTTCGAATCCCTCTGCATTCTGAGCCAGGAGTTTTGGGAACACAATGTGCCTCTCGTACCTGAAACGTCACAGGAATGTCACTATATCATAATTCATCTTACTTAGTGCCTAGCACCACTTATACTTTGTTCCACGTTCATCGTGCAGTATGGAGTGCCTAGCACAGATAAGTAATACAGTATAATACTTCTTTGTGCTATAAGCAGCGCATTTCAAATGTCTATTCGACCTGTACTAGCCGTCCTGTAAGCATTTACTTGAGCGCCTTCACACAGGTCACGCTTCACACAGGTCACGAGGACTGTTGATGCAACCCGCATAACAACACCGGCAATGAGAATATGTCCAAAGAGAATATGGAAATTGCTCAGCACATAGCCCTCAACTGGTTTTCTTCAAACAGATTGCTTTGTAATCAAGAAAAAACTCAGCACATTCTTTTGAGTCCGGTGCATGAAAGTGAAACGAGTTCGCACGCAGCACACTGACGTGAGGGAAGTGAATTTCCACATAAAAACTTTTAAAACACAAAATCAGTGTAAAACCTTACATTTGTCCAACTTTTATTGAAATCTGAAAACATTGATTTGTTGGCTGTTCTGATACTCCTGGTTTCATTTAATTACAAAGCTGGGAATACAATTTTGCGCATTATAAGGTTAGGAGAAGGTCCAGACATGCTTGAAAGTAGGCGTGAGGTTGCTGGGGATGATAAAAGTGCTCTAACAAAGGAATAACAGGCTTTTCTAGTGCAAAACCCCTATAAGACAACGTACTGTTTTTAGTCGATACACATTTTCTTTAATAACTCGGTAAATATTTATGCTAGAATGACGAGAGAGGGCTTAAAACTTTCGCCTTTCTAATTCCCATATTTTTACATGCATTAATTTTACATCTGGGGCTTTTATGACCCTTTTTGGGCCCAAAAACTCGAAATTTGAAAGGTTAATCCCCAAAAAAAGGGGTTTAGAGTTTTCCGATTGTTTTGCCCAACGAACTTGTCCAACTGATTACAGAAAGGAACGTCCCTACCAAATTTGAAGTAAATCGGACAAAAAATGCGACCATAGTCAATCTTTACATTTTTCTTGTTCTTTTACATACAAAAACCAACATCAATCAATATACATCCAGGCAAAATATAGTCACAACACCAGACACAGGTAAAAATTAGATGTCCCACATCACCGATTTGCTTTAACAGGTAAATCTCTCGAAATAAATTCCATTAAATTTTGTAACAAACTGCCTAATTCAGCAAAAGATATCACATTTTCAAAATTTAAGAGCTCTGTAAATAATTGGCTTTTAGAGAATCCTTTTCATACAATTCATGAATTTTTAGATTTACCTATCGATTGTGTGAATGCAATTTTTTATAACGAAAACTGATTGTTCATTTCTTTGATCTGTGTATAAGCTAATCTTAACGTTGTAAATATTCTTAAGCTAGTTTTAAAAGATCTTGCCTGCATTGTATTGCATTTTGTTGACTTTGCCTATTTCACTGTGCCTATGTGATCAATGGTAGTAAAGTTTCTTATTTCTTATTTCTAATGTACTCAGCTCGTTTATATCGATGGTAGTAGTCATCTTTCAAAAGACCTGACCTGAACGATGAACGAACTGTCGTTGCACGAGTGAAATACCCCCGTCGCAGCAAACCTGCTGCATACTCAGCGAATTTCCAATGTATTTATATATACTATATAAAGCCATTTACCAAGTTTCATAGATAAATATTCAAAATTGAACCGTATATCAAATTTAAATTTGTCTCCATAAGAATAACATGGATATTGAGTACGTAGGTTTGCTGCAACAAGGAACAGAAAATATTAGGTTTTAATGCAAATATTAACAGACCACAATCAGGTGAAGCCATATACCAAGTTTCATCCGTATCCATTAATAAATAAGCAATTTATACAATTTTATTTATTCTCCATAAGAATAACACGGGGGCTGAGTACGCAGGTTTGCTGCAACAAGGAACACAAATTATGGCTTTTTATACAAATATCAATGCAACTCAACTAGGTGAAGCTAAAAACCAAGTTATATTATGTTCATAATTGAGACAAAATTTTTCTTATCCTCCATAAGAATAACATGGGGGCTGAGTAGGCAGGTTTGCTGCTACAGGAATCATCGGCAAAATATTGTGTTTTTTTTAATAATTCTCAATAGACCACAACGAGATGAAGCCATATACCAAGTTTCGTCCGGATACGTTCATAAATAAGGGAGATATACAATTGTTCTTATTTTCCATAAGAATAACACTGGACAACGTACTGTGTTTAGCACTTTGAGTATATCTGTAACCAATTGACGTAGAGCAATGATCAAAACACTAAATATTTTGTTTTTTTAAGCCGATACCAATGGTGAAAAGTAAAGGTAGATTTCTTAAAATATTATATGTATAAAACTCAAAAAACCCATTTTTGGGGTACAAAACCCCCTAAAATACCACTTCGGATGTGTCGATCTGTCTGGTTTTCGAACTTAAAGTCATAAATGTTGCTTTACACGTTTGTACCAAATTTCATTAAAATCGGACCTTTTTTACGAGAGCTATCGTGCTCACGGACAAACACACACACACACACACACACACACACACACACACACACACACACACACACACACACACACACACACACACACACACACACACACACACACACACACACACACACACACACACACACACACACACACACACACACACATATATATATATATATATATATATATATACAGTTTCGAACGAATGGTGTTTTTGGGGTCTGGGCATCTCAAAACGAAAAGTCATCATAGTCCCGGGCCTAGGTCTTACCATGCCGACTACGGTACTGTAATAGCTTCTTCCCTATAGGGGAAATTTGCTAAAACCAGGCCATCCAAAAGACTACTGTTAATTTTAACATTGGGCTTATAGTCGGCCTGCTTTTTCACTTATTCAACATAGAACAAAGTACATATAGTGTTCACAGATGAACGGCGCGCTAGGAACTGAAACTAAAAACTATGAACTAGGAATCTAGGAACGAAACTTAAAACTAGGAACTAGGAATCTAGGAACTAAACTAATAAACGGTATCAGGAAACTGACACATACTTTCTCCCTTTTAGCCAAATTTCAATGAAAATTTTTTTATTTACTAAATATAGAATATGAAGTACAGATAAATGTACAGAAAATTGTCTAAAATAGTTGTTTTCAGAAATATCCACCCAAATCCCTTTTTGGGAGGCACTATAGAGTCCGTTGCCACACACAGTGGTTTTGAGAGGGGAAATGCCCCCTTGCCCCCCCCAGGGTTAAATAGCAACACATTTCGAACATCATCTGTTGGTCAATGCTAACTTGACCTGCATATCAAATTTTAATGAAATTGATCAGTAAATAAGAGAGAAATAGTTATATTTGTATTCCCCATAAGAATAACATTGGACAACGTACTGTGTTTACCGCTAAATGAAAATTTCAATTTTCTCCGTAACTAGCTATCGTAGAATAGTAATTTAAAATACTAATTTATTTAGTTTTTTGAGCTCTTTTTAATGGTGAATAGTAATCTTTTTTAACATTTATGATTTTTTATGAAAAATCCAAAAAATTGAATTTTGGATGTTTTAAGTCCTGTAATTTCTGAACCCGAATTTTTACAGAAATGCGGGTGGTGTCATTTTGTTGAAAACCTAAAGTTCTACAAACCACGAAAGTTTAATCAAAATCGTTAGAGCCGTTTTTTAGAAATTTGGATTTTTCATGTTTTTTGGCGGTTTTTGGGGGATAATTACCCTTAAAAATCAAAAATCCAAAAAAATGAAAAAAACGCCTGGAGATATCGTGGATTAGTACCTACATACCAAATTTCATAAAATTCGGCCCATAGGTTAGGGCTCTAGCTCTGTACACATCCACACAGACACACACACACACACACGGACACACACACACACACACAGACAGACATCACGTAAAAACCACTTTTTTGGGTTCAGGGAGCACCAAAACGAATATTTCCACTAACAACTCAAATTCGAAAATTTTTACGAAAACAATACTTTCTCCATATACTATGTATAGGGGGAGAAAGTAAAAATTACTGAACAATAAAACGGCAGTTCCTTCAATACAGCAGACACTAAACTGACATAGTTTCCCACTGTTTATCTCCATCTAACGGATATAAAAAGGTAAAACTTATATAAAGGTAAACCCATGCTATTTTCGGAGGGGTTAAAGGTGGAAACAAATTGTAATGCTTTTTAAAACGATAAATTTGGGAAGATCGTTTTCATGGACGGAGGAATAAACGAGTTTGCACGCAGCACGCTGACGTGAGGGAAGTGAATTTCCACATAAAAACTTTTAAAACTCAAAATCAGTGTAAAAACATACATATGTCCATTTTTTATTTTGGCTGTTCTGATACTCCTGGTTTCATTTACTTGCAAAGCTGGGAATACAATTTTGTGCATTATAATGTTAGGAGAAGGTCCAGACAGGCTTGAAAGTAGGCGTGAGGTTACTGGGGATGATAAAAGTACTCTAACAAAGGAATAACAGGCTTTTCTAGTGTAAAACCCCCATAAGACAAGGTACTGTGTTTAGCCGATACACATTTTCTTGAATAACTCGGTAAATATTTATGCTAGAATGACGAGAGAGGGCTTAAAACTTTCGCCTTTCTAATTCCCATCTTTTTACATGCATTAATTTTACATCTGGGGCTTTTCTGACCCTTTCTCGGCCCAAAAACTCGAAATTTGAAAGATTAATCCCGAAAAAATGGGTTTAGAGTTTTCCGATTGTTTTGCCCAACGAACTTGTCCAACAGATTATAGAAAGGAACGTCCCTACCAAATTTGAAGTAAATCGGACCAAAAATGCGACCGCTAGAGTGCATACATATATATATATATATATATATATATAAAATTTTGAACGACCCCCCAAAACGTGTTCAGGGGGTCACGTTAGGAACTTCTATGGTGGTCCCGGGCTTAAGTTTCACCGTGCGGGCCATGCTAATAGTTCACTTTCCAAAGGAAATTCACTAAAAACGGAAAGTCTAACGGAGAATTGGGTTGGTAGTGGAAAAATAGTGGTACTTTACTAGGAAAAAATGTACTGCAGTCCCCTGTTTACCTGATGTTCTTTAGTGAGTGACAGTAACTTATGCTTCAAGCCTGGAAACGTGGTGGAAAAATTTCCTTAATAATAGTAATACAAATTAAAATTTTAAAATTGTAAGTTTATGCCATTTTTCCGGGGGTTTCAAGGTACAAGGCATACATTTCTAGCTCATCTATAAGTGGTCATTTCAATACGTCAGCGAGTCAGTCAGTTACACATGCGGTTGTGTAGCATGTTAGGTTTACCTTATTATTTAAGTACAGTAAAGTGTAACTATTTTTTGTAGTGTTGAATGGTGAAAATGTTTATTATAGGACGTAGTTCGAGAGTAAGCACCACGAAAGGGATTTTTAACAGAAG
Organism: Allygus modestus; assembly: GCA_963675035.1. NCBI lineage: Eukaryota > Metazoa > Arthropoda > Insecta > Hemiptera > Cicadellidae > Allygus > Allygus modestus. The sequence goes on from OY776113.1 coordinate 15,639,538, forward strand.
TTTTCTAAACGGTAGTATAATAAAAAAGCATTTTACGTTTTTTTTCAGCAAAAATTATCTATTCATCGAATGGCAATAAACTAATAACATACGTTTTTAAATAGTTCATCTCTCATAACCATGCCGGTTGTATTTCTCAGTTTTTACTTCCCTGATACTGTTCTAAGGGAAGGTTAGAATTAACACTATGAGGATATTGGTAATCAGTTGTCAGAGTTCCTACTGTTTTATGCTCCCTTGATAATCGAGCATCTGCACATCGATGACGTCATGTCGTCAGCTGCGCTCTGACGGCAAAACATTCAACCATTACAAGGCAGCGCAGCGGCAATCATCGCTTGTTTCCAGGGATTTGTATCCCATTTTAGGGATATTTTAACTTCCGTGGGATCGAATGGGATGGTGGGATAATGTGGGCTATTCTAGATAAATTGATATGTACCATTGTTATTAATTACCAACATTCTTAATAAATTGTTCAGTCATTAAAATCCGTTAAATCTGTCCAATATAAATCTTAGTACATTGTTTTTATATTTTATGACTACGACGGCTATCCGTCATCGAACTTCGATCAAAATCATTAATTTTAGAAAGAGGTTTCATAAGGTGGGGGGGTTCAAAGTTTAACTAACTATATACAGCAACTAACTATATAACACCCTAAGAAGTCATTGGTTTATCAATATGTCATGTTTTGATTATTTGTGTAAATAATGTTTCATTTAGTGAAAAAGTACGATCTAAGAAAAATATTACAAATATTTCCGTAGAAATAAATTTACACTATACTTAATTTTTATGTGTATTTAAAACCAAAGGATACAAGGAGATTCAACAGGAATACTTGTTTACTAAGAGGGAAAGAAGTAATTTAGGGATATTTTGAGGGAAATTGGCATAGAAGGTATTTATATAGTGCGAGTTGATCGGGATTTTTAGGCCTTTGTTTAGGGATTTTTTCCCAGGTGGAAACAGGTGGAGGCAGCGGTGACTGGTGGCCATATACGGAATCACTAGCTCTTGCAGGTTGCCAACTGGAGGGAAATTTTCCCTGTTAGGGATTTCATTTAATGTGATGAGGGGTAAAATCTAGAAAATGTTGTTCTAGTTAAACTATTAGGACTTATAAAACGAGGAATTTAAAGCCAACTATACTTAGGTTTAGGTAACAGCAGGAAGAAGAGGCTTTTACCCAAATTTAAACCCATTTTTAATACCCATCCTCTTTCGAGTTCGAAGCATGGAGAAACCTCATTATCTTGAAACGGCTCGAATTCGAGAGTCCGTCTCATTGAATATGTTTCGGACAAACAAACAATCTACTTCCAGGGCATTATTGGCATTCGAGAGTCCGTCTCATTGAATATGTTTCGGACAAACAAACAATCTACTTCCAGGGCATTATTGGCATTCGAGAGTCCGTCTCATTGAATATGTTTCGGACAAACAAACAATCTACTTCCAGGGCATTATTGGCATTCGAGAGTCCGTCTCATTGAATATGTTTCGGACAAACAAACAATCTACTTCCAGGGCATTATTGGCATTCGAGAGTCCGTCTCATTGAATATGTTTCGGACAAACAAACAATCTACTTCCAGGGCATTATTGGCATTCGAGAGTCCGTCTCATTGAATATGTTTCGGACAAACAAACAATCTACTTCCAGGGCATTATTGGCATTCGAGATGTCCAGTTTTAAAACTTGAAGGAAACCCAAACCAAAGTGGGAAACCCAGGCAAAATAACAGTTTTTTCGTCATACTGCTTCAAAAACAACTGTTTTTGACAGATGCATTGAGATTCAAAAGTTCTTCTTTTTAGTCTTTGGATAATAACATATGTTTTGATAATCATTATCGTACTAGTACTAAAATAGTATATTTCGTCACTAGGATCAAAAGTGGATCTTTTTAATACGAGCTCCAGTTTAACTGCCGAGGCGAAGCCGAGGCTGGGAAATGAGCGAGTATTAAAAAGACACTTTTGATCCGAGTGACGAACTATATTTTTCGTCATACTGCCAAAAAACTTAAGGTTTAAATAAAAACAAAAGTAAAATTTACGTACTGTGTCTTCATAACCTCAAATGTTTCTTTCAGCTTGTCTCTTGAAACAATCAGCTGTTGCACATGCATAACTTCGGTTCATTCATATCTATCGGTTGTTGAGTCGATCACTTCAAACCAATCATTGTGGTTCGAATCAATCGGTTGTTCTTCAAATAACAATACAACAATGAATGTTTCGATAATAACAATGAATGTTTCGATTATTTATAATCGAATGAATTTTAATCGATTTATGACGACCTCGAATCAAAAGTATCATCAACAATGATCTTTTTAGTACTAGTACGATAATGATCATCAAAACATATGTTATTATCCAAAGACTAAAAAGAAGAACTTTTGAATCTCAACGCATCTGTCAAAACAGGTGTTTTTGAAGCAGTATGACGAAAAGATCATTGTTGATGATACTTTTGATTCGAGGTAGTCATAAATCGATTAAAATTCATTCGATTATAAATAATCAAAACATTCATTGTTATTATCGAAACATTCATTGTTGTATTTTTATTATTTTTGCGTTCGTTTCCCGTACACCACTGGTGAGTGACAAATGTGAGTGACACGATGGACGAAGTTTAGTAGCGTATAAATAATGGTTATAAATAAAAGGAATTCATGGTAAATTTAGGGTTATCATATTTCCATGACAACCGTGCCCAAATCGAATGTTTGTTTTGAAGAACAACCGACTGATTCGAACCACAGTGATTGGTTTGAAGTGATCGACTCAACAACCGATAGATATGAATGAACCTGAGTTATGCATGTGCAACAGCTGATTGTTTCAAGAGACAAGCTGAAAGAAACATTTGAGGTTATGAAGACACAGTACGTAAATTTTACTTTTATTTTTATTTAAACCTTAAGTTTTTTGGCAGTATGACGAAAAATATAGTTCGTCACTCGGATCAAAAGTGTCTTTTTAATACTCGCTCATTTCCCAGCCTCGGCTTCGCCTCGGCAGTTAAACTGGAGCTCGTATTAAAAAGATCCACTTTTGATCCTAGTGACAAAATATACTATTTTCTTACATATTTTTAGGGGGTGTTTATTTTGCTAACTGCTTTATTGAAGAGCAAGAACTTCAAAGGATAAACTCATGAACATAGAACAAAAATTACAGCAAATTAAAATTCGTAAAAATTTTACGATGCACATAAATAAAATACTATGTGCATTACTTCTAAGGGTAAGAGCATCTTCTTCATATATGACATTGAGTTATGGAAACAAGAAACAAAATTATAAATCATCTCGAATGATAAGGCGCTAGTATTTTTTATTTGTTTCAATATATCCCTTTGTTGGTTCGCTAGTGTCAAAATCAAAAGACATAGAACTCAGATTTAAAAATTAACATAATTCTAAATATCTTTGAATCAACTAAACTTGTTGAAATGGGGACAGATCTAGTGTAAAGGATATATGTTAGCATTCACTATACGGAATTACGCTCAATAATATAAAGCTGTCTGTGGCAAATGTTGTCAATATATTTAAGGTAGCCCGACGTTTTATAGGTGCATTACAGTTAATTATTAGCTCACTTAGAAATTTAGATTGGACGTATTTTATAGCAAACAGGTGGGCATTAACAAAATCGTTGCCATCATCGCTCATTTTTAACATGGACAATACACTCAGGAAAACCCCAGTAGCTAACACTTTTTATAACTACATTAAAAACTTTAATTAAATTGTATAATTTTGCACTATTTTCACTTTTATTATGTTTTAGCGAATTTCCCCTATAGGGAAGAAGCTATTACCGTAGGTCTCATGGTAAGACTTAAGCCCGAGACTATGATAACTTTTCGTTTTGAGGTCCCCAGATGCCAAAAACACCATTAGTTCAAATTTTTATATATGTATATATATATGTGTGTGTGTGTGTGTGTGTCCGTAAGCACGATAACTCTCGTAAAAAAGGTCCGGTATTAATAAAATTTGGTACAAATGTGTAAAGTACCATTTATTTGAACGAGTTCGAAAACCAGATGAATCGCACCATCCGAAGGGGGGTTTTGGGGGGGCTTTGTACCCCAAAAATGTGTTTGTTGGTGTTTTCACATGTAATTTTAATTTAAATCAAATTTTAATTTATACCATTAAATTCAGCTTAAAAAAACAAACAATTCGGTATTTTGATCATTGCTCTACGTTAATTGGTTACCGAGATATTGAAAGTGCTAAACACAGTACGTTGTCTAATGTTATTCTTATGGAGAAAAAGAAAAATTGTATATCTCGCTTATTTATGAACGTAAACTGGCAAAATTTGGTATATGGCTTTATTTGGTTGTGGTTTATTGTTGTTTGCACAAAAAAACTTTTCGCCAATGGTTCCTGTAGCAGCAAACCTAGGTACTTGGTCCCCATGTTATTCTTATGGAAAATACTTAAAATGTTATATATCAGTTATTTATGAATGTATATGGATGAAACTTGGTACGTGACTTTAGTTAGATGAGTTCTAATGATATTTGCATAAAAACCCATTATTTTGTGTTCCTTGTTGCAGCAAACCTGCGTACTCATCCCCAATGTTATTCTTATGGAGAATAATTAATATTTTTAATATCGCTTGTTTGTGAATATATTTCTTATGAATCCCGTTAAGTGTTAATGTGTTATGTTATATATCCATTAAAATTCGCTGAGTATGCAGGTTTGCTGCGACGGGGGTATTTCTTATTAATAAAAACACTGTAGCGATATTTCCTTAAGAAAATCCTTGGATCTTTGAAGTCCAGTAGTGGGGCGTAGCCCAGGTAATTTTTTACATTTCTGATATTTTTCCCACCGTTCTTGACCCTCAAGCTTTAAAATGAATCGTCATAACCTAACTTAACTTCTTCCTTGCTAGAGATATTTCGTGGGGACCAATTCGCTTACGGAATTAAATATATAGATTTTTAAATATTTTTTTATTTATAAGTGCTGGGTACGATTTTGTATTTGTTTGTTTTTCTGGCATAAATTATTTCATTCATTCTGTTGTTATAATGAATATCAACTTATGTGCTCCGATATTTGTAAGAATCAAATAAAGAGGCTGCTCACAAAAATGCTACAGAAACAAGAAACACAATCGATGAGGAGAGGGAAATTTTGGATTTGATGTCGGAGAGATTAGCAGATTGTGGCAGCACTGCGATCGACAAGCGGTGGATGGTGGGGTGGTTTGGGGGTGGCGGCTTGCAGGTGCTGCGATATAACTGACATTGGGCGAACTAGCTCCGTAAGGGAAGCTAGGAAGTAAGTAACTTGAAAAGCAGTTTTTAAAATTATTCCTATCTAAAATAAAGTGACAGGCTATTATATCTAATTGTGTATACCGGCACTGCAGTCACTGTAACGAACGCTGCAGCTACAGGTGCTATTAATTTGTGTAAGGGGTACACATGTAACGTAACGCACTCAAGAGGGCAGGGGTACGGTGTAGCGTTACTCTGCGTTATATGGTGGAGGGGGTCTGGCTCAGCGTTACGTAGCTGAACATATTTAAAATACGATGCAAATAATTTGATATATACTGCAGTTTTATGGATTGCTCGTGATATTCACGGCATGGAAAGACATTTAAAACTCGATATTATTTTTCCCATATTCAATTTGTTGTATGCAGTTAACTTATGATGATTGGAAGTTAGGCTATACATGGATAAAACATATGTATTTCTTCTCTGCATGTGTTAAGATGTTTTTTCTGTGGTTTAGGCTAGATAAATCTAATCAAGATATATTTTATGTTTATATTATTTCGCTCCTTCACTTATCTGGGTTTGCTTTATAATTTATTTAAATTACGGCGTATTATTTAGTGCTTGAAGGGAGTTCCTTGTTGTATTGTATGGAGAGAAAAAAATCTGTACAGTTAGGGAAATAATTTCCTTCTCTGATTGTAAACCTTTTCCCTCATCGGGTGTGTAGGCCAACCAAGCCGACAGTCGTAGTGGCTATGGCTTTATGTGCTGTTGTGACATGGAATATAAAATAAGGAGAAACTACTGTACTTATTATGTTAAGAGAAAGTGAAGCTGACAACAACATTTGTAAACATTTAGAAGTAAAATAAAGCACTTTTTCTTTCTTTCTTCTTTCTTTCTATACTACAGTTTTTTTATCTGATATCAGAACTTTTTTACCATTTATTATGTTTTATGTGGTTTATTGACTAAAGAAAGATTGTTTTGAATTTATGATAGTTGTACTTATTAGCGAATTTCCCCTATAGGAAAGAAGCAGCTATTACCGTAGTCGGCATGGTAAGACCTAGGCCCGGGACCATGATAACTTTTCGTTTTGAGATCCCCAGACCCCAAAAACACCATTCATTCGAAACTGTATATGTGTGTGTGTGTGTGTGTGTGTGTGTGTGTGTGTGTGTGTGTGTGTGTGTGTGTGTGTGTGTGTGTGTGTGTGTGTGTGTGTGTGTGTGTGCGCGCGCGCGCGTGTGTGTGTGTGTGTGTGTGTGTGTGTGTGTGTGTGTGTGTGTGCGTGTGTGTGTGCTGCTTGGGGATTTGAATGCTCGAATTCAAACACCTTTTCCGTATTCAAAAGAAGGCAGTCAGAACAATATCCGGAATGAAATTCAAGGAATCCTGCAGATCTGTTTTCAAACAAAATATTAACTTTTTAATGTTTATACATTTTAGAATTTCTGATGTTTTTTAGAAAGAGTGCTAACTATTTTCAATCACTCCAACCAACTAATACCTACAGTTTACGCCATAGATTCAATTATCCACTTCCTCGCCACAATACTGATTTTTCAATAAACAACTGCATTCTGCTTGCATCACAACGCCCTGCCGCTTAGTTTGAGGGTTCAACCAAAGTTACATCTTTTTAAGAGGGCGCTCCACTCACGAAACTTTTCGTGTTTCTACCTGCTTCGCCCATAAGGTCAATGTCCTCCTCAACGGATTATTCGGTATCGTTGATGTATGGCTCATTTTAAAGAGAAAAAATATACCTAGCGATTTCAGTAAGTATAATTTCGATATCGCAAATAATAATCGATCAATAAAATTCCAAAATATTCAATATTTACGATCTTTTAATGCGAGAACTATTTATTAAAACGAGATTCTGCTTACTGAAATCGCTAGATATATTTTTGATTTTTAAAACGAACCATAAATAATCAATTTCGGACAACCCGTTGAGGAGGGACGGACTTTGAAAGTTAACATTGGTCTTATGGGAGAAGCAGAGGACTGGAGCCCCCTCTTAAGCGATATTTGAAGGCCTTTCTGAGTACTACCAAAGAGTACTACGGTGTCAAAGAATATTTAACTACACAATATTTATTTAGTGTCGTTTGTGTGCTGATAAGACATAATTATCTCCTGTTGTACTGTTTTGTTGTGTATATGTAGAAAGTGTATTTGATAATTTTATGTTAAACCCATTTGTATGACTATTGCTATTGAGTGCACACTTTTCATTGCAATAAAGAATTTGGTTTGATTTGATTTGTTTTAGAGCTTGTTTGACCCAAAACAGATTTTGTTTGTAATTTAAGTAACATATTGGTCATTTGTTTGTTATTAGTGTAATAATAAAACAGATTTGATTTGGAAAATAAAACAATATCTTAAAAATACAATTTATTGAATTGATTTTACAAAATTTTAGCTTTTAAACATTTACTATGATTGTATTACGTAAAACTAGAGGGGGTGTGGACGCTTGCTCAAGTGTTACAGGGTGTCATATGGGGGGGGCGGCGGGGGAGGGGGGTTAAAAGACGGAAAATGCAAATTATAATATGTTTATGGTCCGTAATAATTATCGTGTATATTTTTAGTGGTTGTTAAAGCGTTATACTTTAACCAGAAACGTTCATGTATAACAAGAACTTGCTGAGGTAACTAGTAAATTACAGGGGTTTTTAAGCATAATTTTTGGAACGCGTCATTGTTACACACACGGAACAGTTATAAAGGTGTGCGGAACTGCTGTAGGTTTTTACAAAACTACCCTGATAAAATTATCGTATTTCTCTGATCCAGAGATTAAATTAAGATTCACTAATGGTATATTTTATCAAAGCTTACCAAAGTGTTTCTGGTAATTAGTGTGAAAATAAACGAATTCGCACGTAGCACGCTGACGTGAGGGAAGTGAATTCCCACATACAAACTTTTAAAACTCAAAATCAATGTAAAAACATACATTTGTGCAATTTTTATTGAAATCTGAAAACACTGATGTTTTTGGCTTTTCTGATACTCCTAGTTTAATTTACTTGCAAAGCTGGGAATACAATTTTGCTCATTACAAGGTTAGGAGAAGGTCCAGACAGGCTTGAAAGTAGACGTGAGGTTGCTGGGGATGGTAAAAATACTCTAACAAAGGAATAACAGGCTTTTCTAGTGTAAAACCCCCATAAGACAACGTACTGTGTTTGGTCGATACACATTCTCCTTAATAACTCGGTAAATATTTATGCTAGAATGACGAGAGAGGGTTTAAAACTTTCGCCTCTCTAATTCCCATCTTTTTCCATGCTTTGATTTTACATCTAGGGATTTTCTGACCCTTTTTGGGCCCAAAAACTCAAAATTTGAAAGATTAATCCCCAAAAAAGGGGTTTACAGTTTTCCGATTGTTTTGCCCAACGAACTTGTCCAACTGATTACAGAAAGGAACGTCCCTACCAGATTTGAAGTATTTCGGACAAAAAGTATGCGACCGCTAGAGTGCAAACACACACACACACACACTCATATATATATATATATATATATATATATACATACATATATATATAAAATTTTGAACGACCCCCCAAAACTTGTTCAGGGGGTCACGTTAGGAACTTCTATGGTGGTTCCGGGCTTCAGTTTCACCGTGCGGGTCATGTTAGTAGTTCACTTTCCAAAGGAAATTCACTAATAATAAACATATTCCATGGTAATACCTGTAGACATCATCGTAGGTGTTCCCGTAGACGAAGACCCCCTGCAGACTAGAGTGGGAGTGGATGTCCATTACGAAATCGAGCTCCAAGTTCTGAAATCAAACGTATTTTGCAGTGTTTGCAATATTTGTTCGGTATCATACGAATTTTGGAACGAAATTATGCTTCGTGAAACTTTAGTTTAATTTACCACCTTGTCTCCTTAACAGTTTAATATTATTTTAAGCGCCTCCAAATTCATAAAAACAAAAAACTACGATAGGCCCTTATTGAATGCTACAGTCGCAAATGAATCAAGTTTTTACCATCAGCCATACTAAGAATACAATATACTGAAATATGACGTAGAATAGTTTTAATATATATTTTTCTTACGACCTAAAAACACATCGTAAAACAGCTGATTTTTTGTTTTAAAACAGCTGAAAGAAAAAGTATTTTTTACTCGCTGCACCTTACTTTTCCGCTCGCAGCTGATTGTTTCGTTGGACCAAGCTAACTGACTCGGTGTTTACAACCACAATCTCGTAAATTCAGCCAAAATGTATGAAAGTGAATTTTCGGTTGTTTGTGGCATCCAGAATTGCAGTTGTAGGAAATATTGTGTATGCAATTCAAGTGTAAATTGTATTTGTGCATGTTTATAACAAATACCTACTTTACACTCTTAACACATAAACGAGTTCGCACGCAGCACGCTGACGTGAGGGAAGTGAATTCCACATACAAAACTTTTAAAACTCAAAACCAGTGTAAAAACATACATTTATTCCAATGTTTATTGATATCTGAAAACATTGATTTTTTGGCTCTTCTGATGCTCCTGGTTTCATTTATCTGCAATGCTGGGAATACAATTTTGCACATTATCAGGTTAGGAGAGAGTCCAGTCAGGCCTGAAAGTACTCTAAATTTGAAACATTAATACCCCAAAAAGGGGTTTAGAGTTTTCCGATTGTTTTGCCGAACAAACTTGTCCAACTGATTATAAAAAAGAACGTCCCTACCAAATTTGAAGTAAATCGGACAAACAATGCAACCGCTAGGGTGGCAAACACACACACACACACACACACACACACACACATATATATATATATATATATATATATATATGTGTCTATATATACAATTTTGAACGACCCCCCTAAACGTGTTCAGGGGGTCACGTAAGGAACTTCTATGGTGGTCCCGGGCTTAAGTTTCACCGTGCGGGTCATGCTAACAGTTCACTTTCCATAGGAAATTTACTAATAACTATTTGTTTGAATTAAGATCATAAACAACTTAGTAAATGCAAAAGAAGTCCGAAGATAAGAAAAGTCTGACTTGTCAACATTTATTTCAGCTGTCACACTGCTTTATTTTAAACCAGGAAATACGACTTTCAGCTTTACCAACATTGCATAAATATAACTCTTAAGTTATTAAAATATAAGTTCGTAAAATAATGTTGAAAAATTGTGCATGTAGGAAGGAATTTTATTAATCTCCATACATTTTGGGAGTTAATATTACAAAATGAAAGTGTCAACCATACTGACATCTTTCTTATACAGTTACATCAAGATAGTTAACAATTTCATACCGCTGATGATAAATTGCTTTGACATTATTAATATGATTTAACCTAATTAAATTGATGAAATGGTCTTGAAATTTTGTTTGGTTAAGCCTACTATTATTTGATTACTGACAAGTTGTAGATAGTGGGTATAAAAAAAGTTTGAAAACGGTTTAATATATTTGTAATTAAATTTGTTAGAAGATCAAACCACAACCAATCTTTGTGGTGGATGGTTAGTGTATGTGTATATGTATACTTTATTTATATTATGTTTAAAAGAACAAACATTTTATTCATTATGTTATTTTATAACTTTCAATATTTGTCACCTTTCATTCACTTCTTATTGATTAATTACTCCTACGTTCAATAAATAAAGGCCTAAAGTGGGAAAATAACGAAATAAGTAAGTTACTAAAAAGAAAAAAATATTGAGACGACTTGTTGATAGTAACGAACAAATCTTCTTTCAATATAAAGTAGGTAGCCTACATAGAAAAAGAATATACTCTCCATATAACCAAAGACTTGGGCCCTAGCCTTGGGAATTGCCAAAACCCAGTAAGCCTGTCTCTCATTCAACTGTTTTTAGATAGTAAACTGTAGGTTATGCTTTTATAAATATAAGTTAGTTGACCCAGTCTTTATATCTTATTGTACTCACAGAAATAAGTTATTCAATAATCGTAGGCCTAGCTTATGTTCTATCTAACATATTACCTAATAGACTTAACCTAGTATATCTGGTTATCCTGGTTATTCTTCCGAAGGTGGAAGCGGATCGTCCTTCCATCACTGCTTTAACAATTTGATAGCATACAATTATTACAGAATTATATGCTTTCTACTTCTACAGACGTTTATTCACAAATTCAAATAATCCCCTGGAGTTAATCAATATGATTTTAATCGCACAGCTGGTAGCGTTACAAAACACTGTGCCATTTTGATCGCGTCTTGCTCTTGGTTAGGGCCTTCGGCGTACATAGAATATAATTAACCTTTTAAATAATATGACCACCGGTATTATAAACTTGCGTTACGTTCCCAATCACAATTTTTATAAAATCATTAGATTTTGTGAAACTCGCAATTAGTCAATCTTTTAACAATCTAATGCTTGGAGAGTACTTTTCGGCTGCACTTAAAACGCCGTCATGATTATAGGCGTTAATCACCTACAACCATAGATTAAGAATGTATGTTTAATCTATGATACAACCTTGTCCCTAGCTATTGGACATGCTAAATCATTATTACATTATAACAATCTTCACTCAACGTCTTAAGACAGTTCGCAAAGTGGGCATGCCAACAGTGTTGCCAGACATAATTTCAGACTCCAGGGACTATAATTATTGTGTAATGTACGAATTTGTAAGTTTTAGAACAGACTGTACCGATGCAATAGTTAGAAAAAGTGTTTTTCATGGATTTTAGTTTTAGCTATGGTACTTTTTCTGGAGCAGTTTGATTGTTTTATAAATTATTATTATTAACCGTGAACTATTGCACAACTCAACTGGGCAACGGCAACACTGTACTGCAACAGAATAGTGTGATAGGTCCACTTGATGTGACTGTGCGTAGAGAAAGCAGCTCCATTGCGTTGGTTGATCAGGTCGGAAGTTAAAAATATTACAGCACTTTAATTTTTGGTTATTTTTTTAACGAAGGACCGAAAGCATTAGCATTGCTGAATTATATTTTTTATAAAGCTCTACCGACGTAAATTACGAAAATTCTAACATTGATTCTGGAAAGTTTTTTGCTTTAAATTTACTTTTGTAGCGACCCTTTCCACTACTCGGCGTTTTAAATATTCGGCTCGAACTTCGAACTTTTTGCAAGTCTCGAGCAGAGCCGAATACTGCAATATTCGGCTCGAAAAAGCTCGAAGTTCGAATACTCGCACACCCCTAGTTCTTACCGTATTTCAACTCCAGTAGGGGACGGTCCACGAGGAGTCAGTGTATAATCTTAGGTATAAACAAACATAGGTTGATATGTACATCATTTTAAAGGGCTGCACAAGCAGAGGTGAATGCCGCAAAACGCACTTCGAAAGCTTTCTTCCTTACAAAACGGCGGCTAATGAAAGATATACAAAAACGGCGTAAAAAGGCAGCAATTATTTTAAAGATACATAATGCATGTGCATACGTAATGTTACTTTTAAGTGGTTAAATATAACAGGAAAAATAGTTATAACACAAATTTAAACAGCTACTACAGTACTAAATATTAACCTTTATCTGATATTTTAGACAGTTTTTTTAATTTTTGAACAGCTGCTGTTTTGTAACGAATCAAGCTTTTGAAGTGCGGTTTGCGGCTTTCACCTCTACTTGACCAGCCCTGTAAAACGATGTGCATAACAACCTATGCTTACAGCTAAGATTATGTATTGACTCCTCGTGGGCCGTCCTACTGGAGGTCAAAAATCGGTAAGAAAATTATAAATTGTTTAGCTTCCAAGTGGATGCGCAAAATTGTAATCTTCTAACCGATTTTATTACAAGTATTTTAAGCCGTTTCCAGGCTTTTTTGACGCTCTGTATATCAGGATATGTGTGGTATACCTTGTCTTGGTCCAGGTTGGTTATGAAGGTGAAGGCGGCGTGCAGGGTAGGGTGAACCCACCGGGAGATCTGCCCCCAGACGCGGTTCAGGTCTGCGCCCATCAGAGTGGACCTACGGCCAAGGTAGAGCGGGTCAGGGTGGGTGAGTGATGAGCGAGTCTCTACTTTTGTTTTGCATATCAAAATATAAACGTGTAGATCCTATTTAGGTCATGTTCAAACAATTAAATCCAACTGTACAAGATTTTTGTTAGTACTTATAATCAAACTTTACATTTAACATTGATAGATTTACTATAGATTTTTTTACGGAATCATTCACCAACTCACCCATTTCTACTCACCAGGCAAAACGGCGTTGACTGAAAATGGGTGAGTTGGAACAGAAATAACCTTCTTACCAACAAGGCTTCTAACAAGAAGAAAATTACAGAAGCAATCGAGAGCAAACTGTCAAACTAGGTAATGTTAATATTTGTAGTCCACTTGAATTACATATGATGTCATTAAAATGTTCAAATATTAAGTAAATATATACAAATATCTCTATTTATTTGCCATAAGTTATAAAAGGTTTATAAATATTTGTCAGTGTTTACTTTGGCTATTTAATTTGACGGATAAATGAGCACCTCATCTGGTGAATTTAAAATGCCAAAACCAGCTGATAGGTGAGTTGACTGGTGAAAAACCACTCGCCACTCACCCGTTTCAAAATTAGCCCCCCAGAACTGTCGGTCGTTGTTATGGTGGTTGATGATCTCTTAGAGGAATTGGATTTTACCAAGTTCTTAAAGTAGGCTACCCCCTCTTTGAAAACCGCAATTGCTGTAATGGTTGGTAGCTCTGAAGGTTGGTGGCACTGGGTAGGAGGGAAAGCGTAATCGGGCGGGTGAACTTTGAGTTGAGGTTACGGCGGGAGATTTTGGCGGGTTGGTGGGAAAAAAATTGGATAGAAAATCTGGCGGGATAATATCCAATATGGCTGCCACACTGTTGCCTGTGTATAACGCGTTCTAACCACTACAGCAGTTCCGGTATGGAGGCAACCTTCTTCTTAGGGGTGCACCTTGAAAAATAACTAACACGGGGAGGTCACGTTGATCAGATTTGGGGCAAGTCTCTTGGCATTTTTTAGCCTTATCTAGGCTGTACTTCTCGCTTTCCTGTGGAATAAGTACATAGGCCAGCTTAATTTACAACTACCGTAGAACCTTGGTAGCACGAATCTCAAGGGGATTTGGTAAACAGTCTTGTTAACGAGGTACAGTAGAACCTCGATAACACGACTCTCAAGGGGATCTCTAAAATAGTCTTCTTATCGAGGTGCACTTGTAATTGAGGGTCGTGCTATCAAGGTTGTTTTCACAAGAAGACGTGCTATCGAGGTCACAGACTTTTTGCTATACCAAGCACATTTTTTATGAAACATTTCTAATTTTGTTTTAAGCAGAAAATTACCGTATAAATCAGTCATAAATAAAAGAACACACGTACAAGTAAAACAAACTTATTTATGGTTTCCATATAACAATACAATTACAGTATTAAAATTGATTGAAAAATAATAGGCCTAGTAAAGTTTATAATTAGGCTGTAATATTCATTTTATAAAATTAATATTACCGTAAATTGTTCATTGTAGGCCTGCTACTGTGATAAGTTTTCTTATTCAATAAAATACTATGCAGAACTTACGGCAGTAAGAAAAAATCAACCGACTCAGTTCACTAAAGTATAGAGTTAATAAGCTCAAAATTACAGTACCTTAACCTATTGTGAAATACTGATTTGACCCGTGATAGATAAGGAAAGGCCGGTAGGGAAGGGGGGATAGGGAAGCAGGGGTTTTCCGGTTGATACCTGAGCCCAAGACGTTGTTGTTTACTTCAAAACATCCGATCTAACCGTGGGAACTATGCGTGAGAAAGGTTGAGTCGTGCTATAAAGGTTCCGTAACGCAAAACGGCGCGCTATTGAGGTTAGAGTCGTGAAATAAAGGTTCACTTACCCAATAAAGCGTGTTATTGAGGTGGGAGTCGTGCTATAGAGGTTCAGTTATTTAAAAAGACGCGCTATAGAGGTTTATTTATTAGTAATATGAAATGACAAAAAGACGTGCTATCGAGGTATTTATTTGAAAATGAGTCGAGAGGTATTTATAACATTGAGTGTTATGGGAGATTCACGGGGATTAGAAAATCAGACTCATTATCGAGGTTTTCGTCTTATCGAGGGTCGCCTTAGCGAGTTTCTACTGTACTCTTCTTCTTGAGATTCGTGTTATCAAGGTCGTGTAGACTAAAAGTCGTGCTATCAAGGTTACTGGTTTCTCTAAAACTCCTTTATAGTAAGTGCCTTTTGGATCAACTCCCGCTAACACGTTTGTTTTGAAGTACATTTATTATTATTGTAACAACAGTATCTAGACACAGATCACAGAACCGGTTTGACATCGGGCGCGCGACTAACCTGTCACAGATGATTGATGGGGGTGAGGAAGGGTGGGAGCGGGGTTACCATGTTTAGACCTGAGCGCAAGAAATTGTTTCATCCGTTCTGATGAGTCACTGCCCGTGGAAACTACATAGGGAAGATTGAACTCATGCTAGTAAGGTCCCATTATGTAAAACGACGCATTACTGAGGTTGAAGACGTGCTATAAAGGTTTGGTGTCACAACAAGACGTGGCATAGAGGGTTAGAATTGTGATCTGAATTAGGAAAAAGGCGTGCTATTGAGGTTTGTAAAACAGTAATAGTCGTACTATAGAGGTACATTTAACATTAAGTTTGTTAGCTCAGCAGAATTTGAAAAATAAGTTTGTTAATCCCGTGCTTTAAAAAAATAAGTGCTTTAATGTAAAATAATTACGTTAGGAGTTAAAGTAAGAATGAAAATTACATTTGGAAATCTTTAAAATCGTTCATTGAACTTCCTCATAAACGTACACACTTTTCTCGTTAGACTTTACTGACCTGTAATTTCCCAAAAAGACTCCATCAGGGTTCATCATGGGGAAGATTTTAAAGACGACGTGGTCGCGTAGAGCCAGGGCCATGGGGTGGTTGCTGATCAGGAAGTCGATTATACCTGGAAGATTACACCTAGATTATCCTAACCTAACACATTATCATTTACTTTCAAAAGTCTAATTTTAGAATAGAATAACTTGTTTCCGAAAATGCGTTAAATTTTTACAATGTTTTTTCAATAAACTCGACAGTGTCCTATATTCTTAAACATATAAAAACCTTAAGATTACTTTCTAGAAATGCTATGAGAAAAACATCAGGAAATATAGGACGTCTGTAGGCAAAGTCCGTATTGAGGTTCCCTCAGTAACTAAATATTTTCTTTTACAGTTAGAAGCGAAAATATTTGGCATAAAACATAAAAAGTGTACCGAATGTTTTTAGAACAGAATATTTGAAACTATACGGAAAATTAAGAATATTACTCTGCCAAAAAATAGATTTGAAGGATTAATTTCTGTTGAGTCCAAAAACAATCCGAAGGGCTTTTTTTCTGTAGGCGAAAAGTTGATTTTGTTGTTGAATTCTCAAAACCCCAAATGGAACAACATATCTAAAATCAGGGTACAAACAGCCATAATAAAGCGTAAGCAAAACATCAGAGTTGGCAAATTGAGCAAGCTTTCGAAGAGCAAACACACAAGAACTAGGGTTTCCAGTTACCTTGTTAATATGATTATCAAATTTTAAGGGAGCATTTTCTTGGGTTTCCGTCCAATCCAAGAAAAACTATAAGGTTGTCCAATCCTACCCTTAAAGAAATTGCTTTAAATTTAGTTGACGTTGTTGAAGCTTTTAATAAATTACATTTAAAATTATATAAATAAACTTAGGGATATTGAACTTTTATAATAACTCTGTTCTTGAAGCCATACTAAGTAAGTGTTTAGGAGTTAACATGTTTACTATGTTATACTACTATTAGCGAATTTCCCCTATAGGGAAGAAGCTATTACCGTAGTCGGCATGGTAAGACCTAGGCCCGAGACCATGATAACTTTTTGTTTTGAGGTCCCCAGACACCGAAAAAACCATTCGTTCGAAACTGTATATATATATATATATATATATATATATATATATATATATATATATATTATATATATATATTTGTGTCCGTGGGTGCAGTAACTCTCGTAAAAAAGGTCCGATTTTGATGAAATTTGTTATAAACGTGTAAAGCAACATTTATGACTAAGTTCGAAAACCAGCCATATCGCTCTATCTAAAGTGGTAATTTGGGGGGGTTTTATACCCCAAAAATGGGGTTCTTGAACTTTTTACATATAATTTTTGAAATAATCAAATTTTAATTTTCACCATTGAATTCAGCTTAAAAAACACACAATTAGGTATTTTGATCATTCCTCTATTTCAATCGGTTACCAAGATACTGAAAGTGCTAAACACAGTACGTTGTCTAATGCTATTCTTATGGAGAATAAGGAAAGAATTATATCTCGCTTCTTTATGAACGTATACTGACGAAACTTGGTATACGGCTTTACCTGGTTGTGGTCTATTGACATTTACTCAAAAAAACAATTTTTTGCTACAGGTACCCGTAGCAGCAAACCTGCGTACTCAGCCCCATGTTATTGTTACGAAGATTAATCAAAATGGGACATATAGCTTATTTATGAATGTATATTTATGAAAATAGGTATGAGGCTTCACCTAGTTATATTGATATTTGGTTAGAAAGCAATTGTTTATGTTCCTTTTTTCAGCAAACCTATGTACTCATCCCCTATGTTATTCTTATGGAGAATAATTAAAATTATATATATCGCTTATTTCTGAATATATTTTTATGAAACTTGGTTTGCGTCTTTACGTGGTATTAAGACACATATTATGCATTGGAAATTCGCTGAGTACGCAAGTTTGCTGCGACGGGGGTATGTTATATTTACTATGTATTCTTAATGGTCGACTCTTGTGCTCACGTTGCTATTGATAAAAGTTTAAAAATACTAATTAAATAGTCAAAATTGTTAAGTAAACAGTAGTTTTCACCCAGGCCATCTGCTGTAGTTTGGCACTGGCTATTGTCTGTGATCGTAAATGATTTGATCTCATGTAAAACAAAATTACGGAATTGAGTAAAATAAATAACAAATATAAATAATTTTATATCAGTTTACAATAATTCTGATGTAGGTGCTGCTCACAGTAGCTGGAGGTCGCTTTTGCCCTCATCTCGTTTAAGCTCTGTATCTATTGGGGTCGGAACAGTCTAGTGCAAGATACATCTTTACTCTTCAAAACAAGGTTATTTTGTAGACGGAGACTTTTTGTCAGCGTGGGCTGTTGACATTTCCAACCATATATATATATTTGTAAGGTTAATGTTCGTTATGACAAACAGTGGCTTTTTGGAAGTCATAATATCCACAGGTTATTCGCTTCACCAACGTTTAAATCTCAAAATTTCAAAACATAAAACTGCATTCAAACAATTGTTATTATTGCTCTGTCAAATTCTTTAATGCGTTGCCTGATTGCTTCAAGGTGGAAGTGCTACATAATAAATTTAAAAAGGCTCTTAAAGCCTATTTGCTGGAAGGAAGGGTTAATAGTGTCCATGATTAGGCCCTACTTAAGTAAATTGTAATTAAATAAACGGTATCAGGAAACTGACACATACTTTCTCCCTTTTAGCCAAACCTTAATGAATAAATTACTTTTTATTTACTAAATATAGAATACAAAGCACGGTCGAATGTACAGAAAATCTTGTAAACAAGTTGTTTTAAAAAACATCCACCCAAATTCCTGCTTTGGAGGCACTACAGGATCCATTGCTGCACTCGTGGTTTTAAGAGGGGAAATGCCCCCTATTCCCCCCAGGGATATTAAGGGGCAACATATTTCGAATTAACTCTGTTGGTCAATGCTAAATTGACAAGCATATCAAGTTTGAATGAAATTGATCAGTAAACAAGAGAGAAATAGTTATTTTTGTATTCCACATAAGAATAACATTGGACAACGTACTGCGTTTACCGCTAAATGAAAATTTCAATTTTCTCCGAAACCAGCAATCGTAGAATAGTAATTCAAGATACTAAATTATTTAGTTTTTTGAGCTCTTTTTAATGGTGAATAGTAATATTTTTTTATATTCATGTATTTTTATGAAAAATCCAAAAAAACTTAATTTTGGATGTTTTAAGTCCTGTAATTTCTGAACCCGAATTTTTACAGGTATGCGGGTGGTGTCATTTTGTTGCAAAACTAAAGTTCAACAAACGACTAAAGTTTAATCAAAATCGTTAGAGCCGTTTTTGAGAAATTTTGATTTTTCATGTTTTTTGGCGGTTTTGGGGGGATAATTACCCTTAAAAATCAAAAATTCAAAAAAATGAAAAAAACGCCAGGAGATATCGTGGATTAGTACCTACATACCAAATTTCATCAAAATCGGCCCATTGGTTAGGGCTCTAGCTCTGTACACATCCACACAGACACACACACACACACACACACACACACACACACACACACACACACACACACACACACACACACACACACACACACACACACACACACACACACACACACACACACACACACACACACACAACAGACATCACGTAAAAACCACTTTTTTGGGTTCAGGGAGCACCAAAACGAATATTTCCACTAACAACTCAAATTCGAACATTTTGACGAAAACAATACTTTCTCCATATACTATGTATAGGGGGAGAAAGTAAAAGTGATTATGATGTTCTTGTTGTATCATGAACGTCGTTGAATGTTGTACATTTTGTAAATGACTCATGTAAAGGTTGTAAAGGTTTAAAACCCTCTAGGTGCTTCCCGCCCGAATTCGGGCGACTTTGCAGCAAGGTTGGTAGAGCTTTCAGACAAGGTGTGCTGAGTCGATCTATTTAAGGATTTCTGCTTTACCGGAAGAGACCTCGTAAAAACAGGTGGAAGGTCACGTGATCACCAATCCAATCTGCAGTGTTGCTGGAAACACGATATTTATCGTACGAGTACCATATTTTTCTCACCGTTGTTAAAATGAAATTGTTTAACTGCTTGAATATTTTTATCAGCTGTTATTTAATGAAACTAATAATATATCGCTTTGATTTATTCTGATTATTAACTTACACTGCATATAAAAAACAAAACCTAACAGTGAAAAGAAACGTGTTTTAATCTAGTTTGAAAAATGAATAAGCTCAATTTATTAAAACAATAAGGAAGGCCTAATAATAACAATAATATTATTTTTTATTACTACCCGATGTCCATGAACAATAAATTGTATTGTTTAATATTAGGTATCAAGTTTAAGATGAATTCCATTTACAATAAAGGCTTCAAATTATTAAACTTAGACAAGATTGACTAGTTAACTTAGTTATTTTTTAATTCTTTGACACTTATTCTTGTAAACAGTTCTAAATACCAACGGCTTTTAATTCAATTTGTTCTACGACTGTAATAACAATTACCTAATTAATATTATTCAAGTAAATACGTAAAAGTCATGTACCGAAAGTCCACTGTCCAGTGGCTATTTAAAACTAACTGTAACTGTACCAATATTATACTCTGTAAGGTTGGCTACACTTTATGGTATGTTGTGGATTTATGAATCAGCTGGACGACCTCGTAAGACCTCTTTGCTGCGAACATTGCTCTTATGTAAATCAGCACACCTTGTCTGAAAGCTCTACCAACCTTGACTTTGCAGACGTTCAGTTACAACGGTCTGAATACACTCTAGTTGTACTGAACTGCATTGAATTTGGTATCACTGTAAACGGCAGATTTCAAGCTTTACTCCAATATCTGTCTCGAGCAAGGTTCTTAGAGCTTTCAGACCAGGTGTGCTTATTTACATAAGAGTAATGTTCGCAGCAAAGATGTCTTACGAGGGCGTCCAGCTGATTCATAAAAAACAACATACCATAAAGTGTTGCCAACCTTAAGGGTATAATAATGGTACAGCTATTTTTAAATTGTCACTGGACATGCAGAAAGAAAATTTAAACCCTTAATCCATTAATCTAATAATACAAATAAATAAAAAAAATAAATTAGTTTCATAAAATAACAGCTTATCATAGAATGTAAGCAGTTAAACAATGTTAATTCTAATTAGACTGATGAGGAAAATATGGTACTCGTACGATAAATATCGTATTTCCAGTAACACTGCAGATTGGATTGGTGATCACGTGACCTTCCAGCTGTTTTTACGAGGTCTCTTCCGGTCAAATAGAAAACCTTAAATAGATCGACTCAGCACACCTGGTCTGAAAGCTCTACGAACCTTGTGTCTCGAGAGGTTCTACTCTATGTTGGAAAGAAAACATCTGTGCCAAGATTTGTTACGTCACTGTTGTTTTCTGCCTTCTGTTTTGTTTACGTTTTCGTCATTTATTATTGCTTTTTAGGTTATATTCAATTGAAAATGTTGTTTATTATCATTAAAGTGCATTTATTATTGCCAAATAAAGTGTTTGAACAAGGTTATTAGTAAAAATATAAGCGATAAGTGATACTGTGTGTCTTGGTTGGTTTTTCATGCATCTTTATGGGATTTAGGTTAGTACCATGGTGATCATATTTGGTTTTATCGTCATAGATATTTATCTAATGTATTTTACTAATAATGAGTATATATATTCTTGTTCCTAATTAAATTTCGAACAAAATGTATATCTTGAATTTAGTACCTGGTGCACAACCTTTTTTGTACATATGTGGATACATAATGAAAGTAAATTTTATTTAGCAATTTCTGGATTTGGTCCTGTAATGGATTTTTTAAAATATAAAATAAGGACATAAAGTTATATAATGTATGATAGTCAATTTTATCTAGTTTACAAAAATGTATAACAGTATACCATTTAGTGATAATTTAAATTTTTTGTTAATTTTCAAATAAAACCCTGTAAGAGAGCTAAAAATCACGTGACATTTAAGACAATTATGACAAGACACCTGGAGGGTTAAGGCAATAAAGGGATGATTGATTGATTGAAACAGCCATAACAAGAGTATAGATAACTGATAAGTCGTGTGAAGGAAATGCGGTTGAACTACCCTAAGGGCGCCTTCGCTTTGCAAAAGTTAATTGCATGACAGTCCGGTCAGGCTGTGGGCATCGAGTTTATTGAAGGCGCTAAAACGCTCCATAAATTCTAGTTCTCATTTTAATCAAGGGGTTTCTTTTATTTAGGTAGTTAAATTCGTTAACTAATCATTTTCTATAAGATGAGGTGAGAGGGTAACACAAATCGCGTTTTGTCATCCCTTAAAACAATTGTACTGTACGATAATTAAAAATCATCACGCCACCAAAAAAAGTTGGAAGATGTTTTATGGCTAAATGTTAAAATGTACCAAATAAGGAAGAAACCAAGTTGGAAAACTTTTATTAGACAATAGTTACTTCATAGTAGGTTAGCAGCTGAATACTTTGGAGTCCTAGCAATTGCTATTTTTTATAAATATTTCGCACATTCGATTACTTCGGATATTTTGGTTCATTTAAATGAGACATACAACGTTAATTTATGATCTTTTGAAAGTGGTTAATACATAATGAAACTAGGACATGACGGGATAGGTGGACATTGTTCTAAAGAGGCCAGCAGATAGAAACAAGATGGTTCGGTACTAAAGTCCTAAAGTTGCAAATAAGGAAGAGACCAAGTTTGACAAGTTTGATTAGATAATAGTTACTTCATAGAAATGTTTATTTCTTTATACATTTGCTAAAACACATAACCTAAATTACATGTAATTGTGTAATAAAAGTACCATAGTCTTTCTGACAAGAGACATAGACTTTTCGTCAATGTGGGCTGTTGAAATTTCTAACTATATATATATTTGTAAGGTTAATGTTCTTTATGAAAAACCGTGGCTTTTACTATTACGTTGGCACTTTAATAAGTAAATCTATATTATCAGGGGCTAATAGCCATGATCACAATTTTCTTAAAAATAACCTCATAATTTTACAATTTGTTGGTGCTTTAGGAATAATGTTAAACATTTTTAGACCTATAAGCTATAGCAAAAATATATAAAAAAAAAACTCTGAATTAAAGGCTTAGGCACCAATATTTGTTGTATTCTTTATTTGTTTAAAAATGTTGTAATATGTTTATAAAACATATTATACACATGTTATGAGTGTATACATGTTATTAAAACATACACACATGTTATGAGTGTATGTACATTACCACTCATAACATATACACTATATATATTTTTTGTTTGTTTGTTTCAATGCCTGTTAGTGAATTAATTTCCCTTTATCGGGCTCTACCTCGATATAATCTTTGAGTACCGGCCCGTCAAGTGATTTGACCCATCCCTTCAGAAACTAAACATGTGTACTGTGATAAAATACATTTTTATAATCAAGAATCCTAGTTTGATCTATTTATACATGCGCTAGCTTTCCGTCAATGCAACGATACCCGCGGCTGCCATAGCCTAGCCCTGCCTTACCCTCGCCATACATGGAGATATTGCAGGGCACTCTAAGCTCTCATGCACCGACCCCTATACTAGAATTTCAACTCTCAGAAAAGATTGTCCCCAAATATCTACTTATAGCTAGACGGGTTCACTGACTGACAGATTGATTCACTGATATAAATTATGAGGCACTTCCAGTAATCGGACCCTCCTCATCCCTGTACTTGAATTAAAGCTCTTGACAAGAAACTGTCAGAAAATTTGCCAAAAGTTAACATTCTTTAGTTTTGGAGGAACTTTTTGAGCGGGAAAAATTCCACTTTTAAATTTTTTCACTTTGAGCACGTTTTTTTAGAAAACTGTAAGAGATGGAAAAAATTGTTAAATACAAAATTTGTAGAAAGTTTAGTTCAAAACTGACAATCTGTCGTCAGATTTAAGATCCGATCATCCGTTTAGCCGCTATTCATCCAAGAATGAGTAATTTTGAGTGTTTTGGACCATTTAAATGTGTACAAAGTGTTGAATGTTTTATGAAAGCACACTTTTCTTTGGCTTGTACCACATGTTTGTATCAGCTGATTTATGTAAAACTAATTGTTGAAGTTTTTATTTGGTTAACAAACTATAATAGTTGACCTTGATTTAAACTTGTGTCACCTGAAGTGTCACCTGCCACTGCCACTGAACGCAGTGAAATAGTGCAACGCTTCACTGAATAAGCCTAGTGCCATAGAAAAATTAACCAGTTACCTGGTTTATTTTTCTAAGCTAGTATCTTTATATATTCTCACACTATTCCAGCAATCAAATATGCTCTATGCCACGCCTCGGTGTATTCAACACATGCATTGAGATGATAAGTTGTTCTTTTTAGTCCTTGCAACATTTTTTTATTTACTTTTTCGTCTTAGGACAAAAAACATCATTTTATGATACTTTTCGGTTGAGGTCAACAGATTTTAAATATGAATTGAACGAATTGCTCAACTTGTAAACAATGGAAACTTGCTGTTTGTTTAGAGTAGCAAGATCAATATAGTAGAAAACGTTTAAAGGTAAACAAGTAAACAAAATGTAATTCATGGGAAATCTTTAACTCAATATTATTTTCAGTATGACGAAAATTATATTTCGCCACGAGGACCAAAATTGGCTTTTCGATCCTTTTTAATTTTCAAGTTAAACTTGAGCTTCTGTCGAAAAGCGCCACTTTTGGTCCTAGTGATGAAAATACTATTATTTGGACGTTTTGAGGATATTTTAGTTCATTCGCCGAACGTTAAAAACAATAATTGTCACAGTGACAATTATCTTTGAAATCGTTATTGTATTTTATATTGTGTTGCCATAAATTAGTTTATAGATTATTATGAATTGCGTCAACTGATATGATGCATTTAACTTGTTAATTTAGTGTCACTACATACATTTTTTGATAATTGAATATTAGTCATTATGACTGTTATTAGGTTTCATACCTTCAACTATCAAATAATGTGATTTATGATTGCCCAGTATTTTAAGAACGTAGCCTTCATTTCTCAATAAATAAATTTAACGCGATCTGAAGTAACATTTTAACGTTTACTAAATGTTACGCACTCACCCTGACACACGTATGACGTTGGGGTCTCTCCAAGATGTATGCGACTCAGAATCACGACCACTCGAACTTTGTGACCTGAAGTAACATTTTAACTTTTGCTAAATGTTACGCACTCACCCTGACACACGTATGACGTTGGGGTCTCTCCAGGATGTATGCGTCTCAGAATCACGACCACTCGAACTTTGTGACCTGAAGTAACATTTTAACGTTTGCTAAATATTACGCACTCACCCTGACACACGTATGACGTTGGGGTCTCTCCAGGATGTATGCGACTCAGAATCACGACCACTCGAACTTTGTGACCTGAAGTAACATTTTAACTTTTGGTAAATGTTACGCACTCACCCTGACACACGTATGACGTTGGGGTCTCTCCAGGATGTACGACTCAGAATCACGACCACTCGAACTTTGTGACCTGAAGTAACGTTTTAACTTTTGCTAAATGTTACGCACTCACCCTGACACACGTATGACGTTGGGGTCTCTCCAGGATGTATGCGACTCAGAATCACGACCACTCGAACTTTGTGACCTGAAGTAACATTTTAACTTTTGCTAAATGTTACGCACTCACCCTGACACACGTATGACGCTGGGGTCTCTCCAAGATGTATGCGGCTCAGAATCACGACCACTCGAACTTTGTGACCTGAAGTAACATTTTAACTTTTGGTAAATGTTACGCACTCACCCTGACACACGTATGACGTTGGGGTCTCTCCAGGATGTACGACTCAGAATCACGACCACTCGAACTTTGTGACCTGAAGTAACATTTTAACTTTTGCTAAATGTTACGCACTCACCCTGACACACGTATGACGTTGGGGTCTCTCCAGGATGTATGCGACTCAGAATCACGACCACTCGAACTTTGTGACCTGAAGTAACATTTTAACGTTTGCTAAATATTACGCACTCACCCTGTCACACGTATGACGTTGGGGTCTCTCCAGGATGTATACGACTCAGAATCACGACCACTCGAACTTTGTGACCTGAAGTAACATTTTAACTTTTGCTAAATGTTACGCACTCACCCTGACACACGTATGACGTTGTGGTCTCTCCAGGATGTATGAGACTCAGAATCACGACCACTCGAACTTTGTGACCTGAAGTAACATTTTAACTTTTGCTAAATGTTACGCACTCACCCTGACACACGTATGACGTTGGGGTCTCTCCAGGATGTATGCGGCTCAGAATCACGACCACTCGAACTTTGTGACCTGAAGTAACATTTTAACTTTTGCTAAATGTTACGCACTCACCCTGACACACGTATGACGTTGGGGTCTCTCCAGGATGTACGACTCAGAATCACGACCACTCGAACTTTGTGACCTGAAGTAACATTTTAACTTTTGGTAAATATTACGCACTCACCCTGACACACGTATGACGTTGGGGTCTCTCCAGGATGTGTGCGACTCAGAATCACGACCACTCGAACTTTGTGACCTGAAGTAACATTTTAACGTTTGCTAAATATTACGCACTCACCCTGTCACACGTATGACGTTGGGGTCTCTCCAGGATGTATGCGTCTCAGAATCACGACCACTCGAACTTTGTGACCTGAAGTAACATTTTAACGTTTGCTAAATGTTACGCACTCACCCTGACACGCGTATGACGTTGGGGTCTCTCCAGGATGTATGCGACTCAGAATCACGACCACTCGAACTTTGTGACCTGAAGTAACATTTTAACTTTTGCTAAATGTTACGCACTCACCCTGACACACGTATGACGCTGGGGTCTCTCGAGTATGTATGCGACTCAGAATCACGACCACTCGAACTTTGTGACCTGAAGTAACATTTTAACTTTTGCTAAATGTTACGCACTCACCCTGACACACGTATGACGTTGGGGTCTCTCCATGATGTATGCGACTCAGAATCACGACCACTCGAACTTTGTGACCTGAAGTAACATTTTAACGTTTGCTAAATGTTACGCACTCACCCTGACACACGTATGACGTTGGGGTTTCTCCAGGATGTACGACTCAGAATCACGACCACTCGAACTTTGTGACCTGAAGTAACATTTTAACTTTTGCTAAATGTTACGCACTCACCCTGACACACGTATGACGTTGGGGTCTCTCCATGATGTATGCGACTCAGAATCACGACCACTCGAACTTTGTGACCTGAAGTAACATTTTAACTTTTGCTAAATGTTACGCACTCACCCTGACACACGTATGACGTTGGGGTCTCTCCAGGATGTATGCGACTCAGAATCACGACCACTCGAACTTTGCGACCTGAAGTAACATTTTTTGTCATGTTTTTCGGGTGTGTTATCGTTAACAGGTCCAATCTTCTATTTTGCTGCAAGTAATTCAAATCCTTTCAAATAAATATACGTAAGATTAAAATATTACTGTCAGTGGTGAATTTAAAAATCCTTTTTTTAATATCGACTAAAAGACTTTAATTTACATCTTGCAATAAGATGTATTCAGCTAATGTTATCGTTATAGTCAGTTCAAGTGTTGCTTTTACTTTTACATACCACAAAACTAACTCAGTTGCTTAACTTTAAAAAATTGTAACTAGTTTTAATTTGTTTAAAACAATTTATCGACAACAGTTTTGTGTATTAAGGTCTTCCGTTACATTAACACTAAACGTATTAATGTAAACTAAGCCCATAAAATGATAAAGCAATGAGTGACCTGATGTGAGCAAGGGCTATGCATTGAGTATAATGTACTATATGTCTGTGTTAGACCAGGGGGTTTACTAATTGTACATCTAAAAAATGTTATTCGTTCTAATGCTTTACAGGCCTGGAGCCATGATTAGTAATTACTTGCATCAAGATCTCTCCCAAGTGATGGCCAAACAAGTTAATTCGAAACTATAAATTATCTTAATTTGAAATCGGCCCCACTCTGGTTATCGGTATCGCGAGAGAGTGGGCAATGTGTTATCAAATTATCAAAAAACGTATAAATTGTACCACAGAGTTGGAGAGCAGTTCTCGTCTAAGGTGGGGGATTTTCTTGCGCTCGAGGATCTCTAGGTGCGCCTGGCACTTGGAGTAGGAGTAGGGGTAGCTGAAGGCGAAGTGGTAGACGTCGTCCTCGCGGTCGAAGCCGAAGGTCAGGGTGAGAATCGTGTGGTTCCAGTGGTACGGGGAGCGGTGGTAGTAGACGTGCTTGTTCGGCATTCTGGTCCTGGGGCAGAACAAAACATGGCATAACCAGAGGAGAAAGTCGACATATTCATTGGTAGGAATCGTGTGGTTCCAGAGGTACGGGGAGCGGTGGTAGTAGACGTGCTTGTTTGGCATTCTGGTTCTGGGGCATAAGAAAACATGGTATAACAAGAGGAGAAAGTCGACATATTCATTGGTAGGAATCGTGTGGTTCCAGAGGTAAGGGGAGCGGTGGTAGTAGACGTGCTTGTTGGGCATCCTAGTCCTGGGGCATAACAAAACATGGTATAACCAGAGGAGAAAGTCGACATATTCATTGGTAGGAATCGTGTGGTTCCAGAGGTAAGGGGAGCCGTGGTAGTCGACGTGCTTGTTGGGCATCCTAGTCCAGGGGCATAACAAAACGTGGTATAACCAGAGGAGAGAGTCGACATATTCATTGGTAGGAATCGTGTGGTTCCAGAGGTAAGGGGAGCCGTGGTAGTAGACGTGCTTGTTGGGCATCCTAGTCCTGAGCATAACAAAACATGGTATAACCAGAGGAGAAAGTCGACATATTCATTGGTAGGAATCGTGTGGTTCCAGAGGTAAGGGGAGCCGTGGTAGTAGACGTGCTTGTTGGGCATCCTAGTCCTGGGGCATAACAAAACATGGTATAACAAGAGGAGAAAGTCGACATATTCATTGGTAGGAATCGTGTGGTTCCAGAGATAAGGGGAGCCGTGGTAGTAGACGTGCATGTTGGGCATCCTAGTCCTGGGGCATAACAAAACATGGTATAACCAGAAGAGAAAGTCGACATATTCATTGGTAGGAATCGTGTGGTTCCAGAGGTAAGGGGAGCCGTGGTAGTAGACGTGCTTGTTGGGCATCCTAGTCCAGGGGCATAACAAAACGTGTATAACCAGAGGAGAGAGCCGACATATTCATTGGTAGGAATCGTGTGGTTCCAGAGGTAAGGGGAGCCGTGGTAGTACAAGTGCTTGTTGGGCATCCTAGTCCTGGGGCATAAAAAAACGTGTATAACTAGAGGAGAGAGTCGACATATTCATTGGTAGGAATCGTGTGGTTCCAGAGGTAATGGGAGCCGTGGTAGTAGACGTGCTTGTTGGGCATGCTAGTCCTGGGGCATAACAAAACGTGTATAACCAGAGGAGAGAGTCCACATATTCATTGGTAGGAATCGTGTGGTTCCAGAGGTAAGGGGAGCGGTGGTAGTAGACGTGCTTGTTGGGCATCCTAGTCCTGGGGCATAACAAAACATGGTATAACCAGAGGAGAAAGTCGACATATTCATTGGTAGGAATCGTGTGGTTCCAGAGGTAAGGGGAGCCGTGGTAGTAGACGTGCTTGTTCGGCATTCTGGTCCGGGGGCATAACAAAACATGGTATAACCAGAGGAGAAAGTCGACATATTCATTGGTAGGAATCGTGTGGTTCCAGAGGTAAGGGGAGCCGTGGTAGTAGACGTGCTTGTTGGGCATCCTAGTCCTGGGGCATAACAAAACGTGTATAACCAGAGGAGAGAGTCGACATATTCATTGGTAGGAATCGTGTGGTTCCAGAGGTAAGGGGAGCGGTGGTAGTAGACGTGCTTGTTGGGCATCCTAGTCCTGGGGCATAACAAAACATGGTATAACAAGAGGAGAAAGTCGACATATTCATTGGTAGGAATCGTGTGGTTCCAGAGGTAAGGGGAGCCGTGGTAGTAGACGTGCTTGTTGGGCATCCTAGTCCTGGGGCATAACAAAACATGGTATAACCAGAAGAGAAAGTCGACATATTCATTGGTAGGAATCGTGTGGTTCGAGAGGTAAGGGGAGCGGTGGTAGTAGACGTGCTTGTTCGGCATTCTGGTCCGGGGGCATAACAAAACATGGTATAACCAGAGGAGAAAGTCGACATATTCATTGGTAGGAATCGTGTGGTTCCAGAGGTAAGGGGAGCCGTGGTAGTAGACGTGCTTGTTGGGCATCCTAGTCCTGGGGCATAACAAAACGTGTATAACCAGAGGAGAGAGTCGACATATTCATTGGTAGGAATCGTGTGGTTCCATAGGTAAGGGGAGCCGTGGTAGAAGACGTGCTTGTTGGGCATCCTAGTCCTGGGGCATAACAAAACATGGTATAACCAGAAGAGAAAGTCGACATATTCATTGGTAGGAATCGTGTGGTTCCAGAGGTAAGGGGAGCCGTGGTAGTAGACGTGCTTGTTGGGCATCCTAGTCCTGGGGCATAACAAAACATGGTATAACAAGAGGAGAAAGTCGACATATTCATTGGTAGGAATCGTGTGGTTCCAGAGGTAAGGGGAGCCGTGGTAGTAGACGTGCTTGTTGGGCATCCTAGTCCTGGGGCATAACAAAACATGGTATAACAAGAGGAGAAAGTCGACATATTCATTGGTAGGAATCGTGTGGTTCCAGAGGTAAGGGGAGCGGTGGTAGTAGACGTGCTTGTTGGGCATCCTAGTCATGGGGCATAACAAAACATGGTATAACCAGAGGAGAAAGTCGACATATTCATTGGTAGGAATCGTGTGGTTCCAAAGGTAAGGGGAGCCGTGGTAGTAAACGTGCTAGTTGGGCATCCTAGTCCTGGGGCATAACAAAACATGGTATAACAAGAGGAGAAAGTTGACATATTCATTGGTAGGAATCGTGTGGTTCCAGAGATAAGGGGAGCCGTGGTAGTAGACGTGCTTGTTGGGCATCCTAGTCCTGGGGCATAACAAAACATGGTATAACCAGAAGAGAAAGTCGACATATTCATTGGTAGGAATCGTGTGGTTCCAGAGGTAAGGGGAGCCGTGGTAGTAGACGTGCTTGTTGGGCATCCTAGTCCTGGGGCATAACAAAACGTGTATAACCAGAGGAGAGTGCCGACATATTCATTGGTAGGAATCGTGTGGTTCCAGAGGTAAGGGGAGCGGTGGTAGTAGACGTGCTTGTTGGGCATCCTAGTCCTGGGGCATAACAAAACATGGTATAACCAGAAGAGAAAGTCGACATATTCATTGGTAGGAATCGTGTGGTTCCAGAGATAAGGGGAGCCGTGGTAGTAGACGTGCTTGTTGGGCATCCTAGTCCTGGGGCATAACAAAACATGGTATAACCAGAGGAGAAAGTCGACATATTCATTGGTAGGAATCGTGTGGTTCCAGAGGTAAGGGGAGCCGTGGTAGTACACGTGGTTGTTGGACATCCTAGTCCTGGGGCATAACAAAACGTGTATAACTAGAGGAGAGAGACGACATATTCATTGGTAGGAATCGTGTGGTTCCAGAGGTAAGGGGAGCCGTGGTAGTAGACGTGCTTGTTGGGCATGCTAGTCCTGGGGCATAACAAAACGTGTATAACCAGAGGAGAGAGTCGACATATTCATTGGTAGGAATCGTGTGGTTCCAGAGGTAAGGGGAGCGGTGGTAGTAGACGTGCTTGTTGGGCATCCTATTCCTGGGCCATAACAAAACATGGTATAACCAGAGGAGAGAGTCGACATATTCATTGGTAGGAATCGTGTGGTTCCAGAGGTAAGGGGAGCGGTGGTAGTAGACGTGCTTGTTGGGCATCCTAGTCCTGGGGCATAACAAAACCTGTATAACCAGAGGAGAAAGTCGACATATTCATTGGTAGGAATCGTGTGGTTCCAGAGGTAAGGGGTGCGCTGGTAGTACACGTACTTGTTGGGCATCCTAGTCCTGGGGCATAACAAAACATGGTATAACCAGAGGAGAAAGTCGACATATTCATTGGTAGGAAACGTGTGGTTCCAGAGGTAAGGGGAGCGGTGGTAGTAGACGTGCTTGTTGGGCATCCTAGTCCTGGGGCATAACAAAACATGGTATAACCAGAGGAGAAAGTCGACATATTCATTGGTAGGAATCGTGTGGTTCCAGAGGTAAGGGGAGCGGTGGTAGTAGACGTGCTTGTTGGGCATCCTAGTCCTGGGGCATAACAAAACACGGTATAACCAGAGGAGAAAGTCGACATATTCATTGGTATGAATCGTGTGGTTACAGAGGTAAGGGGAGCCGTGGTAGTACACGTGCTTGTTGGGCATCCTAGTCCTGGGGCAAACAAAATATGGTATAACCAGAGGAGAAAGTCGACATATTCAGTGGTAGGAATCGTGTGGTTCCAGAGGTAAGGGGAGCGGTGGTAGTAGACTTGCTTGTTGGGCATCCTAGTCCTGGGGCATAACAAAACATGGTATAACCAGAGGAGAAAGTCGACATATTCATTGGTAGGAATCGTGTGGTTACAGAGGTAAGGGGAGCCGTGGTAGTACACATGCTTGTTGGGCATCCTAGTCCTGGGGCATAACAAAATATGGTATAACCAGAGGAGAAAGTCGACATATTCATTGGAAGGAATCGTGTGGTTCCAGAGGTAAGGGGAGTGGTGGTATTAGACGTGCTTGTTGGGCATCCTAGTCCAGGGGCATAACAAAACATGGTATAACCAGAGGAGAAAGTCGACATATTCAGTGGTAGGAATCGTGTGGTTCCAGAGGTAAGGGGAGCGGTGGTAGTAGACTTGCTTGTTGGGCATCCTAGTCCTGGGGCATAACAAAACATGGTATAACCAGAGGAGAAAGTCGACATATTCATTGGTAGGAATCGTGTGGTTCCAGAGGTAAGGGGAGCGGTGGTAGTAGACGTAATTGTTGGGCATCCTAGTCCTGGGGCATAACAAAACATGGTATAACCAGAGGAGAAAGTCGACATATTCAGTGGTAGGAATCGTGTGGTTCCAGAGGTACGGGGAGCCGTGGTAGTAGACGTGCTTGTTCGGCATTCTGTTCCTGGGGCATAACAAAACATGGTATAACCAGAGGAGAAAGTCGACATATTCATTGGTAGGAATCGTGTGGTT
The DNA here is from genome assembly GCA_963675035.1 of Allygus modestus. NCBI lineage: Eukaryota > Metazoa > Arthropoda > Insecta > Hemiptera > Cicadellidae > Allygus > Allygus modestus. The sequence goes on from OY776113.1 coordinate 15,672,878, forward strand.
CAAGAGGTACGGGGATCCGTGGTAGTAGACGTGCTTGTTGGGCATCCTAGTCCTGGGGCATAACAAAACATGGTATAACAAGAGGAGAAAGTCGACATATTCATTGGTAGGAATCGTGTGGTTCCAGAGGTAAGGGGAGCGGTGGTAGTAGACGTGCTTGTTGGGCATCCTAGTCCTGGGGCATAACAAAACATGGTATAACCAGAAGAGAAAGTCGACATATTCATTGGTAGGAATCGTGTGGTTCCAGAGGTAAGGGGAGCGGTGGTATTAGACGTGCTTGTTGGGCATCCTAGTCCAGGGGCATAACAAAACATGGTATAACCAGAGTAGAAAGTCGACATATTCATTGGTAGGAATCGTGTGGTTCCAGAGGTAAGGGGAGCGGTGGTAGTAGACGTGCTTGTTGGGCATCCTAGTCCTGGGGCATAACAAAACATGGTATAACCAGAGGAGAAAGTCGACATATTCATTGGTAGGAAACGTGTGGTTCCAGAGGTAAGGGGAGCGGTGGTAGTAGACGTGCTTGTTGGGCATCCTAGTCCTGGGGCATAACAAAACATGGTATAACCAGAGGAGAAAGTCGACATATTCATTGGTAGGAATCGTGTGGATCCAGAGGTAAGGGGAGCGGTGGTAGTAGACGTGCTTGTTGGGCATCCTAGTCCTGGGGTAAAACAAAACATGGTATAACCAGAGGAGAAAGTCGACATATTCATTGGTAGGAATCGTGTGGTTACAGAGGTAAGGGGAGCCGTGGTAGTACACGTGCTTTTTGGGCATCCTAGTCCTGGGGCATAACAAAATATGGTATAACCAGAGGAGAAAGTCGACATATTCATTGGTAGGAATCGTGTGGTTCCAGAGGTAAGGGGAGTGGTGGTAGTAGACGTGCTTGTTGGGCATCCTAGTCCAGGGGCATAACAAAACATGGTATAACCAGAGGAGAAAGTCGACATATTCAGTGGTAGGAATCGTGTGGTTCCAGATGTAAGGGGAGCGGTGGTAGTAGACTTGCTTGTTGGGCATCCTAGTCCTGGGGCATAACAAAACATGGTATAACCAGAGGAGAAAGTCGACATATTCATTGGTAGGAATCGTGTGGTTCCAGAGGTAAGGGGAGCGGTGGTAGTAGACGTAATTGTTGGGCATCCTAGTCTTGGGGCATAACAAAACATGGTATAACCAGAGGAGAAAGTCGACATATTCAGTGGTAGGAATCGTGTGGTTCCAGAGGTACGGGGAGCCGTGGTAGTAGACGTGCTTGTTCGGCATTCTGGTCCTGGGGCATAGCAAGACATGGTATAACCAGAAGAGAAAGTCGACATATTCATTGGTAGGAATCGTGTGGTTCCAGAGGTAAGGGGAGCCGTGGTAGTAGACGTGCTTGTTGGGCATCCTAGTCCTGGGGCATAACAAAACATGGTATAACAAGATGAGAAAGTCGACATATTCATTGGTAGGAATCGTGTAGTTCCAGAGGTAAGGGGAGCGGTGGTAGTAGACGTGCTTGTTGGGCATCCTAGTCCTGGGGCATAACAAAACATGGTATAACCAGAAGAGAAAGTCGACATATTCATTGGTAGGAATCGTATGGTTCCAGAGGTAAGGGGAGCCGTGGTAGTAGACGTGCTTTTTGGGCATCCTAGTCCTGGGGCATAACGAAACATGGTATAACCAGAGGAGAAAGTCGACATATTCATTGGTAGGAATCGTGTGGTTCCAGAGGTAAGGGGAGCCGTGGTAGTAGACGTGCTTGTTGGGCATCCTAGTCCTGGGGCATAACAAAACATGGTATAACAAGAGGAGAAAGTCGACATATTCATTGGTAGGAATCGTGTGGTTCCAGAGGTAAGAGGAGCCGTGGTAGTAGACGTGCTTGTTGGGCATCCTAGTCCTGGGGCATAACGAAACATGGTATAACCACTGAGAAAGTCGACATACTCATTGGTAGGAATCGTGTGGTTCCAGAGGTACGGGGAGCGGTGGTAGTAGACGTGCTTGTTGGGCATCCTAGTCCTGGGGCATAACAAAACATGGTATAACCAGAGGAGAAAGTCGACATATTCATTGGTAGGAATCGTGTGGTTCCAGAGGTAAGGGGAGCGGTGGTAGTAGACGTGCTTGTTGGGTATCCTAGTCCTGGGGCATAACAAAACATGGTATAACCAGAGGAGAATGTCGACATATTCCTTGGTAGGAATCGTGTGGTTACAGAGGTAAGGGGAGCCGTGGTAGTACACGTGCTTGTTGGGCATCCTAGTCCTGGGGCATAACAAAATATGGTATAACCAGAGGAGAAAGTCGACATATTCATTGGTAGGAATCGTGTGGTTCCAGAGGTACGGGGAGCGGTGGTAGTAGACGTGCTTGTTCGGCATTCTGGTCCTGGGGCATAGCAAAACATGGTATAACCAGAGGAGAAAGTCGACATATTCATTGGTAGGAATCGTGTGGTTCCAGAGGTACGGGGATCCGTGGTAGTAGACGTGCTTGTTGGGCATCCTAGTCCTGGGGCATAACAAAACATGGTATAACAAGAGGAGAAAGTCGACATATTCATTGGTAGGAATCGTGTGGTTCCAGAGGTAAGGGGAGCGGTGGTAGTAGACGTGCTTGTTGGGCATCCTAGTCCTGAGGCATAACAAAACATGGTATAACCAGAACAGAAAGTCGACATATTCATTGGTAGGAATCGTGTGGTTCCAGAGGTAAGGGGAGCGGTGGTATTAGACGTGCTTGTTGGGCATCCTAGTCCAGGGGCATAACAAAACATGGTATAACCAGAGTAGAAAGTCGACATATTCATTGGTAGGAATCGTGTGGTTCCAGAGGTAAGGGGAGCGGTGGTAGTAGACGTGCTTGTTGGGCATCCTAGTCCTGGGGCATAACAAAACCTGTATAACCAGTGGAGAAAGTCGACATATTCATTGGTAGGAATCGTGTGGTTCCAGAGGTAAGGGGTGCGGTGGTAGTACACGTGCTCGTTGGGCATCCTAGTCCTGGGGCATAACAAAACATGGTATAACCAGAGGAGAAAGTCGACATATTCATTGGTAGGAAACGTGTGGTTCCAGAGGTAAGGGGAGCGGTGGTAGTAGACGTGCTTGTTGGGCATCCTAGTCCTGGGGCATAACAAAACATGGTATAACCAGAGGAGAAAGTCGACATATTCATTGGTAGGAATCGTGTGGATCCAGAGGTAAGGGGAGCGGTGGTAGTAGACGTGCTTGTTGGGCATCCTAGTCCTGGGGCATAACAAAACATGGTATAACCAGAGGAGAAAGTCGACATATTCATTGGTAGGAATCGTGTGGTTACAGAGGTAAGGGGAGCCGTGGTAGTACACGTGCTTGTTGGGCATCCTAGTCCTGGGGCATAACAAAATATGGTATAACAAGAGGAGAAAGTCGACATATTCATTGGTAGGAATCGTGTGGTTCCAGAGGTACGGGGAGCGGTGGTAGTAGACGTGCTTGTTGGGCATCCTAGTCCTGGGCCATAACAAAACCTGTATAACCAGAAGAGAAAGTCGACATATTCATTGGTTGGAATCGTGTGGTTCCAGAGGTAAGGGGAGCGGTAGTAGTAGACGTGCTTGTTGGGTATCCTAGTCCTGGGGCATAACAAAACATGGTATAACCAGAAAAGAAAGTCGACATATTCATTGGTAGGAATCGTTTGGTTACAGAGGTAAGGGGAGCCGTGGTAGTACACGTGCTTGTTGGGCATCCTAGTCCTGGGGCATAACAAAATATGGTATAACCAGAGGAGAAAGTCGACATATTCATTGGTAGGAATCGTGTGGTTCCAGAGGTACGGGGAGCGGTGGTAGTAGACGTGCTTGTTGGGCATCCTAGTCCTGGGCCATAACAAAACATGGTATAACAAGAGGAGAAAGTCGACATATTCATTGGTAGGAATCGTCTGGTTCCAGAGGTAAGGGGAGCCGTGGTAGTAGACGTGCTTGTTGGGCATCCTAGTCCTGGGGCATAACAAAACATGGTATAACCAGAAGAGAAAGTCGACATATTCATTGGTAGGAATCGTGTGGTTCCAGAGGTAAGGGGAGCCGTGGTAGTAGACGTGCTTGTTGGGCATCCTAGTCCTGGGGCATAACAAAACCAGGTATAACCAGAGGAGAAAGTCGACATATTCATTGGTAGGAATCGTGTGGTTCCAGAGGTAAGGGGGACCGTGGTAGTAGACGTGCTTGTTGGGCATCCTAGTCCTGGTGCATAACAAAACATGGTATAACAAGAGGAGAAAGTTGACATATTCATTGGTAGGAATCGTGTGGTTCCAGAGATAAGGGGAGCCGTGGTAGTAGACGTGCTTGTTGGGCATCCTAGTCCAGGGGCATAACAAAACATGGTATAACCAGAGGAGAAAGTCGACATATTCAGTGGTAGGAATCGTGTGGTTCCAGAGGTAAGGGGAGCGGTGGTAGTAGACTTGCTTGTTGGGCATCCTAGTCCTGGGGCATAACAAAACATGGTATAACCAGAGGAGAAAGTCGACATATTCATTGGTAGGAATCGTGTGGTTCCAGAGGTAAGGGGAGCGGTGGTAGTAGACGTAATTGTTGGGCATCCTAGTCCTGGGGAATAACAAAACATGGTATAACCAGAGGAGAAAGTCGACATATTCAGTGGTAGGAATCGTGTGGTTCCAGAGGTACGGGGAGCCGTGGTAGTAGACGTGCTTGTTCGGCATTCTGGTCCTGGGGCATAACAAAACATGGTATAACCAGAGGAGAAAGTCGACATATTCATTGGTAGGAATCGTGTGGTTCCAGAGGTACGGAGAGCCGTGGTAGTAGACGTGCTTGTTGGGCATCCTAGTCCTGGGGCATAACAAAACATGGTATAACAAGAGGAGAAAGTCGACATATTCATTGGTAGGAATCGTGTGGTTCCAGAGGTAAGGGGAGCGGTGGTAGTAGACGTACTTGTTGGGCATCCTAGTCCTGGGGCATAACAAAACATGGTATAACCAGAGGAGAAAGTCGACATATTCATTGGTAGGAATCGTGTGGTTCCAGAGGTAAGGGGAGTGGTGGTAGTAGACGTGCTTGTTGGGCATCCTAGTCCAGGGGCATAACAAAACATGGTATAACCAGAGGTGAAAGTCGACATATTCAGTGGTAGGAATCGTGTGGTTCCAGAGGTAAGGGGAGCGGTGGTAGTAGACGTGCTTGTTGGGCATCCTTGTCCTGGGGCATAACAAAACATGGTATAACCAGAGGAGAAAGTCGACATATTCATTGGTAGAAATCGTGTGGTTCCAGAGGTAAGGGGAGCGGTGGTAGTAGACGTGCTTGTTGGGCATCCTAGTCCTGGGGCATAACAAAACATGGTATAACCAGAAGAGAAAGTCGACATATTCATTGGTAGGAATCGTGTGGTTCCAGAGGTAAGGGGAGCGGTTGTATTAGACGTGCTTGTTGGGCATCCTAGTCCAGGGGCATAATAAAACATGGTATAACCAGAGTAGAAAGTCGACATATTCATTGGTAGGAATCGTGTGGTTCCAGAGGTAAGGGGAGCGGTGGTAGTAGACGTGCTTGTTGGGCATCCTTGTCCTGGGGCATAACAAAACCTGTATAACCAGAGGAGAAAGTCGACATATTCATTGGTAGGAATCGTGTGGTTCCAGAGGTAAGGGGAGTGGTTGTAGTAGACGTGCTTGTTGGGCATCCTAGTCCAGGGGCATAACAAAACATGGTATAACCAGAGGTGAAAGTCGACATATTCAGTGGTAGGAATCGTGTGGTTCCAGAGGTAAGGGGAGCGGTGGTAGTAGACTTGCTTGTTGGGCATCCTAGTCCTGGGGCATAACAAAACATGGTATAACCAGAGGAGAAAGTCGACATATTCATTGGTAGGAATCGTGTGGTTCCAGAGGTAAGGGGAGCGGTGGTAGTAGACGTAATTGTTGGGCATCCTAGTCCTGGGGCATAACAAAACATGGTATAACCAGAGGAGAAAGTCGACATATTCAGTGGTAGGAATCGTGTGGTTCCAGAGGTACGGGGAGCCGTGGTAGTAGACGTGCTTGTTCGGCATTCTGGTCCTGGGGCATAACAAAACATGGTATAACCAGAGGAGAAAGTCGACATATTCATTGGTAGGAATCGGGTGGTTCCAGAGGTACGGGGAGCCGTGGTAGTAGACGTGCTTGTTGGGCATCCTAGTCCTGGGGCATAACAAAACATGGTATAACAAGAGGAGAATTCGACATATTCATTGGTAGGAATCGTGTGGTTCCAGAGGTAAGGGGAGCGGTGGTAGTAGACGTGCTTGTTGGGCATCCTAGTCCTGGGGCATAACAAAACATGGTATAACCAGAAGAGAAAGTAGACATATTCATTGGTAGGAATCCTATGGTTCCAGAGGTAAGGGGAGCCGTGGTAGTAGACGTGCTTGTTGGGCATCCTAGTCCTGGGGCATAACAAAACATGGTATAACCAGAGGAGAAAGTCGACATATTCATTGGTAGGAATCGTGTGGTTCCAGAGGTAAGGGGAGCCGTGGTAGTAGACGTGCTTGTTGGGCATCCTAGTCCTGGGGCATAACAAAACATGGTATAACAAGAGGAGAAAGTCGACATATTCATTGGTAGGAATCGTGTGGTTCCAGAGGTAAGGGGAGCCGTGGTAGTAGACGTGCTTGTTGGGCATCCTATTCCTGGGGCATAACAAAACATGGTATAACCAGAAGAGAAAGTCGACATATTCATTGTTAGGAATCGAGTGGTTCCAGAGGTAAGGGGAGCCGTGGTAGTAGACGTGCTTGTTGGGCATCCTAGTCCTGGGGCATAACAAAACATGGTATAACCAGAGGAGAAAGTCGACATACTCATTGGTAGGAATCGTGTGGTTCCAGAGGTACGGGGAGCGGTGGTAGTAGACGTGCTTGTTGGGCATCCTAGTCCTGGGGCATAACAAAACATGGTATAACCAGAGGAGAAAGTCGACATATTCATTGGTAGGAATCGTGTGGTTCCAGAGGTACGGGGATCCGTGGTAGTAGACGTGCTTGTTGGGCATCCTAGTCCTGGGGCATAACAAAACATGGTATAACAAGAGGAGAAAGTCGACATATTCATTGGTAGGAATCGTGTGGTTCCAGAGGTAAGGGGAGCGGTGGTAGTAGACTTGCTTGTTGGGCATCCTAGTCCTGGGGCATAACAAAACATGGTATAACCAGAGGAGAAAGTCGACATATTCATTGGTAGGAATCGTGTGGTTCCAGAGGTAAGGGGAGCGGTGGTAGTAGACGTAATTGTTGGGCATCCTAGTCCTGGGGAATAACAAAACATGGTATAACCAGAGGAGAAAGTCGACATATTCAGTGGTAGGAATCGTGTGGTTCCAGAGGTACGGGGAGCCGTGGTAGTAGACGTGCTTGTTCGGCATTCTGGTCCTGGGGCATAACAAAACATGGTATAACCAGAGGAGAAAGTCGACATATTCATTGGTAGGAATCGTGTGGTTCCAGAGGTACGGAGAGCCGTGGTAGTAGACGTGCTTGTTGGGCATCCTAGTCCTGGGGCATAACAAAACATGGTATAACAAGAGGAGAAAGTCGACATATTCATTGGTAGGAATCGTGTGGTTCCAGAGGTAAGGGGAGCGGTGGTAGTAGACGTACTTGTTGGGCATCCTAGTCCTGGGGCATAACAAAACATGGTATAACCAGAGGAGAAAGTCGACATATTCATTGGTAGGAATCGTGTGGTTCCAGAGGTAAGGGGAGTGGTGGTAGTAGACGTGCTTGTTGGGCATCCTAGTCCAGGGGCATAACAAAACATGGTATAACCAGAGGTGAAAGTCGACATATTCAGTGGTAGGAATCGTGTGGTTCCAGAGGTAAGGGGAGCGGTGGTAGTAGACGTGCTTGTTGGGCATCCTTGTCCTGGGGCATAACAAAACATGGTATAACCAGAGGAGAAAGTCGACATATTCATTGGTAGAAATCGTGTGGTTCCAGAGGTAAGGGGAGCGGTGGTAGTAGACGTGCTTGTTGGGCATCCTAGTCCTGGGGCATAACAAAACATGGTATAACCAGAAGAGAAAGTCGACATATTCATTGGTAGGAATCGTGTGGTTCCAGAGGTAAGGGGAGCGGTTGTATTAGACGTGCTTGTTGGGCATCCTAGTCCAGGGGCATAATAAAACATGGTATAACCAGAGTAGAAAGTCGACATATTCATTGGTAGGAATCGTGTGGTTCCAGAGGTAAGGGGAGCGGTGGTAGTAGACGTGCTTGTTGGGCATCCTTGTCCTGGGGCATAACAAAACCTGTATAACCAGAGGAGAAAGTCGACATATTCATTGGTAGGAATCGTGTGGTTCCAGAGGTAAGGGGAGTGGTTGTAGTAGACGTGCTTGTTGGGCATCCTAGTCCAGGGGCATAACAAAACATGGTATAACCAGAGGTGAAAGTCGACATATTCAGTGGTAGGAATCGTGTGGTTCCAGAGGTAAGGGGAGCGGTGGTAGTAGACTTGCTTGTTGGGCATCCTAGTCCTGGGGCATAACAAAACATGGTATAACCAGAGGAGAAAGTCGACATATTCATTGGTAGGAATCGTGTGGTTCCAGAGGTAAGGGGAGCGGTGGTAGTAGACGTAATTGTTGGGCATCCTAGTCCTGGGGCATAACAAAACATGGTATAACCAGAGGAGAAAGTCGACATATTCAGTGGTAGGAATCGTGTGGTTCCAGAGGTACGGGGAGCCGTGGTAGTAGACGTGCTTGTTCGGCATTCTGGTCCTGGGGCATAACAAAACATGGTATAACCAGAGGAGAAAGTCGACATATTCATTGGTAGGAATCGGGTGGTTCCAGAGGTACGGGGAGCCGTGGTAGTAGACGTGCTTGTTGGGCATCCTAGTCCTGGGGCATAACAAAACATGGTATAACAAGAGGAGAATTCGACATATTCATTGGTAGGAATCGTGTGGTTCCAGAGGTAAGGGGAGCGGTGGTAGTAGACGTGCTTGTTGGGCATCCTAGTCCTGGGGCATAACAAAACATGGTATAACCAGAAGAGAAAGTAGACATATTCATTGGTAGGAATCCTATGGTTCCAGAGGTAAGGGGAGCCGTGGTAGTAGACGTGCTTGTTGGGCATCCTAGTCCTGGGGCATAACAAAACATGGTATAACCAGAGGAGAAAGTCGACATATTCATTGGTAGGAATCGTGTGGTTCCAGAGGTAAGGGGAGCCGTGGTAGTAGACGTGCTTGTTGGGCATCCTAGTCCTGGGGCATAACAAAACATGGTATAACAAGAGGAGAAAGTCGACATATTCATTGGTAGGAATCGTGTGGTTCCAGAGGTAAGGGGAGCCGTGGTAGTAGACGTGCTTGTTGGGCATCCTATTCCTGGGGCATAACAAAACATGGTATAACCAGAAGAGAAAGTCGACATATTCATTGTTAGGAATCGAGTGGTTCCAGAGGTAAGGGGAGCCGTGGTAGTAGACGTGCTTGTTGGGCATCCTAGTCCTGGGGCATAACAAAACATGGTATAACCAGAGGAGAAAGTCGACATACTCATTGGTAGGAATCGTGTGGTTCCAGAGGTACGGGGAGCGGTGGTAGTAGACGTGCTTGTTGGGCATCCTAGTCCTGGGGCATAACAAAACATGGTATAACCAGAGGAGAAAGTCGACATATTCATTGGTAGGAATCGTGTGGTTCCAGAGGTACGGGGATCCGTGGTAGTAGACGTGCTTGTTGGGCATCCTAGTCCTGGGGCATAACAAAACATGGTATAACAAGAGGAGAAAGTCGACATATTCATTGGTAGGAATCGTGTGGTTCCAGAGGTAAGGGGAGCGGTGGTAGTAGACGTGCTTGTTGGGCATCCTAGTCCTGAGGCATAACAAAACATGGTATAACCAGAACAGAAAGTCGACATATTCATTGGTAGGAATCGTGTGGTTCCAGAGGTAAGGGGAGCGGTGGTATTAGACGTGCTTGTTGGGCATCCTAGTCCAGGGGCATAACAAAACATGGTATAACCAGAGTAGAAAGTCGACATATTCATTGGTAGGAATCGTGTGGTTCCAGAGGTAAGGGGAGCGGTGGTAGTAGACGTGCTTGTTGGGCATCCTAGTCCTGGGGCATAACAAAACCTGTATAACCAGTGGAGAAAGTCGACATATTCATTGGTAGGAATCGTGTGGTTCCAGAGGTAAGGGGTGCGGTGGTAGTACACGTGCTCGTTGGGCATCCTAGTCCTGGAGCATAACAAAACATGGTATAACCAGAGGAGAAAGTCGACATATTCATTGGTAGGAAACGTGTGGTTCCAGAGGTAAGGGGAGCGGTGGTAGTAGACGTGCTTGTTGGGCATCCTAGTCCTGGGGCATAACAAAACATGGTATAACCAGAGGAGAAAGTCGACATATTCATTGGTAGGAATCGTGTGGATCCAGAGGTAAGGGGAGCGGTGGTAGTAGACGTGCTTGTTGGGCATCCTAGTCCTGGGGCATAACAAAACATGGTATAACCAGAGGAGAAAGTCGACATATTCATTGGTAGGAATCGTGTGGTTACAGAGGTAAGGGGAGCCGTGGTAGTACACGTGCTTTTTGGGCATCCTAGTCCTGGGGCATAACAAAATATGGTATAACCAGAGGAGAAAGTCGACATATTCATTGGTAGGAATCGTGTGGTTCCAGAGGTAAGGGGAGTGGTGGTAGTAGACGTGCTTGTTGGGCATCCTAGTCCAGGGGCATAACAAAACATGGTATAACCAGAGGAGAAAGTCGACATATTCAGTGGTAGGAATCGTGTGGTTCCAGAGGTAAGGGGAGCGGTGGTAGTAGACTTGCTTGTTGGGCATCCTAGTCCTGGGGCATAACAAAACATGGTATAACCAGAGGAGAAAGTCGACATATTCATTGGTAGGAATCGTGTGGTTCCAGAGGTACGGGGAGCGTTGGTAGTAGACGTGCTTGTTGGGCATCCTAGTCCTGGGCCATAACAAAACCTGTATAACCAGAAGAGAAAGTCGACATATTCATTGGTAGGAATCGTGTGGTTCCAGAGGTAAGGGGAGCGGTGGTAGTAGACGTGCTTGTTGGGTATCCTAGTCCTGGGGCATAACAAAACTTGGTATAACCAGAAAAGAAAGTCGACATATTCATTGGTAGGAATCGTTTGGTTACAGAGGTAAGGGGAGCCGTGGTAGTACACGTGCTTGTTGGGCATCCTAGTCCTGGGGCATAACAAAATATGGTATAACCAGAGGAGAAAGTCGACATATTCATTGGTAGGAATCGTGTGGTTCCAGAGGTACGGGGAGCGGTGGTAGTAGACGTGCTTGTTGGGCATCCTAGTCCTGGGCCATAACAAAACATGGTATAACAAGAGGAGAAAGTCGACATATTCATTGGTAGGAATCGTCTGGTTCCAGAGGTAAGGGGAGCCGTGGTAGTAGACGTGCTTGTTGGGCATCCTAGTCCTGGGGCATAACAAAACATGGTATAACCAGAAGAGAAAGTCGACATATTCATTGGTAGGAATCGTGTGGTTCCAGAGGTAAGGGGAGCCGTGGTAGTAGACGTGCTTGTTGGGCATCCTAGTCCTGGGGCATAACAAAACCAGGTATAACCAGAGGAGAAAGTCGACATATTCATTGGTAGGAATCGTGTGGTTCCAGAGGTAAGGGGGACCGTGGTAGTAGACGTGCTTGTTGGGCATCCTAGTCCTGGTGCATAACAAAACATGGTATAACAAGAGGAGAAAGTTGACATATTCATTGGTAGGAATCGTGTGGTTCCAGAGATAAGGGGAGCCGTGGTAGTAGACGTGCTTGTTGGTCATCCTAGTCCAGGGGCATAACAAAACATGGTATAACCAGAGGAGAAAGTCGACATATTCAGTGGTAGGAATCGTGTGGTTCCAGAGGTAAGGGGAGCGGTGGTAGTAGACTTGCTTGTTGGGCATCCTAGTCCTGGGGCATAACAAAACATGGTATAACCAGAGGAGAAAGTCGACATATTCATTGGTAGGAATCGTGTGGTTCCAGAGGTAAGGGGAGCGGTGGTAGTAGACGTAATTGTTGGGCATCCTAGTCCTGGGGAATAACAAAACATGGTATAACCAGAGGAGAAAGTCGACATATTCAGTGGTAGGAATCGTGTGGTTCCAGAGGTACGGGGAGCCGTGGTAGTAGACGTGCTTGTTCGGCATTCTGGTCCTGGGGCATAACAAAACATGGTATAACCAGAGGAGAAAGTCGACATATTCATTGGTAGGAATCGTGTGGTTCCAGAGGTACGGAGAGCCGTGGTAGTAGACGTGCTTGTTGGGCATCCTAGTCCTGGGGCATAACAAAACATGGTATAACAAGAGGAGAAAGTCGACATATTCATTGGTAGGAATCGTGTGGTTCCAGAGGTAAGGGGAGCGGTGGTAGTAGACGTGCTTGTTGGGCATCCTAGTCCTGGGGCATAACAAAACATGGTATAACCAGAGGAGAAAGTCGACATATTCATTGGTAGGAATCGTGTGGTTCCAGAGGTAAGGGGAGTGGTGGTAGTAGACGTGCTTGTTGGGCATCCTAGTCCAGGGGCATAACAAAACATGGTATAACCAGAGGAGAAAGTCGACATATTCATTGGTAGAAATCGTGTGGTTCCAGAGGTAAGGGGAGCGGTGGTAGTAGACGTGCTTGTTGGGCATCCTAGTCCTGGGGCATAACAAAACATGGTATAACCAGAAGAGAAAGTCGACATATTCATTGGTAGGAATCGTGTGGTTCCAGAGGTAAGGGGAGCGGTTGTATTAGACGTGCTTGTTGGGCATCCTAGTCCAGGGGCATAATAAAACATGGTATAACCAGAGTAGAAAGTCGACATATTCATTGGTAGGAATCGTGTGGTTCCAGAGGTAAGGGGAGCGGTGGTAGTAGACGTGCTTGTTGGGCATCCTTGTCCTGGGGCATAACAAAACCTGTATAACCAGAGGAGAAAGTCGACATATTCATTGGTAGGAATCGTGTGGTTCCAGAGGTAAGGGGAGTGGTTGTAGTAGACGTGCTTGTTGGGCATCCTAGTCCAGGGGCATAACAAAACATGGTATAACCAGAGGTGAAAGTCGACATATTCAGTGGTAGGAATCGTGTGGTTCCAGAGGTAAGGGGAGCGGTGGTAGTAGACTTGCTTGTTGGGCATCCTAGTCCTGGGGCATAACAAAACATGGTATAACCAGAGGAGAAAGTCGACATATTCATTGGTAGGAATCGTGTGGTTCCAGAGGTAAGGGGAGCGGTGGTAGTAGACGTAATTGTTGGGCATCCTAGTCCTGGGGCATAACAAAACATGGTATAACCAGAGGAGAAAGTCGACATATTCAGTGGTAGGAATCGTGTGGTTCCAGAGGTACGGGGAGCCGTGGTAGTAGACGTGCTTGTTCGGCATTCTGGTCCTGGGGCATAACAAAACATGGTATAACCAGAGGAGAAAGTCGACATATTCATTGGTAGGAATCGGGTGGTTCCAGAGGTACGGGGAGCCGTGGTAGTAGACGTGCTTGTTGGGCATCCTAGTCCTGGGGCATAACAAAACATGGTATAACAAGAGGAGAATTCGACATATTCATTGGTAGGAATCGTGTGGTTCCAGAGGTAAGGGGAGCGGTGGTAGTAGACGTGCTTGTTGGGCATCCTAGTCCTGGGGCATAACAAAACATGGTATAACCAGAAGAGAAAGTAGACATATTCATTGGTAGGAATCGTATGGTTCCAGAGGTAAGGGGAGCCGTGGTAGTAGACGTGCTTGTTGGGCATCCTAGTCCTGGGGCATAACAAAACATGGTATAACCAGAGGAGAAAGTCGACATATTCATTGGTAGGAATCGTGTGGTTCCAGAGGTAAGGGGAGCCGTGGTAGTAGACGTGCTTGTTGGGCATCCTAGTCCTGGGGCATAACAAAACATGGTATAACAAGAGGAGAAAGTCGACATATTCATTGGTAGGAATCGTGTGGTTCCAGAGGTAAGGGGAGCCGTGGTAGTAGACGTGCTTGTTGGGCATCCTATTCCTGGGGCATAACAAAACATGGTATAACCAGAAGAGAAAGTCGACATATTCATTGTTAGGAATCGAGTGGTTCCAGAGGTAAGGGGAGCCGTGGTAGTAGACGTGCTTGTTGGGCATCCTAGTCCTGGGGCATAACAAAACATGGTATAACCAGAGGAGAAAGTCGACATACTCATTGGTAGGAATCGTGTGGTTCCAGAGGTACGGGGAGCGGTGGTAGTAGACGTGCTTGTTGGGCATCCTAGTCCTGGGGCATAACAAAACATGGTATAACCAGAGGAGAAAGTCGACATATTCATTGGTAGGAATCGTGTGGTTCCAGAGGTAAGGGGAGCGGTGGTAGTAGACGTGCTTGTTGGGTATCCTAGTCCTGGGGCATAACAAAACATGGTATAACCAGAGGGGAAAGTCGACATATTCATTGGTAGGAATCGTGTGGTTACAGAGGTAAGGGGAGCCGTGGTAGTACACGTGCTTGTTGGGCATCCTAGTCCTGGGGCATAACAAAATATGGTATAACCAGAGGAGAAAGTCGACATATTAATTGGTAGGAATCGTGTGGTTCCAGAGGTACGGGGAGCGGTGGTAGTAGACGTGCTTGTTGGGCATCCTAGTCCTGGGCCATAACAAAACATGGTATAACAAGAGGAGAAAGTCGACATATTCATTGGTAGGAATCGTGTGGTTCCAGAGGTAAGGGGAGCCGTGGTAGTAGACGTGCTTGTTGGGCATCCTAGTCCTGGGGCATAACAAAACATGGTATAACCAGAGGAGAAAGTCGACATATTCATTGGTAGGAATCGTGTGGTTCCAGAGGTAAGGGGAGCGGTGGTAGTAGACGTGCTTGTTGGGCATCCTAGTCCAGGGGCATAACAAAACATGGTATAACCAGAGGAGAAATTCGGCATATTCATTGGTAGGAATCGTGTGGTTCCAGAGGTAAGGGGAGTGGTGGTAGTAGACGTGCTTGTTGGGCATCCTAGTCCTGGGGCATAACAAAACATGGTATAACCAGAGGAGAGAGTCGACATATTCATTGGTAGGAATCGTGTGGTTCCAGAGGTAAGGGAAGCCGTGGTAGTAGACGTGCTTGTTGGGCATCCTAGTCCTGGGGCATAACAAAACATGGTATAACCAGAGGAGAAAGTCGACATATTCAGTGGTAGGAATCGTGTGGGTCCAGAGGTAAGGGGAGCGGTGGTAGTAGACTTGCTTGTTGGGCATCCTAGTCCTGGGGCATAACAAAACATGGTATAACCAGAGGAGAAAGTCGACATATTCATTGGTAGGAATCGTGTGGTTCCAGAGGTACGGGGAGCGGTGGTAGTAGACGTGCTTGTTGGGCATCCTAGTCCTGGGCCATAACAAAACCTGTATAACCAGAAGAGAAAGTCGACATATTCATTGGTAGGAATCGTGTGGTTCCAGAGGTAAGGGGAGCGGTGGTAGTAGACGTGCTTGTTGGGTATCCTAGTCCTGGGGCATAACAAAACATGGTATAACCAGAAGAGAAAGTCGACATATTCATTGGTAGGAATCTTTTGGTTACAGAGGTAAGGGGAGCCGTGGTAGTACACGTGCTTGTTGGGCATCCTAGTCCTGGGGCATAACAAAATATGGTATAACCAGAGGAGAAAGTCGACATATTCATTGGTAGGAATCGTGTGGTTCCAGAGGTACGGGGAGCGGTGGTAGTAGACGTGCTTGTTGGGCATCCTAGTCCTGGGCCATAACAAAACATGGTATAACAAGAGGAGAAAGTCGACATATTCATTGGTAGGAATCGTCTGTTTCCAGAGGTAAGGGGAGCCGTGGTAGTAGACGTGCTTGTTGGGCATCCTAGTCCTGGGGCATAACAAAACATGGTATAACCAGAAGAGAAAGTCGACATATTCATTGGTAGGAATCGTGTGGTTCCAGAGGTAAGGGGAGCCGTGGTAGTAGACGTGCTTGTTGGGCATCCTAGTCCTGGGGCATAACAAAACCAGGTATAACCAGAGGAGAAAGTCGACATATTCATTGGTAGGAATCGTGTGGTTCCAGAGGTAAGGGGGACCGTGGTAGTAGACGTGCTTGTTGGGCATCCTAGTCCTGGTGCATAACAAAACATGGTATAACAAGAGGAGAAAGTTGACATATTCATTGGTAGGAATCGTGTGGTTCCAGAGATAAGGGGAGCCGTGGTAGTAGACGTGCTTGTTGGGCATCCTAGTCCAGGGGCATAACAAAACATGGTATAACCAGAGGAGAAAGTCGAAATATTCAGTGGTAGGAATCGTGTGGTTCCAGAGGTAAGGGGAGCGGTGGTAGTAGACTTGCTTGTTGGGCATCCTAGTCCTGGGGCATAACAAAACATGGTATAACCAGAGGAGAAAGTCGACATATTCATTGGTAGGAATCGTGTGGTTCCAGAGTTAAGGGGAGCGGTGGTAGTAGACGTAATTGTTGGGCATCCTAGTCCTGGGGAATAACAAAACATGGTATAACCAGAGGAGAAAGTCGACATATTCAGTGGTAGGAATCGTGTGGTTCCAGAGGTACGGGGAGCCGTGGTAGTAGACGTGCTTGTTCGGCATTCTGGTCCTGGGGCATAACAAAACATGGTATAACCAGAGGAGAAAGTCGACATATTCATTGGTAGGAATCGTGTGGTTCCAGAGGTACGGAGAGCCGTGGTAGTAGACGTGCTTGTTGGGCATCCTAGTCCTGGGGCATAACAAAACATGGTATAACAAGAGGAGAAAGTCGACATATTCATTGGTAGGAATCGTGTGGTTCCAGAGGTAAGGGGAGCGGTGGTAGTAGACGTGCTTGTTGGGCATCCTAGTCCTGGGGCATAACAAAACATGGTATAACCAGAGGAGAAAGTCGACATATTCATTGGTAGGAATCGTGTGGTTCCAGAGGTAAGGGGAGTGGTGATAGTAGACGTGCTTGTTGGGCATCCTAGTCCAGGGGCATAACAAAACATGGTATAACCAGAGGTGAAAGTCGACATATTCAGTGGTAGGAATCGTGTGGTTCCAGAGGTAAGGGGAGCGGTGGTAGTAGACGTGCTTGTTGGGCATCCTTGTCCTGGGGCATAACAAAACATGGTATAACCAGAGGAGAAAGTCGACATATTCATTGGTAGAAATCGTGTGGTTCCAGAGGTAAGGGGAGCGGTGGTAGTAGACGTGCTTGTTGGGCATCCTAGTCCTGGGGCATAACAAAACATGGTATAACCAGAAGAGAAAGTCGACATATTCATTGGTAGGAATCGTGTGGTTCCAGAGGTAAGGGGAGTGGTTGTAGTAGACGTGCTTGTTGGGCATCCTAGTCCAGGGGCATAACAAAACATGGTATAACCAGAGTAGAAAGTCGACATATTCATTGGTAGGAATCGTGTGGTTCCAGAGGTAAGGGGAGCGGTGGTAGTAGACGTGCTTGTTGGGCATCCTTGTCCTGGGGCATAACAAAACCTGTATAACCAGAGGAGAAAGTCGACATATTCATTGGTAGGAATCGTGTGGTTCCAGAGGTAAGGGGAGTGGTTGTAGTAGACGTGCTTGTTGGGCATCCTAGTCCAGGGGCATAACAAAACATGGTATAACCAGAGGTGAAAGTCGACATATTCAGTGGTAGGAATCGTGTGGTTCCAGAGGTAAGGGGAGCGGTGGTAGTAGACTTGCTTGTTGGGCATCCTAGTCCTGGGGCATAACAAAACATGGTATAACCAGAGGAGAAAGTCGACATATTCATTGGTAGGAATCGTGTGGTTCCAGAGGTAAGGGGAGCGGTGGTAGTAGACGTAATTGTTGGGCATCCTAGTCCTGGGGCATAACAAAACATGGTATAACCAGAGGAGAAAGTCGACATATTCAGTGGTAGGAATCGTGTGGTTCCAGAGGTACGGGGAGCCGTGGTAGTAGACGTGCTTGTTCGGCATTCTGGTCCTGGGGCATAACAAAACATGGTATAACCAGAGGAGAAAGTCGACATATTCATTGGTAGGAATCGGGTGGTTCCAGAGGTACGGGGAGCCGTGGTAGTAGACGTGCTTGTTGGGCATCCTAGTCCTGGGGCATAACAAAACATGGTATAACAAGAGGAGAATTCGACATATTCATTGGTAGGAATCGTGTGGTTCCAGAGGTAAGGGGAGCGGTGGTAGTAGACGTGCTTGTTGGGCATCCTAGTCCTGGGGCATAACAAAACATGGTATAACCAGAAGAGAAAGTAGACATATTCATTGGTAGGAATCGTATGGTTCCAGAGGTAAGGGGAGCCGTGGTAGTAGACGTGCTTGTTGGGCATCCTAGTCCTGGGGCATAACAAAACATGGTATAACCAGAGGAGAAAGTCGACATATTCATTGGTAGGAATCGTGTGGTTCCAGAGGTAAGGGGAGCCGTGGTAGTAGACGTGCTTGTTGGGCATCCTAGTCCTGGGGCATAACAAAACATGGTATAACAAGAGGAGAAAGTCGACATATTCATTGGTAGGAATCGTGTGGTTCCAGAGGTAAGGGGAGCCGTGGTAGTAGACGTGCTTGTTGGGCATCCTATTCCTGGGGCATAACAAAACATGGTATAACCAGAAGAGAAAGTCGACATATTCATTGTTAGAAATCGAGTGGTTCCAGAGGTAAGGGGAGCCGTGGTAGTAGACGTGCTTGTTGGGCATCCTAGTCCTGGGGCATAACAAAACATGGTATAACCAGAGGAGAAAGTCGACATACTCATTGGTAGGAATCGTGTGGTTCCAGAGGTACGGGGAGCGGTGGTAGTAGACGTGCTTGTTGGGCATCCTAGTCCTGGGGCATAACAAAACATGGTATAACCAGAGGAGAAAGTCGACATATTCATTGGTAGGAATCGTGTGGTTCCAGAGGTAAGGGGAGCGGTGGTAGTAGACGTGCTTGTTGGGTATCCTAGTCCTGGGGCATAACAAAACATGGTATAACCAGAGGGGAAAGTCGACATATTCATTGGTAGGAATCGTGTGGTTACAGAGGTAAGGGGAGCCGTGGTAGTACACGTGCTTGTTGGGCATCCTAGTCCTGGGGCATAACAAAATATGGTATAACCAGAGGAGAAAGTCGACATATTAATTGGTAGGAATCGTGTGGTTCCAGAGGTACGGGGAGCGGTGGTAGTAGACGTGCTTGTTGGGCATCCTAGTCCTGGGCCATAACAAAACATGGTATAACAAGAGGAGAAAGTCGACATATTCATTGGTAGGAATCGTGTGGTTCCAGAGGTAAGGGGAGCCGTGGTAGTAGACGTGCTTGTTGGGCATCCTAGTCCTGGGGCATAACAAAACATGGTATAACCAGAGGAGAAAGTCGACATATTCATTGGTAGGAATCGTGTGGTTCCAGAGGTAAGGGGAGCGGTGGTAGTAGACGTGCTTGTTGGGCATCCTAGTCCAGGGGCATAACTAAACATGGTATAACCAGAGGAGAAATTCGGCATATTCATTGGTAGGAATCGTGTGGTTCCAGAGGTAAGGGGAGTGGTGGTAGTAGACGTGCTTGTTGGGCATCCTAGTCCTGGGGCATAACAAAACATGGTATAACCAGAGGAGAGAGTCGACATATTCATTGGTAGGAATCGTGTGGTTCCAGAGGTAAGGGAAGCCGTGGTAGTAGACGTGCTTGTTGGGCATCTTAGTCCTGGGACATAACAAAACATGGTATAACCAGAGGAGAAAGTCGACATATTCATTGGTAGGAATCGTGTGGTTTCAGAGGTAAGGGGAGCCGTGGTAGTAGACGTGCTTGTTGGGCATCCTAGTCCTGGGGCATAACAAAACATGGTATAACAAGAGGAGAAAGTCGACATATTCATTGGTAGGAATCGTGTGGTTCCAGAGTTGAGGGGAGCCGTGGTAGTAGACGTGCTTGTTGGGCATTCTGGTCCTGAGGCATAACAAAACATGGTATAACCAGAGGAGAAAGTCGACATATTCATTGGTAGGAATCGTGTGGTTCCAGAGGTAAGGGGAGCGGTGGTAGTAGACGTGCTTGTTGGGCATCCTAGTCCTGGGGCATAACAAAACATGGTATAACCAGAAGAGAAAGTCGACATATTCATTGGTAGGAATTGTATGGTTCCAGAGGTAAGGGGAGCCGTGGTAGTAGACGTGCTTTTTGGGCATCCTAGTCCTGGGGCATAACAAAACATGGTATAACCAGAGGAGAAAGTCGACATATTCATTGGTAGGAATCATGTGGTTCCGGAGGTAAGGGCAGCCGTGGTAGTAGACGTGCTTGTTGGGCATCCTAGTCCTGGGGCATAACAAAACATGGTATAACAAGAGGAGAAAGTCGACATATTCATTGGTAGGAATCGTGTGGTTCCAGAGGTTAGGGGAGCCGTAGTAGTAGACGTGCTTGTTGGGCATCCTAGTCCTGGGGCATAACAAAACATGGTATAACCAGAAGAGAAAGTCGACATATTCATTGTTAGGAATCGTGTGGTTCTAGAGGTAAGGGGAGCCGTGGAAGTAGACGTGCTTGTTAGGCATCCTAGTCCTGGGGCATAACAAAACATGGTATAACCACTGAGAAAGTCGACATACTCATTGGTAGGAATCGTGTGGTTCCAGAGGTACGGGGAGCGGTGGTAGTAGACGTGCTTGTTGGGCATCCTAGTCCTGGGGCATAACAAAACATGGTATAACCAGAGGAGAAAGTCGACATATTCATTGGTAGGAATCGTGTGGTTCCAGAGGTAAGGGGAGCGGTGGTAGTAGACGTGCTTGTTGGGTATCCTAGTCCTGGGGCATAACAAAACATGGTATAACCAGAGGAGAAAGTCGACATATTCATTGGTAGGAATCGTGTGGTTACAGAGGTAAGGGGAGCCGTGGTAGTACACGTGCTTGTTGGGCATCCTAGTCCTGGGGCATAACAAAATATGGTATAACCAGAGGAGAAAGTCGACATATTCATTGGTAGGAATCGTGTGGTTCCAGAGGTACGGGGAGCGGTGGTAGTAGACGTGCTTGTTGGGCATCCTAGTCCTGGGCCATAACAAAACATGGTATAACAAGAGGAGAAAGTCGACATATTCATTGGTAGGAATCGTGTGGTTCCAGAGGTAAGGGGAGCCGTAGTAGTAGACGTGCTTGTTGGGCATCCTAGTCCTGGGGCATAACAAAACATGGTATAACCAGAGGAGAAAGTCGACATATTCATTGGTAGGAATCGTGTGGTTTCAGAGGTAAGGGGAGCCGTGGTAGTAGACGTGCTTGTTGGGCATCCTAGTCCTGGGGCATAACAAAACATGGTATAACAAGAGGAGAAAGTCGACATATTCATTGGTAGGAATCGTGTGGTTCCAGAGGTACGGGGAGCCGTGGTAGTAGACGTGCTTGTTGGGCATCCTAGTCCTGGGGCATAACAAAACATGGTATAACAAGAGGAGAAAGTCGACATATTCATTGGTAGGAATCGTGTGGTTCCAGAGGTACGGGGAGCCGTGGTAGTAGACGTGCTTGTTGGGCATCCTAGTCCTGGGGCATAACAAAACATGGTATAACAAGAGGAGAAAGTCGACATATTCATTCGTAGGAATCGTGTGGTTCCAGAGTTGAGGGGAGCCGTGGTAGTAGACGTGCTTGTTGGGCATTCTGGTCCTGAGGCATAACAAAACATGGTATAACCAGAGGAGAAAGTCGACATATTCATTGGTAGGAATCGTGTGGTTCCAGAGGTAAAGGGAGCGGTGGTAGTAGACGTGCTTGTTGGGCATCCTAGTCCTGGGGCATAACAAAACATGGTATAACCAGAAGAGAAAGTCGACATATTCATTGGTAGGAATCGTATGGTTCCAGAGGTAAGGGGAGCCGTGGTAGTAGACGTGCTTTTTGGGCATCCTAGTCCTGGGGCATAACAAAACATGGTATAACCAGAGGAGAAAGTCGACATATTCATTGGTAGGAATCGTGTGGTTCCAGAGGTAAGGGGATCCGTGGTAGTAGACGTGCTTCTTGGGCATCCTAGTCCTGGGGCATAACAAAACATGGTATAACAAGAGGAGAAAGTCGACATATTCATTGGTAGGAATCGTGTGGTTCCAGAGGTAAGGGGAGCCGTGGTAGTAGACGTGCTTGTTGGGCATCCTAGTCCTGGGGCATAACAAAACATGGTATAACCAGAAGAGAAAGTCGACATATTCACTGTTAGGAATCGTGTGGTTCTAGAGGTAAGGGGAGCCGTGGTAGTAGACGTGCTTGTTGGGCATCCTAGTCCTGGGGCATAACAAAACATGGTATAACCACTGAGAAAGTCGACATACTCATTGGTAGGAATCGTGTGGTTCCAGTGGTACGGGGAGCGGTGGTAGTAGACGTGCTTGTTGGGCATCCTAGTCCTGGGGAATAACAAAACATGGTATAACCAGAGGAGAAAGTCGACATATTCAGTGGTAGGAATCGTGTGGTTCCAGAGGTACGGGGAGCGGTGGTAGTAGACGTGCTTGTTGGACATCCTAGTCCAGGGGCATAACAAAACATGGTATAACCAGAGGAGAAAGTCGACATATTTTGTGGTAGGAATCGTGTGGTTCCAGAGGTAAGGGGAGCGGTGGTAGTAGACTTGCTTGTTGGGCATCCTAGTCCTGGGGCATAACAAAACATGGTATAACCAGAGGAGAAAGTCGACATATTCATTGGTAGGAATCGTGTGGTTCCAGAGGTAAGGGGAGTGGTGGTAGTAGACGTAATTGTTGGGCATCCCAGTCCTGGGGAATAACAAAACATGGTATAACCAGAGGAGAAAGTCGACATATTCAGTGGTAGGAATCGTGTGGTTCCAGAGGTACGGGGAGCCGTGGTAGTAGACGTGCTTGTTCGGCATTCTGGTCCTGGGGCATAACAAAACATGGTATAACCAGAGGAGAAAGTCGACATATTCATTGGTAGGAATCGTGTGGTTCCAGAGGTACGGGGAGCCGTGGTAGTAGACGTGCTTGTTAGGCATCCTAGTCCTGGGGCATAACAAAACATGGTATAACAAGAGGAGAAAGTCGACATATTCATTGGTAGGAATCGTGTGGTTCCAGAGGTAAGGGGAGCGGTGGTAGTAGACGTGCTTGTTGGGCATCCTAGTCCTGGGGCATAACAAAACATGGTATAACCAGAGGAGAAAGTCGACATATTCATTGGTAGGAATCGTGTGGTTCCAGAGGTAAGGGGAGGGGTGGTAGTAGACGTGCTTGTTGGGCATCCTAGTCCAGG
This sequence comes from Allygus modestus, assembly GCA_963675035.1. Lineage (NCBI taxonomy): Eukaryota > Metazoa > Arthropoda > Insecta > Hemiptera > Cicadellidae > Allygus > Allygus modestus. The sequence goes on from OY776113.1 coordinate 15,696,165, forward strand.
GGCATAACAAAACATGGTATAACCAGAGGTGAAAGTCGACATATTCAGTGGTAGGAATCGTGTGGTTCCAGAGGTAAGGGGAGCGGTGGTAGTAGACGTGCTTGTTGGGCATCCTTGTCCTGGGGCATAACAAAACATGGTGTAACCAGAGGAGAAAGTCGACATATTCATTGGTAGAAATCGTGTGGTTCCAGAGGTAAGGGGAGCGGTGGTAGTAGACGTGCTTGTTGGGCATCCTAGTCCTGGGGCATAACAAAACATGGTATAACCAGAAGAGAAAGTCGACATATTCATTGGTAGGAATCGTTTGGTTCCAGAGGTAAGGGGAGCGGTGGTATTAGACGTGCTTGTTGGGCATCCTAGTCCAGGGGCATAATAAAACATGGTATAACCAGAGTAGAAAGTCGACATATTCATTGGTAGGAATCGTGTGGTTCCAGAGGTAAGGGGAGCGGTGGTAGTAGACGTGCTTGTTGGGCATCCTTGTCCTGGGGCATAACAAAACCTGTATAACCAGAGGAGAAAGTCGACATATTCATTGGTAGGAATCGTGTGGTTCCAGAGGTAAGGGGAGTGGTTGTAGTAGACGTGCTTGTTGGGCATCCTAGTCCAGGGGCATAACAAAACATGGTATAACCAGAGGTGAAAGTCGACATATTCAGTGGTAGGAATCGTGTGGTTCCAGAGGTAAGGGGAGCGGTGGTAGTAGACTTGCTTTTTGGGCATCCTAGTCCTGGGGCATAACAAAACATGGTATAACCAGAGGAGAAAGTCGACATATTCATTGGTAGGAATCGTGTGGTTCCAGAGGTAAGGGGAGCGGTGGTAGTAGACGTAATTTTTGGGCATCCTAGTCCTGGGGCATAACAAAACATGGTATAACCAGAGGAGAAAGTCGACATATTCAGTGGTAGGAATCGTGTGGTTCCAGAGGTACGGGGAGCCGTGGTAGTAGACGTGCTTGTTCGGCATTCTGGTCCTGGGGCATAACAAAACATGGTATAACCAGAGGAGAAAGTCGACATATTCATTGGTAGGAATCATGTGGTTCCAGAGGTACGGGGAGCCGTGGTAGTAGACGTGCTTGTTGGGCATCCTAGTCCTGGGGCATAACAAAACATGGTATAACAAGAGGAGAAAGTCGACATATTCATTGGTAGGAATCGTGTGGTTCCAGAGGTAAGGGGAGCGGTGGTAGTAGACGTGCTTGTTGGGCATCCTAGTCCTGGGGCATAACAAAACATGGTATAACCAGAAGAGAAAGTCGACATATTCATTGGTAGGAATCGTATGGTTCCAGAGGTACGGGGAGCCGTGGTAGTAGACGTGCTTGTTGGGCATCCTAGTCCTGGGGCATAACAAAACATGGTATAACAAGAGGAGAAAGTCGACATATTCATTGGTAGGAATCGTGTGGTTCCAGAGTTGAGGGGAGCCGTGGTAGTAGACGTGCTTGTTGGGCATTCTGGTCCTGAGGCATAACAAAACATGGTATAACCAGAGGAGAAAGTCGACATATTCATTGGTAGGAATCGTGTGGTTCCAGAGGTAAGGGGAGCGGTGGTAGTAGACGTGCTTGTTGGGCATCCTAGTCCTGGGGCATAACAAAACATGGTATAACCAGAAGAGAAAGTCGACATATTCATTGGTAGGATTTGTATGGTTCCAGAGGTAAGGGGAGCCGTGGTAGTAGACGTGCTTTTTGGGCATCCTAGTCCTGGGGCATAACAAAACATGGTATAACCAGAGGAGAAAGTCGACATATTCATTGGTAGGAATCATGTGGTTCCGGAGGTTAGGGGAGCCGTGGTAGTAGACGTGCTTGTTGGGCATCCTAGTCCTGGGGCATAACAAAACATGGTATAACAAGAGGAGAAAGTCGACATATTCATTGGTAGGAATCGTGTGGTTCCAGAGGTTAGGGGAGCCGTAGTAGTAGACGTGCTTGTTGGGCATCCTAGTCCTGGGGCATAACAAAACATGGTATAACCAGAAGAGAAAGTCAACATATTCATTGTTAGGAATTGTGTGGTTCTAGAGGTAAGGGGAGCCGTGGTAGTAGACGTGCTTGTTGGGCATCCTAGTCCTGGGGCATAACAAAACATGGTATAACCACTGAGAAAGTCGACATACTCATTGGTAGGAATCGTGTGGTTCCAGAGGTACGGGGAGCGGTGGTAGTAGACGTGCTTGTTGGGCATCCTAGTCCTGGGGCATAACAAAACATGGTATAACCAGAGGAGAAAGTCGACATATTCATTGGTAGGAATCGTGTGGTTCCAGAGGTAAGGGGAGCCGTGGTAGTACACGTGCTTGTTGGGCATCCTAGTCCTGGGGCATAACAAAATATGGTATAACCAGAGGAGAAAGTCGACATATTCATTGGTAGGAATCGTGTGGTTCCAGAGGTACGGGGAGCGGTGGTAGTAGACGTGCTTGTTGGGCATCCTAGTCCTGGGCCATAACAAAACATGGTATAACAAGAGGAGAAAGTCGACATATTCATTGGTAGGAATCGTGTGGTTCCAGAGGTAAGGGGAGCGGTGGTAGTAGACGTGCTTGTTGGGCATCCTAGTCCTGGGGCATAACAAAACATGGTATAACAAGAGGAGAAAGTCGACATATTCATTGGTAGGAATCGTGTGGTTCCAGAGGTAAGGGGAGCCGTAGTAGTAGACGTGCTTGTTGGGCATCCTAGTCCTGGGGCATAACAAAACATGGTATAACTAGAAGAGAAAGTCGACATATTCATTGGTAGGAATCGTGTGGTTCCAGAGGTAAGGGGAGCGGTGGTAGTAGACGTGCTTGTTCGGCATTCTGGTCTGGGGGCATAACAAAACATGGTATAACCAGAGGAGAAAGTCGACATATTCATTGGTAGGAATCGTGTGGTTCCAGAGGTAAGGGGAGCCGTGGTAGTAGACGTGCTTGTTGGGCATCCTAGTCCTGGGGCATAACAAAACATGGTATAACCAGAAGAGAAAGTCGACATATTCATTGGTAGGAATCGTGTGGTTCCAGAGGTAAGGGGAGCCGTGGTAGTAGACGTGCTTGTTGGGCATCCTAGTCCTGGGGCATAACAAAACCAGGTATAACCAGAGGAGAAAGTCGACATATTCATTGGTAGGAATCGTGTGGTTCCAGAGGTAAGGGGAGCCGTGGTAGTAGACGTGCTTGTTGGGCATCCTAGTCCTGGTGCATAACAAAACATGGTATAACAAGAGGAGAAAGTTGACATATTCATTGGTAGGAATCGTGTGGTTCCAGAGATAAGGGGAGCCGTGGTAGTAGACGTGCTTGTTGGGCATCCTAGTCCAGGGGCATAACAAAACATGGTATAACCAGAGGAGAAAGTCGACATATTCAGTGGTAGGAATCGTGTGGTTCCAGAGGTAAGGGGAGCGGTGGTAGTAGACTTGCTTGTTGGGCTTCCTAGTCCTGGGGCATAACAAAACATGGTATAACCAGAGGAGAAAGTCGACATATTCATTGGTAGGAATCGTGTGGTTCCAGAGGTAAGGGGAGCGGTGGTAGTAGACGTAATTGTTGGGCATCCTAGTCCTGGGGAATAACAAAACATGGTATAACCAGAGGAGAAAATCGACATATTCAGTGGTAGGAATCGTGTGGTTCCAGAGGTACGGGGAGCGGTGGTATTAGACGTGCTTGTTGGGCATCCTAGTCCAGGGGCATAACAAAACATGGTATAACCAGAGTAGAAAGTCGACATATTCATTGGTAGGAATCGTGTGGTTCCAGAGGTAAGGGGAGCGGTGGTAGTAGACTTGCTTGTTGGGCATCCTAGTCCTGGGGCATAACAAAACATGGTATAACCAGAGGAGAAAGTCGACATATTCATTGGTAGGAATCGTGTGGTTCCAGAGGTAAGGGGAGCGGTGGTAGTAGACGTGCTTGTTGGGCATCCTAGTCCTGGGGCATAACAAAACATGGTATAACCAGAAGAGAAAGTTGAAATATTCATTGGTAGGAATCGTGTGGTTCCAGAGGTAAGGGGAGCGGTGGTATTAGACGTGCTTGTTGGGCATCCTAGTCCAGGGGCATAACAAAACATGGTATAACCAGAGGTGAAAGTCGACATATTCAGTGGTAGGAATCGTGTGGTTCCAGAGGTAAGGTGAGCGGTGGTAGTAGACGTGCTTGTTGGGCATCCTTGTCCTGGGGCATAACAAAACATGGTATAACCAGAGGAGAAAGTCGACATATTCATTGGTAGAAATCGTGTGGTTCCAGAGGTAAGGGGAGCGGTGGTAGTAGACGTGCTTGTTGGGCATCCTAGTCCTGGGGCATAACAAAACATGGTATAACCAGAAGAGAAAGTCGACATATTCATTGGTAGGAATCGTGTGGTTCCAGAGGTAAGGGGAGCGGTGGTATTAGACGTGCTTGTTGGGCATCCTAGTCCAAGGGCATAATAAAACATGGTATAACCAGAGTAGAAAGTCGACATATTCATTGGTAGGAATCGTGTGGTTCCAGAGGTAAGGGGAGCGGTGGTAGTAGACGTGCTTGTTGGGCATCCTTGTCCTGGGGCATAAAAAAACCTGTATAACCAGAGGAGAAAGTCGACATATTCATTGGTAGGAATCGTGTGGTTCCAGAGGTAAGGGGAGTGGTTGTAGTAGACGTGCTTGTTGGGCATCCTAGTCCAGGGGCATAACAAAACATGGTATAACCAGAGGTGAAAGTCGACATATTCAGTGGTAGGAATCGTGTGGTTCCAGAGGTAAGGGGAGCGGTGGTAGTAGACTTGCTTTTTGGGCATCCTAGTCCTGGGGCATAACAAAACATGGTATAACCAGAGGAGAAAGTCGACATATTCATTGGTAGGAATCGTGTGGTTCCAGAGGTAAGGGGAGCGGTGGTAGTAGACGTAATTTTTGGGCATCCTAGTCCTGGGGCATAACAAAACATGGTATAACCAGAGGAGAAAGTCGACATATTCAGTGGTAGGAATCGTGTGGTTCCAGAGGTACGGGGAGCCGTGGTAGTAGACGTGCTTGTTCGGCATTCTGGTCCTGGGGCATAACAAATCATGGTATAACCAGAGGAGAAAGTCGACATATTCATTGGTAGGAATCGTGTGGTTCCAGAGGTACGGGGAGCCGTTGTAGTAGACGTGCTTGTTGGGCATCCTAGTCCTGGGGCATAACAAAACATGGTATAACAAGAGGAGAAAGTCGACATATTCATTGGTAGGAATCGTGTGGTTCCAGAGGTAAGGGGAGCGGTGGTAGTAGACGTGCTTGATGGGCATCCTAGTCCTGGGGCATAACAAAACATGGTATAACCAGAAGAGAAAGTCGACATATTCATTGGTAGGAATCGTATGGTTCCAGAGGTAAGGGGAGCCGTGGTAGTAGACGTGCTTGTTGGGCATCCTAGTCCTGGGGCATAACAAAACATGGTATAACCAGAGGAGAAAGTCGACATATTCATTGGTAGGAATCGTGTGGTTCCAGAGGTAAGGGGAGCCGTGGTAGTAGACGTGCTTGTTGGGCATCCTAGTCCTGGGGCATAACAAAACATGGTATAACAAGAGGAGAAAGTCGACATATTCATTGGTAGGAATCGTGTGGTTCCAGAGGTAAGGGGAGCCGTGGTAGTAGACGTGCTTGTTGGGCATCCTAGTCCTGGGGCATAACAAAACATGGTATAACCAGAAGAGAAAGTCGACATATTCATTGTTAGGAATCGTGTGGTTCCAGATGTAAGGGGAGCCGTGGTAGTAGACGTGCTTGTTGGGCATCCTAGTCCTGGGGCATAACAAAACATGGTATAACCAGAGGAGAAAGTCGACATACTCATTGGTAGGAATCGTGTGGTTCCAGAGGTACGGGGAGCGGTGGTAGTAGACGTGCTTGTTGGGCATCCTAGTCCAGGGGCATAACAAAACATGGTATAACCAGAGGAGAAATTCGGCATATTCATTGGTAGGAATCGTGTGGTTCCAGAGGTAAGAGGAGCGGTGGTATTAGACGTGCTTGTTGGGCATCCTAGTCCAGGGGCATTACAAAACATGGTATAACCAGAGTAGAAAGTCGACATATTCATTGGTAGGAATCGTATGGTTCCAGAGGTAAGGGGAGTGGTGGTAGTAGACGTGCTTGTTGGGCATCCTAGTCCTGGGGCATAACAAAACATGGTATAACCAGAGGAGAGAGTCGACATATTCATTGGTAGGAATCGTGTGGTTCCAGAGGTAAGGGAAGCCGTGGTAGTAGACGTGCTTGTTGGGCATCCTAGTCTTGGGGCATAACAAAACATGGTATAACCAGAGGAGAAAGTCGACATATTCATTGGTAGGAATCGTGTGGTTTCAGAGGTTAGGGGAGCCGTGGTAGTAGACGTGCTTGTTGGGCATCCTAGTCCTGGGGCATAACAAAACATGGTATAACAAGAGGAGAAAGTCGACATATTCATTGGTAGGAATCGTGTGGTTCCAGAGGTACGGGGAGCCGTGGTAGTAGACGTGCTTGTTGGGCATCCTAGTCCTGGGGCATAACAAAACATGGTATAACAAGAGGAGAAAGTCGACATATTCATTGGTAGGAATCGTGTGGTTCCAGAGTTGAGGGGAGCCGTGGTAGTAGACGTGCTTTTGGGCATTCTGGTCCTGAGGTATAACAAAACATGGTATAACCAGAGGAGAAAGTCGACATATTCATTGGTAGGAATCGTGTGGTTCCAGAGGTAAGGGGAGCGGTGGTAGTAGACGTGCTTGTTGGGCATCCTAGTCCTGGGGCATAACAAAACATGGTATAACCAGAAGAGAAAGTCGACATATTCATTGGTAGGAATCGTATGGTTCCAGAGGTAAGGGGAGCCGTGGTAGTAGACGTGCTTTTTGGGCATCCTAGTCCTGGGGCATAACAAAACATGGTATAACCAGAGGAGAAAGTCGACATATTCATTGGTAGGAATCATGTGGTTCCAGAGGTAAGGGGAGCCGTGGTAGTAGACGTGCTTGTTGGGCATCCTAGTCCTGGGGCATAACAAAACATGGTATAACAAGAGGAGAAAGTCGACATATTCATTGGTAGGAATCGTGTGGTTCCAGAGGTTAGGGGAGCCGTAGTAGTAGACGTGCTTTTTGGGCATCCTAGTCCTGGGGCATAACAAAACATGGTATAACCAGAAGAGAAAGTCGACATATTCATTGTTAGGAATCGTGTGGTTCTAGAGGTAAGGGGAGCCGTGGTAGTAGACGTGCTTGTTGGGCATCCTAGTCCTGGGGCATAACAAAACATGGTATAACCACTGAGAAAGTCGACATACTCATTGGTAGGAATCGTGTGGTTCCAGAGGTTATGGGGAGCGGTGGTAGTAGACGTGCTTGTTGGGCATCCTAGTCCTGGGGCATAACAAAACATGGTATAACCAGAGGAGAAAGTCGACATATTCATTGGTAGGAATCGTGTGGTTCCAGAGGTAAGGGGAGCGGTGGTAGTAGACGTGCTTGTTGGGTATCCTAGTCCTGGGGCATAACAAAACATGGTATAACCAGAGGAGAAAGTCGACATATTCATTGGTAGGAATCGTGTGGTTACAGAGGTAAGGGGAGCCGTGGTAGTACACGTGCTTGTTGGGCATCCTAGTCCTGGGGCATAACAAAATATGGTATAACCAGAGGAGAAAGTCGACATATTCATTGGTAGGAATCGTGTGGTTCCAGAGGTACGGGGAGCGGTGGTAGTAGACGTGCTTGTTGGGCATCCTAGTCCTGGGCCATAACAAAACATGGTATAACAAGAGGAGAAAGTCGACATATTCATTAGTAGGAATCGTGTGGTTCCAGAGGTAAGGGGAGCGGTGGTAGTAGACGTGCTTGTTGGGCATCCTAGTCCTGGTGCATAATTAAACATGGTATAACAAGAGGAGAAAGTCGACATATTCATTGGTAGGAATCGTGTGGTTCCAGAGGTAAGGGGAGCCGTGGTAGTAGACGTGCTTGTTGGGCATCCTAGTCCTGGGGCATAACAAAACATGGTATAACTAGAAGAGAAAGTCGACATATTCATTGGTAGGAATCGTGTGGTTCCAGAGGTAAGGGGAGCGGTGGTAGTAGACGTGCTTGTTCGGCATTCTGGTCCGGGGGCATAACAAAACATGGTATAACCAGAGGAGAAAGTCGACATATTCATTGGTAGGAATCGTGTGGTTCCAGAGGTAAGGGGAGCCGTGGTAGTAGACGTGCTTGTTGGGCATCCTAGTCCTGGGGCATAACAAAACATGGTATAACCAGAAGAGAAAGTCGACATATTCATTGGTAGGAATCGTGTGGTTCCAGAGGTAAGGGGAGCCGTGGTAGTAGACGTGCTTGTTGGGCATCCTAGTCCTGGGGCATAACAAAACCAGGTATAACCAGAGGAGAAAGTCGACATATTCATTGGTAGGAATCGTGTGGTTCCAGAGGTAAGGGGAGCCGTGGTAGTAGACGTGCTTGTTGGGCATCCTAGTCCTGGTGCATAACAAAACATGGTATAACAAGAGGAGAAAGTTGACATATTCATTGGTAGGAATCGTTTGGTTCCAGAGATAAGGGGAGCCGTGGTAGTAGACGTGACTGTTGGGCATCCTAGTCCAGGGGCATAACAAAACATGGTATAACCAGAGGAGAAAGTCGACATATTCAGTGGTAGGAATCGTGTGGTTCCAGAGGTAAGGGGAGCGGTGGTAGTAGACTTGCTTGTTGGGCATCCTAGTCCTGGGGCATAACAAAACATGGTATAACCAGAGGAGAAAGTCGACATATTCATTGGTAGGAATCGTGTGGTTCCAGAGGTAAGGGTAGCGGTGGTAGTAGACGTAATTGTTGGGCATCCTAGTCCTGGGGAATAACGAAACATGGTATAACAAGAGGAGAAAATCGACATATTCAGTGGTAGGAATCGTGTGGTTCCAGAGGTACGGGGAGCGGTGGTATTAGACGTGCTTGTTGGGCATCCTAGTCCAGGGGCATAACAAAACATGGTATAACCAGAGTAGAAAGTCGACATATTCATTGGTAGGAATCGTGTGGTTCCAGAGGTAAGGGGAGTGGTGGTAGTAGACGTGCTTGTTGGGCATCCTAGTCCTGGGGCATAACAAAACATGGTATAACCAGAGGAGAGAGTCGACATATTCATTGGTAGGAATCGTGTGGTTCCAGAGGTAAGGGGAGCCGTGGTAGTAGACGTGCTTGTTGGGCATCCTAGTCCTGGGGCATAACAAAACATGGTATAACCAGAGGAGAAAGTCGACATATTCATTGGTAGGAATCGTGTGGTTTCAGAGGTAAGGGGAACCGTGGTAGTAGACGTGCTTGTTGGGCATCCTAGTCCTGGGGCATAACAAAACATGGTATAACAAGAGGAGAAAGTCGACATATTCATTGGTAGGAATTGTGTGGTTCCAGAGGTACGGGGAGCCGTGGTAGTAGACGTGCTTGTTGGGCATCCTAGTCCTGGGGCATAACAAAACATGGTATAACAAGAGGAGAAAGTCGACATATTCATTGGTAGGAATCGTGTGGTTCAGGAGTTGAGGGGAGCCGTGGTAGTAGACGTGCTTGTTGGGCATTCTGGTCCTGAGGCATAACAAAACATGGTATAACCAGAGGAGAAAGTCGACATATTCATTGGTAGGAATCGTGTGGTTCCAGAGGTAAGGGGAGCGGTGGTAGTAGACGTGCTTGTTGGGCATCCTAGTCCTGGGGCATAACAAAACATGGTATAACCAGAGGAGAAAGTCGACATATTCATTGGTAGGAATCGTGTGGTTTCAGAGGTAAGGGGAGCCGTGGTAGTAGACGTGCTTGTTGGGCATCCTAGTCCAGGGGCATAACAAAACATGGTATAACCAGAGTAGAAAGTCGACATATTCATTGGTAGGAATCGTGTGGTTCCAGAGGTAAGGGGAGTGGTGGTAGTAGACGTGCTTGTTGGGCATCCTAGTCCTGGGGCATAACAAAACATGGTATAACCAGAGGAGAGAGTCGACATATTCATTGGTAGGAATCGTGTGGTTCCAGAGGTAAGGGGAGCCGTGGTAGTAGACGTGCTTGTTGGGCATCCTAGTCCTGGGGCATAACAAAACATGGTATAACCAGAGGAGAAAGTCGACATATTCATTGGTAGGAATCGTGTGGTTTCAGAGGTAAGGGGAGCCGTGGTAGTAGACGTGCTTGTTGGGCATCCTAGTCCTGGGGCATAACAAAACATGGTATAACAAGAGGAGAAAGTCGACATATTCATTGGTAGGAATTGTGTGGTTCCAGAGGTACGGGGAGCCGTGGTAGTAGACGTGCTTGTTGGGCATCCTAGTCCTGGGGCATAACAAAACATGGTATAACAAGAGGAGAAAGTCGACATATTCATTGGTAGGAATCGTGTGGTTCAGGAGTTGAGGGGAGCCGTGGTAGTAGACGTGCTTGTTGGGCATTCTGGTCCTGAGGCATAACAAAACATGGTATAACCAGAAGAGAAAGTCGACATATTCATTGGTAGGAATCGTATGGTTCCAGAGGTAAGGGGAGCCGTGATAGTAGACGTGCTTTTTGGGCATCCTAGTCCTGGGGCATAACAAAACATGGTATAACCAGAGGAGAAAGTCGACATATTCATTGGTAGGAATCGTGTGGTTCCAGAGGTAAGGGGAGCCGTGGTAGTAGACGTGCTTGTTGGGCATCCTAGTCCTGGGGCATAACAAAACATGGTATAACAAGAGGAGAAAGTCGACATATTCATTGGTAGGAATCGTGTGGTTCCAGAGGTAAGGGGAGCCGTGGTAGTAGACGTGCTTGTTGGGCATCCTAGTCCTGGGGCATAACAAAACATAGTATAACCAGAAGAGAAAGTCGACATATTCATTGTTAGGAATCGTGTGGTTCTAGAGGTAAGGGGAGCCGTGGTAGTAGACGTGCTTGTTGGGCATCCTAGTCCTGGGGCATAACAAAACATGGTATAACCACTGAGAAAGTCGACATATTCATTGGTAGGAATCGTGTGGTTCCAGAGGTACGGGGAGCGGTGGTAGTAGACGTGCTTGTTGGGCATCCTAGTCCTGGGGCATAACAAAACATGGTATAACCAGAGGAGAAAGTCGACATATTCATTGGTAGGAATCGTGTGGTTCCAGAGGTAAGGGGAGCGGTGGTAGTAGACGTGCTTGTTGGGTATCCTAGTCCTGGGGCATAACAAAACATGGTATAACCAGAGGAGAAAGTCGACATATTCATTGGTAGGAATCGTGTGGTTACAGAGGTAAGGGGAGCCGTGGTAGTACACGTGCTTGTTGGGCATCCTAGTCCTGGGGCATAACAAAATATGGTATAACCAGAGGAGAAAGTCGACATATTCATTGGTAGGAATCGTGTGGTTCCAGAGGTACGGGGAGCGGTGGTAGTAGACGTGCTTGTTGGGCATCCTAGTCCTGGGCCATAACAAAACATGGTATAACCAGAAGAGAAAGTCGACATATTCATTGTTAGGAATCGTGTGGTTCCAGAGGTAAGGGGAGCCGTGGTAGTAGACGTGCTTGTTGGGCATCCTAGTCCTGGGGCATAACAAAACATGGTATAACCACTGAGAAAGTCGACATACTCATTGGTAGGAATCGTGTGGTTCCAGAGGTACGGGGAGCGGTGGTAGTAGACGTGCTTGTTGGGCATCCTAGTCCTGGGGCATAACAAAACATGGTATAACCAGAGGAGAAAGTCGACATATTCATTGGTAGGAATCGTGTGGTTCCAGAGGTAAGGGGAGCGGTGGTAGTAGACGTGCTTGTTGGGTATCCTAGTCCTGGGGCATAACAAAACATGGTATAACCAGAGGAGAAAGTCGACATATTCATTGGTAGGAATCGTGTGGTTACAGAGGTAAGGGGAGCCGTGGTAGTACACGTGCTTGTTGGGCATCCTAGTCCTGGGGCATAACAAAATATGGTATAACCAGAGGAGAAAGTCGACATATTCATTGGTAGGAATCGTGTGGTTCCAGAGGTACGGGGAGCGGTGGTAGTAGACGTGCTTGTTGGGCATCCTAGTCCTGGGCCATAACAAAACATGGTATAACAAGAGGAGAAAGTCGACATATTCATTGGTAGGAATCGTGTGGTTCCAGAGGTAAGGGGAGCGGTGGTAGTAGACGTGCTTGTTGGGCATCCTAGTCCTGGGGCATAACAAAACATGGTATAACAAGAGGAGAAAGTCGACATATTCATTGGTAGGAATCGTGTGGTTCCAGAGGTAAGGGGAGCCGTGGTAGTAGACGTGCTTGTTGGGCATCCTAGTCCTGGGGCATAACAAAACATGGTATAACTAGAAGAGAAAGTCGACATATTCATTGGTAGGAATCGTGTGTTTCCAGAGGTAAGGGGAGCGGTGGTAGTAGACGTGCTTGTTCGGCATTCTGGTCCGGGGGCATAACAAAACATGGTATAACCAGAGGAGAAAGTCGACATATTCATTGGTAGGAATCGTGTGGTTCCAGAGGTAAGGGGAGCCGTGGTAGTAGACGTGCTTGTTGGGCATCCTAGTCCTGGGGCATAACAAAACATGGTATAACCAGAAGAGAAAGTCGACATATTCATTGGTAGGAATCGTGTGGTTCCAGAGGTAAGGGGAGCCGTGGTAATAGACGTGCTTGTTGGGCATCCTAGTCCTGGGGCATAACAAAACCAGGTATAACCAGAGGAGAAAGTCGACATATTCATTGGTAGGAATCGTGTGGTTCCAGAGGTAAGGGGAGCCGTGGTAGTAGACGTGCTTGTTGGGCATCCTAGTCCTGGTGCATAACAAAACATGGTATAACAAGAGGAGAAAATTGACATATTCATTGGTAGGAATCGTGTGGTTCCAGAGATAAGGGGAGCCGTGGTAGTAGACGTGCTTGTTGGGCATCCTAGTCCAGGGGCATAACAAAACATGGTATAACCAGAGGAGAAAGGCGACATATTCAGTGGTAGGAATCGTGTGGTTCCAGAGGTAAGGGGAGCGGTGGTAGTAGACTTGCTTGTTGGGCATCCTAGTCCTGGGGCATAACAAAACATGGTATAACCAGAGGAGAAAGTCGACATATTCATTGGTAGGAATCGTGTGGTTCCAGAGGTAAGGGGAGCGGTGGTAGTAGACGTAATTGTTGGGCATCCTAGTCCTGGGGAATAACAAAACATGGTATAACCAGAGGAGAAAGTCGACATATTCAGTGGTAGGAATCGTGTGGTTCCAGAGGTACGGGGAGCCGTGGTAGTAGACGTGCTTGTTGGGCATTCTGGTCCTGGGGCATAACAAAACATGGTATAACCAGAGGAGAAAGTCGACATATTCATTGGTAGGAATCGTGTGGTTCCAGAGGTACGGGGAGCCGTGGTAGTAGACGTGCTTGTTGGGCATCCTAGTCCTGGGGCATAACAAAACATGGTATAACAAGAGGAGAAAGTCGACATATTTATTGGTAGGAATCGTGTAATTCCAGAGGTAAGGGGAGCGGTGGTAGTAGACGTGCTTGTTGGGCATCCTAGTCCTGGGGCATAACAAAACATGGTATAACCAGAGGAGAAAGTCGACATATTCATTGGTAGGAATCGTGTGGTTCCAGAGGTAAGGGGAGTGGTGGTAGTAGACGTGCTTGTTGGGCATCCTAGTCCAGGGGCATAACAAAACATGGTATAACCAGAGGTGAAAGTCGACATATTCAGTGGTAGGAATCGTGTGGTTCCAGAGGTAAGGGGAGCGGTGGTAGTAGACGTGCTTGTTGGGCATCCTTGTCCTGGGGCATAACAAAACATGGTATAACCAGAGGAGAAAGTCGACATATTCATTGGTAGGAATCGTGTGGTTCCAGAGGTAAGGGGAGCGGTGGTAGTAGACGTGCTTGTTGGGCATCCTAGTCCTGGGGCATAACAAAACATGGTATAACCAGAAGAGAAAGTTGACATATTCATTGGTAGGAATCGTGTGGTTCCAGAGGTAAGGGGAGCGGTGGTATTAGACGTGCTTGTTGGGCATCCTAGTCCAGGGGCATAATAAAACATGGTATAACCAGAGTAGAAAGTCGACATATTCATTGGTAGGAATCGTGTGGTTCCAGAGGTAAGGGGAGCGGTGGTAGTAGACGTGCTTGTTGGGCATCCTTGTCCTGGGGCATAACAAAACCTGTATAACCAGAGGAGAAAGTCGACATATTCATTGGTAGGAATCGTGTGGTTCCAGAGGTAAGGGGTGCGGTGGTAGTACACGTGCTTGTTGGGCATCCTAGTCCTGGGGCATAACCAAACATGGTATAACCAGAGGAGAAAGTCGACATATTCATTGGTAGGAAACGTGTGGTTCCAGAGGTAAGGGGAGCGGTGGTAGTAGACGTGCTTGTTGGGCATCCTAGTCCTGGGGCATAACAAAACATGGTATAACCAGAGGAGAAAGTCGACATATTCATTGGTAGGAATCGTGTGGTTCCAGAGGTAAGGGGAGTGGTGGTAGTAGACGTGCTTGTTGGGCATCCTAGTCCTGGGGCATAACAAAACATGGTATAACCAGAGGAGAAAGTCGACATATTCATTGGTAGGAATCGTGTGGTTCCAGAGGTAAGGGGAGCGGTGGTAGTAGACGTAATTGTTGGGCATCCTAGTCCTGGGGCATAACAAAACATGGTATAACCAGAGGAGAAAGTCGACATATTCAGTGGTAGGAATCGTGTGGTTCCAGAGGTACGGGGAGCCGTGGTAGTAGACGTGCTTGTTCGGCATTCTGGTCCTGGGGCATAACAAAACATGGTATAACCAGAGGAGAAAGTCGACATATTCATTGGTAGGAATCGTGTGGTTCCAGAGGTACGGGGAGCCGTGGTAGTAGACGTGCTTGTTGGGCATCCTAGTCCTGGGGCATAACAAAACATGGTATAACAAGAGGAGAAAGTCGACATATTCATTGGTAGGAATCGTGTGGTTCCAGAGGTAAGGGGAGCGGTGGTAGTAGACGTGCTTGTTGGGCATCCTAGTCCTGGGGCATAACAAAACATGGTATAACCAGAAGAGAAAGTCGACATATTCATTGGTAGGAATCGTATGGTTCCAGAGGTAAGGGGAGCCGTGGTAGTAGACGTGCTTGTTGGGCATCCTAGTCCTGGGGCATAACAAAACATGGTATAACCAGAGGAGAAAGTCGACATATTCATTGGTAGGAATCGTGTGGTTCCTGAGGTAAGGGGAGCCGTGGTAGTAGACGTGCTTGTTGGGCATCCTAGTCCTGGGGCATAACAAAACATGGTATAACAAGAGGAGAAAGTCGACATATTCATTGGTAGGAATCGTGTGGTTCCAGAGGTAAGGGGAGCCGTGGTAGTAGACGTGCTTGTTGGGCATCCTAGTCCTGGGGCATAACAAAACATGGTATAACCAGAAGAGAAAGTCGACATATTCATTGTTAGGAATCGTGTGGTTCCAGAGGTAAGGGGAGCCGTGGTAGTAGACGTGCTTGTTGGGCATCCTAGTCCTGGGGCATAACAAAACATGGTATAACCAGAGGAGAAAGTCGACAAACTCATTGGTAGGAATCGTGTGGTTCCAGAGGTACGGGGAGCGGTGGTAGTAGACGTGCTTGTTGGGCATCCTAGTCCTGGGGCATAACAAAACATGGTATAACCAGAGGAGAAAGTCGACATATTCATTGGTAGGAATCGTGTGGTTCCAGAGGTAAGGGGAGCGGTGGTAGTAGACGTGCTTGTTGGGTATCCTAGTCCTGGGGCATAACAAAACATGGTATAACCAGAGGTGAAAGTCGACATATTCATTGGTAGGAATCGTGTGGTTACAGAGGTAAGGGGAGCCGTGGTAGTACACGTGCTTGTTGGGCATCCTAGTCCTGGGGCATAACAAAATATGGTATAACCAGAGGAGAAAGTCGACATATTCATTGGTAGGAATCGTGTGGTTCCAGAGGTACGGGGAGCGGTGGTAGTAGACGTGCTTGTTGGGCATCCTAGTCCTGGGCCATAACAAAACATGGTATAACAAGAGGAGAAAGTCGACATATTCATTGGTAGGAATCGTGTGGTTCCAGAGGTAAGGGGAGCCGTGGTAGTAGACGTGCTTGTTGGGCATCCTAGTCCTGGGGCATAACAAAACATGGTATAACCAGAGGAGAAAGTCGACATATTCATTGGTAGGAATCGTGTGGTTCCAGAGGTAAGGGGAGCGGTGGTATTAGACGTGCTTGTTGGGCATCCTAGTCCAGGGGCATAACAAAACATGGTATAACCAGAGTAGAAAGTCGACATATTCATTGGTAGGAATCGTGTGGTTCCAGAGGTAAGGGGAGTGGTGGTAGTAGACGTGCTTGTTGGGCATCCTAGTCCTGGGGCATAACAAAACATGGTATAACCAGAGGAGAGAGTCGACATATTCATTGGTAGGAATCGTGTGGTTCCAGAGGTAAGGGGAGCCGTGGTAGTAGACGTGCTTGTTGGGCATCCTAGTCCTGGGGCATAACAAAACATGGTATAACCAGAGGAGAAAGTCGACATATTCATTGGTAGGAATCGTGTGGTTTCAGAGGTAAGGGGAGCCGTGGTAGTAGACGTGCTTGTTGGGCATCCTAGTCCTGGGGCATAACAAAACATGGTATAACAAGAGGAGAAAGTCGACATATTCATTGGTAGGAATCGTGTGGTTCCAGAGGTACGGGGAGCCGTGGTAGTAGACGTGCTTGTTGGGCATCCTAGTCCTGGGGCATAACAAAACATGGTATAACAAGAGGAGAAAGTCGACATATTCATTGGTAGGAATCGTGTGGTTCCAGAGTTGAGGGGAGCCGTGGTAGTAGACGTGCTTGTTGGGCATTCTGGTCCTGAGGCATAACAAAACATGGTATAACCAGAGGAGAAAGTCGACATATTCATTGGTAGGAATCGTGTGGTTCCAGAGGTAAGGGGAGCCGTGGTAGTAGACGTGCTTGTTGGGCATCCTAGTCCTGGGGCATAACAAAACATGGTATAACCAGAGGAGAAAGTCGACATATTCATTGGTAGGAATCGTGTGGTTCCAGAGGTAAGGGGAGCCGTGGTAGTAGACGTGCTTGTTGGGCATCCTAGTCCTGGGGCATAACAAAACATACCCATAACCATACCTGGGGCATAACCAGAGGAGAAAGTATTTTTTGGGTAAAGACAATTATTTTTTGGAACAACATTTTTGAAACAAAAAATAATTAGTACATACCCTATTTTTGCCAGATAATTTAATTTCTTCACTCCACATTCTCCAATTCCGAAACTATGTCCGTTTTTACAATATCCAAACCTAACCTAACAGATACCTTAATCAGCCACATCAAGAAGTATAGAACTGCTATATCCTTCACCACAATGGAGGATTTTGACTTTCCCAAAACTCAACTCGATTCTACTGGAAAGTGATGAAGTATCAAGTAAATAAATAAGTCTAGATCATCGTCATTAGTAGTAATTGTGTGGTTCCAGTGGTAAGGGGAGCGGTGGTAGTAGACGAGCTTGTTGGGCATCCTAGACCTAGTCCTGGGAATGAGAGAAGAACTTAGGCACGCTTACGACCTCAATTCTTCGGGAAATAATTTCCAGAGCTCGATGAGAGAGTGTATTCACGGCAGTCACCCGCCGAAAGACTTATCATTGAACTAACTTGCAACTTTTTATCTTTTCGGGCAGCTCCATTGTGTGTCTGTCGTGATCTTCAAGTGCGATTCATTACCTAAGTTTTATTTTATTTTAGAGTAATATAGTCTGACGTGAATATTATTTTGAGCGATCGTGAGGGTGTTTGTTAGGTTAGGTGACAGTGCATGGTGCATATACCTACAAAACAAGCTATTCCGCTATTCCTAAACAACAATGAACTAATGGACTAAGAAAAAAACCGAAACAATATTTAGAAAATAGCTTTAGGAATGTCCAAACTCTGATTTTATTTCCTGAATTTAAAACTGTAAACAAACTTATTTTCGTATGAAACTATTATTTTTAGCCATTATTTAATCAGGCGTTCCCAGAGGGGGGCAATTGCCCAGGGGCCCGGACTCTTTGGGAGACCCGGGCCCGTTGGTGGGGGGGCCCCAGGCAAGACCTGTTGTCCGAAAAAGGACACAAACTTGGACTTGGAGTGAGCCCGGGCCCGCCGGGGGGGGGAGGGGTTGTCTAAAAAAAGGTCACCAACTTAGATCCATAACAAGGGCTCGTGAAAGGGGGCCCCCATAAGGCGCCCGAAATGTCTCTGGGCAGGCCTGTATTATTTATAGTATTACTTTTACAAGGTCAGCTGACAAACTTATTACTTGTGAATAGAGGATTTTATTGGTTACCAAGGAAGACAAGGGGACAGAGGGTAAAATGTCGGTCAGCATGTAGGCTTCATTTTTTAACCCAGACGAGAGCTCTAGATATATTAACCTAGTTGGACAGGCCGGCCCCGGCATAACCTCAATATTACTAGAGCAGGTCGTTTTGTGTTTTCACAACACTTTGTCGTACACAATTGAAAATTTTTAGAGTAAAAATAGAGATTTCTGTCATTAATTTGTTCAAAATCACAATGCTATGAAAGGTACCATTATAATTATCTGAATTACATTATTATTAGCTATTTTGCTTATAACCATAGCTAAGTGATCTAAAAAGAAAAATATTAAACGTTCCGACACTGCATATTTTGCGAGTGCACACCCAGCGTGGAGACTTCGTCAGTGTGGGCTGTTGACATTTCCAGCAGTAGAGGCAACATACGTGTTATACCCCACTTTTTGCACGTGTTTCCCATAAGAATAACATGGGGTTCAGTTTTTAAACACTTGCTCGAACCCAGCCTATACAAATTTACTCTTTAGCCCTCTTACTCTTTACTCTTGCCTATATTAAATACATTTTTTCCAAACCCAATCCGTCCCCTATATTTTTTAAAATTAATTGTCAAAATCGGGCTAAAAAAACTAACTTTGGTGTTCATGGTCCGATTTGTCTGCAATTTGGATATGCTATTGTCCTAAGCTAATGCATTAATAAATTCCACTTACATTTCCCAAATTTAATATTACGGTCAAATTGAAAAATATTTTTGAAAAATACTATAGTGTCAATTGCCAACTTCTTTATTTACTGTCCGATTTGACTTTATTTTTGGATATGTTATAGCCTTAAACTGTTATATATGTATAATTACCACATATAAGTTCAAAATTTGATACTTTTTATAGTTTATATATTTATATATATATATATATATATATATATATATATATATATAAACCAGAAAAAACTAACTTTGGTGTTTACGGTCCGATTTTGCTGGTTTTTGATATAATATTATCCAAAGCCAATGCATTAATAAGTTACACATACATTTCCCAAATTCAATATTACGGTAAAAATATATTTTGAAAAATACTGCCAATTACCAACTTCTTTATTTACTGTTCGATTTGGTTTATTTTTGTATATGTTATAGCCCCCTTACAGCTAAGAATAACCACACTACTATAATTTCCGCAACCCCTATAATATAGTCAAAATGTTGTTTTTGTTTGTTTATTTCGTTGCAATCAACCAAAAACTAACGTTGGTGTTTATGATTCGATTTGTCTGCCATTTGAATATGTTATTGTCCTAAGCTAATGCATAAGTAAATACCGTCTACAGTTTCCAAATTTAAACTATATGTTTTAAATTACTGCCAAATGCCAACTTCT
Organism: Allygus modestus; assembly: GCA_963675035.1. NCBI lineage: Eukaryota > Metazoa > Arthropoda > Insecta > Hemiptera > Cicadellidae > Allygus > Allygus modestus. The sequence continues at coordinate 15,715,870 of OY776113.1, forward strand.
TTATTTACTGTCCGATTTGATTTATTTTCGGATATGTTATAGCCTCCAACTATTATATCTAAAATTACCGTATATTATTTCCAATAACCCATTAATGCAGTCGATATTTTGTTTTTGTTTGTTTATTTTGTCGTAACCATGCAAAAACTAACTTTGGTTTTATGGTCCGATTCGTCTGAAATTTTGATACGTTATTGTCCTAAGTTAATGCATAAGTAAATTTCACCAATAATTTACAAAATAAATATAACTGTCAATTTAAACAATATTTTGTAAATTACTGGAAAAGACCAACTTATTTATTTACCATTCGATTTGATTTATTTTCGGATATATTATGGCCCCCAGCTATTTTATCTAAAATTACCATATAATATTCCCAAATTAAAAACTTTGTATAATTGATGTAAATACATCAACTACAAAAATTAACTTTGGTATTTGTTGTCCGATTTGTTTGTAACTTTGATATGTTACTGGCTTAGGTTAATGCATAAGTAAATAAAACCTATAATTTCGAAATTTAAACATTTTGCAAATTACCAAAGTGCCAATTGCCAACCTCTTTGATTACTGTTTGAGGACTTTCCACCAAGCCTAATTCTTCTAAATTTATGTGTTTGTGTGTATTTATGTGTAGTGGAGAAAGGTGTAAAATGGATGGTTCGATTTTGTAAAATATGTGCCACCAGATTTTATGTAACACTTATGCTTTATACTTATACTGTATCTGGAAATTCCTCTATTACCTCCACATAATTAGTTGGTAAACAGTTACAACTAAATGCCGATAGAGCATACTTTATTAACTTCTCCCTTTGTGTACTATCTTTTAGCAGTTTTAGTTGTACTCCAGTTATCTTCTTTGTATTACTACTACCCCAATAAGCGTATTGTAATAAATCGTTAAACACCAGGCAACAACTTTTTTGTAGTTGACTGATAACTTTCGTCCACATCTTATGCAGAGGTACAGCATAGAATGGAGCATTTTGGAAGAACCTTTTGCTGTCTTCTATTAGGCTTAAACAATCTCTTAAAGATTCAAACTCTTTACCAGGGCCGCCGAGAGTCATGGTAGGCCCCGGGGCAAAACACTGGCAAGGGCCCCCTCTCCCACCTCTACATAATGTAGTCTATTTTTGTACCTACAAACTCTTCATATTCTATTAAAATGAGTATACTTACTTATTAGGTACTAAAAATGTTTGTAAAGAATCGTAATTTCTTTGTGAAATGCTTCAGTTTTGATCTTGACCAATTAATTATTGCAGTAGCAGCTGGGAAAATTCATCATTCTTAATACTAGAACCAAATCCGCACTAGATATAGATCAATCATAAACAAATCAAAACTAGCCAATCACTACACTAAGTTAATGCAGAAGATTACTACGAAATTTAATTACATTTTATAGATTTATTGAATCGTTCAAATCACGGGGGAACGAATTGCAGTTGTATAGACTACAGTAGTTAGTCTATGTTTGTATAAACATGTAAGCGACCGGGTGCACAGCGGCAGCGGGATCGCCTTCAGTTGTGACGTCACAAAAGTAGCACGGCCTGTAGATCTAGTGCGGTCTTGCTATAACAAGGTCCATATATACTTTTCAAGGTCTGTGCAGTCGGTATATTTAAGGTTTTCTAGCTAACCGGAAGAGACATCGTAAAAACAGCTGTAAGTTCACGTGATCTCCAATCCAATCTGCAGTTTTGCTGGGAACACTATATTTATTGTACGTGTACCATATTTTCCTCTTCATTGTAATTAAAACGAGTTCGCACGCAGCACGCTGACGTGAGGGAAGTGAATTTCCACATAAAAACTTTTAAAACTCAAAATCAGTGTAAAAACATACATTTGTCCAATTTTTATTGAAATCTGAAAACATTGATTTTTTGGCTGTTCTGATACTCCTGGTTTCATTTACTTGCAAAGCTGGGAATACAATTTTGCGCATTATAAGGTTAGGAGAAGGTCCAGACAGGCTTGAAAGTAGGCTTGAGGTTGCTGGGGATAATAAAAGTACTTTAACAAAGGAATAACAGGCTTTTCTAGTGTAAAACCCCCATAAGAAAGAAAGAAAGAAAGAAAGAATTTATTTCTATTCAAGTACATAACATAACATTGAATTCACTTATTACATAAATAAATAACAAATCAATAAACAACAAATGATTCAACATAGAGTCTTAACCTAACAAAACAAAGATAATTAAGTGCTAGTTAATAAGTAAACAAAGTACCTAAACAGAAATTAGGTCCCCCAAAGGCGAACCTGTGTCGGGGTGACCATCATTTTAATAAGAAAGGGATGCAGGCCGGTGCATTACAAAAACTGAATTAACAAAGTAACAGTAATGACAATAAATAAAAAGTGCTAACTATCGTAATAAAGAAACATATATCGTACAAATAATAAACAGTATCAGGCATCATGACATAATACCGAACAAGTTTAACAAACTAACTTTACCTGGACAAAGCGCTATACTCAAACATTGAATTCAAAAAGAATATTTATATCTGGAATATCAAATAGCCAAATAATTATTAATTTTTGAAACTTCTTTAAACTAAAACAATTCCTTATACCTTATCCAAAACAATTCAATATGTTTTGCCCAACGAACTTGTCCAACTGATTACAGAGAGGAACGTCCCTACCAAATTTGAAGTAAATCGGACAAAAATTGCGACCGCTAGAGTGCAAACACATATATATAAATATTTATATATATAAAATTTTGAACGACCCCCCAAAACGTGTTCAGGGGGTAACGTTAGGAACTTCTATGGTGGTCCCGGGCTTAAGTTTCACCGTGCGGGTCATGCTAATAGTTCACTTTCCAAAGGAAATTCACTAATAAACATTGTTTAACTAATTACATAATTTTATCAGCTGATATTTTATGAAACTAATTATTGTTTTGATTTATTTGTATTATTATATTATGGGTTTAAACTAAGACAACGTACTGTGTTTACCCGATACACATTTTCTTTAATAACTCGGTAAATATTTATGCTAGAATGACGAGAGAGGGCTTAAAACTTTCGCCTCTCTGATCCCCATCTTTTTGCATGCATTAATTTTACATCTGGGGCTTTTCTGACCCTTTTTGGGCCCATAAAGTCGAAATTTGAAAGATTAATCCCCAAAAAATGGGTTTAGAGTTTTTCGATTGTTTTGCCCAACGAACTTGTCCAACAGATTATAGAAAAGTAACGTCCCTACCAAATTTGAAGTAAATCGGACAAAAAATGCGACCGCTAGAGTGCATACACACACACACATATATATGTCTATATATATATATATATATAAAATTTTGAACGACCCCCCAAAACGTGTTCAGGGGGTCACGTTAGGAACTTCTATGGTGGTCCCGGGCTTAAGTTTCAGCGTGCGGGTCATGCTAACAGTTCACTTTCCAAAGGAAATTCACTAATAAACATTGTTTAACTAATTACATAATTTTATCAGCTGATGTTTTATGAAACTAATTTTTGTTTTGATTTATTTTTATTATTAGATTATGGGTTTAAACTTTTTTTCTGCACGTCCAGCGATAATTTTAAAATGGCTGTACCATTATTATCCCCTGTAAGGTTGGCAATACTTATACTGTGTTGTTGGTTTATGCATCAGCTGGACGACATCGCAAGACATCTTTGCTGTGAGTGCGAACATTACTCTCATGGAAATGATCACACTGTGCTGAAAGCTCTACGAACACAGCTCTTGTTGCTAGAACACATCTCCAACCTTTAACACGGTTTAAATAGTTGTCAAAGTGTGAAACAAAAAAATTCACCTTATAAAACTACGAGAAAAGTACAACTAAGCTGTCATAAAGTAGAGTATGTTTAATATATCAAAAGTGTAACTACTTTTACCATCACGCTGTGGAAGAAAGTAGGCATAGACCAACTTTGACAAATAAACAAAAAAGTCAAAAACCATTATTGTTTACAACCTATATAATATATTATTTTGTTAACTCAATTCTTAATTTTGCATCGTCATAATTTTATTTTATTAAACTTATTGAATAAAAACTAGGACTACGCACTGAGTTTTTTCTAAACAAATTGGCTATAGTTGTGGTTGGTGGATGTAAACTGATGAAAACATGTTGTACGAATAGCAATTTTGTATTACATTTATCATGGCTAGCAATGCATTGGGTGAAAAACCCCAAAACTGATTTTGTAGTTACTAAGTTAATTTGAGGCAAAGTCATAAAACAACTCTGGTATCAGACTACAGAGGTATATCAACACTTTTCTGGCCTTTTTCGGTAAAAAAAAAAACTGATTATTTGCCTATCAGTTGCAGCGAGGGTAGGCTGGCCGCGGAGGCCCGCGTGATGTGCTGTGAGCTGACTCTAGGTCTTCCGACTCCACAAAGCTTAGCTTTTATATTTTGACTCATCCGCCAATCAGAATAACTTATTCCTCTGTTTCACAATATTAAAATTGTTTGTCACCGTGATCAAATACCGGTAATAAAACTCTTACCTACAAACAAATATGAAGTTTTAATTCTTCGTTCTATTGTTGTACGACTACAAGTTAACAATGTCAATGTTAACTTTGTGCCTCCGTTACTCCTCACCTTATCGTCACAAACGATTAATTTTGGTGTTAAATTAAAGGTTTCGTCGCCCTCTAGAAAAATACAATAGTCGAATTTGGATTTTGTCACAAATTAATGAGAACATGTACAGTGTTTCAGTTCAAAATTAAACTATTTATTATGCAACTATGGTACCCAAATTAAAAAATTCGACATTGTATTTCCCTAGAGGACGGCGAAACCTTTAATTTGACACCAAAATTAATTTTATGTGACGATCAGGTGAGGAGTAATGGAGGCACAAAGTTAACATTGGCCTTATGGAGCAAAACTCCTAGATGGCGTCTAGCAACTTCCGGTGATGAAGACTCTTAAGGCCTATTTGCTGGAAGGAAGGCTTAATAGTGTCCATGATTACTTATCTAAATTATAATTAAGAAGTGTTTACGATTTTCTTGTTTTATCATGAACGTCATTGAATGTTGAACATTTTTTAAATGACTCATGTAAAGGTGTTAAGGCAATTAAGAGATGATTTATTGATTGATTAATTTAAACAGACATGATGGAATACTGAAGTCATGTGTGTGAAATGCGGTAAACTACCCTAAGGGAGCCTTCGCATTGCAAAAGTTAATTGCATCTCATTCTAGTCAGGCTGTGGGCATCGAGTTTATTGAAGGCGCTACACCGCACCATAAATTCTTGTTCTTACTTCAATCAAGGTTTTTTTTTATTTATTATGTGGTTAAATTCGTTAACTAATCATTTTCTATAAGACGAAGCGAGAGGGTAACACAAATCGCGTTTCTACTTGTTCATCCCTTAAAACAATTTGACTGTACGATGGTTAAAAATCCGCCCGCCACCAAAAAAAGAAAGTTGGAAGATGTATTATGGCTAAATGTTAAAATGTACCAAATAAGGAAGAAACCAAGTTGGACAAGGTTTATTAGATAATAGTTAATTCATAGTAGGTTAGCAGCCGATTACTTTGAAGTCCTAGCAATTGTTTTTTATAAAGATTTCGCACATTCGATTACTTCGGATATTTTGGTTCATTTAAATGAGACATACAACGTTTATGATCTTTTGAAAGTGGTTAATACATAATGAAACTAGGACATGACGGGATAGGTGGACATTGTTCTAACGGAGGCAGCAGATAGAAACGAGATGGTTCGGTACTAAAGTCCTAAAGTTGCAAATAAATCTTATTGTAAATAAAAATTAAAAAATATTTATTTCTTGCTAGATTTTTCTAAAGCACATTTAAAACCCAAATTACATTTGTTTGTATGATAAAAGGGACTGCAGTCTTTATGACAATAAATTATTTTGAATTTGAACACTTATCAGAATTTGACTTCGATTATACTAAATTAGGTTTATATCTTTCAGCACTATAATGATTGAAAACAACATATTATGTTAGAAAGTAAAACTAACGAAATAAACGAAATTTGATACTGACCATTTAGGCCGGCTTGTAGACTTGACTAAGGGAGTCATGCCGTCCCTGAAGCATATCCTCTTCTTGCTGAAGTTGACAACATTGAACACCACATGCTAGGCTCAAGTCAAAACAGGTTAATTAATATGCAAACTAACAGTATACATGTATAGTATACCTACAACATAAGTACTACAAAGTAGGCTAGGTATATTATTATTCTACTGAGGAATGTGTGGTTTGGGTGGATGGACGGAAAGGCATGTAACAAACACATGTAGATTCAATGTTGTAACATAAAATTTGTATTTTTTACTTCTCATTGAAAATGACTTTATAAAGAAATATATCAAATAATTTGAGGGGAAGAAGTGAGAAAGGAAAATGAGGTAGGTGAGGTTATGAGTTTAAACGTAAGCGAGTAAAAAGGGTGGCCATTTTTGGACGTTGGTGTGAAGCCTAAATGGTTAGATTTCAAACTCCTGAAATATAGGTTTGAGCTTAAAACTTGATGTATCGCGTGTAAAAATGTGTGAAAAATTAGTAAAAGCAAAGTGTGTAGGTTCATATAATCAAAATGCTAAATCACTCGAACAAACTCGAAATAATGGAAACTACTTTTAGACTTTACCTACGAACTTGTTTATCTGTTTGTAAATTAATGGTTTACAAATCCAAATTTTAGGCACACTAAGGACTTATATATAAAGCAAAGTTTTCATAAATGAAATTGAAGTTTCATTGTACGTGGTAAAACAATAAAGGAGGAGATTTGAATAACCGAAGATTTTATATGTATTTCTGACCCATTGTAATCAAATAGGGGGAGAATTTATTCAAATCAAAATCAACGACGTTAAGTATTACAAATTAAACCTAAAACCATGTACCGGTTTCAGTATCTTGGTTTTAAAAACGCAAACCGCGACAGGGAAATCTAAACCCATGAAGTGGTACAGTCTGGTGGCAAAATAGGGATGTAGGGGATGAAAATTTGCAGGCGGACTGTACAAGACCAGATTGATACAGGGGCAAGGCCGAGTGGGCGGCTAAACAAAATGGCGGCAAAATCAGATGATTCCCCATCCTATCTCTGTGGCGAGGGTGAACTGAACCGCGCGGTAATGCTGCACTCTGCACCGAGACCGGGGTGAGGGGGGGTGTTCGTATAACGGGAACGTTTCTCAACCTGGGTTCGCAAACACTTGTATAGGAGTTAGTAGAGAGAAGACGTGTAATGGGAGATACGTATGTTGTACACAAATAACTCGCATAAACTAACAATACCCCCGTCGCAGCAAACCTGCGTACTCTGCGAATTTCCTGTCTTAATACCACAGAAAGCCGCATACCAAGTTTCATACAATTATATTCACAAATAAGCGATAAATACAATTTTAATTATTCTCCCTAAGAATAACATCAGGGATGAGTACGCAGGTTTGCTGCAACAAGGAGCACCAAATAATGGATGTTATGCAAATATCAATAGAACTCATCTAAGTAAAGTCAGATACCAAGTTTCATTCATATACATTTATAAATAAGCGATATATAACATTTTAATTACTCTTCATAAGAATAACAGGGGACCGAGTACCAAGGTTTGCTGCTACGGGAACCATAAGCGAAAATTTTGTTTTTTGTGCAAACAACAACAAACCACAACCAATGATACCATGATGGCTAGATGAAGCCATATACCAAGTTTCGTCAGTTTATATTCATAAACAAGCGAGATATAACATTTATTTTTCTCCTTAAGAATAGCATTAGACATCGTACTGTGTTTACCACTTGCAATATCTCAGTAACCAATTGACGTAGAGCAATGATCAAAATACCAAATTGTTTTTTTTTTAAGCTGAATTCAATGGTCTAACTAAATATTAATTCAAAATTACATGTGAAAACCCCAACAAAAAAACATTTTTGGGGTACAAAACCCCCCAAAAACCCCCCTTTGGATGGTGCGATTCGTCTGGTTTTCGAACTCGTTCAAATAAATGCTACTTTACACGTTTGTACCAAATTTCATCAAGATCGGGCCTTTTTTACGAGACTTATCGTGCTTACGGATACATACCTATATACAAAATTTGAACGAATGGTATTTTTGGCATCTGGGGGCTTCAAGATGAAAAGTTATCATGGTCTCGGGCGGTAATACCTTCTTCCCTATAGGGGAAATTCGCTAAAAAGCACTCAAACAATTTAAATCTTCGCCACAAGTATTATAGTTCGACAATTATTTTTTAAATGAGATCCAAAAGTCGTGCTGCAACAGCGTACGATTAATTTTTTTTACTGGAAACACTGAAATCTAGATCTCGTGAAAAAACCCTTTATTAACTTGTTGACAATCCTTAATACTCTGTCTGACTTTGCATTTCAGGACTTCTTATCCACTGAACTGGCAGGAAGAGCTTTTACCTTATACTAATTCATAAAAAAAAACACACAGAAACAACTTGGATGCTGCTCCAGACATAGGACTATATTTGTTTGTTATTTTTAAACCTAACTTCAAACAACTGCGTGCAACAAATCACATACGCAGTGAAAATGTGTAAGTAAAAGAAGTGAATGAAGTGTTCACAGTTTCAAAATCAAAGTTCTCAATAAATATAGTAAAACTAACGAACAGCAACTTAATTTTTAATTGCGTTTGCAAAATAAATAAATACTTTCTAAATATTTAGGATTGAAGTACTAAATTGTTTTCCGAACAGTGTTGGCACCACTGCTAATATCGACTGGTTTTGTGTATATTCGTTTCGTTAATTATTTCAACAGTAAAATAAATAACCCTGGCAGGATTCCTGTTTATTCGGTTATAAAGCTATCACTTAAGTATAAATAATAAATATATTTATAGTAATGATGATCCTAGCGAAAACGTTCAATATCGATTTTAATTTCAAAACTAAATAATTTGTATGTCACTAATCGGACTGATAAGTTTTGTTAGTATACGATGTATAAATATAGAAACGCTATGTTGAATTCAAAATCAACTACCTTTAGATTCAATGCAATTTAAAATGTTGTTTTCTTTGAGAATGGAACAAAAAACCATTGAGTTTGAACTAATACGATTGGTTTAAAAAGTGTTTGAACTTAGAAATCAGGATTTGAGTCGTGTAGCGAGCTCTCTCCAAAAGATTAATGTGATTAATAAACAAACCCCAATGTAAATTGGAAAATGACAGTTATAAAAAATAAAGCCAGTTCTTAAGCATGAATTAGGGATATATTGTTCTATAAATCTGCTGTTCAATATAAATAACAATTTTCATTTACGATTCTAGCTTATAATATTTAGATGATATTAAGTCAAGGGTAAAGTTATGTGTGGTCCTATCTAAAACTATCTAATTAGTAAAATAAATTATCTGATAACCCACAAAAACTTATTTAATAGCCATCACTATTATGTGATATTTACATTTTTGTAGTTTATCTACCGATATTGGTCTTTTTAACTAAAAAACAAAAGCCAAACTTTTCATATTAGTAGTGAAATTAATAGTTGTATAGTGATTTAGCCATTGTGTTTTACAGGTTTCGATACTGTTGTTTGTTAAATAAACCGTACAGTATTCGGTTTACTGTTCTGTTGTTTGTTAAGTAAACCGTACAGTACCGGTTTACTGTTCTGTTGTTTGTTAAGTAAACCATACAGTATTCGGTTTACTGTTCTGTTGTTTGTTAAGTAAACCATACAGTATTCGGTTTACTGTTCTATTGTTTGTTAAATAAACCGTACAGTATTCGGTTTACTGTTCTATTGTTTGTTAAATAAACCGTACAGTATTCGGTTTACTGTTCTATTGTTTGTTAAATAAACCGTTCAGTATTCGGTTTACTGTTCTGTTGTTTGTTAAATAAACCGTACAGTATTCGGTTTACTGTTCTGTTGTTTGTTAAATAAACCGTACAGTATTCGGTTTACTGTTCTATTGTTTGTTAAATAAACCGTACAGTATTCGGTTTACTGTTCTGTTGTTTGTTAAATAAACCGTTCAGTATTCGGTTTACTGTTCTGTTGGTTGTTAAATAAACCGTTCAGTATTCGGTTTACTGTTCTGTTGTTTGTTAAATAAACCGTTCAGTATTCGGTTTACTGTTCTATTGTTTGTTAAATAAACCGTTCAGTATTCGGTTTACTGTTCTGTTGTTTGTTAAATAAACCGTTCAGTATTCGGTTTACTGTTCTGTTGTTTGTTAAATAAACCGTTCAGTATTCGGTTTACTGTTCTGTTGTTTGTTAAATAAACCGTTCAGTATTCGGTTTACTGTTCTTGATTTACTTCAATCGGCTTCCAGACACTATATTTCTGTGAATACCCAAAAAGTAACTTAGAAAAAATAGTGTATATTGTAGGCACCACAAAAACCAATCGAGAAGTGTAAGAGCTAGTCTCGGGGCGCAGTGGGAAGCAGAAATAATTCGGAAGAGGGATACCCCTTATTTAAAAGGGTAGCTGGGCCAGTGAATCAAACGACACAGGAGGGGTTGGTCAGGTCAATGGCCTACGGGATGATTCATAAGTTGACACATGGAGGGTGAGTGTTCGGGCAGATCGGGCGCCTTCGGCAACGTTCGGCCTGCTTCGGAGAATTATTGACCTTGCGCCGTCGTGTGCCACTGCCGCTAGAAAACTTGCAACGCTAAAAAACAAATCCACAGTGCGGTAACAGAGGGGTATTGGAGAACGAAAAAAGACTCCGGGTTTGCTAGTTTGGCATGGGCAATGTGTCCAACTTAAGCCATTTTTCCCTAGATGTAGAGGAAATTGCCTGATAGGGAATTTGGGACTTTGTTTTACAATTTAGGAAATTTCCCATATTTTGGAATAGTTATTAAATGTAAGCGTAATCTACAGATAAATATATGGTCTCATTTTTCCAGTAATAATTACTGTTGCAATTGTCACAAATAGCTATAAAATACGAAGAAAAAGGCCATTACTGTGATTACGTCGATCAGGAAAAGGTAATTACGTCGATCTATGAGTACTGCTTATACTGTTTCAACCTTAACATTGTGGTTGTGGTACTTTTCCGTCTCTTAAGTGAACCTGGCTTTAGGCTAGTCGAATCTACTTTTCTAATAAAGCTAGGCATACACTTCATTTCACCACTTCATTTCACAATTGTTACAAATTATCTAATAAAGGATACTATTCCTAATATTTAACAAATGGCATGGCAAATAAAAAAAGATACTTAGCACTAGTAGCCTACTACTGGTTCTATTTTAATGTGACTGTTCTTTCAGTATTCCTTTATGATAGTATTCCATTATTGTGGTATTTATATTCTACAATATAAATTATAGCTTCGAACAATCACTTAGAAAAAACTTAATTTAGGGAATTTTCTCCCTAATTTAGGGAATTTTTTTGCTGGATAGGGAAATCTGGCTAGGCTCGGTTGGACACACTGGGCACGCGATCGCTTACTGGACGCGGTTATGGTTTTTAATAAGTGTATATGGATTGATTTTGTTAATTATTTGCTCAATTAATATTTGTGAGCCCCCTCTTGGAAAGGGTGATGGTCGAGTTGGGCCCAAGCCAGTAACCACAACTTTTGAAAATAAGGGTACAGTTAAAATAAGTTTGAAATTCGGCAGCGTCCGCAGACCCTAATTTAAGCCTCCATGCAGCGGTTAGATTGTTCGGGTCATTGTTTTAACAGGACTCCGTTAGAATTCCATGTTCCACTGTTGCCACATTCCCTTTTGCGACTCCAGAACTTCTATTCCATAAAAATGCGCACATATTCCTACGGGAATGAGGCTGTATACAATGATGTTCATTGTATTTTATTCTTTACAGAGGCTAACAAAAGTAACTAATTCGCTTGATAACAAGTGGTGTTGGAAGTGTAATACATTCAGCTCACCCTTTACAGTATACCTATACCAATGGTGTTGGAAGTGTAATACATTCAGCTCACCCTTTACAGTATACCTATACCAATGGTGTTGGAAGTGTAATACATTCAGCTCTCCCTTTACAGTATACCTATACCAATATCTCGTTATTGTGCCAATGTTACTTTAGTGGCCATAGACATAATTACTACGTTACGAATTGTTTCTTCCCCTTTCCCCATTCAACATCATAACGTTTTGAGCATACCTCCCCCCCCCACTCTCATGTGTTACGTAACGCAACCATATTAAATAATAATACAGCTTAAATCTCATAAAACCTATCATTTTGTATAGATTTAAATTAAATAGCATTTAAATGAGATATTGTTTGTACGTTCCAAAAGTAATATTTTATACTATTCATGACAAATCAAATCAAATCAAAATGTCATCAAATGAACAACAAAAATGATGACAAATCTTTGGCGAACTAAGTTTTAAAACATGAAAACGATTATGATAAGGACTAAGATAAACCATAAAATATAAGTGGCAACACCAATGAGATATGTGAAAAAGCGAGTAAAAGCAATGACTACATATACAATAAGACGCGTAAGCGCCGTGTTAAAAATTCAGCGCCAAGCGGTAACTCTGCGACCCACCGCTAGTAGCGCTGTATGTATCAAAACGGTCCGGCTAGTCGCTAGGACACGGCAAAACTGAGTAATTCCGAGCGGTGAACGCGTTGTCGTTTACACGCTCATGTACATTCTAATAATAATAAATCTACAATTAAACTTATATATTCCTTTTCTGCATGAGTTTCCGCATCCAACAGTATAAATATACTTTAGTTTAAAATTATGTGTAATTTTTAATAATTAAAATATTAGAGAGTTGTATATGTAGTCATTGGTAAAAGCTTATATACACAAAATTAGATAATTATAAAACATCTGTATTGAAAAAGAGCTTAAATTTCGCCATCGCACCTTAAAGCGTCCTTTTGAAAGGATTATTCGTGGAGTGAAAATTGTAATTAGAAACCTTCAGGAAAACGAAAAAGAGATCAGTTACGGTCAGGCAGGACGTCTCAACGATATGCGGAAGGCAGACCCGTCACCAAACATCACAACGAGCAAGGTTGACGCATGGAAGTCTCTGAGGAATAACCCCTTCATCGCAATACTACCAGTGGATACGGGACATGTCAAAAATATTATGAACTTTTATGACAACAAATATCAAATTTACTCACTTATTCGTAACGAAAAAAATAGGAAAATAAGAAACCACATCAAAAGGATTACGGAAACGGTTAAACTGATTCCTCAGATGCGTTCTGCTCTCATCACATCTGATCCTATGACTCCTGTAGTCTAAGGACTCCTGAAGGCTCACAAAGATGTTCCAATGAGATCAATATTGAGCGCCGTCGCTTCATCGCATCCTTAAGCCAATTCGCCGGCCATACAAATACATTGGCTGGGTAGCACAGTGGTCACTTCATAAGTTCGCCAGATCGATCCTGAGCAAAATCCTGAGAAGATTTTGTGATGGCTCGATACTGGATCTAGCTGCCATTGGTCATTTGGCTATTAATTAATGATCCAGGCTAAACAATCAGTCGGTCTGTCAGTAACAGGGCTACACAAGGCATCTCAACCATTCTACACATCATTAATTCATATTCGATTTAAAATACGCCCTAGTTGCGTCGGCGTCTTACAAAGATATTAAGAGAAAGGGTCATTTATTAAGGACTCTCGACTATTCGCTGTCATTCTAGATCACATTAAACTAGATTAAAATTATATTCTGGTGAGCTTCAAAATTACGTCGTTATTTTCCATCATCCCTATTATCGAACTGACTGAAATAGTTATGACTATCCCTCCCACAGATTTATTTCAGATAGCAGACATCTACCTATTTCTACTACGACGGAGAGAGAGCACTGTCATCCCCTTCAAAATCGAAGATATTCCTCCATCATGTAGGTGACACATTTATAATATACCCCCGTCGCAGCAAACCTGCATACTCAGCGAATTTCCAATAAATATATAACATAACACATTAACACTTGACAGGATTCATAAGAAATATATTCACAAACAAGCGATATTAAAAATATTAATTATTCTCCATAAGAATAACATTGGGGATGAGTATGCAGGTTTGCTGCAACAAGGAACACAAAATAATGGGTTTTTATGCAAATATCATTATAACTCATATAAGTAAAGTCACATACCAAGTTTCATTCATATACATTTATAAGTAAGCGATATATAACATTTGAATTATTCTCCATAAGAATAACATGGGACCGATTACCTAGGTTTGCTGCTACGGGAACCATACGTGAAAATTTTGTATTTTGTGCAAACAACGATAAACCCCAACCAGATGAAGCCATATACCAAATTTTGTCAGTTTATGTTCATAAATAAGCGAGATATACAATTTGTCTTTTTCTCCATAAGAATAACATTAGACAACGTACTGTGTTAAGCACTTTCAATATCTCGGTAACCAATTGACGTAGAGCAATGATCAAAATACCAAATTGTTTGTTTTTTAAGCTGAATTCAATGGTATAAATTAAAATTTGATTTAAATTAAAATTACATGTGAAAACCCCAAAAAACACATTTTTGGGGTACAAAACCCCCCTTTGGATGGTGCGATTCATCTGGATTTCGAACTCGTTCAAATAAATGGTACTTTACACATTTGTACCAAATTTCATTAAGATCGGACCTTTTTTACGAGAGTTATCGTGCTTACGGACACATATATATATATATATACATATATAACAATTTGAACGAATGGTGTTTTTGGCATCTGGGGACCTCAAAATGAAAAGTTATCATGGTCTCGGGCTTAAGTCTTACCATGAGACCTACGGTAATAGCTTCTTCCCTATAGGGGAAATTCGCTAATAGTAACAAGGAACAGATCGCCTAAACCCTATCTTAAACCTTCTAAATTCTATCAACCCAAAATACAATTTAGAAAGGCAGCCTTACTGTTCTAGATGTTTTAGTAATTCGAAACTCTAATGGATCAGACGGCACAGCTCATCATAAACCAACAAATACGGACCGATATCTCCATGCGAAATCACACCATCATCCAGTACAAAAATCCGCAGACTTAAATACGTTAGAAAACAGATCCTATGCTATTGCTGATCAAAGACACTTAGCATCAGAGAAAATTCATGGATATATGGCCGAACATACAGAGCATTTAACTCACTTTGAAAGTTAGTAATAATTTAAAAAGAAAAGAGAACCGACATATGTATCATATTGTCGGGTAATGAGGATAACTCTTAATAGTGCTTTTACTAAAGTCAATACATCGCTTAAAGTAGAGTCTTGGAAAAGTCTCGTTGCTTCGAAAAAACCTGTATAAACGAAGAACCTGAATTTAAAATTTACTTAATGGATACTCTCCAACAAAACGGTATCATAAATGGGAAATCACTAATGCAATAAGTAAACAATGAAATGAAAACAACCAACATTCCAATGTTAATTCCCAAGAAATAGATAAGAGATCTTTCTTACTGTACGTACAAGGGAAGGCTGATAAAATAAGTAGAGTATTCCAAAAATATTAAAAATAAATCAATGCTTCAGAGTAGTAAAAGGGAAACTTACGCAAGGCGAAAATCAGGTGTTTACATACAGTAATAGAAGGTATTTGTGGAAAATTCTACGTCGGAGAAACAGGGAACATTTAAGCATGTTCCACTAAATTTAAGGAACATCGAAGAAAAACAAAAACAATGAAACTGAAATTTCCGCTGTTACTAACCACTCATATAAACCCAAACATTCCATAATATTAGATGAGATAATGAGAAAATTAAACACAATCCTTTGTATTTCAAAGCCATTGTGCCATATTACAGGTATTTTAGTTCAACTCCCTGGTGTGTTTTGTTACAATTGTGTTTACTGGTGAAATTCCCATGGAAAAGTGAACTATTTACTTGAACCGCATGAAGATACTTAAGAGTCTTCATCACCGGAAGTTGCCGGACGCCATCTTGGTGTTTTGTTCCATAAGGCCAATGTTAACTTTGTGCCTCCGCTACTCCTCACCTGATCGTCACAAACAATTAATTTTGGTGTCAAATTAAAGGTTTCGTCGTTCTCTAGGGAAATACAATAGTCGAATTTGGATTTTCTTACAAACTAATGAGAACATGTACAATGTTTCAGTTCAAAATTAAACTATTTATTATGAAATTATGATACCCAAATTAAGGAATTTGGCATTGTATTTCCCTAGAGGACGACGAAACCTTTAATTTGACACCAAAATGAATTGTATGTGACGATCAGGTGAGGAGTAATGTAGGCACAAAGTTAACGTTGGGCTTATGGAACAAAACCTAAAGTTGGCGTCTAGCAACTTCCGGTGATGAAGACTCTGTACGGTGACCCACTGTACGGTTTGGGGGTTCGGCAAAAGCGTTACGTATAAAATACATATATTTTATATAAATAAAAATTATTCACTCTGTAGAGGTCGCATTTTTCCGATTTTCTTTTAAATTTTGAGAGCATCTTTCCATTTGTGGTTGGACGAGTTTGTTGGACAGACCCTAACCCTCCTTTTCGGATTTTAAAACTCCAATTTTTTTAGTTTTTGGCCTTAAAATATAGAATATGCATCTAATATAATATCATTTCATGTAAAACAGAGCCAAAATTCGTCTCTCAGCATTTTATCACAAAAATTTACCGAGTTACTAAATTAAATGTAAACTGGCTGAACACAGTAAGTTGTCTTAGGGTGATTCATCATTGGAAAATGTGCGTTTCATAACTCGGCGTAGTTTAATCGTCCCCAGTACTCCCATGCCTACTATTCCACAATTGTTACCTCCTCCTAACCCAATCATGTACAATGTTACCATCCTATAATTCATAAAACCAGGTGCATCAGAACAACAAATTCATAAAATGTTTTCCAATTTTCACAATCACTGGCAAAAGTGTTTGTTTCAACCCCATATTTGTTTAGCTTTAAATAAGGAAGTGCGCTCCTCTCATGGCAGCGTGCTGCGCCTCCTCTCATGGCAGCATGCTTTGACTCCTCTCATGGCAGCATCCTGCGTCCGAACTCGTTTAAATCCCTGTTATTTTGCGGTGAGTGTCTAAGGTTCAAATACGGGTTTTAACGAGGATCAGATCGTGTTTCAGCAGTACTCCTAGACAATAGCGTTTGCTTTCTGACAAGTTTGTCATACTTGTAAAAGTGGCGATATCATTAATACCCCCGTCGCAGCAAACCTGCGTACTCAGCGAATTTCCAATGCATAATATTTGTCTTAATACCACATAAAGCCGCATACCAAGTTTCATAAAAATATATTCACATATAAGCGATTTTAATTATTATCCATAAGAATAACATTGGTAATGAGTACGTAGGATTGCTGAGACAAGGAACATAAACAATTGGTTGTTGTGCAAATATACATATAATTTAACTAGGCGAAGCCACATACCAAGTTTCATCAATATTCAATCATAAATAAGCGCCATATAACATTTTAGTTATTCTCCATAAGAATAACATGGGGGCTGTGTATGCAGGTTTGCTGCTACGGGAATAATCAACAAAAAATCAATTTTTTGTGAAATATCAATATACCAGTACTATGTGAAGCCACATACCAAGTTTTATCAACATACATTCATAAATAATCGAGATATCAAATTTTATTTATTCTCCAT
This sequence comes from Allygus modestus, assembly GCA_963675035.1. Lineage (NCBI taxonomy): Eukaryota > Metazoa > Arthropoda > Insecta > Hemiptera > Cicadellidae > Allygus > Allygus modestus. The sequence goes on from OY776113.1 coordinate 15,733,566, forward strand.
AAGGATAACATTGGACAACGTACTGTGTTTAGTACTTTGAATATCTAAGCAACAGTTGGGCGTAGAATCACAATTTAAACACAAAAATGATCGTTTTGTGGAACTGAACAGATTGGTGGATGTGAAGTTTACATTAAAATAAACTGAGGAAAAGCCAAAAACCTTTTTCCCATAAGATTAACATGGGAGATTTTATGAATAGGTTTTTTGGATTTTCTCCGCAACAACTTCACCTAGGTTAATAATTCAAAATACTATATTATTTGTTTTTTTAAGCTCTATAACATGGTCAAAACCAAAATTTAGTTGTTCAAAAATTTTAGGGTGAAAAATGCAAAAAACTGATTTTTGAAAAATTTAAAACCCCCATAAATCCCCCTTCCCATGGTCCGATTTTTCTGGTTTTCGAACTTAAAGTCATGAATGTCATTTTACACATTTGAGCCAAATTTCATCAAAATCTGACGTTTTTTACTCAAGTTATCGCATTCACGGACACATATACATATATATATAAATTTGAACGAATAGTGTTTTTGTCATTTGGGGACCTCAAAACAAAAAATTATCATAGTCTCGGGCTTAAGTCTTACTATGAGACCTACGGTAATAGCTTCTTCCCTATAGGGGAAATTCGCTAAAACTTACCATTATTTATGTTTAGTATTTACTTCGAATTCTGAGTTGTGTTTAAAAGTAACGCCCTCTCCTGGCTCATTGTACCATAGAGAGCTGTCGAGTGTGAGCACTGAGCAGCTGGCGTTAATTCATTGTTTTAATATGCAAAGAGGCCAAAGGGGGGTGGGTGAGAGACGGGGGGTGGGGTGGGGGAAGCAACCCCCGTAAACAGAAACGTGCTAATTGTATACAGGCTAATAGCCGTTGTCCATTCGGCCACTTAAGTCCCACCGTGGCACCGATTCATTTGACCAGTTTGAAGTGGCGACGCAGAAACAGTAAATCCAGGGGGTTCATACAAGGACGGTGGGGTGTTTGTATACTATAGGATATTGTCAGGTTTATTTTAAAATACCCCCGTAGCAGCAAACCTACGTACTCAGCGAATTTCCGATGCATGTATATGTTTCTCACTACCACATAAAGCCATGCACCAAGTTTCATAAAAATACGCGGATAAATAAGTGATATATAGCATTTGACTTATTCTCCATAAGAATAACATTGAAATCTGAGTACGCAAGTTTGCTGCAACAAGGAACACAAAATATGCGTTTTTATGCGATTATCAATATAACTTGATCAGTCGAAGCTGCAGAAGAAGTTTTATTCATTTATTTTACATTTTACTTACTCTCCATAAGAATAATATGGGGCCTAATTATGCAGGTTTGCTGCTGCGGGGAAAATCGGAAAAAACTTGTTTTTGATGCAAATATCAATATACCAAAACTAGCCACATACCAAGTTTCATCAACATACATTCATAAATAATCCAGATATCAAATTTTAATTATTCTCCATAGGGATAACATTGGACAACAACTGAGTTTAGCACTTTGAATATCTCTGCAACGGTTGGACGTAGAATCACAATTTAAACACCAAAATGATTTTTTTGTGGAGCTGAGTTGAAATGTGAAGTTTGCATTAAAATTAACTGAGGAATAGCCAAAAACCTTTTTCCCATGAGATTAACATGGGAGATTTTATGAGCAGGTTTTTTTTGGATTTTCTCTGCAACCACTTAACCTAGGTTAATAATTTAAAATACTATATTATTTGTTTTTTTAAGCCCTATAACATGGTTCAAACCAAAAGTAAATGTTTTAAAAATGTTTGGGAGAAAAATGCAAAAAACCGATTTTTGGAAAATTTTAAACACCCATAAACCCCCCTTCCCATAGTCAGATTTTTCTGGTTTTCGACCTTAGTCATAAATGTCACTTTACACATTTGAGCCAAATTTCATCAAAATCGGACGTTTTTTACTCAAGTTATTGCATTCACGGACACACACACACACACACACACACACACACACACACACACACACACACACACACACACACACACACACATATATATATATATATATATATATATATATATAAATTTGAACGAATAGTGTTTTTCTCATCTGGGGACCTAAAAATAAAACGTTATCATAGTCTCGGGCTTAAGTCTTACCATGAGACCTACTGTAGTAGCTTCTTCCCTATAGCTAAAACATAGTTGGCAACAATGAATTCCTTAGCTCAAACAGTCCCAAAGAGGTAAACATATAGAGCTCTCGTGTAATGTTAAAAAAGTGAAGCCTCACTGGAGGATATTTTTATAAACCAAAGATATAGCCAAAGACGAATAAAGACTAATATAACTTGTGAAGAGAGGATTTGATTTGTAACCATGTTGGTTGCCATGGGTGCAGAGTTGACAGAGGGGCAAAAAGACGGTCAGCATTTAGGCAGCATTCGTTACCCCAGACGAGACCTCTAGATATATTTAGCTCGGTTCTACAAGTTTTTAGTTGATTACAGGTGATATTTATAACGTAAACCTATTGTGGTTAAATCATCAAATATAAACTCTATTCTGTGTAGTGGTTTTACGTTGGTAGTATGTGTTCTAATAAAAAACTGGGGTTCTGTGGTTATCTGTAAGAAAGGAATAAGTTTTAGTTAAAAGAGCGTTTTGGATAAAAACGTAATAATCCAGCTTCCTATGTAAACAACAGGAAGAGAATAGAAGCTACAACACAATCACAATCCACGGTGATTCACAGTGACTGGTCCACGGTGATTCACAGTGACTGGTCAACGGTGATTCACAGTGACTGGTCCACGGTGATTCACAGTGACTGGTCCACAATATGTGTTGACTCTCACTTGGCTGTACTTTTGACAGCAAAAGGAAGCCACATAAAGTTTGGCAGCGATGTTATTTTTATAGTGTGTAGAATTTAAAAATTAAAAGTTTTACTGTTTTATCTTGTATAACTAATTTGTATTGCAGTTTATTCCATCCTGCATTTCAGTTTGGTTTCTTGTTTGTTTCTGGTGATGTGTAATTACTTTAAAACAAATAGTATCTTAGTAATAAGTTGTTAGTTTTTAATGCGTACAGTTAAGAGTTCATTTGATAACAGGAAGAGTTATTCTTATCATTCAAAATATATGGATCACACTTTACAAGCGATAAGTAAAGTTGAAATTAATCTCATTGTTTGTTGTTTATTTATCTGTACCTTTTAATAGTAAATGGTAACGATAATATAAAATCCTTTAAATAAACCTAATAATCCTTAAAATAAAATTTGGTAGTTATTTTTACTGTCCTATCCAATACTAGAAAAACCTCCAAAAAAATACATAATCACCATACAAATTATTTATTAAGTTGTGTGCGGGATTATTATTTCACATTATCTTAATTTTGATCTGTGTTGTTGCAGTAAGGGTTTTCAACAGAAATTTTAGATTCAGTCATAGCAAGCAAAATTAGAAAACCCTTATATTCAATAACAGTGTCACTTCGCCAAAGCTAACAATACAACAGTAATATTACTACAAAAGTTAAATATGAGAAACCAAATCATAATTGAACGAGAAACATGACCGTAAGGAGTGAGATTTGAACACAAGTTAGTAATAATTCAGAAACAGATACGATACGACGGAAGTTTCAGACTGAATGACCCAAGCAAACCCTTCATTTAGCAATAGAAGTACAATTCTTATCAGCAACATTAATCAAGAAGCTTTAACGATTTTTTAGCAATCTAAATCGAAATGGAAATAATATCTGTACTGAAGTCAAAACGTCATTAAGAGCAGAACCTTTACAAAATTTCGTTTTTAAGAAACAAAGTAGTATCAAAGAAGAATCTGAAGATGGTTTAAATTTTACTGCAGAGAAAGGCAACCAATAAAATTCAAAGAATGAGTGAAACTAGTAATATTAGACCAATTGAAAATATCAGAAACCTTAAAATACAAGAAAGCTTTACCTATTTTCTTTTTTATCAGAATCAAGAATACAGACGTATAAAGAAACTCATATTAGTGACCTACAGCTTTCCCATTAACAATATAACACTGCAATCACTGAAGGCAGAGTCAGTGAGGGAGTTTAAGTGGATAACAGGATTCTCCAATTTGCAGTAATCCAAGATAACACTGCAATCACTGAAGACAGAGTCAGTGAGGGAGTTGAAGTGGATAACAGGGTTCTCCAATGTGCAGAAATCCAAGATAACACTGCAATCACTGAAGACAGAGTCAGTGAGGGAGTTGAAGTGGATAACAGGGTTCTCCAATGTGCAGAAATCCAAGATAACACTGCAATCACTGAAGACAGAGTCAGAGAGGGAGTTGAAGTGGATAACAGGGTTCTCCAATGTGAAGTAATCCAAGATAACACTGCAATCACTGAAGACAGATTCAGTGAGGGAGTTGAAGTGGAAAACAGGGTTCTCCAAGGTGCAGTAATCCAAGATAACACTGCAATCACTGAAGACAGAGTCAGTGAGGGGGTTGAAGTGGATAACAGGGTTCTCCAAGGTGCAGTAATCCAAGATAACACTGCAATCACTGAAGACAGAGTCAGTGAGGGAGTTGAAGTGGATAACAGGGTTCTCCAAGGTGCAGTAATCCAATATAACACTGCAATCACTGAAGACAGAGTCAGTGAGGGAGTTGTGTAAACATTATGAACATTATTGGTTAATAAAATCCCTAAAATAAAATCATAAAAATATGAGTACAATTAACTACGAAGTAAAGCTGAGGTCAAAGACTTGGAATTGGGAACAACAGGAAATGACAGAGTAACAAAACAGGAAATAAACGGTCAAATTACACAGGTAAATGACCTAGGGTTCAAGCGACAAAATCAAAGTAACTCACCAAAAATTCCAATGATGGCGGCGGAATGCTGACCAGCTACGGACACGAATCACGGCGGGTGTAGGAGTCCAGAATCGACGTGATTGGTTGACGTGGGCGTGGTCGACCGAATTTGGGGGAAACACGATATCGGGGGAAACATATCGAGGAGAGAGGATGGACAGTCAGGAAAAGAGAGGCAAGAAGTGAAGTGTTGGGAAGTAAGGGGGCTGGATCGAGTAAGTCCCGCAACACTTAGGTTATAGTAAAATACCGGGTGTTGTCGACCTTCCAACCAAGTCCACCAACGCAGGGCCAACAGAAGCACTACAGCGACCACAACCCAGAGGGAGAAGAGGACGGACCGTGTCTGCGACCGGAGGAGCCTTGGGAGAATTCTTCAAGACAACCACCGACAAAGGGACCCAGGACCACTTATGGACGCTGGACCACTCCTGGACACCTTAACCACTGGACGGGACCACGGAGAGGCCAAGGACCGACAACGCAGGGAGACCGCCTGACAGCCAAAATTCCGGACTGCGTGGTATGTGATCTTCACTAAATTGCACCTCTAGTTAAAAGGGAAAATTTGAGAGAAAAGTCGAAGGTTAAGGGAAATGATTTGATAATAATAATGATTAAGCAATGATGAAGATATTAAAAGTTAAAGATTACTAAGACAAACAATAAATAATCCAAACAGAAAGGGGAAATATATATATATATATAATTAAGAAGCCTCAGAATAAATGACAGGGTAAATTGTTAAAATAAATTAAAGACGGTAGGCATAACCGAAATGGCCTATAGGCCAAGTTGAGGTGTAAAATAGTTGTACATAAAGATAGCAGTAGCTCGATGTCATTAACTATCGTTCAATTAATTTAGTAAGTGCTAATGAATAACTGTTACATGAATGAATTGATTATTGAAGTATAAAGGCCCACATGGCTTAACATTTTAATGTAATATAATGTGACAATGTTTAATTTGGAAAGGTTTAAGGGTAATTATTTTGATGTGTAATTGATGGATGAAATATAAAGAACTAAACTATTAATAAAGTGAATTGAGTAAACCTTTAATGGTAGATTAACGGCTACATGCCCAATAAGGTAAAATTAAATGTTAAATATCGTGTTAAGGGTGTGTATTCATATGGAAGGTGTGGACTGTGACGTATAAGTTGCCTTAAAGAACTTTGGCCATGCCAGAACAGAGTGATCTTTATTAATTATTTGTTAGCTTAAGAGAGTATTGATTTATATTGTGTTTGTCATTTCAGTTGTATTTTATAAATAGGAGTTAGGGCACAGAGGCCTCTATTTAAAGGGTTGTCACGAATATTAATCACTATATAATAAGGAGGAAGTAGTGCATCTGATTTATGTAAGTAGTGGTGAATTACCGGGGAGGGGCCGTAATCGGCGCTTTTTTCCCATGTTATTCTTATGGGGAGCCGTTTTTGCACCGACGCCAGCTCCCGCCTTACACAAGTTTCCTTGTTGGCCTATATTAATACCCAACCCTTGCCTATATTAAATATATTTTCCCCCATCCCTCCTCTATATTTTTTAAAATTAATTTTCAAAAAACTATCTTTGGTGTTTACTGTCCGATTTAAAATTTGGATATGTGATTGGTGTTTTAATAAATTCTACCCAAATTTACTATTACAGTCAAATTAAAAAATTTTGGAAAATACAGCCGCCAACTTCTTTATGTCCGATTTAAAACTTGGATGATTGTCCTAGTGTTTTAATAAATTCCACATATCCCAAATTAAAAAAAAAATACTGCCGCCAAATTCTGTCTGATTTAAAACTTGGATGATTGTCGTAGTGTTTTAATCCCAACTACGGTCGAATTAAAAATGCCAACTGATTAATTAAAACACGCATCGATCCGCACCGCTGCTTGCACACGCAACGATCCGCTGCTTGCACACGCAACAATCCGCCATTCACTGACATACTAACACACTAAAGTCGGTCGTGTGCTTGACACATTGACTAGAATTTCCACTTACCATAGAGGTAATTTCCTGGTTGAAAATCCAACCAATGTGAGGTAATTTCCTGGTTAAATTGAAAATCCTCTCGACGTGTATATAAGGAGCCACCGACACAGCACTATTGTTCTACAAGACCAGTGACGAGACCACCGGCACCAGATGACGTCACCACACTGGACGCGTCACCAGCGACACGACATCGAGGCGACCACCGGCACCAGATGACGTCACCACACTGGACGCGTCACGGCTCACCTCTCCACCGGACGTCTCGGCGCCACGGCCTCTCCACGTCTCACACCTAGGACTTTGGTTAGTTGGGAGTGTTAGCAACGGTAGTTGTAGCTAAGGTGGTGTCTTCAGGGACAATCACAACTGTTAATCCATCCGAAAATTGTGAAATAGCCTAATATTTGTAAATCTCCAATTCACCATTTCCAAATTTTAAGGTTTCCATATTTAAATATCCATTTGTAAATCATATTTCGAATGTGACTGCATTTCCAAATTTTAAAATAGATTTCCATTAAATTCTCAAGTAAAATATGTTTTGAATTTTAGACTTTAAATATTAAATTATCTGTTCTAATTGAATATGTAGATTGATAGTTGGCAGTTTTATTTATAAAATGATATTGTACAGTGTGAATACGTATCCAGTCCAAACGCTGGTTTCACACATCTTTACATAATTTTTGTCTAATTTAACATTAAAAAAATGGTAATTTTTTGTTTATAAAAAGCAGAGTAATGCCATCTCAAAATTTATTTACATCGAACATGTTGTCGTGTGCAATCTGCTCCGTGCCCTGCTCCAAAAGAGGTAGTTTAATCAGACACTATCGTAACATTCACAAAGTTATTCCTAAAATTTGTAAAAAATGCCATCAAATATTTGAAAATAGCAATTTTAAAATGCATATGCTAGAGAACCACAATACCTGTAATGTGTGTAAGAGATTCATCACTCGGAACAAACCCCGCCACCACCTACGATGTGACAAACGACCTTACAAGTTGTATATTTTTAACGGTGAATCTGTGGAAGTATTAGACACTCTTCAATCTTGTCCCCTACCTATCAAATGGATTCTTATTAGGAGGGTAAAGTTCATCAAACACTCGGTGGACAATAATGGTGATTTAATTATTGACAAAGAATGTATTGCTGATTTTCGAAGTTTAACTAATTTATAAATTGAGAAAGCACAATTAAAGACTCAAATTAAAGAAGCACTTTTTAAGATCGATACCTCCATGCACAAGTATCAAGCCCAAGGCAGCGGATGGATATATGACCATACTAAATACTGGCAGCTGCATGTTTACAAGTATAAACCCCTAACTCCCAACTCATACATACCCACACCAGAAAATATAAAATCAAAACATGCTGTTTTAAATATTAAAAATAGTGATAATAAATGTTTTTTGTGGAGTATTTTAGCAAACTTAAATCCAAGGAATCATGGAGAACATGCAAATCAAGTATTTTACTACGAACCCCACATAGGTCAGTTAAATATGACAAATATAAAATATCCCGTAAAAATATCCGACATTGATAAATTTGAAAAACAAAATAATATAAGTGTTAATGTATATGGAATTGAAGGACAATTAATATATCCATTGAGAATAACTAAACTAAATAGTAATACGCACGTTAACCTGCTGCTTTTACAACAAGGTCGGAAATCACATTACTGTTTAATTCGTGATTTTGATAAGTTAATGTTTAATTCTACAAAAGATGACCATAAGAAATATTTTTGCAAGTTCTGTTTGCAACATTTTTGCACCAAAGATATATTGGAACGTCACACAACATATTGTAAAACCTTTGATGCCCAAAGAGTACAAATGTCTAAAAAAGATACACTACAATTTACGAATTACAAATATCAACTTAAAGCTCCCTTTGTGATTTATGCAGATTTCGAATGTTTTATAAACTGTGGCAAACACACTCCTTCTGGATTTGCTTATGTTGTGGTGAGAGATTCTAAAATTATTTACGAAGAGTTGTACAGCGGTGAAAATGTAATGGATGTGTTTTTCGAAAAGTTATTTAAAACTTATGACTTTATTAAAAGTCAGATGGGAGTATATGTTCCCCTTGTAATGACTCCAGAGCAAGAGATGTTATTCCAAAACTCTACACACTGCCACATATGCCAACAGCTGTTACTGTGTGATAAAGTGCGCGACCACTGCCACCTAACAGGCGAGTTCAGAGGACCCTCCCATAACTCTTGCAATTTAAACTATAAAGTAACCAAGAAAATTCCAGTATTCTTCCACAATCTTAAAAACTATGATGGTCATTTAATAATGCAACACTTGGGAAAATTTAATCACAAATTGAATTGCATAGCCAAAGATATGGAAAAGTATATTTCGTTCTCTGTTGATGATTTGGTATTTTTGGATTCCTACAACTTTTTGTCTCTTCTCTTAAGCAAATTAGCTTCCAATTTAAATACATTTAGATTTATAGACAATCCACTACTACAACGTAAGGGCGAATTTCCGTACGAATACATGACAGGACCAGAAAAGTTTTTAGAGCCCCTCCCACCCATAGAGGCATTTTACAGCAGTCTAACTAAAGAATGTATATCTCCTGCACAATATGAACATGCTAAAAACGTATGGAATCATTTTAATATAAAGAATTTAAAAGAATATCACGATTTATACCTTAAAACAGATGTGTTGTTATTGGCTGATGTGTTTGAGACATTTAGGGACTTATGTTTAAAGGATTATAAACTCGACCCCGTTCATATGTACTCACTGCCTGGACTATCATGGGAGGCGTGTCTTAGAATGACCGGCATAAAATTACAGTTATTTCAAGACGTTGACATGCATTTGTTTATAGAACATGCCATTAGAGGCGGTGTAAGTATGATTTCCACGCGCTATGCTAAAGCCAATAATAAGTACATGGGCGAACATTATGACCCAAATCAAGAAAGCACCTATCTTGTATACTTAGACTGCAACTCGCTATACTCTACAGCAATGTGCGAGTCGTTGCCCGTTGATGGCTTTAGATGGACAAATGAGAAAGATTATAAATACAATCAAAATGAAAACTTTGGATTTATTTTGGAAGTTGATTTAAAATACGATAAAAGTTTACATGATTTGCATAATGACTACCCGCTCGCACCAGAAAAAATGAATGGAAAATTAATACCAAATTTAAATGACAAAACTAAATATATTTTACATTATAAAGCACTAAAAAAATACGAAGAACTGGGTTTGGTAGTTACAAAATACCACAGAATTTTAAAATTCAGACAATCAAAATGGCTTGCGCCCTATATTAATTTTAATATTGAAAAGCGACAAAAAGCTAAACACGATTTTGAAAAAGACTTTTACAAACTGTTAAATAACAGTCTCTTTGGTCGAACAATTATGAACCAACGCAAGTTTCGTGATATACATCTTGTAGACGAGTCTAAGTTAACAAAATACGTTACAAAGCCAAGGTTTGACTGTAGCAAAATGTTCGATAACAATTTGCATGCTGTGCATTTAAATAAATTAATTGTAAAGTTTGATAAACCAATATATTTAGGAATGACCATTTTGGATATCAGTAAAGTAATAATGTATGATTTCCACTATAATTATATGTCAAAATTTAAGAATAAAAAGTTCTTAATGACAGACACAGACAGTCTTGTTTATTCTATAGTAACAGAGGACTTTTACAAGGAAATACAAAGTGACTTGGACTGTTTCGACACCTCTGCATATAGTAAAGACCATTTCTTATACTCTGATAAAAATAAAAAAAGTTACGGGCAAGTTTAAAGACGAATTAAATGGTCAAATTATGTATGAATATTGTGGTTTAAGGCCAAAATTATACTCTTTCATTCCTTTACAATGGTTATACGAAAAAGAAAATCAAAATGAGCTAGAGGTTAAAAAGGCAAAGGGAGCTGACAATGCTACAGTTAAACATCTCTTAAGACACCAACATTACTTACACTGTCTTGCAACCGGGGAAGATTACTATGAGAATGTTACAAGAATTAAATCCACAAACCACCATCTTCAAACATTAACGATGAACAAAAAGGTACTCTCTTTTGATGACGACAAGAGGTTTATTCTGGATGGCATCAACACTCTTGCCCTTGGTCATTATAAAATTGGTCAAACATAAATCTATATTTCCCATTATTCTTTGGCCTTTCCTTGTCTATTACAAAAAAGCCATATTTAGACCTATCCCAGCATTGATGGCAGAGATTTCTAAATTGGTTAAATGAAAAATCATTTCCCACATGATTGTTATACACATGTTTTAAATTTAAATCGTCTTGTTTAAATAATATTAGGAAATTAACATTGTCACGTAAATGTTTGTTTACTTTACTGTAAGATTGACACAAGTAAAAACTGTTAATATTTTTGTGTCTGCCCATTGAGAAAAATTGTGTGATATTTGGACTATTTATGTCGTCAAATACAACTATTGAGTGTGATTCTACATCATTTGGTGTGATTTCACAGTTTGAATATGTGTGTAATTTAACTTCATCACACAGACGGAATATTTCAATTATTTTTTTATATTTTTCTTGTTCTAAAGATTTGGATATTATATATAAATTTGTAAACTTTAATCCTTGTTTTTTTACAATTAAGTTATAAATTACAACAGTCTTCCCCGAACCACTGGGCCCTATTATAAGACAGCGAATATTATTAGGAAATAGACCCAACTTCTTTGGTGTATTTTCTTTATGTGCTATTTTAAATTTGTTCTTTTGTTGAATAAATGACATTTTTTATATAATAAAAATGGTGTATTTTCTTTATGTGCTATTTTAAATTTGTTCTTTTGTTGAATAAATGACATTTTTTATATAATAAAAATGGCAAAGAGAAAGTGTAACAAGGTCCAAGGTAGGGGATTATTCTTAAAGCCATATAGAGGCCGTGGCTTGTTAAATACCCTTATAAACAACCTTCCTTTCCCTCTCCACATCCCGTCGTATATGTATTGTGGTTCTGGAACTAATATACGTGAAAATTTAGCCAAAAATGTACCTCCAAAAAATAAGCTAGACTCTTATTGTAAAGAGCACGACATATTCTACATGAATAATCCTGATACAGCCGCCCGGAACAAGGCAGATATGAGATTAGCGGACCAGGCTTGGACTAGGGTTTCGGCAAAGGACGCCAGTCTGGCCGAAAAAGCAGCAGCTTATGCAGTGACAAATTTGATGAAGGCCAAAGCAAAAATGGGAATGGGATTAAAATTTAATAAAAAAGATGGACAACTTTCAGCTGTTAGAGGCAGCAAGAGACGTGCCTCGCTTTCGAGGAGTGTACCTAAAAAACGAGCTAAAACATCTAAGGCCAAAAGTAAGAGAATGTGGAATTATTAATTTAGACAGTGACAGGGGCACACATTGGACAGCATATCGTAAAAATAAAGATGTTGTAATATATTTTGACCCTTTCGGAATACAGCCTCCAAAAGAGGTAATTGAATATTTTGTACCATCTAAAATTTACTATACAACTGATCAAATACAAGATTTAAACAGTTCCATTTGTGGAATTTTATGTTTATCATTTCTGAAAAATTTTAGTTTATAAAAATGGATTCATTTACTATAACATTTACGGTCACAGAGCCAGAGTTGAAGTCGGTGTTCTTTCCTCCTATAGAATTAAATGGTGATTATGTAATTGGACTGGTAGATTTTCAAAGTTATAATTCTATATTTAATGTTAAAAACCCTCTAAATACTTTGACATATTACAAAATGCACAAAATTACAACCCCAAAAGGGGAGGTCACAATTGACGAATTAAACCAGGCATTAGATGGTAAAGTTGAAGTTATTATACAAAATAAAGTAGCATTAATTAATACAAAAGTCAAACTTATATTTTACAAAGGCCTAGTTCCAAAATTAAATAAACTTAAAGACACAAAATTACCTATAGACGAGGGTGAGGATGTGTATTATTACGATCACAAAGCTCCAAATGTAATTGAAATTGCTGAAGGTACATACGAAGTGTTTGAGCTTGCGAAGGAAATTCAAAAGCAACTCCCAGATTTTGTACTTATAGCCGATAATAAAACTATGAAAGCCACATTACATTCTGGCCATGTGTTTGATTTTACAAAACCGTGTTTAGGGTCTGAATTATTGGGATTTAAAGGATTTTCTACTCCAGATATTGCGTTTAAATCCGTAAATAAAATCAACATAAATAATGTAAATGTGATTAGAGTAAAATGTAATATTGCGAATGGGTCTTATTTAAATGGTGACAAATCACACACCATACACAGTTTTTACCCAGAAGCTCCCCCCGGCTACAAAATTATTGAGGTTCCCAGAAATATTATATACTTTCCTGTAAATAAGAGAAGTTTAGATGTTGTTAGCATTACATTTGCAGATCAACACGACAAGCCAATTGACTTTAATAAAGAAGAAACTACAATTACTTGTCATATAAAAAAGATATGAGAATTTACAAGAACGGACTGAGTGTGCAAAATGCCAGGTTTCTGCGATCAATTGGGTTGAAGTTAAAATTTTCTATTAATAAAAATGGAAGATTTTCTAGACGTTACAGGAAAATTCCAATACGATGATAGCGTGGTTAAAATTACAAATCACTCCTATGTTCCACACAACACTTTAGCAATAAATAATTCCGATGAAATTCGAATATGCATAAATAATCAAGATTTACTAACACTCCCATGTAGGAGTTATCTGTATATTAAAGGAGAAATAGAGAATCATGATAAAGGACATTTTATAAATAATGCATTTGCATTCTTATTTGACGAAATTAGATACGAAGTTGCTGGTAAAGAAATAGATATTGTAAGAAATCCGGGAATTTCCAGTCTTATGAAAATATTGTGCTCTTACAATAAAACAACTAAATTGTCAAATGTAGCGTTTGATTCTGATGAAAATTTAAAGGAGTTCCATAAAAGCGGCAAGTTTAGTACTTGTGTCCCGTTAGAGCTGTTAATGGGTGTGTTTGAGGATTTTAATAAGGTTTTAGTAAATGTTAAACAAGAATTGGTGTTGAAAAGATCCAAAAACGACTTAAATTGTATATTAACAACATCTAATGCTCCAACTGGTGTCGATCCTATTCCTAAAATTACACTTAAATCGATTCAGTGGGTGATGCCGCATGTGGTGCCATCTGATGGGGAGAAGCTTCAATTACAAAAGATGGTATTGCAAAATAAAAATTTGCAAATTGCATTTAGAAGTTTGGAGCTACACGAACTCCCATCATACCCCGAAACCAAGAGACATACATGGTCAGTTAAGACGTCTTCGAGTTTGGAGAAGCCCAGGTATATTATATTTGGTTTCCAAACTGGTAGGGACAACAGCGCACGAAAAAGAACTGATGAATTTGATCACTGTAAATTGAAAAATATCAAAGTGTTTTTAAACTCTGAATATTATCCTTATAGTGATTTAAATCTCGACTTTGAAAATGGAGATGCCTCTAAAGCTTATGAGATGTTTGTGAGGTTTAGGGAGAGTTACTACAACACCGTCCCCGATCCTATGTTTAACAGAGCTGACTTTATAAAGAAATATCCCCTAATTGTAATAGATTGTTCTAGGCAGAATGAATCAGTCAAAGAGGGGGTTGTAGATATTAAATTAGAAATTGAAACTGCAGAAAATGTCCCTTCAAACACATCTGCATATTGCCTAATAATACACGATAAAGTGTTTGAGTATAATCCTTTGACAAATGAGATAAATAAAATGTAAATAAAATGAAAACAAATATTCAACAAGAATTGGTAGAGTCTGCAAAACAAATAAGAGAAAAATATAGGGCGTTAAAACGTGGTAAATTTCTAGAGGCTGAAGAGAGGTTCCAAACATTCCAACCGTTAATAGAGCCTTTGCAAGAATTAAAAAATTTAGCCACAAAAACAGAGAGGCCAGTTCTCCCAATGATTTTAGAAAAGACCCCGTCTAGAATACCAAGAATAACACAGATAACACCACACAAATTAGATTTTGGTCTTTTAGCATCAGACTATTTAGGAAATTACCTTAGTAGAAGTAGTATGACAGACACCACATATGGTATTAGGCGAGAAGGACATAAATTTTTTATTGGGAATCAGGAAGTTCAAATTGCTAATGATGATGTTACAGTTGGAGAAAAAATTTATAAAGGGACAAAGGGATTGTGGGAATTGTTAACTTTAAAAGAACCCGTAAACTATAGTCAGGCTGATTTGCAAAATTATAAAGAGATTTTGGAAGCTACAAATGCACATTTAAAGGGTTATAAATTAGGTACGGCGATGTCAAGTAATAAACACACTAAATATCTTAATATAATTAAACCCCTGTTTAAGACTGTTGGTGAAGGTTTAAAGCAGGTAACTGGTAATAAAATAGACTATGTTTATTGGGACGATCCTAATGAGCTTGTAGATAGGTTAAGACTGCTTTGGTTAAGCCGATTGGCGGGAAATTCTGGAGTGGATAATGAGATAGATTCTATCATAGAAGAATTGAGGGAAAGTGGAATTGTTTATTAAATAAAAATATGATAGATAAATTTTATCGCGTATATAACCCGTATAGTAAACCAGAAGCTAGAAGTTTTAAAGAAACTACTTTAAATCTAAAAGATGATGGTTGGAATGCTTTAAATTATAAAATTAGTAGTGTTAAAGGTGGGGAGTTTACTGATGATGTATCGACTTTGGGGCAGACGTTAACCAGAAAAGGTGATGCTTTTGTACAAGGTAATACTAAATATAAGTTTTTAGAATCCAAGAGTAATAATTGGAACGCTAATAAACGCAAAATTACTAATGTTAAACGAGGTGAAAGCTCAACCGATGTACCCAGATTAGACCAAACTTTAATAAGAAAAGATGGTGTCTTTGTACAAGACAAAAATAATTATGAATTTTTGGAATCGGAGAATGGTATTTGGAATGCCAAAAAGCGAAAAATAAGTAATTTGTTGGCTGGTAAAGAAAGCGATGATGTTGTAAACGTCTCTCAAGTACCAAAAATGGATCTAAACTTTTGGGATTTTAATAATAAAAGGCTAGTTCGTGTTAAACCCGCTGTTGATGAGAACGATTGTGTTACAAAACATCAGACTGTGACTTTAGACGGTCTTAAATTTGATGGTAAAAATAAGCAATTAACAAACATTTTACCTGGCACATTGCCAAATGATGTGGCTGTTGTTAATCAAATATTAACAAAAGGTGAGAAAAGCATAATAAAACAGGGGGATAAATATTATAATGTATTAACATTAGATAGAGATATGTGGGATGCAGAGGACAAATTAATAAAGAATGTACCTGAAGGCAAAGATAGGAGTGATATTTGTTTAATGTCGCAGGTTTTGAGGTATGACGATAATATTAAAACTTTTAGACAAGACAATATTAAATTTGATATTTGTTTAAAATCACATGCATTAAGGTTTAACAATAAAACTAATAAATTTATGCAAGACAATAATGAAATCGATTTGATGATGTACAATCCTAAATTGTTGGTTGCAGACCCTACATCTTTAAGCGGATTTAAGACTTTAGATGGAGGGGCATATTTGCCAAAAAACTATGTATATCAAAGAATGAGTGATGGTATGTTAATTGGTAGCTATGGAGGTGTTTTTGAAACGACAGAGACTGGCAGATACGTTAACATTAAAAATAAAGAATAAAAAATGGAAAAAATTGCTTACGAATTGCATAAGCCCGCGAGAAAGAACTTTGTTAGAAGGTCTTTTAAGGTGTTGGGTATAAACGAAACTGCTCAAATCGATTTAATAGATATGCGGAATTATGCTAGAGAGAATTCTGGGAATAAATATATTTTAACTTTAATAGACACATTTTCTAAAAAAGCTTATGCTGCTCCACTAAAGAATAAAACTGGATTAGTAGTCACAGAAGCTATAAAAACTATTCTCCCAAAGGGAGTTAAAAATATTCAATCTGATAACGGAAAAGAATTTTTTAATGAACATTTTACCAAACTAATGAAAATTCTAAATATTAATCACTACCACACTTACTCTACAACTAAGGCGGCTATTGTGGAAAGGTTCCAGAGAACTTTAAAGAATTGGTTGTATAGAGAGTTTAGTGCACAAGGGAGTTACAGGTGGTTGGATTTACTTCCAAAGTTAATAAGGATATATAATAATAAAGTACATAGATCCATAGGGATGAAGCCTAACCAAGTAAGTGCTAAGAACTCTAAAGATGTACATGAAAGGTTAGCATCTAAAGTACAAGTTAAAAAGCCAAGATATAAGGTGGGGGATAGTGTAAGGATATCTAAATATAAACATGTATTTAGTAAAGGATATACCCCTAACTGGACGGGAGAGCTTTTTACAATAGCAGAAGTTAAGAAAACAAAGCCTGTCACTTATATTTTGAAAGATGAAAATGGCAATATAATCAAAGGAGGATTTTATACAGAAGAATTGTTAAAGACTAAATATAAAGACATGTATTTGGTAGAGAAGGTAATTAGGAGGAAGGGTGATTTATTATATGTCAAATGGCTCGGGTTCCCAAGTAGCCAGAACTCGTGGATTTCTGCAAAGGATGTATTAAAATGAATTTTAAAATAGGGTCAAAATTGGCAGTTTTAATTCGACTGTAATAGTTAATTTGGGATTTATTAATGCATTAGATAAATTGCAGACAAATCCAAAGTTAATTTTTAAATATAGAGGATGGGGAAAATGTATTTAAGGCAAGGGTTGGGTATTAATATAGGCCAACAAGGAAACTTGTGTAAGGCGGGAGCTGGCGTCGGTGCAAAAACGGCTCCCCATAAGAATAACATGGGAAAAAAGCGCCGATTACGGCCCCTCCCCGGTAATTCACCACTACTTATGTATATTAAAAGGTATATGTTATTACAGACGCTGGTGTCATTTCAATCAATTTCCTGGTTTCCATCTCACTAAGCTAAGCGAGTTATGATTCAAACTTAAGAGTAAAATAAGAGAAAATAATCTTACAGTTGAAGTGGATAACAGGGTTCTCCAAAGTGAAGTAATCCAAGATAACACTGCAATCACTGAAGACAGAGTCAGTGAGGGAGTTGAAGTGAATAACAGGGTTCTCCAAGGTGCAGTAATCCAAGATAACACTGCAATCACTGAAGACAGAGTCAGTGAGGGAGTTGAAGTGGATAACAGGGTTCTCCAAGGTGCAGTAATCCAAGATAACACTGCAATCACTGAAGACAGAGTCAGTGAGGGAGTTGAAGTGGATAACAGGGTTCTCCAAGGTGAAGTAATCCAAGATAACACTGCAATCACTGAAGACAGAGTCAGTGAGGGAGTTGAAGTGGATAACAGGGTTCTCCAATGTGCAGAAATCCAAGATAACACTGCAATCACTGAAGGCAGAGTCAGTGAGGGAGTTGAAGTGGATAACAGGGTTCTGCAAGGTGAAGTAATCCAAGATAACACTGCAATCACTGAAGACAGAGTCAGTGAGGGAGTTGAAGTGGATAACAGGGTTCTCCAAGGTGCAGTAATCCAATATAACACTGCAATCACTGGAGACAGAGTCAGTGAGGGAGTTGAAGTGGATAACAGGGTTCTCCAAGGTGCAGTGATCCAAGATAACACTGCAATCACTGAAGACAGAGTCAGTGAGGGAGTTGAAGTGGATAACAGGGTTCTCCAAGGTGAAGTAATCCAAGATAACACTGCAATCACTGAAGACAGAGTCAGTGAGGGAGTTGAAGTGGATAACAGGGTTCTCCAATGTGCAGAAATCCAAGATAACACTGCAATCACTGAAGACAGAGTCAGTGAGGGAGTTGAAGTGGATAACAGGGTTCTCCAAGGTGAAGTAATCCAAGATAACACTGCAATCACTGAAGACAGAGTCAGTGAGGGAGTTGAAGTGGAAAACAGGGTTCTCCAAGGTGCAGTAATCCAAGATAACACTGCAATCACTGAAGACAGAGTCAGTGAGGGGGTTGAAGTGGATAACAGGGTTCTCCAAGGTGCAGTAATCCAAGATAACACTGCAATTACTGAAGACAGAGTCAGTGAGGGAGTTGAAGTGCATAACAGGATTCTCCAAGGTGCAGTAATCCAATATAACACTGCAATCACTGAAGACAGAGTCAGTGAGGGGGTTGAAGTGGATAACAGGGTTCTCCAAGGTGCAGTAATCCAATATAACACTGCAATCACTGAATACAGAGTCAGTCAGGGAGTTGAAGTGGATAACAGGGTTCTCCAAGGTGCAGTAATCCAAGATAACACTGCAATCACTGAAGACAGAGTCAGTGAGGGAGTTGAAGTGGATAACAGGGTTCTCCAAGGTGCAGTAATCCAAGATAACACTGCAATCACTGAAGACAGAGTCAGTGAGGGAGTTGAAGTGGATAACAGGGTTCTCCAAGGTGAAGTAATCCAAGATAACACTGCAATCACTGAAGACAGAGTCAGTGAGGGAGTTGAAGTGGATAACAGGGTTCTCCAATGTGCAGAAATCCAAGATAACACTGCAATCACTGAAGACAGAGTCAGTGAGGGAGTTGAAGTGGATAACAGGGTTCTCCAATGTGCAGAAATCCAAGATAACACTGCAATCACTGAAGACAGAGTCAGTGAGGGAGTTGAAGTGGATAACAGGGTTCTGCAAGGTGAAGTAATCCAAGATAACACTGCAATCACTGAAGACAGAGTCAGTGAGGGAGTTGAAGTGGATAACAGGGTTCTCCAATGTGCAGAAATCCAAGATAACACTGCAATCACTGAAGACAAGAGTCAGTGAGGGAGTTGAAGTGGATAACAGGGTTCTCCAAGGTGAAGTAATCCAAGATAACACTGCAATCACTGAAGACAGAGTCAGTGAGGGAGTTGAAGTGGATAACAGGGTTCTCCAAGGTGCAGTAATCCAAGATAACACTGCAATCACTGAAGACAGAGTCAGTGAGGGAGTTGAAGTGGATAACAGGGTTCTCCAAGGTGAAGTAATCCAAGATAACACTGCAATCACTGAAGACAGAGTCAGTGAGGGAGTTGAAGTGGATAACAGGGTTCTCCAATGTGCAGAAATCCAAGATAACACTGCAATCACTGAAGACAGAGTCAGTGAGGGAGTTGAAGTGGATAACAGGGTTCTCCAAGGTGAAGTAATCCAAGATAACACTGCAATCACTGAAGACAGAGTCAGTGAGGGAGTTGAAGTGGAAAACAGGGTTCTCCAAGGTGCAGTAATCCAAGATAACACTGCAATCACTGAAGACAGAGTCAGTGAGGGGGTTGAAGTGGATAACAGGGTTCTCCAAGGTGCAGTAATCCAAGATAACACTGCAATTACTGAAGACAGAGTCAGTGAGGGAGTTGAAGTGGATAACAGGATTCTCCAAGGTGCAGTAATCCAATATAACACTGCAATCACTGAAGACAGAGTCAGTGAGGGGGTTGAAGTGGATAACAGGGTTCTCCAAGGTGCAGTAATCCAATATAACACTGCAATCACTGAATACAGAGTCAGTCAGGGAGTTGAAGTGGATAACAGGGTTCTCCAAGGTGCAGTAATCCAAGATAACACTGCAATCACTGAAGACAGAGTCAGTGAGGGAGTTGAAGTGGATAACAGGGTTCTCCAAGGTGCAGTAATCCAAGATAACACTGCAATCACTGAAGACAGAGTCAGTGAGGGAGTTGAAGTGGATAACAGGGTTCTCCAAGGTGAAGTAATCCAAGATAACACTGCAATCACTGAAGACAGAGTCAGTGAGGGAGTTGAAGTGGATAACAGGGTTCTCCAATGTGCAGAAATCCAAGATAACACTGCAATCACTGAAGACAGAGTCAGTGAGGGAGTTGAAGTGGATAACAGGGTTCTCCAATGTGCAGAAATCCAAGATAACACTGCAATCACTGAAGACAGAGTCAGTGAGGGAGTTGAAGTGGATAACAGGGTTCTGCAAGGTGAAGTAATCCAAGATAACACTGCAATCACTGAAGACAGAGTCAGTGAGGGAGTTGAAGTGGATAACAGGGTTCTCCAAGGTGCAGTAATCCAAGATAACACTGCAATCACTGAAGACAGAGTCAGTGAGGGAGTTGAAGTGGATAACAGGGTTCTCCAATGTGCAGAAATCCAAGATAACACTGCAATCACTGAAGACAAGAGTCAGTGAGGGAGTTGAAGTGGATAACAGGGTTCTCCAAGGGGAAGTAATTTAAGATAACACTGCAATCACTGAAGACAGAGTCAGTGAGGGAGTTGAAGTGGATAACAGGGTTCTCCAAGGTGCAGTAATCCAAGATAACACTGCAATCACTGAAGACAGAGTCAGTGAGGGAGTTGAAGTGGATAACAGGGTTCTCCAAGGTGAAGTAATCCAAGATAACACTGCAATCACTGAAGACAGAGTCAGTGAGGGAGTTGAAGTGGATAACAGGGTTCTCCAAGGTGCAGTAATCCAAGATAACACTGCAATCACTGAAGACAGAGTCAGTGAGGGAATTGAAGTGGATAACAGGGTTCTCCAAGGTGCAGTAATCCAAGATAACACTGCAATCACTGAAGACAGAGTCAGTGAGGGAGTTGAAGTGGATAACAGGGTTCTCCAAGGTGCAGTAATCCAAGATAACAGTTTTATAAGAGACCAAAGAAACGTAAGCAAGTTAGTTGATCCAGCAGCAGTTACAACTTTAAAAATAAGAATGATTTTTACTTTCTTCCCTTTATACATAGTATATGGAGAAAGTATTGTTTTCGTCAACATTTTCGAATTTGAGTTGTTACTGGAAATGTTCGCTTTGGTGCTCCCTGAACCCAAAAAAGTGTTTTTTACGTGATGTCTGTGTGTCTGTCTGCCTGTGTGGATGTGTACAGAGCTATAGATCTAACTAATGGACCGATTTTTATAAAATTTGGTATGTATGTACTAATACACGATATCTCCAGGTAGTTTTTTCGTTTTTTGAATTTTTTATTTTTAAGGGTTATTATCCCCCAAAAAGCGCTAAAAACCATGAAATATCCAAATTTCTCAAAATCGGCTCCAACAATTTTAATTAATCTTTAGTCGTTTGTAGAGCTTTAGTTTTCCAACAAAATGACACCACCCGCATTTCTGTAAACATTCGGGTTCAGAAATTACAGGACCTAAAACATCAAAATTTAGCTTTTTTTATAAAAACATAAATATAAAAAATATTATTATTCACCAATAAAAAGAGCTCAAAAAACTAAATAATTTAGTATTTTTAATTACTATTCTACAATTACTGGTTGTGGAGAAAATTTTAATTTTTAATTTGCGGTAAACGGAGTACGTTGTCCAATGTTATTCTTATGGGGAATACAAAAATTACTATTTCTCTCTTATTTACTGATCAATTTCGTTCAAACTTGATATGCTTGTCAAGTTAGCATTGACCAATAGAGGAAATTCGAAATATGTTGCCCCTTAATAACCCTGGGGGGGAAGTAGGAGGCATTTCCCCTCTTAAAACCACGTGTCTAGTAATGGATTCTGTAGTGCCTCCAAAACAGGTATTTGGGTAGATGTTTTTGAAAACAACTTGCTTATAAGACTTTCCGAACATTCGGTCGTGCTTTGTATTCTATATTTAGTAAATTTAGTAAATAAAAAGCAATTTATTCATTTAAGTTGGGCTAAAAGGGAGAATGTTTGTGTCAGTTTCCTGATACCGTTTATTTTTAAATAATATTCTTTTTTTAAAGTCACATTATACGTTAGAAAAATAAGGTCCGCAGACTGTGATTTAAAATTATTCCAAGAGAGAAAACGTACATAAGAACTGCAAGAATAATCTCAAAATGAGCCAGACCATTCGTGATGAGGGTTGAAAGAAAAAGCGGCAAGAAATTACCTTGGAGGATATTGTTATTTGATCTCCACTATCTTGATTCACGCAGTTGGCTGATGATGACAGCATAGACGGTTACGGTTGAAAGATATTACCACTGCAGTTAGTTTTGTAAATACAAGTTTTTATTTACAATAAAGGGGTGTTTATGACATCAATGTGTGTTTTTTACTGTGAGGTATTACAAATATGAAACAGGAGATACCAGACCCTAATAACACTAAAAGGATGAACGAACATAGAGAGCATTTAACTCACTTTGAAAGTTAGTAATAATTTAAAAATAAAAGAGAACCGACATGTGTATCATATTGTCGGGTAATGAGGATAACTCTTAATAGTGCTTTTACTAAAGTCAATACATCGCTTAAAGTAGATTCTTGGAAAAGTCTCGTTGCTTCGAAAAAAAACATGTATAAACGAAGAACCTGAATTTAAAATTTACTGCATAAGAAACCCAACTAAACGTAAACCTTCAAGATAGAAATACAACCAATAAAAGGTGAAAAACGAGTAAAAATTGTAAGAAACACTAAACCAGTTGAAAACATTAAAAACATTGAAGTAAAACCTAATTTTAATAATTCTACTAATAATAATTTATGTGTTTTTAGAATAAAGGGAAAAATTAAACTAGTATCATTGACTTACAAACACAGCTTTTCTATAAACAATATAAAACTGCAATCTCTGAAGAACAAGAGAAAAGCAAAAAGAGGACGAAGAGAATAAATGTTTTCTCAATAGCAAAGCAATTCAAAACATTACAACTCTATTATAAGAGGCAAATAAACATAACCAATAAGATCTATAGTGCTTGTACTTAAGTCAGATACGTCAAGAAACATTCAAGGAGAAAAGATATAACCTAATTTAACCTAGTGTTTGTTTGATCAAATTAAAGGCAGAAAATAAACATATATCAGTGACATCAAATCACAGCTGTTCTATAAACAAGATAAACTGCAATCCCTTAAAACAATGATAGTTGAAACAAAAGGACGAAGAGGATAGAAGGTTTTTCGACGGTGATTTAATCCAAAACAATACAATGTAAGACGCAAAATTACAATAAAAAGACAAACAAAATCAATAATGGCTATTCACCAACAATTACGTCTAATAACGCATGAACAAAATATGACAATGAATTAGACGAGAGCAATATTGGTCTGATATTATTCTAGCATCAGTCCCATTAGACCCTGCGTTGTTGGTACAGACATTTTACCGGGGGAAATAGAAATGAGAACTGCGAGAATAATCTCGAACCGAGCAAGGCCATTTATGTTGCGCATTTTAAGAATAATCAACTAGATATTACCAAAGGAGACATGGATATTTGTCCATTAGGCATCGACATCGAATAACCAAACATAAGCAACACAGATCAAATTAATACTTCTGCACCCAATATAATAACAAGTTGAGTATTTAATTACAAATCCGGAAGATACACGTGTCACTACAAATTCACAAAATTATGAAACGAATATCAGTACCAGTGTACATATACCAACGCTAGTCAATATAAAATTAATATTATTAAAAGTATGAAAGAGAGGATAACAGACCCTAATAACATTGGAAATATTACCGAACATAGTGAGCATATAACTCCTGTTAATACTAATTCAAAAAGAGAACCGACATGTGTATAATATGTTTTGTTTATGACGTAAATGTGTGTTTTTTACTGTGAGGGATTACAAGTATGAAAGAGTAGATACCAGACCCTAATAAGACTAGAAGTATGACCGAACATAGTGAGAATTTAACTCACTTTGAAAGTTAGTAATAATTCAAAAAGAAAAGATAACCGACATATGTATCACATTGTTGGGTATTGAGGATAAATCTTTATAGGGATTGTACTCAAGTCAATACATCACTTAAAGTAGAGTCTTTCATGAGTCTCGTTGCTTCTAAAGAAACTAGTATAAACGAAGAACCTGAATTTAATATTTACTGCAGAAGAAACCAAACTAATTGTAAACCTTCAAGATAGAAATACATCCAATAAAAAGCGAAGGACGAGTAAAACTCGTTAGTAACACTAGACCAGTTGAAAACATTAAAACATTGAAAGGGTAGTATATCCTAATTCTTATTATTTCTGTATTTTAGACTAAAGGGAAAAATAAACCGTTATCATTGACATGCAACCACAGCTTTTCTATAAACAATATAAAACTGTAATCCCTGAATAAAATGAGAGTAACAACAAGAGGACGAAGTGAATTGAAGGTTTCTCGATACCAAAGTAATTCAAAACGAGTTTGCACGCAGCACGCTAACGTGAGGGAAGTGAATTTCCACATAAAACTTTTAAAACTCAAAATCAGGGTAAAAACATACATTTGTCCAATTTTTATTGAAATCTTAAAACATTGATTTTTTGGCTGTTCTGATACTCCTGGTTTCATTTACTTGCAAAGCTGGAAATACAATTTTGCCCAATATAAGGATAGGAGAAGGTCCAGACAGGCTTGAAAGTAGGTGTGAGGTTGCTGGGGATGATAAAAGTACTCTAACAAAGGAATAACAGGCTTTTCTCGTGTAAAACCCCCATAAGACAACGTACTGTGTTTAGTCGATACACATTTTCTTTAATAACTCGGTAAATATTTATGCTAGAATGATGAGAGAGGGCTTAAATCTTTCGCCTCTCTGATTCCCATCTGTTTACCTGCATTTATTTTACATCTGGGGCTTTTATTTTTGGGCCCAAAAACTCAAAATTTGAAAGATTAATCCCCAAAAAAAGGGGTTTAGAGTTTTCCGATTTTTTTTCCCAACGAACTTGTTCAAAAGAAGATTTCTCGGAGGTGAAGTAATCCAAAACAATACAATGTAAGATGCAAAATTACAATAAAAAGATAACAAAATCAATAATGCCTATTCACCAACAATTACGTCTAATAACGTATGAACAAAATATGACAATGAATTAGACGAGAGCAATATTGGCCTGATTTTATTCTAGCTACAGTCCCACTAGACCCTGCGTTGTTGGTACAGACATTATACCGGGGGAAATAGAAACGAGTTCGCAAGCAGCACACTGACGTGAGGGAAGTGAATTTCCACATAAAAACTTTTAAAACTCAAAATCAGTGTAAAAACATACATTTGTCCAATTTTTATTGAAATCTGAAAACATTGAATTTTTTGGCTGTTCTGATGCTCCTGGTTTCATTTCCTTGCAAAGCTGGAAATACAATTTTGCCCTATATAAGGTTAGGAGAAGGTCCAGACAGGCTTGAAAGTAGGCGTGAGGTTGCTGGGGATGATAAAAGTACTCTAACAAAGGAATAACAGGCTTTTCTCGTTTAAAACCCCCATAAGACAACGTACTGTGTTCAGTCGATATACATTTTCTTTAATAACTCGGTATATATTTATGCTAGAATAACGAGAGAGGGCCTAACACTTTCGCCTCTCCAATTCCCATCTTTTTATATGCATTTATTGTATATCTGGGGCTTTTATGCCCATTTTTGGGCCGAAAAACTCGAAATTTGAAAGATTAATCCCCAAAAAAAGGTGTTTAGAGTTTTCCGATTGTTTTGCCCAACGAACTTGTCCAACTGATTACAAAAAGGAACGTCCCTACCAAATTTGAAGTAAATCGGACAAAAACTGCGACCGCTAGAGTGCAAACATATATATATATGTCTATAAAAGAAAACTGGCTAAATGTTTTGTTATAAATATACATATATATATATATATATATATATATAACATTTTGAACGACCCCCCAAAACGTGTTCAGGGGGTCACGTTAGGAACTTCTATGGCGGTCCCGGGCTTAAGTTTCACCGTGCGGGTCATGCTAATAGTTCACTTTCCAAAGGAAATTCACTAATGAGAACTGAGAGAATAATCTCGAACCGAGCAAGACCATTAGTGTTGCGCATTTTAAGAAAAATCAGCTAGAAATTACCATAGGATACATGGAAATTTATCCATCAGACAGCGACATCGAATAACCAAACATATGCATCACGGATAAAATTAATACATCTGCACACAATATAATAACAAGTTGAGAATTTAATCAAAAATCCAAAAATACATATTTCTCTACAAATTCAAACAAAATTATGAAACTAATATTAGTACCAGTGTACGTATGCCAAAACTATTCAATATAAAGTAATATTATTACAAGTAAGAAAGGGGGCATGAAAGACCATAATAACACTGGAAATATGACCGATTATGAAGAGCATTTAACTCAAGTAAGAACTAATTCACAAAGACAGCCGACATATGTATGATATTGAATGGCCAAAACAACCCTATTTTGAGCATTACATGTTCAAGATTTACCAGCACTATTGATTAAGAAGAGGGTGATTTGTCCAGCCAGTGTTTGTACTAAGGTCAATACATCACTAAAAGTTGAGTCTTTGAAAAATCTCAATGCTCAGAAATAAACTTGTATAAACGCCGAAATTGTATTTAAATTTACTGCAGAAGATACCCAAATAAATGAAATCCTTCAATATAAAAATACAACCAATAAAAGGTGAATAACGTGTAAAACTCGTAAGTAAAACTAGACCAGTTGAAAACATTAGAAACATTGAAGGAGAAGTATACCCTAATTATTATTATTTCTGTGTTTTTAAAATAAAGAGAAAAAATAAACTGTTATAATTTACATACAACACACAGCTTTTTTATAAACAATATAAAACTGTAATCCCTGAAGACAATGAGAGTAGCAACAAGAGGGCGAAGAGTAAAAAGAGTTTCTCACTTAGCAAAGTAATTCAAAACAATACAACTGTATTATAAGAGGCAAAGAAACATAAGGCCAACAAAATCAATAGTGACTATTCTCCAACAATTACGTCTAATAACGCATGTCAAAATATGACCATGAATAAGACGAGAGCAATATTGGTCTGATATTAGTCTAGCTACAGTCCCATTAGACCCTGTGTTATTGGAAGAGACATTATACCAGGAAATAAGGAAATGAGAACTGCAAGAATAATCTCGAACCGAGCAAGACCATTTGTGTTGCGCATTTTAAGAAAAATCAACAGGAGACTACCACAGGGGACATGGATATTTGTCCTTCAGACAGCGACATCGAATAACCAAACATAAGCAACAGAGATCAAAATAATACATCTGCACGCAATATAATAACAAATTCAGTATTTAATTACAAATCCAGAAGATACAAATGTCGCTACAAAATCACCAAATTATGACACAAAAATGAGATTGGGAACAAGAGGACGAAGAGAATAAAAGGTTTCCCAATACCTAATTCAAAACAATACAACTGTATTATTAGAGGCAAAGAAACATAAGGCCAACAAAATCAATAGTGACTATTCTCCAACAATTACGTCTAATAACGCATGTCAAAATATGACAATGAATAAGACGAAAGCAATATTGGTCTGATATTATTCTAGCTCCAGTCCCATTAGACCCTGTATTGTTGGAACAGACGTTATACCGCAAAAAATGGAAATGAGAACTGCGAGAATAATCTCGAACCGAGCAAGACCATTGGGGTTGAGAATTTTAAGCAAAATCAAGTAGAAATTACCTTAGGAGACATAGATATTTCTCCATCAGACAGCGACATCGAATAAGCAAACATATACAAAACAGATCAAATTAATACATCTGCACACAAAATAATAACAAGTAAGGAATTTAATCACGAATCCAGAAAATACTAAGTCGCTACAAATTGACAAAATTATAAAACAAAAATCAGTACCAGTGTACGTATGCCAAAACTATTCAATATAAAGAAATATTATTGCAAATAAGAGGGCATAACAGACACTAATAACGTTGAAAAAAGACCGAATATAACGAGCATTTAACTCAAGTTAGCAGTAATTCATAAAGACAACCAACATATCTAAATATTGAATTACCAATACAATACTATTCAGCATTTCAAGTACACCAGCAATATTGATTTTGAAGAGGATGATGTTTCCAGTGTTTGTACTAAAGTCAATACATCACTAAAAGTAAAGTCTTTGTAAAATCTCGATGCTCAGAAAGAAACTTGGATAAACGCAGAACCTGAATTTAAAATTTACTCCAGAAGAAACCCAACTAAATGTAAACCTTCAAGATAGAAATACAACCAATAACAGGTGAAGAACGAGTAAAACTCGTAAGAAAAACTAGACCAGTTGAAAACATTAGAAACATTGAAGAAGAAGTATACCCTAATTATTATTATTATACTTATTATTCTGTGTTTCTAGAATAAAGGGAATAAATAAACTGTTATCATTGACATAGAAACACAGCTTTTCTATAAGCAATATTAAACTGTAATCCTGAAGAAAATGAGATTAGCAACAAGAAGACGAAGCGAACAAAAGGTTTCCCAATACCTAATTCAAAACAATACAACTGTATTATTAGAGGCAAATAAACATAAGCAGTAAGATCTCTGGTGTTTGTAATTAAGTCAATACGTCACTAAAAGTAGAATCGTTGAAACATCTTGTTGCTCAGTAATACACTTGTATCAAAGTAGAACCACAAGATGTTTTAGAATTTGTTTCAGAATAAAGACCACTAATGTCAACCTCCAAAAGAGGAATACAACCAATAAAAATCGAAGAACGAGTAATATAAAGCCAGTGGAAAACTTGAAAAACATTCAAGGGGAATAGATATAACCTAATTCCTCCTAGTAATTGTTTTATAAAAATAAAGGCAGGAAATAAACTTATATCAGTGACATAAATCACAGTTTTTCTATAAACAAGATAAACTGCAATCGCTTAAAACAATGATAATTGCAAAAAGAGGACGAAGAGGACAGAAGGTTTCTCGGAGGTGAAGTAATCCAAAACAATACAATGTAAGACTTCGCAAACTTACTATAAGAGGCCATCAAAAATGCCTATTCTACAACAATTAATTATAATAACGCATGAACAAAATATGGCCATGAATTGGACGAGAGCAATATTGGTCTGATATTATTCTAGGTGCAGTCCCATTAGACCCTTTGTTGTTGGAACAGACATTATACCAGGAAATGAGAACTGCAAGAATGATCTCGAACCGAGCAAGACCATTTGTGTTGCGCATTTTAAGATAAATAAACAGGAGACTACCATAGGGGACATGGATATTTGTCCTTCAGACTGCGACATCGAATAACCAAACATAAGCAACAGAGATCAAAATAATACATCTGCACGCAATATAATAACAAATTCAGTATTTAATTACAAATCCAGAAGATACACATGTCACTACAAAATCACCAAATTATGACACAAAAATGAGATTAGGAACAAGAGGACGAAGAGAATAAAAGGTTTCCCAATACCTAATTCAATACAATACAACTGTATTATTAGAGGCAAATAAACATAAGCAGTAAGATCTCTGGTGTTTGTAATTAAGTCAATAGGTCACTAAAAGTAGAATCGTTGAAACATCTTGTTGCTCAGTAATACACTTGTATCAAAGTAGAACCACAAGATGTTTTAGAATTTGTTTCAGAATAAAGACCACTAATGTCAACCTCCAAAAGAGGAATACAACCAATAAAAATCGAAGAACGAGTAATATAAAGCCAGTGGAAAACTTGAAAAACATTCAAGGGGAATAGATATAACCTAATTCCTCCTAGTAATTGTTTTATAAAAATAAAGGCAGGAAATAAACTTATATCAGTGACATAAATCACAGTTTTTCTATAAACAAGATAAACTGCAATCGCTTAAAACAATGATAATTGCAAAAAGAGGACGAAGAGGACAGAAGGTTTCTCGGAGGTGAAGTAATCCAAAACAATACAATGTAAGACTTCGCAAACTTACTATAAGAGGCCATCAAAAATGCCTATTCTACAACAATTAATTATAATAACGCACGAACAAAATATGGCCATGAATTGGACGAGAGCAATATTGGTCTGATATTATTCTAGGTGCAGTCCCATTAGACCCTTTGTTGTTGGAACAGACATTATACCAGGAAAAAAGGAAATGTGATCTGCAAGAATAATCTCGAACCGAGCAAGACCATTTGTGTTGCGCATTTTAAGAAAAATCAACAGGAGACTACCACAGGAGACATGGATATTTGTCCTTCAGACAGCGACATCGAATAACCAAACATAAGCAACAGAGATCAAAATAATACATCTGCACGCAATATAATAACAAATTCAGTATTTAATTACAAATCCAGAAGATACACACGTCGCTATAAAATCACCAAATTATGACACAAAAATTAGTACCAGTGTACGTATACCATAGCTATTCAATATAAAAGTAATATTATTACAAGTATGAAAGAGAGGATAACAGACCCTAATAACACTGGAAATATGACCTATCGTAACGACCATTTAACACAAGTTAGCACTAATTCACAAAGAGAACCGACATATGTATAATATTGAATTACCAAAACAATACTATTCAGCATTTCAAGTACACCAGCAATATTGATTTTGAAGAGGATGATGTTTCCAGTGTTTGTACTAAAGTCAATACATCACTAAAAGTAACGTCTTTGTAAAATCTCGATGCTCAGAAAGAAACTTGGATAAACGCAGAACCTGAATTTAAAATTTACTCCAGAAGAAACCCAACTAAATGTAAACCTTCAAGATAGAAATACAACCAATAACAGGTGAAGAACGAGTAAAACTCGTAAGAAAAACTAGACCAGTTGAAAACATTAGAAACATTGAAGAAGAAGTATACCCTAATTCTTATTATTATACTTATTATTCTGTGTTTCTAGAATAAAGGGAATAAATAAACTGTTAACATTGACATACAAACACAGCTTTTCTATAAGCAATTTCAGACTGTAATCTCGGAAGAAAATTAGAATAGCAACAAGAAGACGAAGCGAATTAAATGTTTCTCAATACAGACATTATACCAGGAAATAAGGAAATGAGAATTGCAAGAATAATCTCGAACCGAGCAAGACAATTTGTGTTGCCCATTTTAAGATAATCAACAGGAGACTACCACAGGGGACATGGATATTTGTCCTTCAGACAGCGACATCGAATAACCAAACATAAGCAACAGAGATCAAATTAATACATCTGCACGCAATATAATAACAAATTCAGAATTTTAAACACTATACCACCATGAAAAACAATAGTTATCAGTTGATATGTTGTAAAATTATCGGTGTAGAATAGAATAGAATGATGAGCGAAAATACAGGAAACCAACGAAACTAAACTAAAAGCATACGAACCCACGACCACACTACCCAACCAAAAACAACAGAAAGAAACCACCAGGTAACCAATATGAAGAGAAGTAGTTGACGACAACATTGAACTTTGTCGTAACAAGCCACCGGCCGCAGGTTATTAAGTGTAGGTCTCTTTATTTTTAATCTAGCGAGATATAAAAGTACATATAGCAATAAATTTTTTTTTCATAAGTATTTCAGGCTGATTGATATTTCAAATGAATTTAATTGATTTTCGAAAGAGGAAAAACAGAGATTGTTTAAGGAAATGTTGGAAATAATTATTATTACGATATGTTTTAAGTTTTAAGTCTCGCGGAACGATCGCTATTCGCGATTGCCGCTCACCGCCCGCCCGGCCCGCGGCAGTCACCTCACTATTATCATGATTAGTATAGTAGATATAAACTTTATTTTTGTTTTGTTAGCTTCCTCTTCGTTTTGTCTATAAATTATATACTTAGACATTTATAGTTTAAGTGAGTATATGCGAAGCTATTAAAATAAATTGTCGAAAATCCAAAAATTGATTTTATGTTGTATTCTTTTGTTATGGATGGTTAAAAAACGTCTAGCAATCGAACAAAATAGTTTGAATAACAAAGTTACCTGGTTTTCTTAGCTTTAAGTTGATGTATGTCATGATAGTGTCATATCAGCGAAAGGGATGTGATAAGAGGATATTGTTGAATAGTGCAAGGGCGGGGCGAGTCTCGGGCCCGGCCGGCCAGCCGGTCGAGTGCACTAGTGTCTATGTGGTAAACACAGCTGTGTTCGCTGGCAAACAAAGACGGGCAACCCCCAGCTCTTTAGAACCCATCATGACACTTTTGATTTTAAGATGTGCTGTTTTATTTGTGGAAAATTAACAGATCACAGCTCTAAAACTCCAACTCTGTATACAGTAGTATATTCTAAAACGCTAGTTTTCCGTCTATCCGTCTGTATGTGGTTTTTACTTCACACGTTATATCCTAGGAACGTCTGGAGATTTCAACTTCAAACTTGATGCATGTATTACATCTAATTAGACCCATTTCGGTATGGAATATCAAGTTTCTCCTTTGTACCATTTCAAAATGAAGACAATTTTAGTTTTTTCAAAGCTAAATATCTTTAAAACCGTAATATTTAGGGGAAATCTGTAAGAATCAAAACAGTTGTGTCTTTTTGTGCTAGAAATAATGATATGAAGAATTCAACTTTAGGATCAAAAATAACTGAGAAATTGTGATTTTTTTATAAGTTAAATCCTGATGTTTTAGTCCAGAAATGACAATACAATTTGTTTTTACTTATAAAAAACACAACCACTCAGTTAATTATGATCATATAGTTACAATCTTCATATTATAAGTTTTAGGCCAAAAAGACACAACTTTTTTGATTCTTACGGTTTTATCCTAAATATTACGGTTTTTAAGATATTTAACCCTATGAACACCCATTTTGTAATCAAAATTGTTAAAGCCAATTTAGAAAGGGTTTTTCCTGGGATTCAGGAGGGTTTCAGGGGCAATGATCCTTAAATAATAATTTATGGTACAGGAAGTAGAGGGGTAATAGACCTGTGACTGCATACCGAAGTTTATTGCCAATTAGTTGGCATTTTCGGTATGTACAAATCTTGCCAACATCACCATGAAATAAAGTTTTGGGATCAGAGTCATCATAATCAAAATTTACATCGATGACGTAATTTCTGAAACTTTGACAAAAATAATACTTCCTCCACACTACAATTTGTAAAGGCGGAGAAAGCATAGAGCTTAAACTGGAAATCATGGTTTGTACCGAATGTCAGATACTGTTTTGATGCAGTATAATGAGGTTTCGTATGGTTGTGAGTTTTAGAACATTAACATTTTCAGTTTTACTGTCCTTGTAAAATCAGAGCCAATTTCGGTCTCGTGCTAAAATATACTAAATATGTTAATATGTTTTAATTTTAACAGTCCCTTCTACCAATTACAATGATTATAAAACCTAAACAAGAAGCAAAAAAGCTTTTTATGTCCTAATAACAATACATTATTTTCAAACACTCACATCAATAAACAATGCGTTATTAACAAACGCTAAATTGAACTGAAACACGATGTAATCGCGGCAATCAAGGAAATTAAAACAAAGAGGCTTGAGTCACCAACAAATTGCGCGCCAAACAGCTGCGTAGTCTCCCTTGTACAGTACTAGCCATTGTTTACATTTAACTGAATGTACACATACAAATCGTGGATAGATTTATTAGTGAATTTCCTTTGGAAAGTGAACTATTAGCATGACCCGCACGGTGAAACTTAAGCCCGGGACCACCATAGAAGTTCCTAACGTTACCCCCTGAACACGTTTTGGGGGGTCGTTCAAAATTTTATATATATGAATATGTATATATATATATATATATATATATATATATATATATATATAGACATATATATATGTGTTTGCACTCTAGCGGTCGCACTTTTTGTCCGATTTACTTCAAATTTGGTAGGGACGTTCCTCTCTGTAATCAGTTGGACAAGTTCGTTGGGCAAAACAATCGGAAAACTCTAAACCCCTTTTTTTGGGGATTAATTTTTCAAATTTCGAGTTTTTGGGCCCAAAAAGGATCATATAAGTCCCAGATGTAAAATAAAGACATGTAAAAAGATGGGAATTAGAGAGGCGAAAGTTTTAAGCCCTCTCTCGTCATTCTAGCATAAATATTTACCGAGTTATTAAAGAAAACGTGTATCGACCAAACACAGTACGTTGTCTTAGGGGGTTTTACATTAGAAAAGCCTGTTATTCATTTTTTAGTGCACTTTTACCATCCCCAACAACCTCACGCCTACTTTAATGCCTGACTGAACCTTCTCCTAACCTTGTAATGCGCAAAATTGTATTCCCAGTATTGCAGGTAAATAGAACCAGGAGTATCAGAACAGCCAAAAAATCAGTGTTTTCAGATTTCAATAAAAATTGGACAAATATATGTTTTTACACTTATTTTGAGTTTTACAAGTTTTTATGTGGAAATTCACTTCCCTCACGTCAGCGTGCTGCGTGCGAACTCGTTTTACTATGATCTTATCCTATTACTATTTACTTCAGCGGAAAATGAATATGAATATAACATATTGCCACAAATATTCACATAAACTCGGTTCAACCCAGGGCCCGTACACATTCAGGGTGTTAAAAAAACCTTTCAGGACTTTGGGATATTATTCCTTACACAAAAATAGTAAAAAAGTTCATATATGAAGATATGTACTAAAACCCTTATTTTCCCGTCTATCTGTCTGTATGTGATTTTTACTTAATACGTTATATCTTAGGAATAACTAAAGATATCAACTTCAAACTTGGTACATGAATTATATCCAATAATAACCATTTCGGTATGGAATATCAAGTTTCTACTTTGTACCATTTCAAAATGGCGGTTATTTTTTATTTTCAAAACTAAATATCTATTTAGGAAAAAAACTGTAAAAATCAAAGCAGTAGTTCCTTTTTGTTCTATACATAATAATATAGAGACTTTAACTATGGGATCATAATTAACTGAGTAGTTCTGTTTTTTATAAGTTAAAACAAGTTTTTTGCCATTTCTGGACTAAAACATCATGTTTTAACTTCACAGTTTCTCAGTTATTAATTATCCTATAGTTAAAACCTTCATATCATTATTTTTAGGACAAAAAAGACACAACTTTTTTGATTCTACCTGTATTTTCCTAAATATTACAGTTTTTAATATATCATTGTAAAACCAAAACTGCCGCCATTTTTAAATGGTACAAAGTCAAAACTTCATATTCCATACCGAAATGGGTCTTACTAGATGTAATACAGTACCAAGTTTGAAGTTGAAGTTTTCCGATATTCCTAAGATATATCGTATTAAGTAAAATACACATACAGACATATCGACGCAAAACTAAGCGTTTCAGGACATACGCTTATATGATTTTTTTTATTTCTTTTTGTATGAGGAATCATATGCCAAAGTTCTGAAAGGTTCAAAAACTATAGGAACCAAAGAAGAAGTGCCTTTTTGCCCTAAAAATAACAATATGAAGACTTTAACTATGGAATCATAATTAACTGAGTAGTTGGGTTTTTATAAGTTAAAACATGTTTTGCCATTTCTGAACCGAAAAATAATTGTTTAACTTGTAAAATCACAATTACTTAGTTATTTACGTTCCTACAGTTAAAATCTTCATATCAATATTTTTAGGACCAAAAGGAACTATTTCTTTGATTCTTCAGTTTTTTCCTAAATATTACGGTTTTTAAGATACCGGTATTTAGCTTTAAAAAGCAAAAATGGTAGCCATTTTTAAATGGTAAAAAGTATAAACATGATACTCCATACCAAAATTGATATAACTGGGTGTAAACATGTACCAAGTTTAAAGTTGATATATTTAGATCTTCCTAAGATATAACGTATTAAGTAAAAAAACCCATACATACAGATAGACGGAAAAATAAGCGTTTTAGGGCATATCTTCATATGAACTTTTTTATTTATTTTTGTGTAAGGAATCACATCCCAAAATCCTGAAAGGTTTTTTAAACACCCTGTTTATTTACAAAGGTTTACAAAAGGACCACTATTACCCTGACGGTTAGGAGGATGGCCTATTACCGACCATGTTAACCTTTATTCCCTTCTCTTGGAAACTGAAAGAGATGTATCACCCTCTGGCTCTTTCTCCTTGAACCTTCTCTTCACAGAATTTAAACAATTCTTTTTTATACTACGAATACATTTGTAAATATTCATAGTACCTTTCTACAAACAAACAAAATATTCTGAATAAATCGTTTGTTATACATTTAGTAATTCAAAAATAATTTTACATCTTCATACATAAATAATTTTAAGGGCATATCTTTTTAGTTGGTATCTATAGGTAGCAAAGAACCTCAAGTTTTATTCCCAACAGCTGATTGTTGCTTATAATGTCAACAATTAATTCATGGATTTTTTTATTTCTCCTCTATACATTGTATATGGAGAAAGTATTGCTTTTGATGACATTTTTGAATTTGAGCTATCGGTGGAAATATTCGTTTTGGTCTCCCTGCATCCAAAAAGTGGTTTTTGAGGTGATGTCTGTCTGCCGATCTGGATTCAGTATATAGAGACCGCACTGAGGGCCCGAATTTGATACAATTTAATATGTGAGTACTGACCAACGTTATCTCAGGGCAGTTTTTAAATCTATTTGATTTTTTTAATTTGTTTATTATTTATTAAAATAATATTTTAATTCATACTGATTCAGATCCCAATCGAAATTACACCACCCACATTCCTGGAAAAACTTAGGTTCAATTTTTTTTTACTTTTTGTAAAACATTAAATTTTAAATACAATTTACGTTACGTATTCTAATTCAGATTGGACAGGCAGCCATTTTTCTTGTTTTTCAGATTTATAGAAACACGGCCTTTGAAACTAGTTGTAACTCCGTTTATGTTTACAAATCATTTTAAATATTTACCTAAAAGTGTTAACATCAAGGTAATCACCATTAAAATAAACGGTATCAGGAAACTGACACATACTTTCTCTCTTTTAGCCAAACTTTAGTGACAAAAATATTTGTTATTTACTAAATATAGAATATGAAGTATAGATAAATGTACAGAAAATTGTCTAAAATAGTTGTTTTCAGAAATATCCACCCAAATCCCTTTTTGGGAGGCACTATAGAGTCCGTTGCTACACACAGTGGTTTTGAGAGGGGAAATGCCCCCTTGCCCCCCCAGGGTTAAATAGCAACACATTTCGAACATCATCTGTTGGTCAATGCTAACTTGACCTGCATATCAAATTTTAATGAAATTGATCAGTAAATAAGAGAGAAATAGTTATATTTGTATTCCCCATAAGAATAACATTGGACAACGTACTGTGTTTACCGCTAAATGAAAATTTCAATTTTCTCCGTAACTAGCAATCGTAGAATAGTAATTTAAAATACTAATTTATTTAGTTTTTTGAGCTCTTTTTAATGGTGAATAGTAATCTTTTTTAACATTTATGATTTTTTATAGAAAATCCAAAAAATTGAATTTTGGATGTTTTAAGTCCTGTTATTTCTGAACCCGAATTTTCAAGAAATTCGGGTGGTGTCATTTTGTTGCAAACCTAAAGTTCTACAAACCACGAAATTTTAATCAAAATCGTTAGAGCCGTTTTTTGAGAAATTTGGATTTTTCATGTTTTTTGGCGGTTTTTGGGGGATAATTACCCTTAAAAATCAAAAATCCAAAAAAAATGAAAAAACGCCTGGATATATCGTGGATTAGTACCTACATACCAAATTTCATAAAAATCGGCCCATAGGTTAGGGCTCTAGCTCTGTAAACATCCACACAGACACACACACACACACACACACACACACACACACACACACACACACACACACACACACACACACACACACACACACACACACACATACACACACGGACACACACACACACACACACACACACAGACAGACATCACGTAAAAACGACTTTTTTGGGTTCAGGGAGCACCAAAACGAATATTTCCACTAACAACTCAAATTCGAAAATTTTTACGAAAACAATACTTTCTCCATATACTATGTATAGGGGGAGAAAGTAAAATGGCTCAAAACACGAAATACAATGGTATTTTTAATTATTAATCGATGGCTAATGGTTGCGGGGAAAATTTAAATTGTTATTTAGCTGTAAACACAGTAGGTTATTTAATGTTATGTATTTTTATGAGGAAAAATCATTTCTCCCTTATTTACTGATCAATGCCATAAAACTTGATATGTAGGTTAACTAACCATTAACTAGCATAGGATATTCAGAATATCTTTTCACTTAACCTTGGGGTGGATGAGGGGGATTTCGGGTGAATGAGGGGTATTTCTCCTCTTGAACCACTGAGTAGCAAATGACTCGGTAGTGTCTCCAATAAAGGGATTTGGGTACCTATTTAAGAGAAAAATAGTTTAATAGAGTATTGTCTTTATATGCTACCGTTTGTTTCTTTATTTGTTTGGGAGGATTAGGAGGCCCGGCTTGGCCGGCTAGGCATGTCTCACTTTGGGATATTATGCAGCCACCGGAAAGAGAGGATTTTCAGGGACGAGAAATAAGGTAGGACGGGGTCAGTCTGCCTCACTCCAGAAAGTGAGAGATAACCTTACCTAGCTCCAGTGCTCTATGGGTGACATAACCCCAGGACGATTCGCCTTCTAACCCGGGCCCCCCCCAAGTCCACCATACAGGGACCGCCACCGCACAGAGCCTCCAAATTCTTATGGGTCGGGGGCCCCAGGACAGTTCATCCTCCAGCCCAGAAAACCGGAGACCGTCGGGGTAAGGGCCCTTCCTCCCAGGCATCCGTGTCAGGCATACATGCAAGGAATATTCACTACTCCCTCCTAGGACTCAGACTGGGTATCCAGACTCAAACGGGGGTTCAAGCCCCCAGAATATACAAGGAGGAACCAAGGTGAAAGGGAAGTTGGACACACTGGATAGCCTAAAGACTTACCAATACTGTGACAACTTCAATTTTTTGTAACCAGTGTCGACCTCTGTAATAGTATAGACCAGTTAAAGATCCGTCGAAGGGAAAATATATGCTACCGTACTTTTTATTGCATATTTGGTAAATGTAACACAATTTATTGATTAAAATAGGGCTAAAATAAAACAATTTTGTATAAGTTTCATCACACCTTTTTTGTGGTGCTACGAAAGGTTACGGACCTTGTACCTCTTCAATACCTCCATTTCCCTCGCACCTTTTGGAGCTAAGGCAACGAATTTCCAAGGGCCAAAGAGACCGCGTTTGAAGGCGTTTGGCCAGAACTGAACGGCTGAAGAGGGCCCAAGCGCACTATAGCAGCTTAAGGGCTGTTATAGGGCTCTGGTAGCTGCCACAGTGGGCCAGGCAACCACGCAACGCAATGCCAGCCCTCAACTACAGTATGGGTGTCTGCCGCGCCGAGATGAACATATCGAACTGTTTTAGCGTATGGACGGAATTTCATTTCCGGTAATCGAAACCTAGCTGTGATAAACCAACAGAGTTGTATGCTTCCTTCTGAATCGATCCGCGTATACGATCTATTTTGTACGTTCATTTACTTTAGGTAAGTCTACAAGCAAACGATTTTTAAATTAAGATACATGTCATAGCTGACGATGATAAAATACGTTATTTAAAAAAAACATGTTTGTAAAATTGAAAAAACATCTAAAATATATGCGTTCTAGTTTTAGAATGATCTTCATTAAATGATAGCTCAATAACCTCTACTTCTCAAAGTGGTTGGAAGACCACTTTCCAAAAAACGATTAAGTTTTTGTATTAGACATTTCTATACATTGACCCCCGGGACGATACTCAAAGGGTATAAATTAAAACACTAGTACAAAATACATTTTTAGTACAAAACAATACCATGTAGTTCAGTAAATAACATTTTATCGAAGATTTTTTGGTTATAATTGAATTTATAAAGTCGCATTTAAATTACTTAAAAATAATTCGATATAACTACTAGTGTAGTAGACAGTACATTTGTATTTGCCATTTTACCTGGTCTAGTCGGATGTTGTCCACGGTGAAGTAAAACCACAGACGAACCCTGGGGTTACACGTGTCTGGTCGAATGAAGAGGTCGTACTCGAACTCCGAGACCAGGTCCACACGTCCTAGGTTCCCTGTCAAACCATTCACAACACGCATTAGTAGTGCAGTAGAACCACAGACCCTGGGGTTACACGTGTCTGGTCCAATGAAGAGGTCGTACTCGAACTCCGAGACCAGGTCCACACGTCCTAGGTTCCCTGTCAAACCATTCACAACACGCATTAGTAGTGCAGTAGAACCACAGACCCTGGGGTTACACGTGTCTGGTCGAATGAAGAGGTCGTACTCGAACTCCGAGACCAGGTCCACACGTCCTAGGTTCCCTGTCAAACCATTCACAACACGCATAAGTAGTGCAGTAGAACCACAGACCCTGGGGTTACACGTGACTGGTCGAATGAACAGGTCGTACTCGAACTCCGAGACCAGGTCCACACGTCCTAGGTTCCCTGTCAAACCATTCACAACACGCATAAGTAGTGCAGTAGAACCACAGACCCTGGGGTTACACGTGACTGGTCGAATGAACAGGTCGTACTCGAACTCCGAGACCAGGTCCACACGTCCTAGGTTCCCTGTCAAATCATTCACAACACGCATAAGTAGTGCAGTAGAACCACAGACCCTGGGGTTACACGTGACTGGTCGAATGAACAGGTCGTACTCGAACTCCGAGACCAGGTACACACGTCCTAGGTTCCCTGTCAAACCATTCACAACACGCATAAGTAGTGCAGTAGAACCACAGACCCTGGGGTTACACGTGACTGGTCCAATGAACAGGTCGTACTCGAACTCCGAGACCAGGTCCACACGTCCTAGGTTCCCTGTCAAACCATTCACAACACGCATTAGTAGTGCAGTAGAACCACAGACCCTGGGGTTACACGTGACTGGTCCAATGAACAGGTCGTACTCGAACTCCGAGACCAGGTCCACACGTCCTAGGTTCCCTGTCAAACCATTCACAACACGCATAAGTAGTGCAGTAGAACCACAGACCCTGGGGTTACACGTGACTGGTCGAATGAACAGGTCGTACTCGAACTCCGAGACCAGGTCCACACGTCCTAGGTTCCCTGTCAAACCATTCACAACACGCATTAGTAGTGCAGTAGAACCACAGACCCTGGGGTTACACGTGACTGGTCCAATGAACAGGTCGTACTCGAGCTCCGAGACCAGGTCCACACGTCCTAGGTGCCCTGTCAAACCATTCACAACACGCATTAGTAGTGCAGTAGAACCGCAGACCCTGGGGTTACACGTGACTGGTCCAATGAACAGGTCGTACTCGAACTCCGAGACCAGGTCCACACGTCCTAGGTTCCCTGTCAAACCATTCACAACACGCATAAGTAGTACAGTAGAACCACAGACCCTTGGGTTATACGTGACTGGTCCAATGAACAGGTCGTACTCGAACTCTGAGACCAGGTCCACACGTCCTAGGTTCCCTGTCAAACCATTCACAACACGCATTAGTAGCGTAGTAGAACAACAGACCCTGGGGTTACACGTGACTGGTCCAATGAACAGGTCGTACTTGAACTTTGAGACCAGGTCCTCACGTCCTAGGTTCTCTGTCAAACCATTCACAACACGCATTAGTAGTGCAGTATAACCACAGACCCTGGGGTTATACGTGACTGGTCCAATGAACAGATCGTACTCGTACTCCGAGACCAGGTCCACTCGTCCTAGGTTCCCTGTCAAACCATTCACAACACGCATTAGTAGTGCAGTAGAACCACAGACCTTGGGGTTACACGTGACTGGTCCAATGAACAGGTCGTACTCGAACTCCGAGACCAGGTCCACTCGTCCTAGGTTCCCTGTCAAACCATTCACAACACGCATTAGTAGTGCAGTAGAACCACAGACCTTGGGGTTACACGTGACTGGTCCAATGAACAGGTCGTACTCGAACTCCGAGACCAGGTCCACTCGTCCTAGGTTCCCTGTCAAACCATTCACAACACGCATTAGTAGTGCAGTAGAACCACAGACCTTGGGGTTACACGTGACTGGTCCAATGAACAGGTCGTACTCGAACTCCGAGACCAGGTCCACTCGTCCTAGGTTCCCTGTCAAAGCATTCACAACACGAATTAAATAGTTTAGTAGAATCAGTGTATCATAATTTAAGTAGTTGCCATGCAAATGGTGGAATAATTTTAATTTCAGGTATGTTATATGGATCAATCCCATGATTAAAAATCCAAGTTTTCGACCTCGTAGCGCTTGTGCGGTTTCTTACATCTTTAAAAATAATTTTAAAACTGTATGTTTTTGAATCATTACGTAATAACTTGCTTACAATTAGTCATAGGCAAAAATGCATTCAATTTAAATGTTGAGGTCACACAATCAAGATGTGTATATAATAATGGGATATTTGTCTTAGAGAGTGTAGAATTTTATATGTTAAATCAGTAAATTTTTAAAAGTCTGTAAAACCTGGACTTGATCTCATTTCAGCTCAGATAACTAATTTTCCATAAGTTTTAGAGTAAAATAGTTGATGTTCTAATTTGTAGAGAAAAACTTCCTACAAGTTACCCATATAAAGCTGTAAAATATGTTCATCAGAAGTAAATTTAAAA
The DNA here is from genome assembly GCA_963675035.1 of Allygus modestus. Classification (NCBI taxonomy): domain Eukaryota; kingdom Metazoa; phylum Arthropoda; class Insecta; order Hemiptera; family Cicadellidae; genus Allygus; species Allygus modestus. Next base: position 15,776,901 of record OY776113.1, read on the forward strand.
AAGGCTAAATGAAAAGAAAAAGTTAAAAAATATAAAAGACGATTTTAGCCCTGTTTTAATAAATACATATTTTTTATACACAAAAACTGATAAACTAGGTAACTTTCAAGACTAAGCAATTTTACGGATCAAATTTTAGTGGTAGGAAAGCAGGACATAAGTGCACTGTCGAGAGTGGAAATTGTTGTTTTGAGAAGTGTGAAAATAAGTTTTACATTTGGCATGGAAAAATATGAATTTGGAGATGACTAGGAGATGACCTAAAGAAATTAGGTCCAAAACGACAGAAACTGACTATCGTTGAATACCATAATTTATGAGAAATCACTATCACATTTTTTTTGTCATTAATATGTATTTTCATTCCATAATTTTGTATTAATATATCTGAATCCCCATCAAAACTTTGGTCGAATCTAGAGGGGCCATACATATAACACGTAACTCAGTTAAGATGGGGGAGAGGGTATGGCCATTGACTAGTCAATGGTATGGCGTAGCGTTATATGGTGGAGGGGGGGGTTTGGATCAACGTTACGTAACTCACACATTTTAACCCTAAGAACTGGCGCACTCCCAGTTCTTAAACATGTTATCATAATCTGTTGATAATGATATAAATCTTTTAAAATTAAAAAATAATAAAATTTATGTTTAAAGCAAGGTTACAGTTATCTATACAAAAATATTCTCGTCAAACTATTTGAGTTACATTAAATAAATACATAATTAGTTTTGAGTAAGTTCTGTATTGTTTTCTAACTATGTTTTGTGTTATTTTAGAGTGTAAAATCATGACATGATACAATATTGCGCAGTGCCGCCCACAACTTTAATTTCGGTGTTTTTCGCATGGGCGAGATAGTTTTTTTTATTTTTTTTGTATTTTTTTATTACAGTATTAGTATCAGGCTTATTTGTTTTTATTAATTTTTCTTTGAACAACGCTACTAAAAGAAAGTCATTAAAAGTTTAATGATTTGTTTAAATCTATATTCCAAATTGCTAATAAAACGATGTTAAAAGGTTTAACCTGTTTTAAAGTCTACTACGATTGAGTTACGTAACACATTGGGGGGGGGTATACTCAAGCGTTACGGTGTGTTACATGGTGAAGGGGGTTGAGGGGGTTCAAATTATGAAAAATTCTATACGTAATATGTGTATGGCCTCAGATGATCAAAGATGAGCTGGATCGCTATCGCTAAGCTTAGGGTGGGTGGGTGATTGCTGCCGCTCACATTATTACGGCTGATTTTAACAAGGTTCCTGTCTATATTTGGAAGAAGCTTCAGAATTAGAAAACATGTTTTAATCTTTTACTGTTTGTTAATTTTAAGTTTTACGGACCAGTAATATCACAACTTAATTTTAACTTTTAAAACTCACTTCCTTTTTGTAGCCTATGGTGTCACAATTTATTTATTTCTAGTGGTTTCATGGTTTCTTAGTGGTTGTGTTTTCTTAGTGGTGGATGGTTTCGAATCTTTTCCGGTATCACGTGATAGGAATAAATTTTGACACCATAGGCTACAAATACCCCCGTCACAGCAAACCTGCTTTCTCAGCAAATGTCCAATGCCTATACATGTGTATTAATACCCCATAACGCCACTTACCTATAGTTAGTTCATAAAAATATATTCCCAAATTAAGCTTTGTAATTATTCTACGTAAGAATCAAATTGAGGCTTGGTACGCAGGTTTGTAACTACGGGACCGTCGAAAAAAATTAGATTCTGTTTGACAACAACCACATACTCGTTTATAATATTCATAGATAAATCAGTGAAATAAAACTTTTTACTTAATCTCCAAAAGAATAACATAGGACAACGTACTGTGTTTAGTACTTTTAATATCTCGGTAACCAATTGACGTAGAGCAATAATTCAAAGTACAAAACTGTTTGTTTTTATAAGCTGAATCCAATAGTGAAAATTAAAATTTCACTTTTAAAAAGATTATATGTAACAAATTTAAAAAAATTGGGTACAAAACTCTCCCAAAAAACCACTTAGGATGGAGCGATCTGACTGGTTTTCCAACTTGACAAGTAGTAAAGTCACAAGTGTTGTTTTACATGTTTGTACTCACTTTCATCAAAATCCGTCCATTTTTACAAAAGTTATCACATCCTCAAACACAAAAAAACTGAAATTTGTGTTTCCCATATAAACATTCGAAAAATATTAGAACACTTTGTATTTAGTGCAGTTACAAATGAATTTCCGAAAAAAATAAAATTTGTTTTACCATAGCAATTGTTCTATTTTGTCTCTAGATAAAAAAATATCAATTACAATAAAAATTTACAAACTGTATTTGCTTATGGTACGCTATACTGAACTTTTACGCTTCCACGAAGCAACCAACGGTAATCATTTTCTTCCCATAGAGGACGTTTGCTAATAGATGGCTATTTTTGTAAATAGGGTGTCAATGCTTTGAAAGTTAATTTTAAAATTAACATAAATACAGTTGCCTTAATATTACACTAAAAATACACTTTTAGCGATTTTTGTTGGTCCCTTTGGAGGTAAACCTGCGTACTCAGAAGGTATAACTTTATTCTTATGGAGAATAAGAAACATGTTATATCTCACTTGTTTATGAACCTATATTGGTAAAATTTGGTATGATCTGGAGGTATTGATGTTTGCATAAAACCCCAATTTGTGTTGTCCTTAATGCAGCAAACCTGCGTACTGAATCCTAAGGTTTTTATTTTGGAAAATAAATAAAATGGCATATCTCGCTTATTTAGCCCAATATATTATATACCAGCTTACATTAAATCCGGTAAAAAATATTTTTGTATCGTATTGTTTGGTATAGAACAGGGGTTGTTGTTGTTGTTATTGGCGGATTAGGAAACCCTAGCTTTGCTGCTAGTCACCTCTTCCACAAGCGGGAATATTGCGAAGGTTACCGGAAAGATAGGATATAGCAGGAAAGGAAAGGGTGGGAAGGGACGGCAGCCAAATCCACCCCTCAGAGGGCCAATTCCCGTGCCCCTGTGACAGCTGGGATGAGGCTCTCAACAGGGGACCCTCATTTTGCCCTCCAACAGGTCAACTCAACTGACAGGGTATCCATGTACAACAGCCAGGGACCATTCATTCTCAGGTTGGCAGGAGGGACCAAACCCGGAGACTCTGTCCCTAGCCGCTGCAAATGGAGGGACCAAAGGTGAAAGGGAAGTTTGTCATAATGGACAGCCAAAAGACTTACCATATGTAATGACAACTTCATTTGCTGTACCCAATGTCAGCCACAAAACTGGTATAGACCAGTCTTAAGGTAGTCCTGGGACTAGAACAGGGGTTTTAAAACTTACTTTGCGACCTCAAAAGCCTTGGGGAGAACATTTTGGCATTCGAAAAACCTCATCATTATTTTCGCACTTTTTCCATATTCCTTCTTCTAGACCCCTAAACGACGCCTCGTACAGAAATCTTTATACCTGCTGAATTTAAACTAGACAAGATTTACTATAAAATACTCTGGTCAAAGTAGTTATTACTAAATGCGGTTCATATTCCAAAGAACTTTAAAATTTGACGAAAAAATCAATGTTTTTAGATTACAACAAAAATTGGAATAAATGTATGTTTTACACTGGTTTTGAGTTTTTTAAGTTTGTTATGTGGAAATTCACTTCCCTCACGTCAGCGTGCTGTGTGCGAACTCGTTTATTAATAAAATAAGGGGCAAAAATCAATTTTCTCTGTAGAGAAAAGCTGTTACTGTGCTTTAGGTGGCATGACCCCCGAGACCATGGGAGGTGGTGAAGACTTAGGCCCGAGACTATGATATAAACTTATGTTTTGACCCCAGACTCCAAAAATATTATTCGTTAAAGTTAGTATAGATGTTAAAGAGTTATAACAGTGTACCCTTCGATACTAATCTTAGTAGCCCTGAATTGTGAACATTTGTCAAATTGTAGGAATATATACAAGGTGTACATAAAGTCCTGCACGGGTTTAATATTTTTTGAATGATAAGAGATAAATCAATAAGATTTGGTACATCAACACTACACCTAAAAATCTCCTTTTTGAAGGAACTATCAGTTTTCTGTCATATCATGGGGACGTCCCGCAAGGAGTCAGAAGGAAATTTTAAATAGGAGCATAGGTCAATATGCACATCACTTTAAAGGGCTTATCTAGCAGAGTTTAATGCCGCAAACCGCACTAAAAAAGGTTGATCCAGTAAAAATTGGCGGCTGTTCAAAGGTTTTACTTGGTTACATTTTATTAGTAGCCACAACCCCATTAAAGCAAAACTGCAACTAAATGAATACTGCAGCTAAATACTACATTATTCCTGTCAATACAGAAGTGAATTATGACGTTATTTATCCTCAAGGGTTACAAATTTGGTCAAAATCTATTGATAACGGGGAAAAACTGGTAACAGTAACTATTAGAAAGATCTTATCTTTTTTTTAATAAAACCTTTGAACAGCCGCCATTTTTTACTGGATCAACCTTTTTTACTGCGGTTTACGGCATTCAACTCTGCTAGATAAGCCCTTTAATGTGATGTGCATACTGACCGTTGCTCCTATTTAAGATTTCTTTCTGACTCCTTGCGGGACGTCCCCATGATATTACAGAAAACTGATAGTTCCTTCAATAAGTAGATTTTTAGGTGTAGTGTTGATGTACCAAATCTTATTGATTTATCTGTTATCGTTCAGAAAATATTAAACCCGTGCGGGACTTTGTGTACACTTTGTATGTGTGTGTCCGTTAACACGATAAATTTGTAAACATGGTCCGATCTTAATTAAGTGGTACAGATGCATAACGTAGAATTTCTTTGAACGAGTTTGCAAACCAGACGGACCGCACTAACAAAAGGGAATTTTTATGGGGGTGGGGGTTGTGACCCTAAGAAATGTTTTTGATGTTTTTCAAATACCATTTTTAAAATCCTATTTTAGTTTGTAGTTTGTTTTAGTTTGTAGTTTGTTTTTAGTTTGTTTTAGTTTGTATTTTTGTTTTTGGGTTCAGTTAAAAATATTGGTGTTTTGATCACTACCCTATGTCAATTGATTCTGAAATATTTAAAGTGCTAAACACTGTAGGCCTACGTTGTCTAAAGTTAATCTTATGGAGGTTGATTATTTTTCTATATCTTGCATATTATTTATAAACATATATTGATCAAACTTGGTAAGTGGCTTCATCTGGTTGTGGTCTATTGATATTTGCATAAAAATCTCATTTTTTCTTAGTACCCGTGGCAGCTAACCTGCGGACTCATTTATAATGTTATTCTTATGAACAAAGAACAATAACCCCCAAAACAAAGGACAATAACAAACAAAACAAAGAACAAACAAAAAAAGAACAAAAGAACAAAGAACAATATAAACAAAAAAGAACAAAGAACAATATAAGAACAATTGTAAATCTCGCCGGTGTATGAACGTATATTGATCTAATATGTTATATTGCATGTTGTTTTGCTGTCCATTGATAAAAACACAATAAAAATACAATTTTTGCAGTTGCTGTTGTAGCAAATTTGCGTATTCAATCCTAATTTTATGGAGAATAGGTCAAGCGTAATATCAAGCAAATTTATGAATATATGTTGATAAAACTTGACAATTGGCTTAATGTAGCAGTGAGGAACATACGAGACACCCTTTTAAAATTCGCTGAGGACGCAGATATGCGGTGACGGGTTATTTTACACTACCTACGCAGGGGCAAGGCAACAGCACGCACAGCGACATTCTAACTTACATGTATTAATTTATAGTTTTTAATTTATTCGAACAAATCATGTGTTTTTATTTCCTAATACACCAATAGATTAAAAATAATATCAGTCGAGCTAAAAGTCCTTTTTTAGCGAATTTCCCCTATAGGGAAGAAGCTATTACCGTAGGTCTCATGGTAAGACTTAAGCCCGAGACCATGATAACTTTTCATTTTGAGGTCCCCAGATGCCAAAAACACCATTCGTTCAAATTTTTATATATGTATATATATATATATATATATATATATATATATATATATATATGTGTGTGTGTGCCCGTAAGCACGATAACTCTCGTAAAAAAGGTCCGATCTTAATGAAATTTGGTACAAATGTGCCAAGTACCATTTATTTGAACGAGTTCGAAAACCAGATGAATCGCACCATCCGAAGGGGGGTTTTTTGGGGGTTTTGTACCCCAAAAATGTGTTTTTTGGGGTTTTCACATGTAATTTTAATTTTAATCCAATTTTAATCCATACCATTGAATTTAGCTTAAAAAAACAAACAATATGGTATTTTGATCATTGCTCTACGTCAATTGGTTACTGAGATATTGAAAGTGCTAAACACATTACGTTGTCTAATGTTATTCTTATGGAGAAAAAGAAAAATTGTATATCTCGCTTATTTATGAACATAAACTGACGAAATTTGGTATATGGCTTCATCTGGTTGTGGTTCATGGTTGTTTGCACAAAAAAATCTTTTTCGCCTATGGTTCCCGTAGCAGCAAACCTAGGTACTCGGTCCCCATGTTACTCTTATGGAAAATAATTAAAATGTTATATATCGCTTATTTATGAATGTATATGGATGAAACTTGATATGTGACTTCACTAAGATGAGTTCTATTGATATTTGCATAAAAACCCATTATTTTGTATGCCTTGTTGCAGCAAACCTGCATACTCATCCCCAATGTTATTCTTATGGAGAATTAATATTTTAAATATCGCTTGTTTGTGAATACATTTCTTATAAATCCTGTTAAGTGTTTTATTGTGTTATGTTATATATTCATTGGAAATTCGCTGAGTATGCAGGTTTGCTGCGACGGGTGTATTTTAAATGTTACAGCGATTTATTTAATTCAACTCTCACTGTTATTTAAAAAAAAGACATCCGTACGTACTCTCCTGACGCCAACCCTGATTGTAAATAACAATCCTCGTTTTTTGCCCTCTTAACTCATTCTTACATCTGATGAACTTTTATTCTCTCGCTTTCGTTGCTTTTGTTTTTGCTAAATTAGTTGTTTAGTGCTCCTGTTGTTAATCTAAAGGTAGATTGGTCATATTTATTGGTTTTGTATTCTCCGTTAGTTTTAGGTGTCTAGATGTTAATGTTTCAAGCTTTAGACGTAGATTGTAAATTTGTTTTATTCATCTATTAGCATTAATTTATCTTTCCCTTTGGTCAATGATATGTCGTCATGAGATTCTTGAGGTATATCTTGTTCTTTTTTTGTTTATGATCAAATGAATACATTTTTCCCCCAAAACGTTTACTTTGCATCGTTTTGTGTTCCTTTAAATTTTGACTATAATGAATTTAACCACCTAGGCTAGTTATTTCGATTTCATATTAGTTTTTACTATCGTACTGTTACCTTTACACTGTTACTTAGTGTAGCAGGTACTTAACATGTTCATTTTACCTATCGCTTAGTTTTAACCCTAAATTTGTATTACTTCACGTGTCAAAAAAGAGTTTACTTTTACATACAGCGATGGTTTTACATTTAAATTTGTTTCCGTTATTCTTATTCCTGTTATCTGTTAATTTGGCAAATCAATATTGTTTAATTACAACTGCGCTTCTGGGATTTTCCTCAAATTGTACTAAATCTTCTATATTTCTCAGCTGTTCTATAGTAGGTTTTTGGAGTACAAAACGCACACATCTTCATCTTAGGTTGGTACAACCTCTCGTATGTACATATGTAGGTTATATAGTTTAGTGAAAGCCTATGTATGGCCTATGGCAACGGGCATTTGAGGTTACAAAAATAATAATTAATTAATTAATTCATTAAATCTTTTAAAGGATAGTTTACAGACTTTAGAATCTCCGGCTACACTTTGGTTGAATCTCGATGAGTTGTGTGTGCATCAATCATATTGTAGTATCAAACTCCTCGTTCATATTCAACTTCTATTGCGTGTCTCTATTGCAAGAACTTCGCTGTATTATCAAATTATGCATCGCTTAATTTGCTCCTGAAAATAATTGGTACTTTTCTGTCTTATATAACGCAATTTTTCAGTTTCCTGAAACACTAAGTGACGATGGAGATGTTTTGTATATGAGCATTTAAAAATTGTCTATCGACTGAATTCAATATTTATTCTAAAACCAATCACAAGCAACAAAGTTAAAATTAGTAAAGATAAAATTAAGACGTCAGTGCACAATTTAAAAACAAATTGTTTACACATTTTAAAACCAGAAGATTAACCTGTTGAAAAAATGCTGAAAAATGGGTTTAATGTTATAACACTAAACCCAACCGATAAAAAATATATTATTACAAAAGTGGAAGAGGAGATACAAGACCCTAATTACACGGAAAACATGACCGAATAGAGTGGCAATTGAACACGGGTTAGTAATACAGTGAGAAACACGACAGATGCATCAGGTTTAATGACCCAAGCAAACACTTCATTGAGCATTACGCGTAAACCAGCAGTTTTGATTTACATGAGGGTGATATTCCTAGTGTTTGAAAGGCTGGGTTTAAGATTATTCTCGCTGAACTCATTTCCTTTTGCTTTTTTTTCTTTTTTTGAGGATAATCTGGACTGCGGTGCTTCCTGTTTCCTGTGTCTAATGGAACTGATATTAGAAGAATATCACGCCAATATTGCCCTTATCCAATTCATGCTCATTTGTTGTTAATGGGCTATTATTCGTAATTGTTAATGAATTGGTATTATTGCTTTCTTTTCTTTGGCCTCTTATATTTCTTCATCTTGGGAGTACCCTGTTATTCTATCCAACATCCTTACCATCACTGTCTTGAGTAAATGCAGTGTTATCTTCTTGATGGGAATGATGCGTTTGTAGATCGCTGATCAGTTTCTTTATCTCCCTGTTTTCTGAATTATTATGAAATAAAAATAGAAGATAAAGTTTTGGTGGTGTTCCCCTTCTCTTCTTAAGTTTCTGATGTTTTCAACTGGTCTAGTGACACTAGTTTTACGCACTCTTTGTTTTGTATTGGTTGAATTTTTCTCGAGAAGGTTTACATTTACTTGCATCTCTTCCGCAGTAAATTTTAAATCATCAGGTTTTCCATAGGTATTTTATTTTTTAACAACAAGATTTTTCAAAGGTTCTGATTTTAGTGATGCATCAACATGAGTACAAGCACTAGAAATATTATTTCCTTCCAAATCAAGACTGCAGGTAAAAGTTGTACTTGTTATGGTCAATGAAGTGTTTACTTGGGTCATTCAGTCTGGTAGATCTGTCGTGTATCTTTTTGAATTATTACTAACTTGAATTACTCTGTTCACTCATGTTATCCGTGTAATTAGGGTCTGGTATTTCCTCTTTCACTTTTTTAATAATATAACTCGTTCATCGGATAGTTTTGGTATACCTTTATTGGTATACTAAAAAAGGTTTAAGCATTTTGAGAAATTTCAGCAACAGGTTTTTCTTTTCGTTTCAACTTTTGCGAAATTTTGTATTAAATTGTGTGCAGAAGTACAACATTTTATATTAATTTTTAATTTTATCATTATAGATATTTTATCTGAATAGATATTTTGGATTCATTCAGGACATTAGGCAGTATCAAATGGCTCTTATCTATATCATTGCCGTAGCAAAGACCTACGACACATCAGTCTCAGCATCAAATATATTTCTGTATGCTCCTTCGTGGTCCAGTTTCCTCATTTTTCCACAGCAAAATTGCTATCCAGGTGTTTTAAATACGCTTTGGTCAATAATAACTTCACCTCCTGGCGTTAGACACTCTTGTACTTCAAAGCTAAACAAGCTTGGAGTATTTATATCAAGTGGGATCTCTTCCATGACGATGTACTTAGGTACTTTGAGCTTTGTGTGTGTGTTCTCTGGGTTGACTGGGCTTTGTCGATGTATCAAAATATTATAGAAATCAGGATTTGAGAACACCCATTGTTTATAACCCATTGATACAATTACCATTTGTATGACATTACAAGCGTATTAGAAATTGTATCTGCATTGGCATAAACATAAACCAACTACACGCAATCAAACGACAATTAGATAAGGGGATTTGCAGTCAGTCGACTAAAAATCCATCACTGTCATGAGTTTAAAAAGTATATTTGATTCACCGTATTGGACAAGAACCAGAATAAAGAATAAGAAAATTGAAACAAATTAAGTTTGAATAACAATGTAACTAAGTATCCTAATCGTTGGTTTATGTATAATTTTAAAGAGCAATGATACACCAAGCTATTTCAGTGAACACAATTTCTACATCACAAATAATAATCGTTCAAAATTGTTCCCAAATATTCGATATTTACAAATTTGTTATGGGTGAGATATTTTTGATATCGAAATTCTGCTCACTGTCGCTAGGAATTTTCTTGCTCCTTAAAATCCACAAATAAACGATTTAGGATTATCCGTTGAGGAGGGACGGGCTCAGAAATTTGACATCGACCATATGGGGGAGGTGAGCACTTTTTCGCCTACAAAATTTAGAGGTTGTTTGGTCGATATCGAACAGACGATACCGCAACGTTTCATCAACCGATTGTTCGTTCATTCTACTGGATGATTTGAGATTGCCAACTGCCGAGAAGTTAAACTTGGAAATGGAAACCACTGTGGAAGTTCTAAGCTGACTCGACTAGGGCCTGTTGAAGTATAAGTTTGGCCATTGGACAATTTGAAGTTGAAATACCTTACATCCACTTAATATGGCAAAAGATATACCCAATTTAAATAAACTTTGTAATGCTAAGTTAATTAAGTAATGTATACAAGATCTTAAACAGATAAGATGCCTTTAAATTTACAAATTGGTTGCAATCATAAATACAAAGACCCCGAGGTAGGGTTAAGATAATTAATTGGTCTCTCTAAATTACTTGTGATAAGAGAAAAATTGTTCATAAATTAAACTAGTATGAAATAAAAACCATTCCTTGCCCAAGTAATAGGCTTAATTATAGCTAAGGATTTGAAAGGCTCAATTGATGAGTTATATTAACTTTCCATATCCATAATTTAAAGTACCTATAAACTCTTAAACTTCTATAAAATCTTCGAACGTTTCAGCTTCATAAAATCTACTAGCGCTACTCATTTTGTATTCCAACAACCACCATTTTCCTTCCAACTTTGAAAACATCTATCTACTATCGTGGTCAACATTCAATCGATAAAACAACCGGTTGGTAAAATTGTTCGATATCGACCAAACAACCTCTAAATTTTGTAGGCGAAAAAGTGCTCACCTATGGGGGAGCAGGTAGAAATACCAACAGTTTCGTGACTGGAGCGTCTTTAAGAGGAAGATTACAGGTTATTTCAGTATAGCGAGGATTGGGCGTCCCGCTAGCCTAACGGACTTCGGTTCAAGTAAAGGGGTCACCGGTCGAATCCCGAGATATCTATACAAAGGGGTTTGAACTGATTTATCTTAAAAGCGTTTATAATGCACTCTTAACAACATAACCACTGGCGTTGAAATATAATAAAATCTCTAAGAAATCGATACCACGAGTTCCATAATATTTTTGCCTTGTTCGCTGTCTGCGGCGCTCACCGGATTCGAACGAAGCGTCGAAGCAGAGATGTCCTCTCTTGGCCTTGCCGCTGTGGCCGGGGGGTCGCATGATCACCCGGGAGACGTTGCCCATCCCGCCCTCGTTCTCGCTGTCTTCGCTTTCTGCAACAGAGAAACAAGTCAAGAGTGGGCTACAGTCAGGACAAATTTCACGTTTCTACCTGCATTTCCCTTTAGGCCAATAAGTCCTCTTAACATAAACATCAGTTTGGATAATGCTTGGTGGTGGGGTTTATGTTTAGGGCGGCTTAACTTTCAAAACTCGTCCCTCCTTAAGAGGGGGCACCAGTCCTCTGCATCTACCTACTTCTCCCTAAGACCATTGTTAACTTTCAAAGTCCGTCCCTCCTCAACGGGTTGTCCAAAATTGATTATTTATGGCTCATTTTTAAAATCTAAACTATAGCTAGCGATTTCAGTGAGCAAAGTTTCGATGTTACAAATAATTCACCCATAAAAAAATCGTTAAAGTTGAATATTTAGGATTTATTTGATCGATTATTATTTGAGATATCGAAATTTTGATAGTTGAAATCACTAGTTATTTTTTTGTGAATTTCCTATGGAAATTGAACTATTAGCATGACCCATACGGTGAAACTTACGCCCGGGACCACCATAGAAGTTTCTGACGTGACCTCCTGAACAGGTTTTGGGGGAGGGGTTCAAAATTATATATATGTGTGTGTTTGTGTGTTTGCACTCTAGCGGTGGAATTTTTTGTCCGATTTACTTCAAATTTGGTAGGGACGTTCCTTTCTATAATCAGTTGGACAATTTTGTAGGGCAAAACAATCGTAAAGCTCTAAACCCCTTTTCTGGGGATTAATCTTTCAAATTTCGAGTTTTTGGGCCAAAAAAGGGTCGGAAAAGCCTTGGATGTACAATTAATGCATGTAAAAAGATGGGAATTAGTAAGGCGAAACTTTTAAGCCCTCTCTCGTTATTCTAGCGTAAATATTTACCGAGTTGTTAAAGAAAATGTGTATCGACCTAACAGTGCGTTGTCTTATGGGGGTTTTACATTAGAAAAGCCTGTCATTCATTTGTTGGTGTACTTTTATCATCCCCAGCAACCTCACGCCTACTTTCAAGCATGAATTGTATTTCCAGCATTGCAGGTAAACTAAACCAGGAGCATCAGAACAGCCAAAAAATCAATGTTTTCAGATTTCAATAAAAATTGGAATAAATGTATGTTTTTCCACTGATTTTGAGATTTTAAAGTTTGTTATGTGGAAATTCACTTCCCTCACTTCAGCGTGCTGCGTGCAAACTCGTTTCTCCTTTAAAATGATCCATAAATCAACGATATCGGATAATCCGTTGAGGAGGAACGGGCTTTGAAAATTGGATATGACCTTATAGGGGAAGCAGGTAGAAACGCGAACAGTTTCGTTTGTGCGCTCTTTTAAGAGATTATTCTAAATGGTTTATATATGGCTAACCTTCAAGAAAAAAATCCCTATAGCGATTTTATAGAGCAAAATTTTGATACCACAAATAGTTAACCCAAAAATTGCCTATCTTGAAGTTTAATGGAACGGTCATTTTTTATGAATCAAAATTTAGCTCACTGAAATCACTAGGTATTTCTTTGATCTCCAGTATATTTTTACATCGCTAGGTACCATAGAGGAGGTACGGGCTTTGAAAGTTAACTAATGTTAACTTTAGTTAAGTTTAGGCCGAACTTTGAAAGTTTACGGCCTTATGCGAGAAACAGGCAGAAACTCGGAATGTTCCGTGCCTAAAGCCCACTCTTAAATTGATACATATAGGATTGAAGGATTTAGGATGTACGATTAGGCAGTAGTCATATTTTGTTTTATCTGAAACTTGCAAAGGTAGTAAGAGGAAATTCCCAGCTATAACGAAGTTGTTTGGACATTTTAGTTAAAAATAATGATTTTTTTCTTTATAGTATATATTATTTATATTTTTTAAAATATGCATTCCGAATTTGTACGTAGTATAATTCGCTATTAAAGGCTTTCCATTGCCCATGGAAATTTACTCATGGTCCCATATTCCTTATACTATTATCATTAAGCCCATTGCGTTCTTCTAATTAAATTCATGAAAAGGTTAAGCAACTTTTCCAAGTATTTCTTGGATTATTTAAAATGTTATTTGCCTATTAACTCTTGAACCAAACAGATAATATAGTGCTGCAAGTGGTTCGAATATATTCGGGCAATGTGTAACTCAAACGGTTTTAGCATTTTTCAGGTTTAAATAAGAATTGTTCAGATTTTCAAGTTACGAAACTGCAGTAAGTGATGAAAAAATATTAGTATTTCCTTTCGTGGAAAGGTTTTGAATCCTTGGTCATTAGGTGAAGCTAGAAATCCAACATTTTGCATGCTTCATGTTGTAGCATAGGGGAACTTAGAGAGAGGAATTTGTTTGTTATTTCACTAGGTGCTATAGCGATTACTTATACAAAATTAACCATTATCTGCTTAAAAAAGAGATAAATGGCGTTTATGTTTTCTGCATTGAGTTGCATACGCAATTGTTATGCCACACTTTGCCGACTTATTTTTAGTATTTATTTCAGTCTTTTCAGTGGTCAGTCACGACTATCGGACAACAAACTTAGCACATATAACTGATTTTTTTTCATTTTCTTGTTTGAAGTAATAAAGGCAAAATCTAAAGAGCATTTAATTATATAGTGGTGTTAGAGGGTGTTTGGCAGTGGAAGGGGTTCCCAGTGGTGGTGTTAGACGGTGTTTGGCAGTGGAAGCGGTTCGCAGTGGTGGTGTTAGACGGTGTTTGACAGTGGAAGCGGTTCGCAGTGGCGGTGTTAGACGATGGTTGGCAGTGGAAGCGGTTCACAGTGGTGGTGTTAGACGGTGTTTGACAGTGGAAGCGGTTAGCAGTGGTGGTGTTAGACGGTGTTTGGCAGTGGAAGCGGTTAGCAGTGGTGGTGTTAGACGGTGTTTGGCAGTGGAAGCGTTTCACAGTGGTGGTGTTAGACGGTGTTTGGCAGTGGAAGCGGTTCGCAGTGACGGTGTTAGACGATGTTTGGCAGTGGAAGCGGTTCACAGTGGTGGTGTTAGACGGTGTTTGACAGTGGAAGCGGTTCGCAGTGGCGGTGTTAGACGATGGTTGGCAGTGGAAGCGGTTCACAGTGGTGGTGTTAGACGGTGTTTGACAGTGGAAGCGGTTAGCAGTGGTGGTGTTAGACGGTGTTTGGCAGTGGAAGCGGTTAGCAGTGGTGGTGTTAGACGGTGTTTGGCAGTGGAAGCGGTTCACAGTGGTGGTGTTAGACTGTGTTAGGCAGTGGAAGCGGTTCACAGTGGTGAAGTTAGACGGTGTTTGGCAGTGGAAGCGGTTCACAGTGGTGGTGTTAGACGGTGTTTGACAGTGGAAGCGGTTCGCAGTGGCGGTGTTAGACGATGGTTGGCAGTGGAAGCGGTTCACAGTGGTGGTGTTAGACGGTGTTTGACAGTGGAAGCGGTTAGCAGTGGTGGTGTTAGACGGTGTTTGGCAGTGGAAGCGGCTCACAGTGGTGGTGTTAGACTGTGTTAGGCAGTGGAAGCGGTTCACAGTGGTGGTGTTAGACGGTGTTTGGCAGTGGAAGCGGTTCACAGTGGTGGTGTTAGACGGTGTTTGGCAGTGGAAGCGGTTCACAGTGGTGGTGTTAGACGGTGTTTGGCAGTGGAAGCGGTTCACAGTGGTGGTGTTAGACGGTGTTTGGCAGTGGAAGCGGTTCACAGTGGTGGTGTTAGACGGTGTTTGGCAGTGGAAGCGGTTCACAGTGGTGGTGTTAGACGGTGTTTGGCAGTGGAAGCGGTTAGCAGTGGTGGTGTTAGACGATGGTTGGCAGTGGAAGCGGTTCACAGTGGTGGTGTTAGACGATGGTTGGCAGTGGAAGCGGTTCACAGTGGTGGTGTTAGACGGTGTTTGGCAGTGGAAGCGGTTCACAGTGGTGGTGTTAGACGGTGTTTGGCAGTGGAAGCGGTTCACAGTGGTGGTGTTAGACGGTGTTTGGCAGTGGAAGCGGTTCACAGTGGTGGTGTTAGACGGTGTTTGGCAGTGGAAGCGGTTCACAGTGGTGGTGTTAGACGGTGTTTGGCAGTGGAAGCGGTTCACAGTGGTGGTGTTAGACGGTGTTTGGCAGTGGAAGCGGTTCACAGTGGTGGTGTTAGACGGTGTTTGGCAGTGGAAGCGGTTCACAGTGGTGGTGTTAGACGGTGTTTGGCAGTGGAAGCGGTTCACAGTGGTGGTGTTAGACGGTGTTTGGCAGTGGAAGCGGTTCACAGTGGTGGTGTTAGACGATGGTTGGCAGTGGAAGCGGTTCACAGTGGCGGTGTTAGACGATGGTTGGCAGTGGAAGCGGTTCACAGTGGTGGTGTTAGACGGTGTTTGACAGTGGAAGCGGTTAGCAGTGGTGGTGTTAGACGGTGTTTGGCAGTGGAAGCGGTTCACAGTGGTGGTGTTAGACGGTGTTTGGCAGTGGAAGCGGTTCACAGTGGTGGTGTTAGACGGTGTTTGGCAGTGGAAGCGGTTCACAGTGGTGGTGTTAGACGGTGTTTGGCAGTGGAAGCGGTTCACAGTGGTGGTGTTAGACGGTGTTTGGCAGTGGAAGCGGTTCACAGTGGTGGTGTTAGACGGTGTTTGGCAGTGGAAGCGGTTCACAGTGGTGGTGTTAGACGGTGTTTGGCAGTGGAAGCGGTTCACAGTGGTGGTGTTAGACTGTGTTAGGCAGTGGAAGCGGTTCACAGTGGTGAAGTTAGACGGTGTTTGGCAGTGGAAGCGGTTCACAGTGGTGGTGTTAGACGGTGTTTGACAGTGGAAGCGGTTCGCAGTGGCGGTGTTAGACGATGGTTGGCAGTGGAAGCGGTTCACAGTGGTGGTGTTAGACGGTGTTTGACAGTGGAAGCGGTTAGCAGTGGTGGTGTTAGACGGTGTTTGGCAGTGGAAGCGGTTCACAGTGGTGGTGTTAGACGGTGTTTGGCAGTGGAAGCGGTTCACAGTGGTGGTGTTAGACGGTGTTTGGCAGTGGAAGCGGTTCACAGTGGTGGTGTTAGACGGTGTTTGGCAGTGGAAGCGGTTCACAGTGGTGGTGTTAGACGGTGTTTGGCAGTGGAAGCGGTTCACAGTGGCGGTGTTAGACGGTGTTTGGCAGTGGAAGCGGTTAGCAGTGGTGGTGTTAGACGGTGTTTGGCAGTGGAAGCGGTTCACAGTGGTGGTGTTAGACGATGGTTGGCAGTGGAAGCGGTTCACAGTGGTGGTGTTAGACGGTGTTTGGCAGTGGAAGCGGTTAGCAGTGGTGGTGTTAGACGGTGTTTGGCAGTGGAAGCGGTTAGCAGTGGTGGTGTTAGACGGTGTTTGGCAGTGGAAGCGGTTCACAGTGGTGGTATTAGACGGTGTTTGGCAGTGGAAGCGGTTCACAGTGGTGGTGTTAGACGGTGTTTGGCAGTGGAAGCGGTTCACAGTGGCGGTGTTAGACGGTGTTTGGCAGTGGAAGCGGTTAGCAGTGGTGGTGTTAGACGGTGTTTGGCAGTGGAAGCGGTTTGCATCGATTGTCGGTGTTCGCGTGATCGCCAGCGCGACTAGCAGCGCACGAGCGCCAGTAAATACCGCTAGACATCCTACCACCGCCACCGCCACCGCCGCGATCAAACTCGAATCTCCCACCTGCATCGATCTGTTCACGCCACTCCGCCACCTGCAGTTTGATCAAACCTACCCGCAATTTCTAGATAGATCAACGTCAAAACCGCTTGCTACTTACAGCCTGATCAAGATCTTGTGGTTGTTGTAGATTGTATCACACTGTTGCTTATGTATGTTCACTATAATTTTAAACTAGATGTTTTATTGTGAAGCTTTAGTATACGTTTTTTCCATGAACTCTCAATTCTGAAGTAGTCGGCAGAATCGTAGATAAGACGCAAATAGATTTATACAAGTTTATGGTTACATTTAGATTATGACTAGGCAAGTTTATCTCAAGGTCCGTAAAGAAAGCATACTTTGTTCTCCAAGTCTGCTAACTTGATAATTCAAAGGTTTTACTCATTAACCGGAAGATACCTCTACGAAGTCATAACTGTCACGTGATCGCCAATCCAATTTTCAGTGTTGCATAAAACTCAATTTTTATCATGTGCGTGTCATATCTTTTATTATATTCATAATTTCAATTTTAAAATAAAAACATTCTAAACTGCTTAGATGCTTTGCTCAGATTTTAAATTTGTTCAACAAACGCATTGTTAATTTCTATAATTAGTTGAAATGCACATTAATTTTGTAATATGAATCAGGGAATCCCACCACGATACTTTGTAAAAAAAGACGAGTTTTATGTTCTCAGTTTGTTATTTGCATTTAAAGTTATTTACTTAAAACAACTATCCAAACATAAACAACTTACCTCAATAAGGTTGGCAACACTTCCAGTAGGTTGATAAGATTATGCACCTTATAAGTGCAGACATTACTTTTGCGAAATTGAGCAAACAGAAGCAATGCAGCTACAGCCCTCTACGGAGTTTGAGTTTCTCATACGAACAAATAGTCATGAAATATTTCAAAAGCTCACTAAAACTTAAGGACTTTCCGAGCTAAATCAAGGAATGGAAATCAATTAAATACATTAACACCTTTGATATATATTCGAGTTATATTTCACTCAACACAAGTTTTATTAAAAGCGATTCTTCCACGTTCGTTTAACCTGATTTAATTATCATTATTTTTTATGAAATACAGTTTATTTCCAACTTTTACAGAAGAAATGCGTGTTTTTCCAACGAATCAAAGTCAACGTCAAGCATGGACGTTTACCTCCAGTAAAACCTTAGAAAGGTGTGACCCTCGGCGTAATGATTCGCTTTAAATTATTACTCGGGGGGCGAGCTTTGCTCGAAGAAGGTCAGTCAGTTAGTTCAAGGCTCTGTTCTACCTTATGAGAATAATGCGTCACCGTAAGAAGATACGCCATGGTAGGAGATGGGGAAATGGAGCGTTGCCGGTCTGCAGGATTACTGTTCACTGCTACGATAGTTATGCTCTTGGGTTTTTTATAACATTTCTCAAGAGAGGTAGAAGTCTGAGAGTAGGGCCCCTTCTTAAGAGTGTCGGGCAGATCCTGGGACTGGAACTCCCTCGTAAGAGTGTTAGGTAAAATATTCTGGCTGGACTTCCTCTTAAGAGTATCAGCAGAATGGTGAATGAAGCACTCTTAAGAGTGTCATGTGTAAGCGTGTGGCTGGAACCCCCTCTTAAGACTGTCAGGTAGATGCGGTTACTAGAACCCCCTCTTCAGAATGTTTTTGTTTCAAGTTATTGTAATTTGATAAATATCTTTTAAAACATTTAAATATAGGCTCATAAAAATATGTATCTTTTCAGAAATAAAATAATCTTTAATATAAGACATTAACATTGATTCTCGAATTTAGGTAGTCTGCAAACCAGTGCATGGCGCCGTGTCGCGCGGCAAGGAGAGGGTGGCGTCTTGATGAGGACATTATTCATATTTACATCACCCTCTCCACTTCAAAAGCAAAAGAAAGCTCATTTAGTTTACCCGTTTTTCTATCAACGTGTGCGTAATTGCTTCGTTTATTCGCTTTCTCTTCATATCAAGAGAGTTTGAAGCGAACGTCGCTTATGTCTCATCATGTAGAGGAAATGCACCGATCTTTTCATGGCTTATTATCTGCATATTATCTTTACTCACTTACTCCCTCGTCGTCTCGCAGACCAGGCATGAGACCAGTCATTATTTATGGCATGAGACCAGTCAGATCTTGTACTTCATTATACTTCAGATCTTCCGGTTTAGTCGAATCAGGTCACAGAAAAAGGGAAATGGGAAGATTAGGCCCTATGAGGTAATAGGTAACTCATAGAAGCATTTACTAATCAAATAAAATTTGAGTTTTGCTTTAAATGTTTCTAAACAATAAATTTATTTGAATTCATAAGGAAGAATTTAAAAAACTTAACACCAATATATCCTGGTTCTTTTCAAATATTTGTAAATTGTGTTGAATTGATGGATTGATTGCTCTATTTCTTGTATTATAACTATGTTTATGTGAAGTTACCAGATTATTTTCCTTTACATAACAAATAGTTTCAAAAATAAAAAGGGAAGGCACTGTCAGTATTTCTTGGCTAATAAAACTATTTTGACAGGAATCCCTGGACCTAAGACCAAGGATGCTTGTGATTGCACGTTTCTGAATAATGGAAATTCTATTGAGATTTTGTTTACTTGAAAGACCCCAAAGTACTATGGAATGTCTAATGTGACTTTCCATTAAACTATGGTAAACTATTTTTGACAATTTAATATTTCTCAAACTAGATAGATTTCTTAATACAACAATTATTTTGGGCAAAGTGTCAGCCAATTTCTCAACATGGGAGTTCCACCTTTGCCCACCGTCCAATCTCACCCCAAGGTAATCAACTGTAGCTGATTCTTGTAATTCATTATCTCCTACAAAAACTGCAAGAAGTGTTACATCAGCTCTCACCAACTGCGCAGCTTTTTGATTTGTTGCAAAATGTGAAAACTGAGTTATCGTCGGGTTTATTTGAAGATGAATTTCAGGAAAACCCTGGGAAAGCGTATTTCATTCAACAAAGGTGTCCTGCTCTAACTGCTCTAAATTCTTACTACTAGTAAAAAGAGATGTGTCGTCTGCAAAAATAGTAAAACTGTTCTCAACCAAATGATCTGGAATGTTGTTTATGTAAATTTAAAAAAGAATAGGCCCTAAAATTGAACCTTGTGGCACGCCGAATTTACATTCCCCTAAACTTGAAAAATATTTCTCGCTGTTACCAAACTTATTTCTGTAATCAATGTCTGTTCTTTGAAATCTATTGGAAAGGTATGACTCAAACCATTTTTAAATTGTACCTTGAGCACCTATCTCATTAAGTCTGTTTACTAATGTAAGTAGTCAACATAATCGAAGGCCCTAGAGAAGTCGACAAAGCAACCAATGGCAGTGTCGCCCCTCTCCAAGGCGTCGATGCATTTGTTTGTGAAATCAATGAGAGCTGATTTGGTTGACCTTTTTACTTTGATAGCCAAACAGTTTTGGAAAAATGATGTTATGTGTATTTAAATAATCCATTAGCCTAATAAAAACTGCTTTTTCTAAAGTTTTAGATATTGTTGGGAGGAGTGAAATGGCAATTTTCTTTCTTAAAAAGAGGCTTGACTATTGCTATTTTACCACCATCAGGAAATACTCCTTCAATAAGAGATGTATTTATTAAATGAAGCAGTGGCATTTCAAGATCCGAGAAATTGTTTTAATGACTTTGTTGGATATTTCATTCCATCCAGTTGAGTTGCTGTTTGACATACTACTAATTCTACTACCTAATTCTTTACTTATCAAACATTTTAATTCGTAAAAGTTCGAAGTTATAGTAATGGATTGGACATGTGACGTAATTCTATGTTTGAGTTTGAACTGACTTTTGCAAAATTTAGAAAAAAATCATTAAAAAGATTACTATATTCTAACTGGTGTTTATTCTCACACCCCGGAGTGAAATGGGCGTTAAAACTCACAGATTGGTTAAAAATTAACTTCCACCCCTATACATATTTCTGTAAAGGATTTCTCAATCTAGTTGGGTAAACTTCTCGTATATGATGACTACATGAGATATGGTGAATTTTATATTTTACTCTACAAACCAAATTTTAAATATGATCTATGATAGTTTGAAACATATTTTTTTTTATCTTAAAAACCCAAGAAAACTTCATAAACAGAATGAAAATACTTCTGCTAAAACAAAATGGCGGCCCTAAACGTGACGCACTGCACGAGACTTTTACCCCTTCAGATATGTTACTTTCACATATTCCAGGACCCACATTGTGCTATTTTTATATTAATGTAATGTTCTTGTTACAAAGACTTAAAACATTAGGTATGCCACGACCTTGCTATTTAAAAAATGGTGAGTTACCTTCAACCCCCACCCTTCCCCTAAGGGTCAAAATTTAAA
The DNA here is from genome assembly GCA_963675035.1 of Allygus modestus. Classification (NCBI taxonomy): domain Eukaryota; kingdom Metazoa; phylum Arthropoda; class Insecta; order Hemiptera; family Cicadellidae; genus Allygus; species Allygus modestus. The sequence continues at coordinate 15,798,508 of OY776113.1, forward strand.
AAAAATTGATTCCCGTTGATTTAGTCTCTTAGATCCGAGAAGTTACCGCAAACATATTTAACCTATATTTAACCAGGGTGTTTCCAAAGTCTCTTCCGAAACGTCAGTAACTTGTTCCTGTGGTCATAAAAACAAAAATGTTATATAAATATTGGGCATTTCGCGCCCCATGTCCAGACTAATTGTGTTTTTAGCGAATTTCCCCTATAGGGAAGAAGCTATTACCGTAGGTCTCATGGTAAGACTTAAGCCCGAGACCATGATAACTTTTCATTTTGAGGTCCCCAGATGCCAAAAACACCATTCGTTCAAATTTTTATATATGTATATATATATATATATATATATATATATATATTTATATATATATTTATATATATATATATATGTGTCCGTAAGCACGATAACTCTCGTAAAAAAGGTCCGATCTTAATGAAATTTGGTATAAACGTGTACAGTACCATTTATTTGAACAAGTTTGAACCAGACAAATCGCACCATCCAAAGGGGGGTTTTGTACCCCAAAAATGGGTTTTTTGGGGTTTCCACATGTAATTTTTATTAAAATCAAATTTTAATTTTCACCATTGAATTCAGTATAAAAAAACAAACAATTTGGTATCTTGATCATTGCTCTACGTCAATTGGTTACTGAGATATTGAAAGTGCTAAACACAGTACGTTGTCTAATGTTATTCTTATGGAGGAAAAGAAAAATTGTATATCTCGCTTATTTATGAACATAAACTGACGAAATTTGGTATGTGGCTTCATCTGGTTGTGGTTTATTGTTGTTTGCACAAAAAAACAATTTTTCGCCTATGGGTCCCGTAGCAGCAAACCTAGGTACTCGGTCCCCATGTTACTCTTATGGAGAATAATTAAAATGTTATATATCGCTTATTTATAAATGTATATGGATGAAACTTGGTATGTGACTTCACTTAGCTGAGTTCTTTTGATATTTGCATAAAAACCCATTATTTTGTGTTCCTTGTTGCAGCAAACCTGCGTACTCATCCCCAATGTTATTCTTATGGAGAATAATTAATATTTTAAATATCGCTTGTTTGTGAATATATTTCTTATGAATCCCTGTTAAGTGGCTTAATGTGTTATAATTCATTGGAAATTCGCTGAGTATGCAGGTTTGCTGCGACGGGGGTATTTTAATATTATACATAATTTCTTAGGAGCAAATTAAGTTACTGACTTGAAACCTTTTCACAAGTATTTTATTAGGTTAGGGATAATATAGTATTAAAAAATTCGACTATCTAGCTTTAACTGTTTCAAAATAGCGGCCTTTTCAATATTTTAAAGCTTGCAAAATATCTTGTAAAGGCAAGTTAACGAGTATAGATTAAGTATCAATACATTAAACAGTTGTAAAATTGTAAGCCAAAAAAGGGTGGTATAAAGATTTTGAAGATCACTAAACGTGTAGTTGATCATACTCTGTGTAAAATACCAGGAATTACCCCGATAATACTCTTGAAAATTGCAATTGCTCAGCTATGGGTTAAGCGATCTTTAAGAGGGCGCTCCAGTCACGAAACTTTTTTCGTTTCTACCTGCTTCGCCCATAAGGTCAATGTTAACTTTCAAATCCCGTTCCTCCTCAACGGATTATTCGGTATCGTTGTTTTATGGCTCATTTTAAAGAGCAAAAATATATCTAGCGATTTCAGTAAGCAGAATTTCGATATCGCAAATAATAATCGATAAATAAAATTCCAAAATATTCAATATTTACGATCTTTTAATGCGCGAACTATTTATGATAACGAGATTTTGTTTACTGAAATCGCTAGATATATTTTTGATTTTTAAAATGAACCATAAATAATCAATTTCGGACAACCCGTTGAGGAGGGACGGACTTTGAAAGTTGACATTGGTCTTATGGGAGAAGAAGGTGGACGCAGAGGACTGGAGCCCCCTCTTAAAATCGTTATCCCATATTGTGTGTCATCAAATTTTACATTTTTAACATCTACATATTTTTTATTTTCCGTTTTCAAGATATTAAGCTTAAAACATTATATGACCACCATTTTGAAATGGTTAAATCTAGGAACGTCAAATTCAATACCACATTAACCCAAACTAGTACAATACAAGTGCCGAGTTTTGATTCAGTACCTCAAGTGGCTCCACAGACATGCTGTGTAGATAAAACAACCTATACAGGCACACAGAAACTAGAAACGGTGCGAGTTAAACCCTATGTTTATACAACTTTTTGTTGACCCCAGGAACTTCCTCATTCCCGAGCAGGAATCTTTAACACTGCTCAGTTGTATGGTCTCCACACCAAGCCTATCTTCAAAACGAACTGCAAAGTATCCAGGACAAATTTTTAAGGTTGGTCGGTGCTAATTTTGTTATTTTTGTTATTTCAACGCTGACGGCATTTTTGTTATGATGCGCTTTCTCTAAAAGCTTTTAGGGAAAGCGGTCCAAACCCTTCAAATTTTTGCCAAGCTTTTTTAGCTTTGATTATCAAGCTGATCCTAAGGAAGACATTGCGTCACGGCTCCCACTCCTACCTCTTAACATTTCGTAGGGACACTAATCATGTTTTATTTTTATTCAAACTTCTGAACTATATTGTTGATGCTCCTGAACTTCTAGGCCAAGTACTCTTCCGCTGCTCAATCAGGACAAGATCAAGAGAACCGTTCGGACGAAGGGGCCTACGCACAAATTATGAGGCCAACCCCCCCCATGGAGCGTCTAGGCAATGAAGTGAGTGACACCTTCTATTGATTTCTTCTCATCGTCGGTATCCAACTTCAGGAGGCAGCTGTTGAGTGTATTCTTTGGAAGTTATGAATGACTAGCCGTCTATATACTGTTCTTATTTTGCCCTTGCTTGTTATTTCCAGAATGCTAGACCACCACGCAGTAGGTTGCTGCAATTATTTACTTGTTGCAATATTGCTGTTTACTTATATTTATTACTAGGCTTATCGCCGTTGTTACTCGCTTTTCGCCCCCAAACGCCTTTTTGGAGTTCGCTTCGCTCACTCGCAATCCTCAGTTAACACAATTTTAAATCAAACTCAATTATTTTATTTCCAAAGAAATACTACAAAACAATGAGCTTAGGTGAGCACATTATCGCCTACACATGCGGTCCAATATCGGTTCGATATCGAAACATTTGACCAAAGTATGTGGTATTAGCCAAAGGTAATGTGCTTTCATAAAACATACAAAACTTTGTACATATTTAAATGGGAGGTGTAATGGGCCAAAACATTAAAAATTACTCCTTATCGGTTGAATAGCTGCTAATAGAATGATCGGACATTAAATCTGTGAAAAATCGTTAGTTTGAAATTTCTACAACCTTTGTATTTAACGTGTTTACTATCTCTTACCGTTTTCTTACACTGGACACACTAAAACTGGAAAATCGTAGAAGGTGGATTTTGTCCCGCCCAAAAAATACTCAGAACTCAAAAATGTTAACTTTTGACAATTTTTCAGAGTTTTTATCGTCAAGAGCTTTAATTCAAGTAGTCCGATAACGGGAAGTGCCTCATAGTTTATGTCAGTGAGTCAGTCACTGAACCTGTCTAGGTTTATATAAGAAGATTACTGTATTATATTATCTAAACTTGGTTGTACTCTAGTTAAATTAGAGTAAAATACTTTTATTTTGTTAATTTTACCCAACAAATACGTGATTTCAAATTGTACAAATTTTATTGAAAAGTGATGGATGGTCCGTTAAAAAATAAAATACCGTAATTGTATATACGGTAGAGCAAAGATATAAGGGAACGGGAGTTGTAGCTCCTGGTCGGACTATGATGAGGTATTAATGGCCAATCAGAACCGTAAAGAGGAGAGTGTCCGGCGCCTTTGATGGCTAGGCGAGACGGTGAAATATGCAAGCGCGTTCATCCAACCATGGTTGGTCAAGCGGAATCATTCCCTGAGATGTAAATAAGTCATTTACTGCCGATGGTCGATAGTGTGCTGGTGTATTCGAGGCGTCCACGAGTGGTCACCTGTTATTGTGAAAAATATGTTGTGAAATGTTCAAAATACAATTTGAGTTTATTTATAAATGTATACAATCCGGTGGTAAAAACATAAACTGATATTTTACCAGCGTATTACTTACATGTTTCCACAAAGTTCCTATAATTATAGTTAGTAAAACTTGTAGATTGTGTACCCGTTCTTCGCACGGGTAACAACTGTAATAAAAACAAGTGTATCAGCTGTTGGAAATTAAATACCTTTAAGTGTGTTTAAACTCATTCCTTTTCTTCATATTTGTGCCCTTAGGGCAAATTTTATCAAAAAATTAATATTTATCCTCCAATTTTCTCACATTCAAGTACAGGATTGATTGGTGTCAGACTTATGGTTTTCTCAAAAGTTCCAGGGTAAATGAGGCTTTATATATAGATACTCAGTTCCCCATCCAGCCGTAACTTTGTGTTCTTCAATAAATAATTTGTATTTGTATTTATATATATAATTATAGTTATTTCGATTGATGTCACACTTTGTGTGGCTCTTAACTTGATTGAGACGTAACTATCAGTAAAATTATCGGCTGTTCTAAATAATCCGTTTCGAAATAGCGGCCTTTTAAAAAGTAACTCAAAAACAGCAAGTTTGGTACAAATCATTTCTAAAGTGATTTTTGTAGTGCGTTTAATTTCCTTTTGAATTGTAAAACTATTGGAAAATAGGAAAATAAAATAGCGTGAATTATTGGGTAGTGTTGTAACGAACAGCCCACGTACGTATTATAAAATACACATTTTCCTTTTTATAAAAAAAACTCGCCCAAAAGTTGACGGAATTCATGTCTAACTCTACAAGGACGACAGTAGTAGGAAGTAGATAAACGGTACAAGTAAATCAACACATACTTTTCCCTTTTAGCGAATTTCCCATATAGGGAAGAAGCTATTACCGTAGTCGGCATGGTAAGACCTAGGCCCGGGACCATGATAACTTTTCGTTTTGAGGTCCCCAGACCCCAAAAACACCATTCGTTCGATACTGTATATATATATATATATATATATATATCTATATATATATATATATATATATATATATATGTGTCCGTGAGCACGATAACTCTCGTAAAAATTATCCGATTTTGACGAAATTTGGTATAAACATGTAAAGCAGCATTTATGACTTTAAGTTCGAAAACCAGACAGATCGACCTATCCGAAGGGGTATTTTGGGGGGGTTTTGTACCCCAAAAATGGGTTTTTTGAATTTTTTACACATAATTTTTGAAAAAGTCAAATTTTAGTTTTGACCATTCGATTCAGCTTAAAAAAACACACAATTTGGTATTTCGATCATTCCTCTACGTCAATTGGTTACCGAGATATTGAAAGTGCTAAACACAGTACGTTGTCTAATGTTATTCTTATGGAGAAAACAAAATTTATTTATCTTGCTTATTTATGAACGTATACTGACGAAACTTGGTATACAGCTTCATCTCGTTGAGGTCTAATGATATTTGCTCCAAAAAATTGTTTTTGCATAACTCTCCCGTAGCAGCAAACCTGCATACTCAGGCCCCATGTTATTCTTATGGATAATAATTAAATGCTCTGTCTCCCTTAATTATGATCATAAATTAATAAGAACTGGTATACGACTTCACCTAGTTGAGTTATATTGATATTAGCATAAAAACCAATTTTTTGTGTTCCTTGTTGCAGCAAACCTGCGTACTCAGACCCAATGTTATTCTTATGGAGAATAATTAAAATTGTATATAACGCTTATTTGTGAATATATTTTTATGAAACTTGGTAAGTGGCTTTATGTAGTATTAAGACATTTATATCTCCATTGGAAATTCGCTGAGTATGCAGGTTTGCTGCGACGGGGGTATTTATCCTAATTTTAATCAATAAATTACTTTATATTTACTAAAAATAGAATATCTAAAATAATGTACGATATGAACAATTTTTTAATGACCCTTTTCATTTCAGGAGGTACTACAGAATCGTTTGCTACACGCAGTGGTTTGTAAAATGCCCCCTCATCCCCCCTCAGAGTTAGGTGGCAACATATTTTGAATATTCTCTGTTGGTCGATGCTAACTTGACCTACATACCACGTTTTAATGAAACTGAACTGTAAATAAGAGAGAAATGGTATTTTTTTATTCCCTATAAGAATAACATGGGACAACGTACTGTGTTTTCTGCTAATATAAAATTTCAGTTTTCTCCGCAACCACTAGTTGTAGAGTAATAGTTCAACTTACTAATTTATGTGTTTTTAGCGAATTTCCCCTATAGGGAAGAAGCTATTACCGTAGGTCTCATGGTAAGACTTAAGCCCGAGACCATGATAACTTTTTGTTTTGATGTCCCCAGATGTCCAAAACACTATTCGTTCAAATTTATATATATGTATATATATATATCTATATATCTATCTATATATATGTGTCCGTGAATGCGATAACTTGAGTAAAAAACGTCCGATTTCGATGAAATTTGGCTCAAATGTGTAAACTGACATTTATGACTTTAAGTTCGAAAACCAGAAAAATCGGACCATGGGAAGGGGGGTTTATGGGGGTTTTAAATTTTCCAAAAATCAGTTTTTTGCATTTTTTACCCTAAAATTTTTAAAACACTTAATTTTGGTTTAGACCATGTTATAGAGCTTAAAAAAACAAATAATATGGTATTTTGAATTATTAACCTAGGTTAAGTGGTTGCGGAAAAAATCCAAAAAACATGCTCATAAAATCTCCCATGTTAATCTTATGGGAAAACAGTTTTTGGCTTTTCCTCAGTTAATTTTACTTTAAACTTCACATTTTCTTTTACCAATCACTTCAGCTCCACAAAACAATCATTTTGGTGTTTAAATTGTGATTCTACGTCAAACCGTTGCAGAGATATTCAAAGTGCTAAACACAGTGCGTTGTCCAATGTTATCCTTATGGAGAATAAATAAAATTTGATATCTTGATTATTTATGAATGTATATTGATGAAATTTGGTATGTGGCTTCATGTTGTACTGGTATATTGATAATTGCACAAAAAATAAATGTTTTGTTGATTGTCCCCGTAGCAGCTAACCTGCATACTCAGCCCTAATGTTATTCTTATGGAGAATAAGTAAAGTTTTATATCTCCCTTAATTATGAACATAAATTAATAAAACATGGTAAGTAGCTTCACCTGGTTCAGTTATATTGATAATTGCATAAAAACTCATTTCTTATCTTCCTCGTTGCAGCAAACCTGCGTACTCAGTCCTAATGTTATTCTTATGAGGAATAAATAAAATGTAATAAATCACTAATTTATGAATGTATTTTTGTCAAAATTGGTGAGTGGCTTTATGTACTAGTGAGAAACATATCAATGCATTGGAAATTCGCTGAGTACGCAGGTTTGCTGCGACGGGGGGTATTTTGTTTTTTTAGTAGGTAATATTTTAAGTTGATGGTTTTATGACAAATACTACAAACCTTGGGACCTTTCAAACCCTGTAATTTACGAACCCGAATTTTTACATTAATGCGGTTGGTGTAATTTTATTGGAAGTTGAAGAAATATGCATTACATTTTTAAAAAATTGTTAGAGCCAAATATTGAGAAGTTTTCATTTTTCATGTTTTTTGGCTGTTTTGGGGGGAAATTACCCTTAAAATAAGAAATAAAAATTAAGAAACGCCTGGATATACCATGGATTGGAACCTAAATACTAAATTTTATCAAATTCAACCCATCGGTGTGGTCTCTAGCTCTGTACACATCCCTACAGACAGACATCACTCAAAAACATTTTCAGGTCCGGGGAGCTCAAAAACGAATATTTCCACCGATAACTCAAATTCAAAAAGTATTACGAAGACCGTACTTTCTGCATATAGGCTACTTTGAATAGGGGGAGTAGGGGGAGAAAGTAAAAAGTGAACAAGAGTGCATTTATGTGCAAGAACGTGCATTTTACGTAACGGCAACTTGCTCCCTCATAAGTACCCAAGTTAATGTGAACTTTGCATGCACTCAAGCTGCCCACTTCAAGGAATAACCGCTGAAAGTTATAAAACTTTATATGAATTCTCTCTTATTCGCTTATTTGAAATGGAGTATAAACTAAAATACATTTTAAAACAAGCCTGAAAGTCGATTCGCTTTTTTCGTACAACGGTTATATTATTTAAGGTCGTTATTAGTGAATTTCCTTTGGAAAGTGAACTATTAGCATGACCGGCACGGTGAAACTTAAGCCCGGGACCACCATAGAAGTTCCTAACGTGACCCCCTGAACACGTTTTGGGGGGTCGTTCAAAATGTTATATATATATATATATATATATATATATATATAGACATATATATATGTGTGTGTATGCACTCTAGCGGTCGCATTTTTTGTCCGATTTACTTCAAATTTTGTAGGGACGTTCCTTTCTATAACCTCTTGGACAAGTTCGTTGGGCAAAACAATCGGAAAACTGTAAACCCATTTTTTGGGGATTAATCTTTCAAATTTTGAGTTTTTGGGCCCAAAAAGGGTCAGAAAAGCCCCAGATGTAAAATTAATGCATGTTAAAAGATGGGAATTAGAGAGGTGAAAGTTTTAAGCCCTCTCTTGTCATTCTAGCATAAATATTTACCGAGTTATTAAAGAAAATGTGTATCGGGTAAACACAGTACGTTGTCTTATGGGGGGTTTTACACTAGAAAAGCCTGTTATTCCTTTGTTAGAGTACTTTTATTATCCCCAGCAACCTCACGCCTACTTTCAAGCCTGTCTGGACCTTCTCCTAACCTTATAAGGCGTAAAAATGTATTCCCAGCTTTGCAAGTAAATGAAACCAGGGGTATCAGAACAGCCAAAAAAAAATGTTTTCAGATTTCAATAAAAATTGGACAAATGGATGTTTTTACACTGATTTTGAGTTTTACAAGTTTTTATGTGGAAATTCACATCCCTCACGTCAGCATGCTGCGTGCGAACTCGTTAATTTTTACAGGGTTTTCCAATATGTAAAACTATAGAATGTTGTAATTTTGTAGAACTATGTTTTTCACTATGTGGATCTATGTACTTAGTTAGCCTACAGTAAACCTCCCCGGTGGGGTCCCTATAGTTTAGTTTTTATACCGAGACTTCAAAGTTTTAAATCTTATAAACTTGTTATTCATATTAATCTTCAAACAATTATTTACTCAGGCACATGCTTACCACCGTGTTTCTTTATGGCAGCCGAGGATATGTGTTACAGGATTCGCAGGTGTTATGGTGTGCAGGTGTTTTTGATGGATCTTTTTAAATAATTACAGTAACAAAGTAATATACAACATTAAAGTTTATATTCTTTGCTTAGGATGATTCATTGAAAGTATTATCTTTATCTCTATCTTATTGTGCAATTTTTTTAATTATGTAAAAATGCTTTGTACTATATCGGTTTTATATGTATGGTCCAGTTTGGGTCCACTTTTTAAAGTACTCATTTACATAGTTTATATTAAGAAAATGTCAAACTCAATAACCTTATTTTGAAAAAAAAAAATGAAAAAACATTGATAGAATTGTGTTTTGATCGATTACAACATCAAAGAGACACACTGAACGGAAGCAGTATCACTATGAATATATAAACAATACAAACAATTAGTTTAATTATACTTTATGTCAAAGGAAGTTTTAACACTGACTCTCATATTCAACTTTGGAGAACATAATCGAATGTTACCTAACACATAACCACCTTATACTTGTAACAGATGTATTTACTTCTATCCACAAAGGGAAGTATATCATCCAAAGACAGCAGCTGCCACGACGACTTTGGATTAAATTGAACCAAATAAATTAATTAAAAGCAATTCATATTGTCTGGGCAACCAATGACTGCCCCCTGAGCAGTGCTGCCTTTGGCCCCCAACTGCGCTGCGTTTCATGTACACGATCTCTTGGGGGATTGGTGTACTGGATCGTCGAAAATTAATACAGTTTAAATCGTACACCAGTATATACATATGAAAACATATGGTTTATTAAGTTCTATTAAAATTGTATAACATAATTCTTGGTTACCGGTCAAACAATGGTTTTGATTATGAGGCAAATACTGTAGATGGGCAAACCTGAAAAAAACCTTCCACAACCAGGCAACGCCAAACACTCTTAATTGCATATGGTAAAGCCCTCTTAAAATGCTGATACATGTGCAACAGTCTGTGTGTGTGGTGGTTGTGGAAGGTAAGGTGGTGGTAATGTGTAACTGTGGAAGTTGTGGAGAGTAAGGTGGTAGTAATGTGGTTCCCCGTGCAACAGTCTGAGCTAGTAACTGTGGAAGTTGTGGAGAGTAAGGTGGTAGTAATGTGGTTCCCCGTGCAACTGTCTGAGCTAGTAACTGTGGAGGTTGTGGAGAGTAAGGTGGTGGTAATGTGGTTCCCCGTGCAACTGTCTGAGCTAGTAACTGTGGAGATTGTGGAGAGTAAGGTGGTGGTAATGTGGTTCCCCGTGCAACAGTCTGAGCTAGTAACTGTGGAGGTTGTGGAGAGTAAGGTGGTGGTAATGTTGTTCCCCGTGCAACAGTCTGAGCTAGTTACTGTGGAGGTTGTGGAGAGTAAGGTGGTGGTAATGTGGTTCCCCGTGCAACTGTCTGAGCTAGTAACTGTGGAGGTTGTGGAGAGTAAGGTGGTGGTAATGTGGTTCCCCGTGCAACAGTCTGAGCTAGTAACTGTGGAGGTTGTGGAGAGTAAGGTGGTGGTAATGTTGTTCCCCGTGCAACAGTCTGAGCTAGTTACTGTGGAGGTTGTGGAGAGTAAGGTGGTGGTAATGTGGTTCCCCGTGCAACAGTCTGAGCTAGTAACTGTGGAGGTTGTGGAGAGTAAGGTGGTGGTAATGTGGTTCCCCGTGCAACAGTCTGAGCTAGTAACTGTGGAGGTTGTGGAGAGTAAGGTGGTGGTAATGTTGTTCCCCGTGCAACAGTCTGAGCTAGTAACTGTGGAGGATGTGGAGAGTAAGGTGGTGGTAATGTGGTTCCCCGTGCAACAGTCTGAGCTAGTAACTGTGGAAGTTGTGGAGAGTAAGGTGGTAGTAATGTGGTTCCCCGTGCAACTGTCTGAGCTAGTAACTGTGGAGGTTGTGGAGAGTAAGGTGGTGGTAATGTGGTTCCCCGTGCAACTGTCTGAGCTAGTAACTGTGGAGATTGTGGAGAGTAAGGTGGTGGTAATGTGGTTCCCCGTGCAACAGTCTGAGCTAGTAACTGTGGAGGTTGTGGAGAGTAAGGTGGTGGTAATGTTGTTCCCCGTGCAACAGTCTGAGCTAGTTACTGTGGAGGTTGTGGAGAGTAAGGTGGTGGTAATGTGGTTCCCCGTGCAACAGTCTGAGCTAGTAACTGTGGAGGTTGTGGAGAGTAAGGTGGTGGTAATGTGGTTCCCCGTGCAACAGTCTGAGCTAGTAACTGTGGAGGTTGTGGAGAGTAAGGTGGTGGTAATGTGGTTCCCCGTGCAACAGTCTGAGCTAGTTACTGTGGAGGTTGTGGAGAGTAAGGTGGTGGTAATGTGGTTCCCCGTGCAACAGTCTGAGCTAGTAACTGTGGAGGTTGTGGAGAGTAAGGTGGTGGTAATGTGGTTCCCCGTGCAACAGTCTGAGCTAGTAACTGTGGAGGTTGTGGAGAGTAAGGTGGTGGTAATGTTGTTCCCCGTGCAACAGTCTGAGCTAGTAACTGTGGAGTATGTGGAGAGTAAGGTGGTGGTAATGTGGTTCCCCGTGCAACAGTCTGAGCTAGTAACTGTGGAGGTTGTGGAGAGTAAGGTGGTGGTAATGTGGTTCCCCGTGCAACAGTCTGAGCTAGTAACTGTGGAGGTTGTGGAGAGTAAGGTGGTGGTAACGTGGTTCCCCGTGCAACAGTCTGAGCTAGTAACTGTGGAGGTTGTGGAGAGTAAGGTGGTGGTAATGTGGTTCCCCGTGCAACAGTCTGAGCTAGTAACTGTGGAGGTTGTGGAGAGTAAGGTCGTTCCCCGTGTAACGGTCTGAACTAGTAACCGTGGTGATTGTGGAGAACGTGTTATCTCCTTTAATTATGAACATAAATTAATAAAATTTGGTATGTGGCTTTACCCACTTGAGTTATATTGATATTTTCATAAACCCCCATTTTTGTGTTCCCTGCTTCAGCAAACCTGCATACTCAGCCGCCATGTTATTCTTATGGAGAATAATTACAATTCCGTAAATCGTTTATTTATTGATGAAACATGGTATGTGGCTTTATGTGGTATTAAGACACATATCTATGCTTTGGAAATACGCTGAGTACGCAGGTTTGCTGCTTCGGGGGTATTTTTACGCCTATTGACTACTTTAATTTAGAACCTCATGAAAATTTGTTTAACAACAAACAATGTTTACTCAAATAAAAAGTCCTCAATATAAGAGGAGGCTCCAGCCACGAAACATTTGCCGTTTCTACCTGCTTTCCCCATAAGGCCATTGTTAACAATGTACGTTCCTCCTCAATGCCGATACGGATAATTTTAAAGAGAACAAAAAAAGTAGCGTTTTCAGTGAGCATGATTTCGTTAGTATAAATAAATAGTTATTCTATACAAAATGGAAAAATTGAATATTTTCGAATTTTATTGAACTAATATTGATTGTGATAAAGAAGGGTTTCTCACTGAAATCGCTAGTTATTTGTTCTTTTTTCTTCAAAAAGAACCATAAATCATCGATACTGGAAAATCAGTTGAGGAGGGACGGGCTTTTGAAAGTTAGTATTAGCCTTAAGGGGTCTATGAGGTTTGTTTAATTAAATTAATTGATTTAGTGGTATTATCCTATCTTTACGGATAATTTACTAATGTCACAATAATGTCTTTATCATTTTCAGTAGGAATTAAAATGTATAGCTTCATTCATCATGTTTTATTTCTGTTTAATTTGATTTCACGCTCCGATTTAAACGAATCCCTCATCAATTTAAAAATACTCCCGTCGCAGCAAACCTGCGTACTCAGCGAATTTCCAATGCATGAGATATGTCTTAATACCACATTGAGCCGCATATCAAGTTTCATAAAATTAAAAAAGCTATATATATACTATTTTAATTATTCTCTATAAGAATAACATTGGGAATGAGTACGTAGGTTTGCTGAAACAAGGAACACAGCAAATTGGTTTTATTCAAATATAAATAGAATAGAATAGAATAGAACTAGATGAAGCCACATACCACGTTTCATCAGTATTTATTAATAAATAAGCAACATATAATATTTTAATTATTCTCCATAAGAATTACATGGGGGCTGAGTACGCAGGTTTGCTGCAACAAGGAACACAAAATATGGGTTTTTATGCAAATATCAATATAACTCAACGAGGTTAGGCTCATACCATGTTTTATTCATTTATGTTCATAATTAAGGGATACATTGCATTTTACTTATTATCCATAAGAATAACATGGGGGCTGAGTACGTAGGTTTGCTGCTACGGGAATTATCGGTAAAACTTTTTTTGTACAAATAACAATAGACCACAACCATATAAAGCAGTATACCAAGTTTCGTAAGTATTCGTTCATAAATAAGCGAGATATAGATTTTATCTTATTCTCCATAATAATAGCATTGGACAACGTACTGTGTTTAGCACTATCAATATCTCTGTAACCAACTGACGTAGAGAAATTATCAAAACACCAAATTGTGATTTTTTAAAGCTGATTCCAATGATGAGAACTAAAATTTGACTTTTTAAAATATTACATGTAAAAACTTAAAAAAAAAACATTTTTGGGGTACAAAACCCCCCTAAAATACCCCTTTGGATGGAGCGACCTGGAATGTTGCTTTACAAGTTTGTACCGAATTTGTTCAAAATCGGACCATTTTTACGAGAGTTATCCCCATGGACTCATATATAAATATATATATACAGTTTCAAACGAATGGTGTTTTTGGGGTCTGGGGACCTCAAAACGAAAAGTGATCATGGTCCCGGGCCAAGGTCTTACCATGCCGACTACGGTAATAGCTTCTTCCCTATAGGGAAAATTCGCTAAAACTCGAACACAAATTCTCTTAAGGTATTTATATGTACCCCCGTTGCAGCAAACCTGCATACTAAGTGAATTTAAAATGGTCCTTCACTAGGTCGTTAAGCCACTTGACAACTTTCATCAAAGCATATTCATAAAAATAAGCGAGATATGACATTTTATTTATTCTCCATAAGAAAAACATTAAGACTGAGTATGCAGATTTGCTGCATCAAGGACCTCAAAAATCGGTTTTTTATTTAAATACCATTTTTAAAACCACTATATGAAGCAACGCTTCAAGTTTTACTAATTTATATTCATAAACAAGCAAGATATCACATATTTCTTATTCTCCATAAGAATAACATTATAGCTGCTGAGTACGCAGGTTTGCTGCCATGGGGACCACAAAAAATGGGTTTTGAATGCAAATATGAGTAAACCCCAGCCATATAAAGCCACATACAAAGTTTCATTAATATGTGTTCATTAATAAGCGAGATATAACATTTTACTTGGTCACCATAAGATACCAACGCTAAAAAAAAACTGCTTGGTCTCCATTGGACAACGTACTGTGTTTAGCTCTTTCAATATCTCGGTAACCAATTGACGTAGAGCGATGATAAAAATATCAAATTGTTTGTTTTTTAAGTTGAATTTAATGGTGTAAACCAAAATTTGAGTTTAAAAAAGAACTATATGTAAAAAGTTCAAAAAAACCATTTTTGGGGTACAAAACCTCCTTTAAAATGGAGCGATCTGTCTGGTTCTCGAACTCATGAAAACAGATGCTGCCTTACACATTTATATTAAATTTCATCAAGATCGGAGCATTTTTACAAAAGTTATCGTGCCTACGGACACACACACATACACACACATATATATATATATATATATATATATATATATATATATATATATATATATATATATATATATGAATTGGAACGAAAGGTTTTTTTGGCATCTGGCGCCTCAAAACGAAAAGTTATCATGGTCCCGGGCCTAGGTCTTACCACGCCGACTACGGTAATAGCTTCTCCCCTATAGGGGAAATTCGCTAATAGACAAAATCTACAAATCTTATATGTAGATCTAAACATATTTGTGCGATCTTTTACACAAAAATAATCTTCCATCTACAACGCCGACTAGATCACCTAAAGTGAATGTTGCGATGGAATTTATCGTTTATTAACAATGAACAAATGTTTATAAACTGACTAAAATAACCCGTGGTAATATATTTTCTGCGAGGATGTTTTGTGAAGGGGACAAAAATATTTCTTACAAGTAAAACAAATTTCTCTTCCCCAGAAGATTACAGGTAGCGCAAGACGAGGCTTGTAATTTAAGGCAGTGAAGAGAAAATCTCCGAATTTCATCAGCAAGGTGGATCTGGGATGAAGAGAAGACTAAATCAGATAGAATTAGATTACTTTCATTTACGAAACATCAAGATTCTAAAGCGCTTTTTATCGTAAAGGTTTCTCTAAAATGTACGTCGCTTATGTGTCTGAGAGATGTTCTAGATGTGTCGCCTCACTTTGGCCCGCGACGACCCGGGTTCGGATCCCACCTGCTGAGCGTTAGTCAGCAAAACGGCATTTTTTAAGATGACTTTTTATAGTTTGTGTTGTAATATTGAAAATAATATTTTTCTATGAAAATAGAGTCCAAACGCGGTGCAATTGCAACATTCCTAGGCTTTTTTAATTCAAGCTTTAAATCTAACATACTGACACCTATAAATGCTTAGGATGTTGATTATTTCTATCCTATACTCTAATATGAGTACGATTTTCTTGCTTGCAACTCTGATCTCAAAAACGGCACAAAAGATTTTCTTAAAATATTGGAAATAACTAATTTCCGTGATAAAAATAAGTTCTAGACAGGTCTCAACCCCAGGCAAAATCGAATAATGTACAAAAACGAGTGTGAAAAGTGAAAAAATTAACATTTAGCTTATGGAGTTGAAAATCAAAACAAAAGAAAAAGAATCATAACAGCTGTTTATGAATTGTCATACTAAAAATCATGTAGTTTAAGTATTAACATGTGGTTTCCTGAGAACAGTGACTAAAACCAAAACCATATAGAGTGGTCATGTCATATCCAAAATGAATCAAATGAACATTGAGCTATAATAACAACCGGAGTGACCTTAAACATGCAGAAAAAAGGCAAGGGAGCTAAGAAAATCTGCTTATCAGCAGGGGGACTTGGTGAAAAATTACTCCAAGTCTCCTAAACAATCTGACTGACCTTCCCTTAGCAAAGCTCGGCTTCTGATACTTATGTATAAGCGTCACAGTTAAACAGAGATTGAAATAAATTCCAATGTATGATTTGTCTCTTTCCTTATATATAATTCTGTAAGGGAAATTTTGAAGTCAACATTGTGGGAGTTTGGCAAATTGCAGGATGATGGGAGAGGGTTCAAATTAAAGGTCTGGGACTCGGGAAAAATAGCAGTATTTCCAAAAGAAATACCAGCAAACGAGAAATAACGTAAAACATCTCCCGTAAAAAAAGCATGGGGATTTAAAAAAGTCTGCTTTGGATACATTAAAATGTGTGATTGAGTGTCTACTTTGTTTATGAACTGACATGTCTTCCTACTTCCAATGTTTTTGTTCAGCATTTAAAGAATAAAGATATCATATGAGGCGGAGTATTGGAGCAAGGTTAGGACCACTGGCCCCTTCAAGCCACTAGTAAAATTTGAATAGTACAATACGAATTATATAAAGTAAATAGTTTTAAAGACCGCAGTTTTGCAGATGAAGACCTATTAGGTGACCGACTTATTGAGGAGCAATTGGCGGCAGGTAGACCGGAATGCGCGTGTGAGGGTGAGTGCGCGAGGGGGTGCGAGGGTCGCTTATCCTCTGCGGGGCATGGCTGGCCCTCAGACAAACTATAGCTGAAGGTCGACCTGAGGCAACGATGCCTCCCTGTACTAAATCAAATCTAATCCAATCAAATAATTGTTATTGCCATTCAACAACACACGCAGCATTGGCTTGCGTCAGTGTTACAAACTTACTATAAGCAAAAATTAATGTTATCCTCATAAAAATATATGCATATAAAACAAACAAAATCTTTTAGTGGTTTAGGAAATTATAGATACTGTAATATGTATTTTCAGAAAGGGACTCCTTTAGATTTTTCCCAAACTTTGACAAAGGCAGATCAAACTTAAGGCTGCAGGGAACACTGAAAAACTCAGAGTTTAACCGACTCAGGGTTAAAATCTATTGGGTCAGCAGTAACAAATTATTTGTTACTAGCAACCAGTGCCGCAATGTCATTAGTAACTAACTTAAGTTAGTCAAAGTATGTACGGTTATTCGTAACCGAGTGGTTTGTTACTGCTAACTTATTGATTATTTGACCTACCAATGCAGGTTAAACATAACCTTACAGCATTATAAACACTTATCTAGTGTCCTCTGGGTTAATTTTTACTGAGTAGAAGTATTTGCCAACAACCCATTGATTTTTAATATTTGACCCTGTACTCAGTGAGAATTTAAGAATAAGAATAAGAATAAGAATAAGAATAAGAATAATTTAATTTAACTAACACATCGGTGGATACTAACTTGTGGTAGTGTGATGGGTCGCTCATAACCGTCTTAGCTACTTTAGCAGCAGGGTTAAATTAGTTTTATCTAACTTTGAGATGTTGGCAACAACTGTTTCTCTGCAGAGAGATCAGATCAGAGGAAAAGTGAACGGCGAGTGCGTCGTAGAATACACGCAGGTCATAGGTTAAAAGTTAACACCTCACGTCTCGTAGTTTTAACTTTTACTATGTTCTTCTTCAATGATTATGAAGATGTGAGGGACCTTCTGACCAACTGGGGTCTGAGCTCATATATTTAATCATTTGAAGGTCCGTAGATTATGGCCTTCTTAATTATGTTGTTTCAGGTTAGGAATTCAACGTTTAATGTCGATCTACTGAATATGGTTTCAGTTTAGATTTATTAATTCAGCTCTATTTGAAAATTAAGTAACATGCAGTTATTAAAATAAATATCAATGAAGTTGTTAAGAATGTTTCATCTTAGGTTAGGTTAGGTAGGTAGGCGAATTCCCCTTTAGGGCTAAGGTAGGGCATACAATATATTAAAAACCTAATTAATATTTGTTTTAAAAACAGTTTTTTTAGCTAAATTTTCAATAGAGTTGGATTGATAAATCCAGATTGAAACCATAATCAGTAGACCAACGTAAAATGTTGAATTACTAACCTGAGACACCACGATTAAGAAAGTCTTTATCAACGTATATTCAAATTATGAAATATACGAGCGAAGGTTCTAGTTGGTCAGAAGATTCCAAATATCTCCATGATCATCGAAGTCGAACATGGTAAAAGTTAAAACCACGAGGCGTGAGGTGTTTAACTTTTAACCCAGCTGCTCAGTTAAAATAACCTACTTGCTGGGTTAAAGGTATCCTGCTGCTCGGTTGGAGTAACCCATTAACTTGGTTAGAGTAACCCTTAGCTCAGTTAAAGTAACCCAGAAGATTAGTCAAAAGTAACCTAGCTGCTAGGTTAAAACAACCAACTTGATCAGTTAAATCAACTAAAAATCTACTCGGTCATTTATGACCTACAGTACTTGGCCAATGATTTTACCTACTTAGTCGGTCATTACTAATCCATAAACACTGAGGATATAACAACTGCGCCGCGCGGTAAAAAATTCCTAAATACCCTCACCAGATGCGCCGTACGGTCAAAAGGGTCCCTCCTCGGCTCTATACCAGCAATACTACAAAATATTTGTATCCCAATCTCCCTTCACTAATCATTCATAATCTTCAGATTTATTAAAAACTAATCAATTTAATATGAAGTCCTTCTTATTATGAGCAAAGCAAGCACGCGGCGCTTTCGCCTGCACGGGGGTACTCTAGTAACATAATAATTGAATTTTGTAATAGTAACCTCAGAACTAATAACCACAACATTATCATCCTCAATTATGAGGGCTATCGAAGGGGAAGGGGGTTGTAGAATTTTGGAAAAAATGAGTAAACAAGTGTGAAAATTAGATTTTATACCCGTTGTTTGAAGACTGCTACAGAATTTGGAACTATTGAAGAATTCGTGGCTTATATTTATTAACGCTTTATATTCCATTGGCGAGTTTTGTTATGTTAACAAATAAATGTATTAGGTACCCTCGGCTTTTCATGGACCCGCGATACCGTACCAATCGTCCCATTAGGTTTTGAGGTGGTTCTAAACAATACTGTACGTAACCTGTACCTGTACCTTTCGCCGAAAGGGTTGATACTAGGCTTGGGTACAGTCTTATTCAGAACCACTTCAAAATCGAATGGGAAGGTTGGTATGGTATCGCGGGTCCATGAAAAGCCGATGGAACCTAATACATTTATTTGTAAACATTCGAAAGGCTTTCGCAAGAGTAAACACTGACCCCTTTACCAATCGAGTTGTCTCTAAAATATCAACCGATTTGAAGAGGGTAGCGAAAACTAGGTAGGGCCCGGGTAGAGCCCAGGGCCTTCCGTAAAATATAGTAAAGTGGTGTTCTTACTTATATGAATACTAAATATAAATACATGAAATTGTTTAGAAGGTAGTCAGGAGGAAAGGTGATTTATTATAAATGTATTAAAATTTTCAGGTTTTCCAGGTAGAAAGAGCTCATTATTTCGGTGAAGGATGTATTAAAGTAGGGTTGCGTACAATGGGGCTCGCCATTTCAAGACATCTCTGTCTTCATATATGTATAAGTACATACTGTTAAAGCATACGTACACTAGTGAAACCCGAGAGGGAAAAATAATTAGTCAAGAAAAATCCCCAAAATTGGCGACTGATTCTCCTCAAATAAAACTACAGTAATATCCTCAGAAGTGCTTTATTGGAAAACAACATAAGTTGCATAATAGCGTCATAATACACACGAACGAGGAACGGAAGGGGGTAATCCCTGTGTTTATGTAACATTGTTTGTTTGTTTTTACCCCAGGAACAAGCTTCTGAAGTTTCGGTACGGAATTCGTAAACTCTCTGTATATGTAAAGAGGGGGAAATATTATAGTATAAAAAAATATGTTTACAAAGAAAGTGTGTAGCTTTTAGCGAATTTCCCCTATAGGGAAGAAGCTATTACCGTAAGACTTAAGCCCGAGACCATGATAACTTTTTTTTTTTGAGGTCCCCAGATGCCAAAAACACTATTCATTCAAATTTATATATATATATGTATGTATATATATATATATATATGTGTGTCCGTTAACACGATAACTTGAGTAAAAAACGTCCGATTTTGATGAAATTTGGCTCAAATGTGTAAAATGACATTCATGACTTTAATTTCGAAAACCAGAAAAATCTGACCATGGGAAGGGGGGTTTATGGGGGGTTTAAATTTTCCAAAATTTAGTTTTTTGCATTTTTCACCCTACAATTTTTAAAAAACTTAATTTTGGTTTTGACCATGTTATAGAGCTTAAAAAAACAAATAATTTAGTATTTTTAATTATTAAGCTAGGTTAAGTGGTTACAGAGAAAATCCAAAAAAACCTACTCATAAAATCTCCCATGTTAATCTTATGGTAAAAAGGTTTTTGGCTTTTCCTCAGTTTATTTAAATGTAAACTTCACATTTGCTTTTACCAATCTGTTCAGTTCCACAAAACAATCATTTTGGTGTTTAAATTGTGATTCTACGCCCAACCGTTGCAGAGATATTCAAAGTGCTAAACACAGTACGTTGTCCAATGTTATCCTTATGGAGAATAAATAAAATTTGATATCTCGATTATTTATGAATTTATGTTGATGAAACTTAGTATGTGGCTTCACGTAGTACTGGTATATTGATATTTGACAAAAAATTGATTTTTTGTTGATTATTCCCGTAGCAGCAAACCTGCGAACTAAGCCCCATGTTATTCTTATGGAGAATAAGTAAAATGTAATGACTCCCTTAATTATAAACATAAATTAATAAAACTTGGTATGTAGCTTCACTTGGTTGAGTTATATTCATAATTATATAAAAACCCATTTTTCTGTTCCTTCTTTCTGCAAACCTGCTTTCTCAGCCCCCATCTTATTCTTATGGAGAATAACTAGAATGTTATATAGCGCTTATTTATGATTGAATATTGATGAAACTTAGTATGTGGCTTCGCCTAGTTAAATTCTATTTATATTTCGATAAAAACCAATTGTTTCTGTTCCTTATTTCAGCAAACCTACGTACTCATTACCAATGTTATTCTTATGGAGAATAATTAAAATCGCTTATATGTGAATATATTTTTATGAAACTTGGTTTGCAGGTTTAGTTGGTATTAAGACATATATTATGCATTGGAAATTCGCTGAGTACGCAGGTTTGCTGCGACGGGGGTATTTGAAAACTGCCTTGATTGCTTTCTTTTGAAATCTGAAGATGAACTTGGTTCTGCCAAGTGGTAGTTTTCATAATCTCACACGTAAATTGCATTCGATGGAAATATGATACCGTAGTGGGCAGCCACCCCAACACTTAAATCTGAGGAGGTGCTTCTTTGAATGTAAATGCCAGATCACGGACGCATGAACAATTTGTTAATGTGTTCCTAGTACCAAAGATTGTGATCAATTTGAACGCCAAGACATTTTGTTGAAAAGGAAGAAATGATTTCTAAAACTCCTATGGGATAATTATATAGGAGCCCTGAGGTATAAAAGGTGAACAAGGTATGGTGGTGAGTATTTAGTAGGTTTGGAGGTGTGTATTGGTTAGGATAAGATCATTTATTGACTAGTGTTTAAGGTGCGTATTGGCTAGGTTTGGATGTGCATATTGGCTGGATTCAGTTTAGCTCGACTCACAGGTAGAAAACTACCCTCTGGGCTAATCTCGATCATGACAGCAGTTTCAAGGCGTTTCCTCTAAAGTATTTGACATCCCCTTAATTAAATCCGCCTGTACACCAGTACACTTGTCAGCTAAACCCGGTGACTCAACAATCCCCTGTATAACAATACTTGTCAGCTCAACACAGTGACTCTACAAAGCCCTGTATACCAAGTCTTGTCAGCTCAACCCGGTGACTCTACAATCCCCTGTATACCAATACTTGTCAGCTCAACCCAGTGGCTCTACAATCCCCTGTAAACCACTACTTGTCAGCTCAACTCGGTGACTCTACAATCCCCTATATACAAATACTTGTCAGCTAAACCCGGTGACTCTACAATCCCCTGTATACCAATACCTGTCAGCTCAACCCGGTGACTCTAAAACTTACTATATACCAATACTTGTCAGCTAAACCCGGTGACCCTACAATCCCCTATATACAAATACTTGTCAGCTCAACCCGGTGACTCAGCAACCCCCGTATACCAATATACTTGTCAGCTCAACCCGGTGACTCTACAATCCCCTGTATACCAATACCTGTCAGCTCAACCCGGTGACTCTAAAACTTACTATATACCAATACTTGTCAGCTCAACCCGGTGACTCAGCAACCCCCGTATACCAATATACTTGTCAGCTCAACCCGGTGACTCTACAATCCCCTGTATACCAATACCTGTCAGCTCAACCCGGTGACTCTAAAACTTACTATATACCAATACTTGTCAGCTAAACCCAGTGACTCTACAATCCCCTTTATACCAATACTTGTCAGCTCAACCCGGTGACTCTACAATCCCCTGTATACCAATACCTGTCAGCTCAACCCGGTGACTCTAAAACTTACTATATACCAATACTTGTCAGCTAAACCCGGTGACCCTACAATCCCCTATATACCAATACTTGTCAGCTCAACCCGCTGACTCTACAATCCCCGGTATATCAATACTTTTCAGCTCAACCCAGTGACTCTACAATTCCCTGTATACCAATACTTGTCAGCTCAACCCGCTGACTCTACAATTCCCTGTATACCAATACTTGTCAGCTCAACCCGCTGACTCTACAATCCCCGGTATATCAATACTTTTCAGCTCAACCCAGTGGCTCTACAATTCCCTGTATACCAATACTTGTCAGCTCAACCCGCTGACTCTACAATTCCCTGTATACCAATACTTGTCAGCTCAACCCGCTGACTCTACAATCCCCGGTATATCAATACTTTTCAGCTCAACCCAGTGACTCTACAATCCCCTGTATACCAATACTTGTCAGCTCAACCCAGTGATTCTACAACCCCCAGTATACCAACATTTGCCAGCTCAACCCGGAGACCAGCCCCCTCCCCACCCCACGTTGGTCCCGGAACTACTGTGCTGTTGCGACTACTTAAGTGCCATCAAGCAAACTACGGGATGACGAACCTGAGTCGAAATCACCCATTTTTACCGGCGCCGCGGACGGACTGAGGGCCGCGGACACCTGTTAAGCCGTTGCCGCTTGTTTAGTCGATACGCGGCGGGAGCGCGCCCGCGGCCGCCCGCAACGCCGGTCCTACCGGCTCGATCGCCTCTCGGCTTTTAATTGTCACACCTTTCTGCCGGATCTTTATTACGAATTGAATCGATTTATCGCCAAAAGAGAGCGGCGGGATCGATGCGCGTGCGCCGCTAGGCACCCCCGGGTCGCTATCGATCGGCGAGGGGCTCCGAGCGACAGCCGCTCCGCCGGTCAAATAGTCCGCGACTGTGGGCGACAATACGGCCGCTCTCTGACCTCTAGCCAGGTAAATACACCTCAAGTCGTCCTCCGGGATCTCCTCGAGTCTTCGCCCCACGACCCTCGGGCCTCCGAGGTCCTCGAGCGTATCGCGGTAATCGTTATCCCGGTAGTGCGGCGGCCGCACGCTCCTGTCGATCCATACCGATAGCCGGTCGTCATTTAGTTCCCGCACGTTGACTGCAACTTGTGTTTTGTTTCTAGTAGTTCAGCACAGATTTGTTTGGCCGTATTCATTACTTTTGATTCGGAAAGCAACTCCTCAGTTCGTCGTCGTCTTCTCGTCTTGTATCGGTACGTTGTCAACCCGAGTTTATTTTAATCCTAAGGCTATTTTCGTCGTATCACCCCTTCACCCCGCGCCCCGTGTACGCTCCCGTATCGCGTACTCCTTCCAGGAACGCTCACGATACAATTGTTTTCATGCTCTTATAATAGGAAGTTCTCGCTTGTAACCAACTCGGGTTACCGTTTATTCTTTAGTTTGTATCATTTTAAGTCTTCACATTCTTGCAGATAGTCATGTCTGGACTGCAATGTGAAAACTTCTTTTACTTTATTTAGTTGTATAGATTTGTTTACTTATATTTATTATTTTATTATTTGTTTATTTACGTTTTAATTGTTTTTCATTAGGTTTTTGTTTTTTCTTTTATAAATGTTTCACTTATCCGACCGAGAGCTTCCTGCGAATTAAATAACTGTCAAAAGTTCATTGAACTTGTGATTTTACAGTTGCTGTACATCATAGTGATTTTTTTCTAATAAGTAATCATGAGTAAGCCTTCGTCCACGATGTCCAAGTTTGATGCCACCCACCGACGTCAGGTCTTAGCCAGTGTACCCAGTGCCAGAACGCAGCCAACATTACAACTTTGTGTGAACGGTGTATTGATTATCCCTGGCCCGTGAGATGGAGGGTCCTCTCGTGCCGGTGTCAAATATGCACTCCCTTTAGCTCCTATAACGCCAACGCAGTGTCATGAATACATTTTCAGTATTATTACTTCCGGTTAAGATGTTTTGTGTTCGCCGTGTTCATGTGTTTTATTGCTCTGGGCTTACTCGTACAAATTACGTTGCATTTCTGAACACGGGCTATCATACTATACATCATATCATACTGTAAATCTAAGTAATATAAACCGTTCGGTATGCCAATAAACTTGTTTTATTCAACTTAATAGACGGACTATAAGTCTTATAACCCTATAAACTACCGGTTTACCAAATAATAGTATCGATTTAGTTATAAATAATGTATAAATACCTAAGATAATCACTATACAGTACTGTAACCTTTGTATATCCGATTCAAGTGATGATATTTTGATCTAATCATAATTTTGAATACAAACGTTTAAAAACCAAAGGTCGTATGTTTTTTAATAACTCGGATAAAAAAATGCAAATACAAACTCGCACACACGTATTACGGTCTAAAACAAAGGCATCTAAATATAGATGACCTAATAAAAATAAAGAACGCAACGGCTTGACAGTCCAAATAAAGATCTGAATTCTTATTCGTTCCGTAATGTCGGTAATATTCGGAGCAGCACAGGTTATATCACCCCAAGTTATTTGTGGTCCTTACGAAAACATGTCATATTTGTTTCTTTCACATAAGATGTTATCTTAGTTTACCCATTTGTTTGTTTTTTTTTCAATAAAGTTTAGAAAATCATGTAATCGTAGTCGGTATGTATTCCATGATAAAAAGGCAGTTTACATCGAATTGTGTAAATGTTACTTTTTTGTTGTTTTGTTGTTTTTTGTTGTTTTTTTTGCGCCTGTAGTTCCGTCTGCATTTGGTGTTGATTTAAAATTGGGTACGTTTTGGCCTAGACCGACAGAAAAAGGCTTTCACTCTAAAATTAAATACTGTTTAAGTTTCGTATTAACATAAGCCAATCTCTACAGCCCGTGGATATCACTTTGGTTTAAGACGAGTGGCTTTTCGTAGTTATCTATCGATGAATGAGTTGAAGTGAAAAGGAGAATAATGTTTAAAACAATTTGCAAAATTTAAATTGTGCACGGTTGTTTCGCGCTAGTCACCCCTCCGCTTGCAGGGTAGGTTGTCAAAACGTCGCCTCCCATAGGCGTTGTACTACTGGGCAGGCAATCCCAAACTGTGCACGGTTGTTTCGCGCTAGTCACCCCTTCCGCTTGCAGGGTAGGTTGTCAAAACGTCGCCTCCCATAGGCGTTGTACTACTGGACGGGCAATCCCAAACTGTGCACGGTTGTTTCGCGCTAGTCACCCCTTCCGCTTGCAGGGTAGGTTGTCAAAACGTCGCCTCCCATAGGCGTTGTACTACTGGGCGGGCATCCCAAATTGTGCACGGTTGTTTCGCGCTAGTCACCCCTCCGCTTGCAGGGTAGGTTGTCAAAACGTCGCCTCCCATAGGCGTTGTACTACTGGGCGGGCAATCCCAAACTGTGCACGGTTGTTTCGCGCTAGTCACCCCTCCGCTTGCAGGGTAGGTTTTCAAAACGTCGCCTCCCATAGGCGTTGTACTACTGGGCGGGCAATCCCAAACTGTGCACGGTTGTTTCGCGCTAGTCACCCCTCCGCTTGCAGGGTAGGTTGTCAAAACGTCGCCTCCCATAGGCGTTGTACTACTGGGCGGGCAATCCCAAACTGTGCACGGTTGTTTCGCGCTAGTCACCCCTTCCGCTTGCAGGGTAGGTTGTCAAAACGTCGCCTCCCATAGGCGTTGTACTACTGGGCGGGCAATCCCAAACTGTGCACGGTTGTTTCGCGCTAGTCACCCCTTCCGCTTGCAGGGTAGGTTGTCAAAACGTCGCCTCCCATAGGCGTTGTACTACTGGGCGGGCAATCCCAAACTGTGCACGGTTGTTTCGCGCTAGTCACCCCTCCGCTTGCAGGGTAGGTTGTCAAAACGTCGCCTCCCATAGGCGTTGTACTACTGGGCGGGCAATCCCAAACTGTGCACGGTTGTTTCGCGCTAGTCACCCCTTCCGCTTGCAGGGTAGGTTGTCAAAACGTCGCCTCCCATAGGCGTTGTACTACTGGGTGGGCAATCCCAAACTTATTCCTTTTTTGTTAAAATGATTCTTTGATCAAAACAAATATAAACAAAGGATATCGATAATTAGAGATTTTCAGATTCCTGTCTGTATGGTTTGTTAATCCCTAGGTAGACGTGAGGTAAGAGTACCAGATAAAACCTACAGTAATATTATCAGGCCTATGACATTTAAAATTGAAACTTTTAAATTGCCTTTATATCGAAACTAAATTTCCCATCGCAATTAAAATGTATACTGTTCTTCTCTTTTTAACGCAACATTTTTATACGAATGAATTATTTGATATTAATAATTAAAGTCGATTCGAACGTCCTCTGCTTCTACCTGCTTATCACATTAAACCAATGTTACCTTTAAAAACCCTTCCCTACTCAAGGAAATATCCAAAATCAATGATTTATAGTTCACTTTAAAGAGAAAATACCCCCGTCACAGCAAACCTGCATACTCAGCGAATTTCCAATGAATATATAACATAACACATTAACACTTAACAGGATTCATAAGAAATATATTCACAAAAAAGCGATATTAAAAATATTAATTATTCTCCATAAGAATAACATTGGGGATGAGTACGCAGGTTTGCTGCAACAAGGAACACAAAATAATGGGTTTTTATGCAAATATCATTAGAACTCATCTAAGTAAAGTCACATACCAAGTTTCATTCATATACATTTATAAGTAAGTGATATATAACATTTGAATTATTCTCCATAAGTATAACATGGGGACCGATTACCTAGGTTTGCTGCTACGGAAACCATACGTGAAAATTTTGTATTTTGTGCAAACAACGATAAACCCCAACCAGATGAAGCCATATACCAAATTTTGTCAGTTTATGTTCATAAATAAGCGAGATATACAATTTTTATTTTTCTCCATAAGAATGACATTAGACAACGTACTGTGTTTAGCACTTTCAATATCTCAGGAACCAATTGACGTAGAGCAATGATAAAAATACCAAATTGTTTGATTTTAATGCTGAATTAAATGGTAAAAATTAAAATTTCATTTAAATAAAAATTGCATGTGGAAACCCCAAAAAAACCATTTTTGGGGTAAAAAACCCCCCAAAAACCCCCCTTTGGATGGTGCGATTCGCCTGGTTTTCGAACTCGTTCAAATAAATGGTGCTTTATACATTTGTACCAAATTTCATTAAGATCGGACCTGTTTTACGAGAGTTATCGTGCTTACGGACATATATATATATATATATATACATATATAAAAATTTGAACGAATGGTGTTTTTGGCATCTGGGGACCTCAAAACGAAAAGTTATCATGGTCCCGGGCCTAGGTTTACCATGCCGACTACGGTAATAGCTTCTTCCCTTTAGGGGAAATTCGCTAAAAGACCTAGCAATTTCGGTGAGCGGTTTTCTTTTCTTATTTTCATTTATTTTGGAATATTTTGGACGGTTATTATTTACGATATCTACATTTTGTCTCACTGAAATCCCTAGGTATTTTTTTGCTCTTTAAAGTGAACTATAAATCATCGATATCGGATAATCCGTTGACGAGGGACGGGCTTTGAAAGTTAACATTGGTCTTATGGGAAAAGCGGGCAGAAACGCGTTGTTTCAGGACTGGAGCCCCTTCTTGAACTCGAATAGGGGAAATGTGGTACACGAAATAGAATAGGATATTTGGACATTTTGATCTTTTAAAACACAACCTTGGCGTTCAAACCGTTTCATATCCTTCCGCCAGAGTTGGAATGGTCACTCCTTTATCTGTGGTATGGTTTAGAGCAAACCAGTGGTGGTTACCATGAAAATCCCATGGGTCGAAGAAGGTTTTTAAAAGACCATGTTGCAACTTATACCTCTAATCCAGACAAATCGAGGACGCGATACGTCGATGTTAGTTACATTACAATGCCCCAGCCGCAGCAACCTGCGTACTCAGCGATTTGCAATTAATTCGTTGAGAAATTTCAAAATGCATGCAAGAAGTGTTATTTTCCCATTAAGGTAATTTTGTCCTGATTTAATAAGGACACAAACATCACGAGAGGATTAGTTTCATCTTTGTAATAATTTGTTTACAATAAGTATGAATGAAAAATAAAATACCCCCGTCGCAGCAAACCTGCATAGGCCTACTCAGCGAATTTCCAATGCATATAAATTTATCTTAATACCACATAAAGCCACATACCAAGTTTCATGAATATACATTCATAAATAAACGATTTATGACATTTTAATTATTCTCCATAAGAATACCATGGCGGCTGAGTATGCAGGTTTGTTGAAATAAAGAACACTAAAAATGGGGTTTTATACAAATATCAATATAACTCAACTAGATAAAGCCACATATCAAGTTCTATTAGTTCATAATTAAAGGAGATAACACGTTACTTATTCTCCATAAGAATAACATGGGACTGAGTATGCAGGTTTGCTCCTTCGGGAACTATCGGCCAAAAAATGAGGTTTTGTGCAAATATCAATAGACCACAATGAAATGAAGCAATATACCAAGTTTCGTCAGGATAAGTTGATAAATAAGCGAGATATACAATTTTTCTTATCCTCCATAAGAATAACATTGGACAACGTACTGTGTTTAGCACTTTCATTATCTCAGCAACCAATTGACGTAGAGCAATGATTAAAACACCAAATTGTGCGTCTTTTTAAGCTGATTCCAATGGAAACAAATAAAATTTTACTTTTTCAAAAACTATATGTAAAAAACTCAAAAAACCCATTTTTGAGGTACAAACCCCCCCCCCAAAAATACCCCTTCGGAAAGGTCGATCTGTCTGGTTTTCAAACTTAAAGTCATAAATGCTACTTTACACGTTTGTACCAAATTTCATAAAAATCGGACCTTTTATACGAGAGTTATTGCACTCACGGACACACACACACACACACACACACACACACACACACACACACACACACACACATATATATATATATATATATATATATATATATGTATATACAATTTCGAACGAATGGTGTTTTTGGGGTCTGGGGACCTCAAAACGAACAGTTATCATGGTCCCGGGCCTAGGTCTTACCATGCCGACTACGGTAATAGCTTCTTCCCTATAGGGGAAATTCGCTAATACCCCGTCGCAGAAAACCTGCGTACTTAGCGAATTTCCAACGTATACGTCTCACTACTACATAAAGCCAAATACCAAGTTTCACAAAAATACATTCATAAACAAGTGATATATAACATTGTATTTATTCTCCATAAGAATAACATTAGGGTTGAGGACGCAGGTTTGCTGCAACGAGGAAGATAAGTAATATGGTTTTTTTGCAATAATCAATATAACTGAACCAGGTGAAGCTACATACCAATTTCTATTAATTTAGGTTCATAATTAAGGGAGATATACAACTTTACTTGTTCTAAATATGAATAACATGGGGGCCGAGTATGCAGGTTTGCTGCTACGAGCACTATCAACAAGTAACTTGTTTTTGTGCTAATATCACAAAATCCAATATATATACGACAACTAGTTGAAGCCACATACCAAGTTTCATCAATATACATTCATATATAATGGAGATATTAAATTTTATTTATTCTCCATAAGGATAACATTGGACAACGTACTGTGTTTAGCTTTTTGAATATCTCTACAACGGTTGGGCGTAGAACAACAATTAAAACACCAAAATGTTTGTTTTGTTGAGCTAAACATATTGATAAAAAGAAATGTGAAGTTTTTAGCAAAATTATCTGAGAAAAATCTAAAAACCCTTTTCCCATAAGATTAACATGGGACACGTTTTTTGGATTTTCTCCGCAACCGCTTAACCTAGGTTAATGAGTCCAAAAAATAAAATATTTGTTTTTAAGCTCTATAAAATGGCTATAAACAAAATTGAGTGTTTTTAACATTTTGGGGTCAAATTTGCAAAAAATTGATTTTTGGAAAATTGTAAACCCCCATAAAACCCCCTTCCCATAGTCCGATCGATCTGGTTTTCGAACTTAAAGTCATAAATGCTGCTCTCCACATTTGTGCCAAATTTCATCAAAATCGGGCATTTCTTTGAAAATTTATCGCGGTAACGGACAAATATATAAATTTGAACGGATAGTGTTTTTTGCACCTGGGGACCTCAAAACGAAAATTTATAATGCTCTCGGCCTTAAGTCTTACCATGCCGACTACGGTAATAGCTTCTTGCCTATAGGGGAAATTCGCTAATAGAAACCCGGTATCAAATTTTTTAACAAACAAAACGAGTTTGCACGCAGCACGCTGACGTGAGGGAAGTGAATTTCCACATAAAAACTTGTAAAACTCAAAATCAGTGTAAAAACATGCATTTGTCCAATTTTTATTGAAATCTGAAAACATTGATTTTTTGGCTGTTCTGATACTCCTGGTTGCATTTACTTGCAAAGCTGCGAATACAATTTTGCGCATTATAAGGTTAGGCTTGAAAGTAGGCGTGAGGTTGCTGGGGATAATAAAAGTACTCTAACAAAGGAATAACAGGCTTTTCTAGAGTAAAACCCCCATAAGACAACGTACTGTGTTTAGCCGATAAACATTTTCTTTAATAACTCGGTAAATGTTTATGCTAGAATGACGAGAGAGGGCTTAAAACTATCGCCACTCTAATTCCCATCTTTTTACGTGCATTAATTTTACATATGGGGCTTTTCTGACCCTTTTTTGCCCAAAAACTCGAAATTTGAAAGATTAATCCCCAAAAAATGGGTTTAGAGTTTTCCGATTGTTTTGCCCAAAGAACTTGTCCAACAGATTACAGAAAGGAACGTCCCTACCAAATTTGAAGTAAATCGGACAAAAAATGTGACCGCTAGAGTGCATACACACATATATATATATATATATATATATATAAAATTTTGAACGACCCCCAAAACGTGTTCAGGGGGTCACGATAGGAACTTCAATGGTGGTCCCGGGCTTAAGTTTCACCGTGCGGGTCATGCTAATAGTTCCCTTTCCAAAGGAAATTCACTAATAACATAGAGCATAGAGCTGAGTAGGCAGGTTCACTAGGACAGGGATTTGTTTGCAAAATATAATTGGCCACAGCCTAAAGCAACCGTTTTCCGAGTTTAACTTAAATAAATCCGTCTGTAAGAGAAATATATTATTGAAATTATTCTCCATTAAACATTATACACCGTACTGTGTTTAAAATTGCCAATATCCCTATAATAATCACAACAATAATTCAAAATACAGGAACACCTTGGGTAACAATAAATCAAAGTTTTTAAATATTTTAAGGAATTGTTTGTTACTTTTTCTTTCCGAGAGCCTGAAAACTAAACTATATCCTCGGGCCTTCGTTGCCATACCAACTGCCGCCCTACGAGGAGCTTCTTCCCTATCGGTAAAACTCACTAAAGACACCACAAATTTTCCTTAGTTCTGTTAAAGATAACGTTGAAAATGGTCATACCGCATTATGTGAAACGAGTTCGCACGCAGCACGCTGACGTGAGGGAAGTGAATTTCCCCAATAAAAACTTAAAAAATCAAATAACGGATACAAACAAAGATTTGTGACATTTTTAGCAAAATGTAAAATATTCAGTTCTGATGCACCTGGTTCTATTTCAATACAGTACTGGGATGGCAATGTTGTGCATTGTAAGCTTAGGAGGATGTACCATCAGGATCAAAAATCGGTATTGGGATATTACGAGTGAAAAAACTAAATCAAGATATGAAAAACAGCCTTTTCCAATGTAAAATCCCCATAAGACAACGTACTGTGTTTACTCAATTTTCAATTTCTTTAATAACTTGGTAAATATTAGCGCTATGATGATGAGGGAGGGCTTAAAATTTTCGCCTGTTTACGTTCTATAACCTAGTATCCATTAATCTTTCATTTAGGGCTTTTATGGCCATTTTTGGGCCCAAAAACTCAAATTTCTAAATTTAAAATCCCAAAAAAGGGGGTTAGAGTTTTCCGATTGTTTTTCCCAACGAACTTGTCCAACTGATTACAAAAAGGAATGTCGCTACCAAATTTGAAGTAAATCGGACAAAAAATATGACCGCTAGAGTGCAAACACATATATATATATATATATATATATATATATATATATATATATATATGTGTGTGTGTGTGTGTGTGTGTGTGTGTGTGTGTGTGTGTGTCTATATATATATATATATATATATATATATATATATATATATATATAAAATTTTGAACGACCCCCAAAAACGTGTTCAGGGGGTCACGTTAGGAACTTCTATGGTGGTCCCGGGCTTAAGTTTCACCGTGCGGGTCATGCTAATAGTTCAGTTTCCATGGGAAATTCACTAATAAGTAAGTTATATTAATTTTAAAGCGACAATATGAAAAGGCTTTAGTTCAACAATTATCAACAAACACCATCCCCAATATAATACAGGGAAACATAAAAACCAATACGGGTTAAAAGTATTTTAAATTTAAAAAGGGATAGTTAAATATAAATTAGTTACAGGCCTATTTGACTTGCGACTCCCAACATCCGTGTTATTTAAGCACCAGAGTTATGTCATCAACATTTACGACAAGCGTTCATCCAGAATACAGATTCAAAACACAAACGAACCAGCCAATTTACCCGCCTCTGAGAAGTGTACTCAATTGCTGTTGCTCTCACTACCTATCTATGTCTCGAGCTCACAAGGTGGCTAAGAGACGCAGCTTTGTTTTCTGTATAAATAACTACAATACTACGAAACAAATATAGAATTTTTCGAATTGAAAATATTTTAGCAACGTGTAAATTTAAACTAAAATCCACGCGTGTTTGTGACAAAAAGTATATACTGTATATTCGTTCAGGTGGATAACAAATGGGCGTTCCGTGTGCTTTCTGTGTTTATTATTAGTGAATTTCCTATGGAAAGTGAACTATTAGCATGACCCGCACGGTGAAACTTAAGCCCGGGACCACCATAGAAGTTCCTAACGTGACCCCCTGAACACGTTTTGGGGGTTCGTTCAAAATTTTATATATATATATATGTGTGTGTGTGTGTGTGTGTGTGTGTGTGTGTGTGTGTGTGTGTGTGTGTGTGTGTGTGTGTGTGTGTGTGTGTGCAGGCACTCTAGCGGTCGCATTTTTTGTCCGATTTACTTGAAATTTGGTAGGGACGTTCCTGTCTATAATCAGTTGGACAAGTTCGTTGGGCAAAACAATCGGAAAACTCTAAACCCCCTTTTTGGGGATTAATCTTTCAAATTTCAAGTTTTTGGCCCAAAAAGGGTCAGAAAAGACCCTGATGTGAAATTAACGAATGTAAAAAGATGGGAATTAGTGTGGTGAAACTTTTAAGCCCTCTCTTGTCATTCTAGCACATATATTTACCGAGTTATTAAAGGAAATGTGTATTGACCATACACAGAACGTTGTCTTAAGGGGGTTTTACATTATAAAAGCCTGTTAATCATTTTTTGTGTACTTTTTTCATCCCCAACAACCTCACGCCTACGTTAAAGCCTGACTGGACCTTCTCCTAACCTTATAATGTGCAAAATTGTATTTCCAGCATTGCAGGTAAATAGAACCAGGAGTATCAGAACAGCCAAAAAATCAATATTTTCAGATTTTAATAAAAATTGGAATAATTGTATGTTTTCAACTGATTTTAAGTTGTTATAGTTTTTTATGTGGAAATTCACTTCCCTCACGTCAGAGTGCTGCGTGCGAACTCGTTTTTAATTCTTTGTGGTCGTAAGTGAAAGCATGAAAACGCCGACAAACATGGCAAATTTATTATCGAAATTACACGACCTGTTCTTTGCTAAGGGAAATTTATAATTGCTGAAAGCTACTGTATTTCCACTCTATCGTGTGTTTTCTTTTCGTAAATTAAAATATCTAAGAGCCGTTCGAATTTAACATGACGTAAACTTTATGTAATCAGTACCAATTCAATCTTTATAAATATTATTTTGAAAGTTGTCGGATCAAACAGTCGCTGCGATGATGTTGCTGTAATCTTTCACTACCACCCACTTTGGATGACTTGTAAGACTCTGACAATAGACGACGCATAATTCGCCTACGGGGTCGCGGGTGTCGGGCTGTGCTGAGCCACAGCCCGGGGCCCACCCTGCCACGCACCACCCTACAGCTACCACCCCCTCACCGCCCCCTCCCACCAAACGCCACAGACCCTTTACGTTCCAGAAACCCTCCGTTCTCCAGTCCCGGGAAGATCTACTCCCTACCCTGTCCCGAAAGGATCTATTTGTAATACGTTCACTGCGACTGAAATGTTTAAACCTGAAAATCGCATTTTTCAATGTTATTCCTTGGTAACAACTGTTACCACTAGCAACCAACGTGGTAACAGCCTAACCGGTCTAACGTAGTCGACTTATTTGAGTTTTTTCAATTACAATTTTCTGTTTTCATCTCACTCTTAACAAATATAACCGAGTTAACGATATAAAATTTCAATGCTCCCCTTTGCAAGAGTCGTGAGTGAAATACATGTCTACAAAAATACGAATCAATTGTAGCTAGCCTATATGAATCAGGGTACTTATCTGTTAAGGTTTAGTTAACTATGTTACTGAATAAGCAACGAGAGCACCCTTCTTAGAACTGTAAATGGTTTGTCACGCAAGCAGAAATTATTTAAAATCATACCATTTTATACCTCCTGCATTTTACTACCCAATTTTAATGTATAAATATTGGATCCTTATGGGTATTCTTGTGAAAAATAATAGCAATATAATGATGTTTGTCTATAATCATGGTATAAATCAAGTAAATAAATCATACAATGATTTTTATAGGTTCCATTAATACGCAAATTTAAATATAATTCATCAAAAGTATATTGTGCCGTAATACTAAAGTATCGCTTGCTAATGTTTAATTATAATGTATAAAATTATGCAGGAGGTTTAAGAAATACGGTACAGGGAAAGCTGATGAAATGAATGACTGCTAAAAAATACGAGGAAATTTCGGCAACAGCAAGTCTCATCAATAAAACCCTTATCGCTTCTCGATAAGACTTCTGAGAGGAGCTTTACTCCTTTTTTTGTTTATTCAAAATAACGTTTTCATGATTTAATTATTAAGTTCTCAGGTAAGATAACTAAATCTTACAGGAAATAAGCTGATAACAGAGAAAAAACATATAAGTCTTAAGTTATTTACTCAGAGGCTATATTTGAACGCTTTGGTAGCGTAATATATGTTGGAATTTATTAATAATTACAATCTACAACCAAGCATTATTAACTTCATCACATTTTGCATGTCATGCCGGGAATCGTAAATTGATTTTGTCTTGTTAAAAAGAAGACAAAAGAAACACTAATATTTAAGGGAAATACACATTATAATTAGGATGACACAGTCATTTATTTAGGTAAATAGCAAAACTAAAAAGTTAACTGGCTTCGCGACTACTCCAAATGTCCATCGACCACCAATTCTACTCGGCATTCCGTTTTCTCTCAATCAGCTGTTTCACTGTTGATGGCTTTATCAAATTAACAGGTCCTTTCGCGTTTTCGTCTTCTGACATTACAACATTTACATTTGTTTCTGAGTTTGTTGTTGATTATCATAATTAATTATATTCAAATTAAGTTAACTGTGTGTCGACCAAGTCACAGGTAATGAAAGTTTCATGTTTTATAGTTTTAACTTGTACTAGTGATGTATTTGTAATCAGTGTCATATTATTTTAGCATTTTAGGTGAATTGCAATTCTTTTCATCTAGAATCTGTATTGTCGTTTTATTTCCTCATATTTAAAGAGAAAATATGTTAAATTATTTCTTTCAATCACTAATTTTAGGACTACACAAGCATTATATTACAAGTACTATAGCCTAACAGGAAAAGTAAACTCTTTTAAGTGCTACAAATTATTTAGCAGATAGCGTGTGTAATTTAATTATATCCTACGTTAAAGTTAACGGAGACTT
Organism: Allygus modestus; assembly: GCA_963675035.1. NCBI lineage: Eukaryota > Metazoa > Arthropoda > Insecta > Hemiptera > Cicadellidae > Allygus > Allygus modestus. The sequence goes on from OY776113.1 coordinate 15,835,296, forward strand.
AACAGATTAATTCAATTTTAACAATCATGCAAGATAATTCCGCTACTTACATTAAATGGCTTAATGAAATACAGTAATGTAACTATGGTTGCACACAACTAAGGGAATTGTGTGTTTACGGTACGAAAGTACTTAACTTATAATTTCTCAATACGTTGTCCAATTTTATTCTTATGGTGAATACAAAAATTACTATTTCTCTCTTATTTACTGGTCAACTTCGTTCAAACTTGATATGCTTTTCAAGTCAGCATTGACCAACCGAGGAAATTCGAAATATGTTGCCCCTTAATAACCCTGAGGGGAATAGGTGGCATTTCCCCTCTTAAAATCAGGTGTGTAGCAATGGATTCTGTAGTGCCTCTAAAACAGGGATTTGGGTGGATGTTTTTTGAAAACTACTTGTTTACAAGATTTTCTGTACATTCGACCGTGCTTTGTATTCTATATTTAGTAAATAAAAAGTAATTTATTCATTAAAGTTGGGCTAAAAGGGAGAATGTATGTGTCAGTTTCCTGATACCGCTTATTTTACCAATCAGTTCAGCTATACAAAACAATCATTTCGGTGTTTAAATTGTGATTCTTCGTCCAACCGTTGCAGAGATATTCAAATTGCTAAACACAGTACGTTGTCCAATTTTATCCTTATGAGAATAATAAAAAATTAATATCTCGATTATTTATGAATGTAAATTGATAAAACTTGGCACGTGGCTTCACCTAGTACTGGTATTTCTGTGGTATTTGCACAGAAAAATAATTCTTTGTTGATTGTCCCCGTAGCAGCAAACCTGCATACCCAGCCCTAACGTTATTCTTATGGAGAATAAATAAAGTTTTATATCTCTGTTAATTATGAACATAAATTAATAAACCTTTTGGTATGTAGCTACCTGGTTTATTTATATTGATAATTCCAGAAAAACATATGTTTTATATTTCCTGTTGCAGCAAACCTGCTTATTAAACCCTAATATTCCTCTTATAATATTTATATAATGAGTAAGCTAGACATACATACAGAAAATATATAAATAAATTAAATATATGTATTGCAGAAAGCTTTGGTTTGTCATGTTAAATATATTTCTTAATCGTATAATGCAAAACCAACGTTTTTGTTACTATGATGGAATTTTTTGGGGCTGAACAAATATCAGGCGAAACGTAAATATTTATTTTCAATTATAACTTGTGTATTACACGTGTGTTTGTAATATCACGTGATATTTAAATGACCAGAAAGTTTTTTAGCGAATTTCCCCTATAGGGAAGAAGCTATTACCGTAGGTGACATTGTAAGACTTAAGCCCGAGACCATGATAACTTTTCGTTTTGAGGTCCCCAGATGCCAAAAAATATGCCAAAATATGTGTGTGTGTGTGTGTCCGTTACCGCGATAACTTTTGAAAGAAACACCCGATTTTGATTAAATTTGGCACAAATGTGGAGAATAGCATTTATGACTTTAAGTTCGAAAACCAGATCGATCGCACTATGCGAAGGGGGTTTTATGGGGGTTAACAATTTTCCAAAAATCGGTTTTTTGCAAATTTGACCCCAAAATGTTAAAAACAATCAATTTTGGTTACAACCATTTTATAGAGCTTAAAAAAACAAATGATTTAGTATTTTGAATCATTAACCTAGGTTAAGTGGTTGCGGAGAAAATCCAAAAAACTTGTCCCATGTTAATCTTATGGGAAAAAGGTTTTTAGATTTTTCTCAGATAGTTTTACTAAAAACTTCACATTTCTATTTATTAATGTGTTTAGCTCAACAAAACAAACATTTTGGTGTTTTAATCGTTGTTCTACGTCCAACCGTTGCAGAGATATTCAAAGTGCTAAACACAGTACGTTGTCCAATGTTATTCTTATGGAGATTAAATAAAATTCTATATCTCAATTATTTTTGAATGTATATTGATGAAACTTGGTATGTGGCTTCAACTAGTTGTGGTATATTGATATTAGCACAAAAAACAAGTTTTTGTTGATAGTCCCCGTAGCAGCAAACCTGCATACTCGGCCCCAATGTTATTCATATGTAGAATAAGTAAAGTTGTATATCTCCCTTAATTATGAACCTAAATTAATAAAACTTGGTGTATAGCTTCACCTGGTTCAGTTATATTGATAATTGCAAAAAAACATATTACTTATCTTCCTTGTTGCAGCAAACCTGCGTCCTCAACCCTAATGTTATTCTTACGGAGAATAAATAAAATGCTATATATCACTTATTTATGGATGTATTTTTGTGAAACTTGGTAAGTAGCTCTATGTAGTAGTGAGTTACATATATATATGCATTGGAAATTCGCTGAGTAGGCAGGTTTGCTGCGACGGGTATATTCCAATTTCCTCCTGAGACGCTTCTCAGTTTTTCAATTTTAAAATATCTAATTATTTGTTTTTTGAGCCCTTCAAAACAGCCAAACCGACCCAAAATCGTGGCCTCTAAAATGTAAAAGGCAAAACGAGCAAAAGGACAAATAACTTCATCGGTTTCAGCAGTTTTAGGCGACAGCAATGTTTCAAATTTGGATTTTGATACATTCAGTATATAATAATGAATAAACACATGTAAAAAAATTACAAGAAACCCTTTGTGCATAGTAAACAGTAAAATATGCAAGGGTTAACTCGTTCTTTAGAGTATAAGTGTGACCAGACGTCCCGATTTTGGCGGGGCAGTCCCGCTTTAGCGAGGTGTGTCCCGGCGTCCCCACCCCCACGATCCTTGTGGGGACAGCCTAATGTCCCGCTTTAGCAGTAGGACATGAAAATACTCATTGATTCATAAAAACCAATATATTATTTTATATGTGGAATACAAGACTCCCGTCGACCAGCATTGTGTTCGAACACTTTGAAGCAAAACAAAAGTATCGGGTCCTAACATTTTGTCTTAACTTTTAACTGAGCTAGGGCACTCCCTATGCCTGGTACCTAATACCTATTCACCATGAACAATTTATGGATCGAGAACAAGTAATAGTAGTTAAAACTAGAAACAAATAAATGCACGTTGTTGCTAAAAAGTAACGTGGATCTAAGCTGATTTCAGTTTTAATTAAGATTCAAGTTGATGAAAGCTATTCACTCCTCTGATAATTATCAGGAATTTTGGTCGGTATTTTCTTTTATTAGTTAAGTTTTGCATACCTTAGTAATGGTTCTGTATTGTATAATGATTTTATGAATATGATTACAAAACCTGTTGTTACAATACTAAGTAATATTTGGGCAAAAACTGCACAAAACTCACAATTTTGTTTCGTTCCCGGTATCTAATTTTCTAAAACCTTCCAGGGAAGGCCTTCGGACCCCCCATTTTTGTAGGGGGTACCACCCCCCCAACACACACACACACACACACACACACACACACACACACACACACACACACACACACACACACACACACACACACACACCACGGTATTTCCAGTTATTGAAACTATGTCCCGCTTAGGCTTCTACAGATCTGGTCACCTTAACTGTACACCCAGTTGTTGCACGCAAGATATGAACAATTTTTTTTTACAACTTCTGTATTTTTAAGATATATATTAATGACCGTCAGCTTAACAAGTATTTTAACGACTAATCTAACTTATAAGGGCAGCTCTATGTTAGTATTTAAGGAAATGTAAAATTATGCATGCATTCAACCCAGCGGAGCAGATAATTGTCATGCTTAAATAAGTGCCAATGTTCATTACAAAGTAACCATTGCAACATTTTTGGTTTAAGAAATCCATAAAATAACGTAAATATTTTACTTCGCACTCAAAAAATATTAAGGTACAAATATTTTTAAATGCAGTGAAGTATAAAATTTTATTCCAGTGTTAAAAATACCGAATTTAATTCGGCAATACTGTATTGTAATTCGATTTGTTCGGGCTTTACCTATCGCTTCTAGTGGTTAGAACTAAATAAAGTACGTTTGTTTCGCAATGTAAGGTGTATTATTATGACGACTTGGTAATGTATATAGGTGTAATGAGGTAGGACCATATTATTATTTTAACGTTAAGATGTTGCAGGGGTTTTTAACGATTATTATTTGTGATTTTACTCACTGAAATCGCTATGTATTTTTTTGCTCTTTAACACTGTCGCTGCAGGTGTCCTGGAATCGGAAAATTTATCGACATTGAAACATATGAGATTTTTATGTTTAAACATGTCAAAGGTAGCGAAAGTGTTAAGATGAGCCGTTAATCAACGATGTCGGATAATCCGTTGAGGAGGAACGGGTTTTGGAAGTTAACATTGGCCTTATGGGGGAAGTAGGTAGAACACGAAACGTTTCGTCAAGCGCTTTCTTAATATGAGCAATATTTAATGTAAACCAATAGCAATCGTCGCAACTTGTCAAGCGTAAACCAACATCTATACGGTGGTCTATACGTATATACGTATTCAGTATACGATACGATGCCCGGGCGCTGCGCTAGGCTACAAGCTGCCTTGCTTCCGACGCGACATCTAGCGGATGCTAGCCGAACCTTCAAGAGGACCCGGCACGCGGCGCGCCGCCGCGCCGCAAATCAAACAAACTCATTTTTTGAAACTGATTTTAAAATAATAATTTTCATATTTCCTTATGTAAAACGTGTTTTTTTCTATTCTATAATGCAAAACGCTTCCAGTGAATTGTATTTTAGCCTTTATATGAACAATAAAATAATAACATGGGCATACATATTTTTAGTTCTCACAGTTAAAAATATTTTAAGTTACTTTAAGTAGTGTAAGCCACGGTTAACTAATTAGAATGAATCAATTCGTATTCTTCTCTTGTTCAATGTTCTTGTTCTATGGTGCTGCTGTTCTCTTCTGTTGGTTGCTTTGCTTGAGTCTTTTGGTTGATATTAGTTGGCTTTGTTAGTTGTGGTGAAACATATACCACGATTTCCGAGTTGGTGGTAATATAGGGTTAAAACCCCTAATAGATCTGTGTGATTTAAATAGGTTATTTATTTTATTGTATCGGTGTTACAACCTCAAGCTGATATAGTAATGTCTATTTCCCATTTTCTCCAAATTACAAATTAATTTACAATATAAGAGCCCGGAGTATTTTTTGTAATGTTTTATTTTTGTAATAAAAAGGATTTCTTCTCCCTGCATTTTCATTGGCTAGGATGACTAGTGTTAGACTAAATAAGCGGAGAAGGCGTTTTTAAAAGTGTTAATTATTCAGAAAAGATTAATTGTTGTTGGAAGTTCGTAGGCTTTTTGAGCACAATATTTCCCCACGTAGCGTACGTAGTTAAGCGTACAATTTTCTCAAGTAGAAATACGTGTGGGTTTGTTTTTAATTTTCCGTCATCATTACAATTGGACTTAATCCCTATATAGTTTTTAATTGAACCACTCTTAGTAACTTTATTGATACACTCTCTCGTTTTTAATACACTCGTCGGATTTTGTGTCGCCGTAGCAGGAAGTTAGTTCTGTTGTTTCCTAACGTCACGTTATTGATGACATTCGTTTGTGGTTTACGTACTACGTTCATTCTAACATGGCCCACTGATTGAATGCAAATTTCAGATGGGTTTTGTCTCTTTAGCATCGAGTTCGTTTTATACTCTTATAACATGGTTACATCTCAATTTCTTAGTATTTACTATTTCAACAAACGGCCAATAATGAAGGCCTATCTGTTTTCTTTTACTACCTATGTGTCTAAACTGATTAAAATATAAAGAAGTTAATTTTTATTGGTTAAACATGTATACGATTTTTTTTTTAAGTGTACTAAACTTGTATTTACTAAATCGATCTCACGCACAGGCCGATTTGGGCCCAAGAGATAATTTTTCCCCACTGTTGTTAACATGATTGTATATTTGGTTTTATTTTGGGATTAAACTTTGATTCTATTCTATGTTATACTATCTGTGAAAACTCATTTTCTTCTTTTCCGTCGTCATAACAAGCTTATTAAACCATTGTGAACTCTTATGTAATTCTTAAACTACACCACATTTTAAATCTATTTTTTACTTAGTGAAAAACCTTAATTTCATTCGTATTCGTCTCTTGGCAAGGGTAGATGAAAGCAGTTTCCGCGATAAGTGGATGTATTTTATTAAACTCTAAAAATGTTCTATAGGGAATTTCACACATTGATAGTTCCTGATGTATCTAATCAACTCTCGTTGAACGTCATGGAAAGGTTTCGGATGGTTTGGTAGTTCCTGATGTATCTAATCAACTCTCGTTGAACGTCATGGAAAGGTTTCGGATGGTTTGGTAGTTCCTGATGTATCTAATCAACTCTCGTTGAACGTCATGGAAAGGTTTCGGATGGTTTGGTAGTTCCTGATGTATCTAATCAACTCTCGTTGAACGTCATGGAAAGGTTTCGGATGGTTTGGTAGTTCCTGATGTATCTAATCAACTCTCGTTGAACGTCATGGAAAGGTTTCGGATGGTTTGGTAGTTCCTGATGTATCTAATCAACTCTCGTTGAACGTCATGGAAAGGTTTCGGATGGTTTGGTAGTTCCTGATGTATCTAATCAACTCTCGTTGAACGTCATGGAAAGGTTTCGGATGGTTTGGTAGTTCCTGATGTATCTAATCAACTCTCGTTGAACGTCATGGAAAGGTTTCGGATGGTTTGGTAGTTCCTGATGTATCTAATCAACTCTCGTTGAACGTCATGGAAAGGTTTCGGATGGTTTGGTAGTTCCTGATGTATCTAATCAACTCTCGTTGAACGTCATGGAAAGGTTTCGGATGGTTTTCTTTAGTCCATGGACACTCCGGAGAACCAGGCGTTGTAGTCTATGATGTCGTGTTGAAATCACCCTACAGCTAGATAGACGATGGTGGTGTTATGTCATATTCCTCTCATCCCTTCTATGGCTCTTCCATTCATTGTCCTTTCTTGTGTCGTTTAATATCTGCTTCTCCGACACTCCTGATAATCTGTTGTTGTTGTCTCTGAAGTCATGTTGATTTCACCCTAAAGCCAGGTAGACGATGGTGGTGTTATGTCTTATTACTCTCATCCCTACTATGGCCCTTCCATTCTTAGTTGTTTCTTGTGTCGTTAAAACTATAAGTTTGCTGCAGCTAGTTCGCTTTGTTTTTTTACTACGGCTGAAATACATCGGCGAATACAAACTATCAATGCCAACATTACAATTAAAGGCTTCACACGCCCCTACTCCTCATCATTATACAACATCCCATATATTAAAACTATGTATTATGTTGTAGTCGATTGTGCCTTGGCTATTGATCAGAGCAATGTTGGCGACTTCCATACCACATTCTGTGTATATCATTTCATCTGGTGTTGTAGTCGACTGTGTCTTGGCTATTGATCACTTACGCGTTGGCGACTTCCGTACCACATTCTGTGTATATCATTTCATCTGGTGTTGTAGTCGACTGTGTCTTGGCTATTGATCACTTACGCGTTGGCGACTTCCATACCACATTCTGTGTATATCATTTCATCTGGTGTTGTAGTCGACTGTGTCTTGGCTATTGATCACTTACGCGTTGGCGACTTCCATACCACATTCTGTGTATATCATTTCATCTGGTGTTGTAGTCGACTGTGTCTTGGCTATTGATCACTTACGCGTTGGCGACTTCCATACCACATTCTGTGTATATCATTTCATCTGGTGTTGTAGTCGACTGTGTCTTGGCTATTGATCACTTACGCGTTGGCGACTTCCATACCACATTCTGTGTATATCATTTCATCTGGTGTTGTAGTCGACTGTGTCTTGGCTATTGATCACTTACGCGTTGGCGAATTCCATACCACATTCTGTGTATATCATTTCATCTGGTGTTGTAGTCGACTGTGTCTTGGCTATTGATCACTTACGCGTTGGCGACTTCCATACCACATTCTGTGTATATCATTTCATCTGGTGTTGTAGTCGACTGTGTCTTGGCTATTGATCACTTACGCGTTGGCGACTTCCATACCACATTCTGTGTATATCATTTCATCTGGTGTTGTAGTCGACTGTGTCTTGGCTATTGATCACTTACGCGTTGGCGACTTCCATACCACATTCTGTGTATATCATTTCATCTGGTGTTGTAGTCGACTGTGTCTTGGCTATTGATCACTTACGCGTTGGCGACTTCCATACCACATTCTGTGTATATCATTTCATCTGGTGTTGTAGTCGACTGTGTCTTGGCTATTGATCACTTACGCGTTGGCGACTTCCATACCACATTCTGTGTATATCATTTCATCTGGTGTTGTAGTCGACTGTGTCTTGGCTATTGATCACTTACGCGTTGGCGACTTCCATACCACATTCTGTGTATATCATTTCATCTGGTGTTGTAGTCGACTGTGTCTTGGCTATTGATCACTTACGCGTTGGCGACTTCCATACCACATTCTGTGTATATCATTTCATCTGGTGTTGTAGTCGACTGTGTCTTGGCTATTGATCACTTACGCGTTGGCGACTTCCATACCACATTCTGTGTATATCATTTCATCTGGTGTTGTAGTCGACTGTGTCTTGGCTATTGATCACTTACGCGTTGGCGACTTCCATACCACATTCTGTGTATATCATTTCATCTGGTGTTGTAGTCGACTGTGTCTTGGCTATTGATCACTTACGCGTTGGCGACTTCCATACCACATTCTGTGTATATCATTTCATCTGGTGTTGTAGTCGACTGTGTCTTGGCTATTGATCACTTACGCGTTGGCGACTTCCATACCACATTCTGTGTATATCATTTCATCTGGTGTTGTAGTCGACTGTGTCTTGGCTATTGATCACTTACGCGTTGGCGAATTCCATACCACATTCTGTGTATATCATTTCATCTGGTGTTGTAGTCGACTGTGTCTTGGCTATTGATCACTTACGCGTTGGCGACTTCCATACCACATTCTGTGTATATCATTTCATCTGGTGTTGTAGTCGACTGTGCCTTGGCTATTGATCACTTACGCGTTGGCGACTTCCATACCACATTCTGTGTATATCATTTCATCTGGTGTTGTAGTCGACTGTGTCTTGGCTATTGATCACTTACGCGTTGGCGACTTCCATACCACATTCTGTGTATATCATTTCATCTGGTGTTGTAGTCGACTGTGTCTTGGCTATTGATCACTTACGCGTTGGCGACTTCCATACCACATTCTGTGTATATCATTTCATCTGGTGTTGTAGTCGACTGTGTCTTGGCTATTGATCACTTACGCGTTGGCGACTTCCATCCCACCTTCTGTGTACATCATTTCATCTGGTGTTGTAGTCGACTGTGTCTTGGCTATTGATCACTTACGCGTTGGCGACTTCCATACCACATTCTGTGTATATCATTTCATCTGGTGTTGTAGTCGACTGTGTCTTGGCTATTGATCACTTACGCGTTGGCGACTTCCATACCACATTCTGTGTATATCATTTCATCTGGTGTTGTAGTCGACTGTGTCTTGGCTATTGATCACTTACGCGTTGGCGACTTCCATTCCACCTTCCGTGTACATCATTTCATCTGGTGTTGTAGTCGACTGTGTCTTGGCTATTGATCACTTACGCGTTGGCGACTTCCATACCACATTCTGTGTATATCATTTCATCTGGTGTTGTAGTCGACTGTGTCTTGGCTATTGATCACTTACGCGTTGGCGACTTCCATACCACATTCTGTGTATATCATTTCATCTGGTGTTGTAGTCGACTGTGTCTTGGCTATTGATCACTTACGCGTTGGCGACTTCCATTCCACCTTCCGTGTACATCATTTCATCTGGTGTTGTAGTCGACTGTGTCTTGGCTATTGATCACTTACGCGTTGGCGACTTCCATACCACATTCTGTGTATATCATTTCATCTGGTGTTGTAGTCGACTGTGTCTTGGCTATTGATCACTTACGCGTTGGCGACTTCCATACCACATTCTGTGTATATCATTTCATCTGGTGTTGTAGTGGATTGTGCCTTGGCTATTGATCTCTGCCGCGTTGGCGACTTCCATTCCACCTTCCGTGTACATCATTTCATCTGGTGTTGTAGTCGACTGTGTCTTGGCTATTGATCACTTACGCGTTGGCGACTTCCATACCACATTCTGTGTATATCATTTCATCTGGTGTTGTAGTCGATTTTGCCTACGCTATTGATCACAGCCGCGTTGGCGACTGCCATTCCACCTTCAGTGTACATCATTTCATCTGGTGTTGTAGTCGATTGTGCCTTGGCTATTGATCAGAGCCGCGTTGGCGACTTCCATTCCAGCTTCTGTGTAGATCATTTTGTCTGGTGTTCTGGTCCATTGTTCATTGATCATTGATTAGAGCCGCGTTGGTGACATCCATTCCAGCTTCTGTGTACGTCATTTCATTTGGTGTTGTAGTCAATTGTACCTTCGTTATTGATAAGAGCCGCGTTGGCGACTTCCATTCCAGCATCTATGTAGATAATTTCATCTGGTGTTGCAGTCGATTGTGCCTTGGCTATTGATCAAAGCCGCGTTGGCGACTTCCATTTCACCTTCTGTGTACATCATATCATCTGGTGTTGTAGTCGATTGTGCCTTGGCTATTGATCACTGTCGCGTTGGCAATATCCATCCCACCTTCTTTGTACGTCATTTTATCTGTTGTTGTAGTCGATTGTGCCTTGGCTATTGATCACTGCCGCGTTGGCGACTTCAATCCCACCTTCTGTGTACATCACCATCTGGTGTTGTAGTCGACTGTGTCTTGGCTATTGATCACTGCCGCTTTGGCGACTTCCATCCCACCTTCTGTGTACATCATTTCATCTGGTGTTGTAGTCGATTGTGCCTTGACTTTTGATCACAGTCGCGTTGGCGACTTCCATCCCACCTTCTGTGTACATCTTTTCATCTGGTGTTGTAGTGGATTGTGCCTTGGCTATTGATCTCTGCCGCGTTGGCGGCTTCCATTCCACCTTCCGTGTACATCATTTCATCTGGTGTTGTAGTCGACTGTGTCTTGGCTATTAATCACTTACACGTTGGCGACTTCCATACCACATTCTGTGTATATCATTTCATCTGGTGTTGTAGTCGATTTTACCTACGCTATTGATCACAGCCGCGTTGGCGACTGCCATTCCTTCTTCCGTGTACATAATTTCATCTGGTGTTGTAGTCGATTGTGCCGTGGCTATTGATCAGAGCCGCGTTGGCGACTTCCATTCCAGCTTCTGTGTGGATCATTTTATCTGGTGTTCTGGTCCATTGTTCATTGATCATTGATTAGAGCCGCGTTGGTGACTTCCATTCCAGCTTCTGTGTACGTCATTTCATCTGGTTTTGTAGTCGATTGTACATTCGTTATTGATAAGAGCCGCGTTGGCGACTTCCATTCCAGCTTCTGTGTAGATCATTTTATCTGGTGTTTTAGTCCATTGTTCATTGGTTATTGATTAGAGCCACGTTGGCGACTTCCATTCCAGCTTCTGTGTAGATCATTTTATCTGGTGTTTTAGTCCATTGTTCATTGGTTATTGATAAGAGCCGCGTTGGCGACTTCCATTCCAGCTTCTGTGTAGATCATTTTATCTGGTGTTTTAGTCCATTGTTCATTGGTTATTGATAAGAGCCGCGTTGGCGACTTCCATTCCAGCTTCTGTGTAGATAATTTAATCTGGTGTTGTAGTCGATTGTGCCTTCGCTATTGATCAGAGCCGCGTTGGCGACTTCCATTCTCCTCTATGTATACATCATTTCATCTGGTGTTGCAGTCGATTGTGCCTTGGCTATTGATCAGAGCCGCGATGGCGACTTCCATCCCACCTTCTGTGTACATCATATCATCTGGTGTTGTAGTCGATTGTGCCTTGGCTATTGATCACTGCCGCGTTGGCAACATACATCCCACCTTCTTTGTACGTCATTTTATCTGTTGTTGTAGTCGATTGTGCCTTGGCTATTGATCACTGCCGCGTTGGCGACTTCCATCCCACCTTCTGTGTACATCACCATCTGGTGTTGTAGTCGACTGTGTCTTGGCTATTGATCACTGCCGCTTTGGCGACTTCTATCCCACCTTCTGTGTACATCATTTCATCTGGTGTTATAGTCGATTGTGCCTTGACTTTTGATCACAGTCGCGTTGGCGACTTCCATCCCACCTTTTGTGTACATCTTTTCATCTGGTGTTGTAGTGGATTGTGCCTTGGCTATTGATCTCTGCCGCGTTGGCGACTTCCATTCCACCTTCCGTGTACATCATTTCATCTGGTGTTGTAGTCGACTGTGTCTTGGCTATTGATCACTTACGCGTTGGCGACTTCCATACCACATTCTGTGTATATCATTTCATCTGGTGTTGTAGTCGATTTTACCTACGCTATTGATCACAGCCGCGTTGGCGACTGCCTTTCCTTCTTCCGTGTACATAATTTCATCTGGTGTAGTAGTCGATTGTGCCGTGGCTATTGATCAGAGCCGCGTTGGCGACTTCCATTCCAGCTTCTGTGTAGATCATTTTATCTGGTGTTCTGGTCCATTGTTCATTGATCATTGATTAGAGCCGCGTTGGTGACTTCCATTCCAGCTTCTGTGTACGTCATTTCATCTAGTGTTGTAGTCGATTGTACCTTCGTTATTGATAAGAGCCGCGTTGGCGACTTCCATTCCAGCTTCTGTGTAGATCATTTTATCTGGTGTTTTAGTCCATTGTTCATTGGTTATTGATAAGAGCCGCGTTGGCGACTTCCATTCCAGCTTCTGTGTAGATCATTTTATCTGGTGTTTTAGTCCATTGTTCATTGGTTATTGATAAGAGCCGCGTTGGCGACTTCCATTCCAGCTTCTGTGTAGATAATTTCATATGGTGTTGTAGTCGATTGTGCCTTCGCTATTGATCAGAGCCGCGTTGGCGACTTCCATTCTCCTCTATGTATACATCATTTCATCTGGTGTTGCAGTCGATTGTGCCTTGGCTATTGATCACTGCCGCGTTGGCAACATCCATCCCACCTTCTTTGTACGTCATTTTATCTGTTGTTGTAGTCGATTGTGCCTCAGCTACTGATCACTGCCGCTTTGGCGACTTCCATCCCACCTTCTGTGTACGTCATTTCATCTGGTGTTGTAGTCGATTGTACATTCGTTATTGATAAGAGCCGCGTTGGCGACTTCCATCCCACCTTCTGTGTACATCTTTTCATCTGGTGTTGTAGTCGATTGTGCCTTGGCTATTGATCTCTGCCGCGTTGGCGACTTCCATTCCACCTTCCGTGTACATCATTTCATCTGGTGTTGTAGTCGACTGTGTCTTGGCTATTGATTAGAGCCGCGTTGGCGACTTCCATTTCACCTTCTGTGTACATCATTTCATCTGGTGTTGTAGCCGATTGTGCCTTGGCTATTGATCAGAGCCGCTTTGGCGACTTCCATTCCAGCTTCTGTGTAGATCATTTTATCTGGGGTTCTGGTCCATTGTTCATTGATCATTGATTAGAGCTGCGTTGGTGACTTCCATTCCAGCTTCTGTGCACGTCATTTCATCTGGTGTTGTAGTCGATTGTACCTTCGTTATTGATAAGAGCCGCGTTGGCGACTTCTATTCCAGCTTCTGTGTAGATCATTTTATCTGGTGTTTTAGTCCATTGTTCATTGGTTATTGATTAGAGCCACGTAGGCGACTTCCATTCCAGCTTCTGTGTAGATCATTTTATCTGGTGTTCTGGTCCATTGTTCATTGATCATTGATTAGAGCCGCGTTGGCGGTTTCCATTCCAGCTTCTGTGTACGTCATTTCATCTGGTGTTGTAGTCGACTGTGTCTTGGCTACTGATCACTTACGCGTTGGCGACTTCCATCCCACATTCTGTGTATATCATTTCATCTGGTGTTGTAGTCGATTTTACCTACGCTATTGATCACAGCCGCGTTGGCGACTGCCATTCCTTCTTCCGTGTACATAATTTCATCTGGTGTTGTAGTCGATTGTGCCGTGGCTATTGATCAGAGCCGCGTTGGCGACTTCCATTCCAGCTTCTGTGTAGATCATTTTATCTGGTGTTCTGGTCCATTGTTCATTGATCATTGATTAGAGCCGCGTTGGTGACTTCCATTCCAGCTTCTGTGTACGTCATTTCATCTGGTTTTGTAGTCGATTGTACCTTCGTTATTGATAAGAGCCGCGTTGGCGACTTCCATTCCAGCTTCTGTGTAGATCATTTTATCTGGTGTTATAGTCCATTGTTCATTGGTTATTGATTAGAGCCACGTTGGCGACTTCCATTCCAGCTTCTGTGTAGATCATTTTATCTGGTGTTTTAGTCCATTGTTCATTGGTTATTGATAAGAGCCGCGTTGGCGACTTCCATTCCAGCTTCTGTGTAGATCATTTTATCTGGTATTTAGTCCATTGTTCATTGGTTATTGATAAGAGCCGCGTTGGCGACTTCCATTCCAGCTTCTGTGTAGATAATTTCATCTGGTGTTGTAGTCGATTGTGCCTTCGCTATTGATCAGAGCCGCGTTGGCGACTTCTATTCTCCTCTATGTATACATCATTTCATCTGGTGTTGCAGTCGATTGTTCCTTAGCTATTGATCAGAGCCGCGTTGGCGACTTCCATTTCACCTTCTGTGTACATCATTTCATCTGGTGTTGTAGTCGATTGTGCCTTGGCTATTGATCACTGCCGCGTTGGCAACATCCATCCCACCTTCTTTGTACGTCATTTTATCTGTTGTTGTAGTCGATTGTGCCTCGGCTATTGATCACTGCCGCTTTGGCGACTTCCATCCCACCTTCTGTGTACATCTTTTCATCTGGTGTTGTAGTCGATTGTGCCTTGGCTATTGATCTCTGCCGCGTTGGCGACTTCCATTCCACCTTCCGTGTACATCATTTCATCTGGTGTTGTAGTCGACTGTGTCTTGGCTATTGATCACTTACGCGTTGGCGACTTCCATCCCACATTCTTTGTATATCATTTCATCTGGTGTTGTAGTCGATTTTACCTACGCTATTGATCACAGCCGCGTTGGCGACTGCCATTCCTTCTTCCGTGTACATCATTTCATCTGGTGATGTAGTCGATTGTGCCGTGGCTATTGATCAGAGCCGCTTTGGCGACTTCCATTCCAGCTTCTGTGTAGATCATTTTATCTGGGGTTCTGGTCCATTGTTCATTGATCATTGATTAGAGCTGCGTTGGTGACTTCCATTCCAGCTTCTGTGCACGTCATTTCATCTGGTGTTGTAGTCGATTGTACCTTCGTTATTGATAAGAGCCGCGTTGGCGACTTCTATTCCAGCTTCTGTGTAGATCATTTTATCTGGTGTTTTAGTCCATTGTTCATTGGTTATTGATTAGAGCCACGTAGGCGACTTCCATTCCAGCTTCTGTGTAGATCATTTTATCTGGTGTTCTGGTCCATTGTTCATTGATCATTGATTAGAGCCGCGTTGGCGGTTTCCATTCCAGCTTCTGTGTACGTCATTTCATCTGGTGTTGTAGTCGACTGTGTCTTGGCTACTGATCACTTACGCGTTGGCGACTTCCATCCCACATTCTGTGTATATCATTTCATCTGGTGTTGTAGTCGATTTTACCTACGCTATTGATCACAGCCGCGTTGGCGACTGCCATTCCTTCTTCCGTGTACATAATTTCATCTGGTGTTGTAGTCGATTGTGCCGTGGCTATTGATCAGAGCCGCGTTGGCGACTTCCATTCCAGCTTCTGTGTAGATCATTTTATCTGGTGTTCTGGTCCATTGTTCATTGATCATTGATTAGAGCCGCGTTGGTGACTTCCATTCCAGCTTCTGTGTACGTCATTTCATCTGGTTTTGTAGTCGATTGTACCTTCGTTATTGATAAGAGCCGCGTTGGCGACTTCCATTCCAGCTTCTGTGTAGATCATTTTATCTGGTGTTATAGTCCATTGTTCATTGGTTATTGATTAGAGCCACGTTGGCGACTTCCATTCCAGCTTCTGTGTAGATCATTTTATCTGGTGTTTTAGTCCATTGTTCATTGGTTATTGATAAGAGCCGCGTTGGCGACTTCCATTCCAGCTTCTGTGTAGATCATTTTATCTGGTATTTAGTCCATTGTTCATTGGTTATTGATAAGAGCCGCGTTGGCGACTTCCATTCCAGCTTCTGTGTAGATAATTTCATCTGGTGTTGTAGTCGATTGTGCCTTCGCTATTGATCAGAGCCGCGTTGGCGACTTCTATTCTCCTCTATGTATACATCATTTCATCTGGTGTTGCAGTCGATTGTTCCTTAGCTATTGATCAGAGCCGCGTTGGCGACTTCCATTTCACCTTCTGTGTACATCATTTCATCTGGTGTTGTAGTCGATTGTGCCTTGGCTATTGATCACTGCCGCGTTGGCAACATCCATCCCACCTTCTTTGTACGTCATTTTATCTGTTGTTGTAGTCGATTGTGCCTCGGCTATTGATCACTGCCGCTTTGGCGACTTCCATCCCACCTTCTGTGTACATCTTTTCATCTGGTGTTGTAGTCGATTGTGCCTTGGCTATTGATCTCTGCCGCGTTGGCGACTTCCATCCCACCTTCTGTGTACATCTTTTCATCTGGTGTTGTAGTCGATTGTGCCTTGGCTATTGATCTCTGCCGCGTTGGCGACTTCCATTCCACCTTCCGTGTACATCATTTCATCTGGTGTTGTAGTCGACTGTGTCTTGGCTATTGATTAGAGCCGCGTTGGCGACTTCCATTTCACCTTCTGTGTACATCATTTCATCTGGTGTTGTAGCCGATTGTGCCTTGGCTATTGATCAGAGCCGCTTTGGCGACTTCCATTCCAGCTTCTGTGTAGATCATTTTATCTGGGGTTCTGGTCCATTGTTCATTGATCATTGATTAGAGCTGCGTTGGTGACTTCCATTCCAGCTTCTGTGCACGTCATTTCATCTGGTGTTGTAGTCGATTGTACCTTCGTTATTGATAAGAGCCGCGTTGGCGACTTCTATTCCAGCTTCTGTGTAGATCATTTTATCTGGTGTTTTAGTCCATTGTTCATTGGTTATTGATTAGAGCCACGTAGGCGACTTCCATTCCAGCTTCTGTGTAGATCATTTTATCTGGTGTTCTGGTCCATTGTTCATTGATCATTGATTAGAGCCGCGTTGGCGGTTTCCATTCCAGCTTCTGTGTACGTCATTTCATCTGGTGTTGTAGTCGACTGTGTCTTGGCTACTGATCACTTACGCGTTGGCGACTTCCATCCCACATTCTGTGTATATCATTTCATCTGGTGTTGTTGTCGATTTTACCTACGCTATTGATCACAGCCGCGTTGGCGACTGCCATTCCTTCTTCCGTGTACATAATTTCATCTGGTGTTGTAGTCGATTGTGCCGTGGCTATTGATCAGAGCCGCGTTGGCGACTTCCATTCCAGCTTCTGTGTAGATCATTTTATCTGGTGTTCTGGTCCATTGTTCATTGATCATTGATTAGAGCCGCGTTGGTGACTTCCATTCCAGCTTCTGTGTACGTCATTTCATCTGGTTTTGTAGTCGATTGTACCTTCGTTATTGATAAGAGCCGCGTTGGCGACTTCCATTCCAGCTTCTGTGTAGATCATTTTATCTGGTGTTATAGTCCATTGTTCATTGGTTATTGATTAGAGCCACGTTGGCGACTTCCATTCCAGCTTCTGTGTAGATCATTTTATCTGGTGTTTTAGTCCATTGTTCATTGGTTATTGATAAGAGCCGCGTTGGCGACTTCCATTCCAGCTTCTGTGTAGATCATTTTATCTGGTATTTAGTCCATTGTTCATTGGTTATTGATAAGAGCCGCGTTGGCGACTTCCATTCCAGCTTCTGTGTAGATAATTTCATCTGGTGTTGTAGTCGATTGTGCCTTCGCTATTGATCAGAGCCGCGTTGGCGACTTCTATTCTCCTCTATGTATACATCATTTCATCTGGTGTTGCAGTCGATTGTTCCTTAGCTATTGATCAGAGCCGCGTTGGCGACTTCCATTTCACCTTCTGTGTACATCATTTCATCTGGTGTTGTAGTCGATTGTGCCTTGGCTATTGATCACTGCCGCGTTGGCAACATCCATCCCACCTTCTTTGTACGTCATTTTATCTGTTGTTGTAGTCGATTGTGCCTCGGCTATTGATCACTGCCGCTTTGGCGACTTCCATCCCACCTTCTGTGTACATCTTTTCATCTGGTGTTGTAGTCGATTGTGCCTTGGCTATTGATCTCTGCCGCGTTGGCGACTTCCATTCCACCTTCCGTGTACATCATTTCATCTGGTGTTGTAGTCGACTGTGTCTTGGCTATTGATCACTTACGCGTTGGCGACTTCCATCCCACATTCTTTGTATATCATTTCATCTGGTGTTGTAGTCGATTTTACCTACGCTATTGATCACAGCCGCGTTGGCGACTGCCATTCCTTCTTCCGTGTACATCATTTCATCTGGTGATGTAGTCGATTGTGCCGTGGCTATTGATCAGAGCCGTGTTGGCGACTTCCGTTCCAGCTTCTGTGTAGATCATTTTATCTGGTGTTCTGGTCCATTGTTCATTGATCATTGATTAGAGCCGCGTTGGTGACTTCCATTCCAGCTTCTGTGTACGTCATTTCATCTGGTGTTGTAGTCGATTGTACCTTCGTTATTGATAAGAGCCGCGTTGGCGACTTCCATTCCAGCTTCTGTGTAGATCATTTTATCTGGTGTTTTAGTCCATTGTTCATTGGTTATTGATTAGAGCCACGTTGGCGACTTCCATTCCAGCTTCTGTGTAGATCATTTTATCTGGTGTTTTAGTCCATCGTTCATTGGTTATTGATAAGAGCCGCGTTGGCGACTTCCATTCCAGCTTCTGTGTAGATAATTTCATCTGGTGTTGTAGTCGATTGTGCCTTCGCTATTGATCAGAGCCGCGTTGGCGACTTCCATTCTTCTCTATGTATACATCATTTCATCTGGTGTTTCAGTCGATTGTGCCTTGGCTATTGATCAGAGCCGCGTTGGCGACTTCCATTTCACCTTCTGTGTACATCATTTCATCTGGTGTTGTAGTCGATTGTGCCTTGGCTATTGATCACTGCCGCGTTGGCGACTTCCATTTCACCTTCTGTGTACATCATTTCATCTGGTGTTGTACTCGATTGTGCCTTGGCGATTGATCAAAGCATTGTTGGCGACTTCTTTCCAGCTTCTGTGTAGATCATATTTTCTGGTGTTGTAATCGATTCTCCCTTGGCTATTGATCAGAGCATTGTTGGCGACTTCCATTCCAGCTTCTGTGTAGATCATATTTTCTGGTGTTGTAATCGATTGTGCCTTGGCTATTGATCACAGTCGTGTTGGCGACTTTCATTCCACCAACCGTGTACATCATTTCATCTAGTGTTGTAGTAGATTGAGGCTTGGCTATTGATCACAGCCGCGATGGCGACTTCCATTCCAGCTTCTGTCTACGTCATTTAATATGGTGTTGTAGTCGATTTCACCTTCGCTATTGATCAGAGCCACGTAGGCGATTTCCATTCCAGCTTCTGTGTACATCATTTCATCTGGTGTTGTAGTCAATTGTGCCTTGGCTATTGATCAGAGCTGCGTTGGCGACTTTCACTCCAATCTCTGTGTACATCATTTCATCTGGTGTTGTAGTCGTTTGCCTTCGCTATTGATCACAGCCACGTTGGTAACTTCCATTCCAGCTTCTGTGTAGATCATTTTATCTGGGGTTTTAGTCGATTGTTCATTGGTCATAGATTAGAGCCAAGTTGGCGACTTCCATTCCACCTTCTGTGACATAGTTTCATCTGGTTTTGTAGTTGATTTTGCCTTGGCTATTGATCAGATCCGCGTTGGCGACGTCTATTCCAGCTTCTGTGTAGATCATTTTATCTGGTGTTTTAGTTTATTGTTCATTGGTCATTGATTAGAGCCGCGTTGGCGGCTTCCATTCCAGCTTCTATGTAAGTCATTTCATCTGGTGTTTTAGTCGATTGTCCTTGGTCATTGATCAGAGCCGAGTTGGCAACTTCCATTCCAGCTTCTTTGTGGGTAATTTCATCTGCTATTGTAGTCTATGATGTTGTGCTGGCATCACCCTACAGCTAGGTATTTGATAGTGGTTGTTCGACTTATTCCTCTCATCTCTTCCATGGCTCTTCCACTTGTTGTTTCTTGTTCAGTTTAATATCAGTTTGTCCGATACTCCTGAGAATCTCGTGTTCTAGTCTATCACCTAAAAACAAAACAACCAAAATGTATTGAGTTTAGCATTACTAATATTCTTTTTTAATATTAAACTACTCCCTACGAATTAAAACTTATTATTGCAAGTTGTACGCAATCCGTATATTTTTTTTTGTTTTGTTTATTTATTTTTAAACTTGTCTATTGTTAATACAATCTTTGGATTCTTTGTCACCGTTACGGCAAGTGTATTCTGTGGTTTCTGATGTCGCTCTTCTGATAACGCTTTTACATATGGTGCACAGTCATTTAACAGGATCGACAAATTAATTAATGCAAGTATCAGCTGGATTTTGTCTCCCTTGTCTCTTTTGTCTTCTTCTGATGTCGCACGCCTGGTGATGTTGCCTTAGTATTTTTTAAATAATCCACTTATTAAATGCGAATATTAGTTGTCACTTGTCTCCTTTGCACTAAATTCGATTGATCCTCCTGAAACCTAAGCACATCAGTGGAACATCTGTTGCAACATTTTCGAGTTGTCATTTTCCAACAGCATAAATTTACTAGTGATTTGTTGCTTAGTAGAAAGTCAACATTACAAGCTTTACACATTCTAATTCTCATCTCATTAAACCTCAAATATATATTACAACTATAATCATTACATGTTGTACTCCAACCCTGTCGTGCTTGTCATTTTACATTTATATTTTGGCACATTTGTTTTATATTTTGTGTCCCTGCTCCACTAACTTGTTTTGTTTTTTTAACAGTATTTGTTCCTTTACGTAAAAACGGAATTTTAAGCTTCGTACTCTTTTCCAAATTCTCAAGCTATTCTTAAACCACATTCCCTATTTTAAATTTTCCAACACGTATCGGTCTTCATTTCTCTTATGTTTGTCTTTATGTTAACAAGTAATACACTCTCGTGGGTATTACAGTCTCTGGATCGTCGCAGATAACTGGGTCTGGATTACCATTTCCTGGACGAGGAATTTCAGTGACTTCCTGATAGGTTGAGAGATGACTGTTGGGTCTACAACTACAGAATGATGTATTTTTAAAACTCTCAAATCATTCTCTAGATAATTCCAGTAATGATATTTCCCGACCAGGTGTGTCTGATCCACTCTCTTTGAGCGTCATGAAAAGGTTTTTGATTTTTTTCTTTGTAGTCGTCCATGGACACTCTGGAGAATATGGTGTTGTAGTCTGTGATGTCGTGTTGAGACACTCGACAGCATGGTTGACGGTAATGGTTAATGGCTTATTTCTCTCATCCATTTTATGGCACTTCCATTCGTTTTTGTGTCTCGTTTCTTTAAGCATCAGAGAATATGGTTCTGACATGTTCACACATTTGTTGTGGAAGAAGCTGGTGGTGTTATGTCTTATTTCTCTCATCCCTTCTATGGCTCTTCCATTTTTTGTTGTTTCTCTTTTCGTTTAACATCGGTTTCTCCGACACTCCGGAGTTGATTAAGTGTACTGAGAATATAAGAAACTCTTGGATTGGATGATTTATTTAACTACACACAATGTGGTTTGCTACAATACCATTTATTCCCATTACCACCATAGTAGCTTGAGTACTCTGTTTCTGACATATTCACACATTTTTTGTGTAAAAAGCTCTTATAGTCTCCGTCAAAATGGTTACTTTCATGTCATAAAATTTGTTATCCTTACAGTTTCCTCGCGTGGTACAGTAGACGATGGTGGTATTATGTCTTATTTCTCCCATCTCTTCTGTTGCTCTTCCTTTCGTTTTTGTATCTCTTTTCGTTAAACATCCTTTTTTCCGACCTTCCGTAGTATCGGGTGTTGTAGTCTAGCACCTCAAAAACAAAACAACCAAACAACCAAAATGAATTAGTAAATTTTTTTAAATTTCCAATAAACAATACAAACTTCGTAGAGTGAATAAAACTCTCATTATATACCGTTAATTAACAGATATTTTTGCTATGTTAATACACTCTTTGGAATCTGTGTCACCGGCCGTTGCAGCAACTTCGTTCAGTTGTTTCCAGACGTCGCTCGCCTGGTGGTTGGCTTAGTCTTTTTAGCGAATTTCCCCTATAGGGAAGAAGCTATTACCGTAGGTCTCATGGTAATATTAAGCCCGGGACCATGATAACTTTTCGTTTTGAGGTCCCCAGATGCCAAAAACACCATTCGTTCAAATTTTTATATATGTATTTATATATATATATATATATTTATATATGTATATATATATATGTGTCCGTAAGCACGATAACTCTCGTAAAAAAAAGTCCGATCTTAATAAAACTTGGTATAAATATGTAAAGTACCATTTATTTGAACGAGTTCGAAAACCAGACAAATCGCACCATCCGAAGGGGGGTTTTTGGGGGGTTTTGTACCCCAAAAATGGGTTTTTTTGGGGTTTTCACATTTAATTTTAATTTATACCATTGAATTCAGCTTAAAAAACAAACAATTTGGTATTTTGATCATTGCTCTACGTCAATTGGTTACCGAGATATTGAAAGTGCTAAACACAGTACGTTGTCTAATGTTATTCTTATGGAGAAAAAGAAAAATTGTATATCTCGCTTATTTATGAACATAAACTCGCGAAATTTGGTATATGGCTTGATCTGGTTATGGTTTATTGTTGTTTGCACAAAAAAACCATTTTTCGCCTATGGCTCCTGTAGCAGCAAACCTAGGTACTTGGTCCCCATGTTATTCTTATGGAAAATACTTAAAATGTTATATATCGCTTATTTATGAATGTATATGGATGAAACTTGGTATGTGACTTCACTAAGATGAGTTCTATTGATATTTGCATAAAAACCCATTATTTTGTGTGCCTTGTTACAGCAAACCTGCGTACTCATCCCCAATGTTATTCTTATGGAGGATAATTAATATTTTAAATATCGCTTGTTTGTGGATACATTTCTTATGAATCCTGTTAAGTGTTATAATGTGTTATGTTATATATTCATTGTAAATTCGCTGAGTATGCAGGTTTGCTGCAACGGGGGTATTGAATATATATTAATACAACCTGGTATGTGGCTTCACTTAGTGCAGTTATATTGATATTTGCCAAACATGCATTGTTTGTGTTCCTTGCTGCAGCAAATCTACGCCCCCATGTAAATCTTATAGAGAATAATTAAAAATGTTATATATCACTTTTTGTGAACAGATATTCATAAAACTTCGTATTAGCTTCACCCGGTTGTGTTATATTAATATTTGCACAGGTATTCATTTTTGCCAATGATTCCTATAGCAGCAAACCTGCGTACTCAGATTCCATGTTATTCTTATGGATAACCCTTTATGAACATAAATTAATAAAACTAGGTATGTAGGTTGTACGTAAGGTATTGTCTTCAAATGTACCTCCTTATCTGAAGAGGAAGCTTGTGCCTCGTGCATTGGTTAGGAAACGCTGTACCAGGCAGGATGCTTGGCTTGAAATGCCAAGAGTGCGGCTTGAGTTAGGGAAGAAAGGGTTCTCGTACTTTGGACCCCAAGCATACAATACCCTTCCTCCAAACATGAAATCGTTGAATTATAACTCGTTCAAGGCCAGTTTGAAGTCATAGGTTTAATTAAAAGCGTTTGGTCTATTTTTATAATCTAATCTGTATTTTTTTATTTTGCTGTAATGTCTGTTTTATTTTTCTCTTGTGTTGTTTTGACTTGAGTTGTCTTGAAAAACAGTTTGTACTGAAGAACACTTGTAAATAAAGACATTATTTATTTATTTATGCCAAAGATAATGTCATATTTGTGCATATGGTGACGGTCACTTGAGGTTGAAAAAATAACAAAACAATATGGTAACCCTAGTAATAATTGATTCTACATGTGATATCTCGGTAAGAATCGCTTCCTTGGCCGTGTCGTGTGTGGGTAGCGTGGCTGGCGTGTGGCTGGCGTGTGGCGGTGGCCGGGCCGGGTATTGATCGCCAGCTGTGCTGTGTGGCTGTGCCGTGCCAGGGCGGGATCCGGCAACTGGCAACTGATTTGATAAGTCTCGTGACCGCCTACATTACCTCACACTACAGCAAACATGTGCCACAGAATTCGTCAACGAGTTTGCACGCAGCACGCAGAACTTTAACGCGAGGGAAATTAATTTCCTCATCAACAACTTTAAATACTCCTGCAAACCTGCGTACTCAGCGAATGGTCTATGCTTATATGTCTTAATACTGCGTCAAGCCGCTTACCAAGTTTGTTTAATATACATACACAAATAAGGGATATATAACATTGTAATTATTCTCCAAAAGAATTACATGGGGCTGAATAGCAAGGTTTGCTGTAACTATGAACACAACATATCTTTTTCATGAAATTATCCATATAACTCAACTAGTTGAAGCCAGATACCAATTTTCATAAATATATATTCATAAATAAGCGATATATGCCATTTTAATTATTCTCTATTTGAATAACATGGGAGCTGAGTACGCAGGTTTGCTGTAACAAGAAATAAAAAAAGGTTTTTTTATTCATATCAATAGAACGCAACGAAGAGAAGCCACATAGCAGGGGGAAATACCTTAAGTTTGGACACACTGTAAATACCACACGTTCGGCATTCCTCCAGAATGAGACGCGCGGTCGCGTATAGATAAGGTTATGTAAACGTCAAAATATAACATATATTACATAGTATATATATATACATAACAAAATGGTACAGCAATCTAAACGAGTTCGCACGCAGCACGCTGACGTGAGGGAAGTGAATTTCCACATAAAAACTTCTAAAACTCAAAATAAGTGTAAAAACATACATTTGTCTAATTTTTATTTAAATCTGAAAACATGGATTTTTGGCTGTTCTGATACTCCTGGTTTAATTTACTTGCAAAGCTGGGAATACAATTTTGCGCATTATAAGGTTAGGAGAAGATCCAGACAGGCTTGAAAGTAGGCGTGAAGGTGCTGGTGATGTTAAAAGTACTCCAGCAAAGGAATAACAGGCTTTTCTAAT
Source organism: Allygus modestus (assembly GCA_963675035.1). Lineage (NCBI taxonomy): Eukaryota > Metazoa > Arthropoda > Insecta > Hemiptera > Cicadellidae > Allygus > Allygus modestus. Next base: position 15,860,492 of record OY776113.1, read on the forward strand.
GTAAAACCCCCATAAGACAACGTACTGTGTTTAGTCGATACACATTTTCTTTAATAACTCGGTAAATATTTATGCTAGAATGACGAGAGAGGGCTTAAGACTTTCGCCTCTCTAATTCCCATATTTTTACATGCATTGATTTTACATCTGGGGCTTTTATGACCCTTTTTGGGCCCAAAAACTCGAAATTTGAAAGACTAATCCCCAAAAAAAGGTGTTTAGAGTTTTCCGATTGTTTTGCCCAACGAACTTGTCCAACCGATTACAGAAAGGAACGTCCCTACTAAATTTGAAGTAAATCGGACAAAAAATGCGACCGCTAGAGTGTAAACACACACATATATATATATATATATATACAATTTTGAACGACCCCCAAAAACGTGTTCAGGGGGTCACGTTAGGAACTTCTATGGTGGTCCCGTGCTTAAGTTTCACCGTGCGGGTCATGCTAATAGTTCACTTTCCAAAGGAAATTCACTAATAACCCAGGGCACTTGTACTTGTGTTAGATAACCGGGCACACTACGGATTTAGCATTTGACCCTTATTATTATTACACTTATTTTAATTCATTTCTCTATTTGCAAAAATAACAACAAAACTATTTTCAATAGCGTTCGATTAACTATTTTAATATGGGTAGACCTACCACCCCACCCCATCTAAAATATCATTATGCTTCGTGCTGTAGCTAGAAGTGTTTGTTATATATTTCCTGAAACCAACTAATTCACACACGCTTTTTGCCACTGAACTGAAGCTTGTTTGCTCTCAAAGTATCTCATCGTTACTCATTAGATGGGCTATAGGGCAGTTGTAGTTTGTACGTTTTTACTGTGCAAATTATGTTGGTAATTTAAAATATTAAGTATATACATGAGTTCGGAAAACATTTATATTTTTGTCATCAAACTCCGTAAAAACAGAATTAAGATGTTATAGAAACTTATGAAAGGGAAAGAAAGTTATTGAAGAGTCCTATTGGAAAGAGGATAACCCAACGTGATAAGTGGAAGTTATATAAGTCACGTGTATATAAAAATCATATAAATTTCACAAGTGCAAATATGAAACTTGCACGTAGACTAGCACTCTTTGCATAATTTTGCCGCATTATTTTGGCTTTCGGAGACAGTTTGAAAGATCTTCACGGTGGCCGATCAACATGACCGTCAAGTTGAAGTCATTTGATCCGACAAAGGCTCTATGTTGACTTTTACCTTAAGAGGGGTTTCTGTTTTATGTTCGCAGTTAATCAGTGTATGCAGTCTTTTTCAAGCCTGAGAAAGAGCAGTCTCCAATTTCTAGACGAAAGGCAGAGAACATTCCTAGTTTCCTGAAAGACATCGAGCGTTTTGCCTTTATTAGCGAATTTCCCCTATAGGGAAGAAGCTATTACCGTAGTCGGCATGGTAAGACCTAGGCCCGGGACCATAGTAACTTTTCGTTTTGAGGTCCCCAGACCCCAAAAACACCATTCGTTCGAAACTGTATATATATATATATATATATATATATATATGTGTGTGTGTGTGTGTGTGTGTGTGTGTGTGTGTGTGTGTGTGTGTGTGTGTGTGTGTGTGTGTGTCCGTGGGTGCGATAACTCTCGTAAAAAAGGTCCGATTTTGATGAAATTTGGTACAAACGTGTAAAGCAGCATTTATGACTTTAAGTTCGAAAACCAGACGGATAGAGCTATCCAAAGGGGCATTTTGGAGGGGTTTTGTACCCCAAAAATGGGTTTTTTGAGTTTTTTACATACAATTTTTGAAAAAGTAAAATTTTATTTTTTGCATTGGAATCAGGTTAAAAATACGCACAATTTAATGTTTTAATCATTGCTCTACGTCAATTGGTTACTGAGATATTGAAAGTGCTAAACACAGTACGTTGTCCAATGTTATTCTTATGGAGGATAAGAAAAATTGTATATCTCGCTTATTTATCAACTTATCCTGACGAAACTTGGTATATTGCTTCATTTCATTGTGGTCTATTGATATTTGCACAAAACCCATTTTTTGGCCGATAGTTCCTGTAGCAGCAAACCTGCATACTCAGCCCCATGTTATTCTCATGGAGAATAATTAACGTGTTTTCTCCTTTAATTATGAACATAAATTAATAGAACCTATTATGTGGCTTTACCTAGTTGAGTTATATTGATATTTGTACAAAAGCCCATTTTTAGTGTTCCTTATTTCAGCAAACCTGCATACTCAGCCGCCATGTTATTCTTATGGAGAATAATTAAAATGTCATAAATCGTATATTTATGAATGTATATTGATGAAACTTGGTATTTGGCTTTATGTGGTATTAATATAAATTAATATGCATTGGAAATTCGCTGAGTATGCAGGTTTGCTGCTACAGGGGTATTTTTCAGACCTCATATACAGTCTGGTTAGTTAATCGACTTATCGAAAATCACCGAGACCTGTTCTACTCCTGAGTACCGAGACCTGTTCTACTCCTGAGTACCGAGACCTGTTCTACTCCTGAGTACCGAGACCTGTTCTACTCCTGAGTACCGAGACCTGTTCTACTCCTGAGTACCGAGACCTGTTCTACTCCTGAGTTATTATTTTCCAGCATAACAGCGTCAGACGATAAAGTTGAACTTCAGAGTAATTCAGAAAAGTTTGAAAAAGTCAGAGCTGCCTTTAAAAAGTTTCGCCGTACTTCTTGCAAACCTTATTTTCAAGGAATTTAACATTCTTACTTTTCCATCCATTTATATTTTCAGTTGTTAAACATTTCTCCATAGTAACACTCATCTTTTCAACCCTCATTTCAGCAAACCCGGAGCAGTCTTAGAAATGTCAATAACTTAAAACCACCCAAACACAGAACTTGTTTCTTTGAGCTTCACCTACAATACAATAGTATCCAGCTATTCAATGCTCTCCCACAACATTTGAAGACGATTCACAACACTGGGCTCTTTAGGAGAAGGCCTAAAGTCTTGTTGGCCGAGCCCATTACAACGTGAGGGAATTTCTGAATTTTAAATTGCCAGATCAACCACTAAATGTAAAAGTGGATTTCCGAGGAAAGAACTTTTTATTTATTTCTCATGTTTAGTTTGAATGTAGGATTGTATGATTTTAAGCTGCTAAGTGACTCTGTTATTGTATTCAACTATTGTGACTCTGTTGTACGGATCAATTTGGGTCTGTGTAACAATAAAGATATTTTGACTTGACTTGAAAGCACAATTGAGTTTATTTACTTTAAGAATATTTGGGCATATCACAAAATGAATAATTTTACTTGTATTACTATTGTGATTATTTAAGAACAGATCATATAAGCGTGTTAGCATGTTAAGAAATTAAAATTTAGAATCCTTTCCTAACTCATAATGTATTAGTAGTTAAAAACATCCCTCGTGGAAGAAAATTGGATGTGATTGTTGTTGTGGGTCGTATGTTTAATTAATCACTTGATTAAAGATTGTGATGAATCGTATACACCTGAGCTATCGTGATAATGTATTTGGGGTTTACTTATTTTACTCAAATTTATTCCGTTACGAGAAGCAAGCGCAAGGAAAAATAATGCCTTATAATGTTCGGTTAAGGTTTAGGTTAGGTTCTTTCATAAATGACACTAAAAACTCAAAAATTCCGAGTAGCTTTCAAACCCCCTGACCACATCCTAATTGTTAGGAATTTATGTCAAGGTGACCTGTCCGAGCGAAAACATTCAGTAAGTGATGTAATGCAAAAGTTTGAAAAAAATCTGTAAGAGAATCCGATATTGTAAAACAAATATTTGTTTAAGTAAAGTGCAACTTAAACCGTGAGAAAAACACCGTATCCGAGGTCGTATCAAACTATAATATTTGTTTTGGTTGTACGAGTATTGGTCGTGGACTTTCGGTCTTTGTGATGTAAATACAACTATTTTACACAACGATGGTATTACAAATTTACAAACACAAACAGCTTACATTAGTTTTTAACTTATAACATTTTAGCGAATTTCCCCTATAGGGAAGAAGCTATTACCGTAGTCGGCATGGTAAGACCTAGGCCCGGGACCATGATAACTTTTCGTTTTGAGGTCCCCAGACCCCCAAAACACCATTCGTTTGAAACTGTATATATATATGTGTGTGTGTGTGTGTGTGTGTGTGTGTCTGTGTGTGTGTGTGTCCGTGGGTGCGATAACTATCGTAAAAAAGGTCCGATTTTCATGAAATTTGGTACAAACGTGTAAAGCAGCATTTATGACTTTAAGTTCGAAAACCAGACAGATCGACCTGTCCGAAGGGGTATTTTGGGGGGTTTTGTACCCCAAAAATGGGTTTTTTGAGTTTTTTACACATAATTTTTGAAAAAGTGAAATTTTATTTTTTTCCATTGGAATCAGCTTAAGGAGACGCACAATTTGGTGTTTTAATCATTGCTCCACGACAATTGGTTACTGAGATATTGAAAGTGCTAAACACAGTACATTGTCCAATGCTATTCTTATGGAGGATAAGAAAAATTGTATATCTCGCTTATTTATCAACTTATCCTGACGAAACTTGGTATATTGCTTCATTTCATTGTGGTCTATTGATATTTGCACAAAAATCCATTTTTTGGCCGATAGTTCCCGTAGCAGCAAACCTGCATACTCAGCCGCCATGTTATTCTTATAGAGAATAATTAAAATGTCATAAATCGTTTATTTATGAATGTATATTGATGAAACTTGGTATGAGGCTTTATGTGGTATTAAGATAATATTATATGCATTGGAAATTCGCTAAGTATGCAGGTTTGCTGCTACGGGGGTATTTTATTAAAAGTAGGGTATTTAATTCGATTTTATGAAACGTTAAAGTTTTTTTTTTTATGAAGCCCAACCCTCAGCTCTGTTTGGTGAAGTAAAACTGAAGATATGACCGGTCCTGACAGCTTTACGGATACCCCAGAGTATCTCGAAAAATATTGTAAGATTCTTATTAGCGAAGACTGCTACCCCAGTAGATAACATCGTTGGTGGTTTCGGCCTATGAAATATTCATCTGCGCCGGACGTGCGAGATGAATTTATTCTCTGGCGTGCTCGATCGCTATGCTTTCTGTCTTATAAAGCTGGAAAACCGGCGAAAAGGCGATCGTGGCTCGTTATTCGTAATTTACAGCGCTCCGTTATACTGCCGAGCGCTGCGAGTGGCGAGTGCTGCGTGCGCGCAGCGAGGGATGGAGTATATTGATTTTTATATTTCAGGGTGGGGAGCTCCATTGATCGCCCTGGGCACAATGGCATGCATGGCCGACACCTCGCGTACTCGCTGGTGTTGTGCATAAATAGTACACTAGTGCACTTTGTACCGCACACTCTGACGAATAGTACTCGACTGTACTTTGTACCACATACTCACTGATATATACTAAACTACTATACTTTATATCGTAAACTCACTGTTGATTATAAAACTACTGTACTTTGTGACATACACTCTCTGATCAATATAAAACGACTTTGTACCGTGCACTCACTGTTGTACGTTGTATTGTACACTCATAGATGCGGCTCACAAATAGTAAACTAGTGAACTTTGTACCGCACACTCTGACGAATAGTACTCGACTGTACTTTGTACCACATACTCACTGATATATACTAAATTACTATACTTTATATCGTAAACTCACTGTTGATTATAAAACTACTGTACTTTGTGACATACACTCTCTGATCAATATAAAACGACTTTGTACCGTGCACTCACTGTTGTACGTTGTATTGTACACTCATAGATGCGGCCCACAAATAGTAAACTAGTGAACTTTGTACCGCACACTCTGACGAATAGTACTCGACTGTACTTTGTACCACATACTCACTGATATATACTAAATTACTATACTTTATATCGTAAACTCACTGTTGATTATAAAACTACTGTACTTTGTGACATACACTCTCTGATCAATATAAAACGACTTTGTACCGTGCACTCACTGTTGTACGTTGTACACTCATAGATGCGGCCCACAAATAGTAAACTAGTGAACTTTGTACCGCACACTCTGACGAATAGTACTCGACTGTACTTTGTACCACATACTCACTGATATATACTAAACTACTATACTTTATATCGTAAACTCACTGTTGATTATAAAACTACTGTACTTTGTGACATACACTCTCTGATCAATATAAAACGACTTTGTACCGTGCACTCACTGTTGTACGTTGTATTGTACACTCATAGATGCGGCCCACAAATAGTAAACTAGTGAACTTTGTACCGCACACTCTGACGAATAGTACTCGACTGTACTTTGTACCACATACTCACTGATATATACTAAATTACTATACTTTATATCGTAAACTCACTGTTGATTATAAAACTACTGTACTTTGTGACATACACTCTCTGATCAATATAAAACGACTTTGTACCGTGCACTCACTGTTGTACGTTGTATTGTACACTCATAGATGCGGCCCACAAATAGTAAACTAGTGAACTTTGTACCGCACACTCTGACGAATAGTACTCGACTGTACTTTGTACCACATACTCACTGATATATACTAAATTACTATACTTTATATCGTAAACTCACTGTTGATTATAAAACTACTGTACTTTGTGACATACACTCTCTGATCAATATAAAACGACTTTGTACCGTGCACTCACTGTTGTACGTTGTATTGTACACTCATAGATGCGGCCCACAAATAGTAAACTAGTGAACTTTGTACCGCACACTCTGACGAATAGTACTCGACTGTACTTTGTACCACATACTCACTGATATATACTAAACTACTATACTTTATATCGTAAACTCACTGTTGATTATAAAACTACTGTACTTTGTGACATACACTCTCTGATCAATATAAAACGACTTTGTACCGTGCACTCACTGATGTACGTTGTATTGTACACTCATAGATGCGGCCCACAAATAGTAAACTAGTGAACTTTGTACCGCACACTCTGACGAATAGTACTCGACTGTACTTTGTACCACATACTCACTTATATATACTAAACTACTATACTTTATATCGTAAACTCACTGTTGATTATAAAACTACTGTACTTTGTGACATACACTCTCTGATCAATATAAAACGACTTTGTACCGTGCACTCACTGTTGTACGTTGTATTGTACACTCATAGATGCGGCCCAAAAATAGTAAACTAATGAACTTTGTACTGAACAATCTCTGATAAGAACTAAACTACTGTACATTCTATCGTATACTCTCTATTGATTAGACAACCACTATACTTTGTACTGTGCGCTCTCTGGTAGATAGCAAACGACTGTACTTTGTACCTTACACTCACTGTTATTGGACATAATCATTTAACTTCTGTACCTTGTATTGTACACTCACCGATACTTCTCATAAATAGTAAACTAATGTACGTTGCACCGTACACTCTCTGCAAAATACCGAACTACACTAATTTGTATCGTATACTTAGTGTTGATTCGAATTCCGAACCAATACCGATTAATAGTGCCCTACTGTAATTTGTACCGTGCACTCTGTGATGACAACTAAACTGCTGTGCTTTTTACCGTACCTCCACTGTTATCGTGGCTGCATTGTGTTGCTGTACTGTATTGCCGATTAACGGCATGTAATGCTCTTATCAGCGGATTTCAATAAATGTGTGCACTATGGCGACCGCATTTGTTGTCCGATTTACTTAATACTTGGTATCTACCTTCCTTTCTGTAAACAAATTGACAAGTTCGTTGGGAAAAAACACCGGGAAATCTCAACCCCCTGACTTTGGTTATTTAAGTCGATGTTTTAAGTTTTTGGGTCAAATATGCTCCGGATGTAAAGTTAATGCACGTAAAATAATATAAGTTAAAAACTACAAATTTCGACCTTTTACAACATTCTAGTATAGATATACAAAGATATTAACAAATAAATGGTATCAGGAAACTGACAAATACTTTCTCCCTTTTAGCCCATTTTAATGTATAAATTGTTTTTTCCGAAATGTCCTCCCAAATCCCATTTTTGGAGGCACTACAGAATCCTCTGCTACACACAGTGGTAATAAGAGGGGAAATGCCCTCTCCTCCCCCCCCCCCCAGGGTTAAGGGGCAGCACATTTCAAATATCCTCTGTTGTCAATGCTAACTTGAACTGGATATCAGTTTTTAATTAAATTGAACAGTAAATAAGAGAGAAATGGTAATTTTTGTATTCCCCAAAATAATAACATTGGTCAACGTACTGCGTTTACGGCTATATGAAAATTTCAGTTTTCTCTGCAACCAGTAATCGTAGAATAATAATTCAAAGTACTGAATTATTTAGTTTTTTAAGCTCTTTTTAATGGTGATAAGTAATTTTTTTTAATTTATGGTTTGTTATGAAAAATTTAAAAAAAAAAAACTGAATTGTTGATGTTATAAGTCCTGTTATTTCTTAACCCGACATTTTTCAGAAATTCGGGTGGTGTAATTTTGTTGGAAACCTAAATCTCTACAAACCACTCAAGTTTGATTAAAATCGTTAGAGCAGTTTATGAGAAATTTTGATTTTTCATGTTTTAGCGGTTTTGGGGGGGACCTTTAAAAATCAAAAATTAAAAAATGGGGGAAAAATACCTGGAGATATCGTGGATTAGGACCTACATACCAAATTTCATAAAAATCGGTCTACTGGTGTCGTCTCTAGCTCTGTACACATCCATACAGACTGACACACAGACATCACGTAAAAATCACTTTTTTGGATTCAGGGAGCACCAAAACGAACATTTTCACTAACAACTCAAATTCGAACATTTTGACGAAAACAATACTTTCTCCATATACTATGTATAGGGAGGAGAAAGTAAAATGTAATTTAACTGCGTTTTTATGTGGATTTACCATTGGAAAAGCAGTTTTTCAATATTTTGAATATTTTTACCATCTTCAATACCTAGACCAGGCTGAACCCCCTCCTAACTAAATCGTACACAATATGACCATTGCAGATAAATAGAACCAAGTGCATCTGAACGGCTAACAAATGTTACACAATTTACACAGAGATTGGCCAAGTGTTTTATTCAATTATTTGAGTTTTAAATATTTAAATTCACACCCCTCACGTCAGCTACTGCGTGCCAACTCGTTTATACATAAAACATTGTCTACCTAAATTTTAGGATTGGCTCCAGTCCTCTGCGTCTACCTGCTTCTCCAATAAGACCAATGGTAAATTTCAAAGTTGAGGATTGGCTCCATCAGTCCTCTGCGTCTACCTGCTTCTCCCATAAGAACAATGGTATATTTCAAAGTTGAGGATTGGCTCCATAAGTCCTCTGCGTCTACCTGCTTCTCCCATAAGAACAATGGTATATTTCAAAGTTGAGGATTGGCTCCATAAGTCCTCTGCGTCTACCTGCTTCTCCCATAAGAACAAGGGTATCTTTCAAAGTTGAGGATTGGCTCCATCAGTCCTCTGCGTCTACCTGCTTCTCCCATAAGACCAATGGTATCTTTCAAAGTTGAGGATTGGCTCCATAAGTCCTCTGCGTCTACCTGCTTCTCCCATAAGAACAAGGGTATCTTTCAAAGTTGAGGATTGACTCCATCAGTCCTCTGCGTCTACCTGCTTCTCCTATAAGACCAATGGTATCTTTCAAATTTGAGGATTGGCTCCAGTCCTCTGCGTCTACCTGCTTCTCCCATAAGACCAATGGTATAGTTCAAAGTTGATGATTGGCTCCAGTCCTCTGCGTCTACCTGCTTCTCCCATAAGACCAATGGTATAGTTCAAAGTTGAAGATTGGCTCCAGTCCTCTGCGTCTACCTGCTTCTCCCATAAGACCAATGGTATCTTTCAAAGTTGTCCCTCTTCAATGGATTATTCAAAGTCGTGTATTTATGGTCAATTTTAAAAAGTAATGAAATACCTTTTGTTTCAGGGGACAGAACTTCGATATCACAAATGGTTTATCCATACAAAATCGTAAATATTGAATATTTTGAAATTTTTAGAACGATTATTATTTGAGGTGTGGACATAGCGTAGCCATAGAACACGATTAATACACCGGTCGCACCTCACTGAAATATTTTTTTATTTGTTGGTTACAACGCCAATGGCTTTTTGTCACACAAACTGTTTTAGGGAAATCGGTCCAAACCCCTGACACTTTTGATTTGGTAGTATTTTGATTTCAAAAATGAGCCATAAATCGTCGATATCAGATAATTCATTGAGGAGGGTGGGCTTTTAAAGTTAATATTGGCCTTATGTGGGAAGGAGATAAAAATGCGAAAAACTTTGTGACCGGAGCCCCCTCTTAAATGTGAAAATTCGCTCCCCTCACGTCAGCACGTGCGAAATGGTTTATGCATAAAACAGTCCAAACAGTGTTTATCTAAATTTGATGATTCATATATTACAATGATTATAAGTGGTTGACGTGGTGGCTGTGATGGGTGCAGGTGAGGAGCGTGCGGAAAGAGCCGCGGCGCATGAATGAACTGTTGTAACCGCTACTCGACTGCTCGGCGCGTGGGCTTTGTCCCTTTGAGGGCTTTCAAGAACACCTATTTTCTGGAGTTTTGTTTTTTATACGCTTTCTTTGTCCATTGCAACTGATGAGATCTTACCGCAGTTAAAGGTGCAATTCACAATGGATTGTGTGTTCAGTTCCGGACACTTTGACAATTTCGCGATCGAAAAACTATAGAATTTTTTTTAGTCGACGTCAATAATTAATTTCATCAATAAATAATATTGTATTCTCTGAGCATCAATTGAATTTTCAGACACGGTAAAAAGCTAGTATGTTATTTTTATCGATGCAATGTTTATACCATCAAATTTTATCTAGAAGGAAATATAAATTCATATCGGATACAAAATGTTCAGTTGTTATTTTTGAAACGATGCCGATTAAATCGGTATCGTTATCGTGCGAATCAATTGCCATGGTAGAGAGCAACATTGTTGCGTGGCAACCGATATGTTTATTTTGGAAAACAAAAACAATCGTTTGAGCGTTTCTACGTACAGGTTAAATAGCATTATTTACTTCGCTTTCAATAAGTTGTGTGCTTCCTGCCTATTATCCGAACGCCATTCTGTTCCTCTACTATGAATATCGGTGCATTGTCTCAATTAATAAACCTCTAAAACCGCGAATATCACACAATGTTGCAAGCAACTTTCTTTTTGATCTTCACTGTTATTTCATAGCGTGTATTTATCTAATTAGGGTAAAACCCCGTATATTGTAGAAATTATCAACTGACTTTGTATGGTTTTGACTCTTATCCCATTATGTTTTTGTTCCAGGCTACCCGAATCCTTCGGATTTGTAGCTGTCCATCTCCTCAAACAACCTACGAAAACTTTAATCTTCAAAACTTTAAACCCTCCAATTCTTCAAAATTCCAAGGTAAGTCTTTATACAGTCCCAAAATGTGCTGCTTCGATTTTCAAACTCGAAAGTAGTTAACAGTAGTCAAAGAGTATCATATTCCCATCCAGTTTATGTGTATATGGATATTTAAATACGTATAATGTTATTAATTAACGGCTTACTTCGTTTTTGTCTTTCTTTACTCGAGAGGGGGCTCCAACCACGCAACAATTCGCTTTCTCCCATAAAAACAATTTTAACTTTCAAATCCCATACCTCTTTGCTCTTTAAAATTATCCATAAATCAACGTTATCGGATAATCCGTTGAGGAGGGTCGGGATTCTTAAGTTAAGATTGGCCTTATGGGTGCAGATGAAAGGGAAATGTTTAGTATTGGCCTTATGGGTGCAGATGAAAGGGAAATGTTTAGTATTGGCCTTATGGGTGCAGATGAAAGGGAAATGTTTAGTATTGGGCTTATGGGTGCAGATGAAAGGGAAATGTTTAGTATTGGCCTTATGGGTGCAGATGAAAGGGAAATGTTTAGTATTGGCCTTATGGGTGCAGATGAAAGGGAAATGTTTAGTATTGGCCTTATGGGTGCAGATGAAAGGGAAATGTTTAGTATTGGCCTTATAGGTGCAGATGAAAGGGAAATGTTTAGTATTGGCCTTATGGGTGCAGATGAAAGGGAAATGTTTAGTATTGGCCTTATGGGTGCAGATGAAAGGGAAATGTTTAGTATTGGCCTTATGGGTGCAGGTGAAAGGGAAATGTTTAGTATTGGCCTTGTGGGTGCAGATGAAAGGGAAATGTTTAGTATTGGCCTTATGGGTGCAGATGAAAGGGAAATGTTTAGTATTGGCCTTATGGGTGCAGATGAAAGGGAAATGTTTAGTATTGGCCTTATGGGTGCAGATGAAAGGGAAATGTTTAGTATTGGCCTTATGGGTGCAGATGAAAGGGAAATGTTTAGTATGGGCCTTATGGGTGCAGATGAAAGGGAAATGTTTAGTATTGGCCTTATAGGTGCAGATGAAAGGGAAATGTTTAGTAACTGGAGCCCCCTCTTGAATTCGAACGACTTAACCGGTGCGAACGTTTGACGAGTGGCACGAGATATTCGGTTATTGTGGCATGTCGCAACAGAAGCTCGCCGAGTAGCTCGTCCCGGCTCGTGTATGGCTTCCCGTGTTGTACCCGCCGTCTCTCTGTGTCCACTATGAGGATCACAAGTAAGTGATATGCGATAGGGCGATCGACCATAGAATCGAATAATCTAAACAAAACGAATACATTGCGTGTCGCAACACTACACAATGTATTATCGCTTATACTATGCTTGAATACAAAATGAGATACATTCAGGATGTTACAAGACGATATATATCAACCAGTTACATCGGTCATCAGGCCGAATCAGAGTGTGTGAATATACCATCATTTATGCATATTTACCGTCTGATATGAAGTACAGTTTAAGGGTAAATATATTTTTAGTGTTTTGAGACTTTATATATTTATTCTTTTTATTTGTAAAAACACGTACCATGCTACGTATCATGCTACTCAATAAATCATTCATCCAAATAGGAAGTAAATCTATATTAATATTCGTGAATATATTTTAGAGGGTTTTAATGCACCATGGATGAAATAAATAGGATCTTATCGCGCATTTGTTTGGAATTATATGTTTCTAAAATGGATTATTAGTGAATTTCCTTTGGAAAGTGAACTATTAGCATGACCCGCACGGTGAAACTTAAGCCCAGGACCACCATAGAAGTTCCTAACGTGACCCCCTGAACACGTTTTGGGGGGTCGTTCAAAATTTTATATATATATATAATTTTGAACGACCCCCCAAAACGTGTTCAGGGGGTCACGTTAGGAACTTCTATGGTTGTCCTGGGCTTAAGTTTGTATAATATATATAATATATATATTATATATATTATATATATATATATATATATATATGTGTGTGTGTTTGCAATCTAGCGGTCGCATTTTTTGTCCGATTACTTCAAATTTGGTAGGGATGTTCCTTTTTGTAATCAGTTGGACAAGTTCGTTGGGCAAAACAATCGGAAAACTCTAAACCCCTTTTTTGGAGATTAACATTTCAAATTTCGAGTTTTTGGGCCCAAAAAGGGTCACAAAAGCCCCGGATGTAAAATTAATGCATGTAAAAAGATGGGAATTAGTAAGGCGAAAGTTTTAAGCCCTCACTCGTCATTCATTCTAGCAAAAATATTTACCAAGTTATTAAAGAAAATGTATTTCGACTAAACACAGTACGTTGTCTCGTGGGGGTTTTACACTAGAAAAGCCTGTTATTCCTTTGTTAGAGTACTTTTATCATCCCCAGTGACTCACGCCTACTTTAAACCCTGTCTGGATCTTCTCCTAACATTATAATGCGCAAAATTGTATTCCCAGCTTTGCAGGTAAATGAAACCAGGAGCATCAGAACAGCCAAAAATCAATGTCTTCAGATTTCAATAAAAATTGAAATGAATGTATGTTTTTACACTGATTTTGAGTTTTAAAAGTTTTTATGTGGAAATTCACTTCCCTCACGTCATCGTGCTGCGTGCGAACTCGTTATGGTTTGGAGCTAACAATAAAAAATGACGGGAAAATCGCCCGTGAAAACGTGTACAAGGAAAGCAATGCGCTCCCATTTGTAAAGGGGCGACCCGGTCACACTGACACTCGGTTGGCTGTGATACCCAGTAGAGTAAGAGGCACTGGGTTGGCACACGAGTGTACTATTCATTTTAACCTCTTTTTGGATACTAGTCACAACACAATCATTGTTGGATCACATGTGCAGCTTGTTTACAATTAACTCATACTGTCAGATGGTGTTTGTTTACAAATAAATTGCAATACAAATTGTTTACCTGCAGTAAAATTGCTAAGTTTTAATGTAAGTTATTGCCTTAAAACTGTCAAAATTGAAATTTCAGTTGCAAATGCATCAGCAATAGGGTAATTAAAATACGATTAAGGAACCAAACAGATGAAAAATATGTTTTAAGACTGAATTGTATGCTTAAGTGCGCAAAAAGGTGATAGTTTATTTATGATTTTGCCAACTAACGTGCTTCTTATTCTACCATCATGCGTCGACACCGAGACACGTGTACAGCAACTAAGGAATTTTGAATTTATTTACAATTTAAAATACAACTAAAGCGGATCGCAGTTTGATTACAACATATACTGATGGTGGAGTGTACACATGTTTCTTAAGCACAAAATTGTTTCTTGCGTCTCAAAATTCGGGTTGGAGAAAATTTGCTGGAAATTGTTAAACCAGTTATGTAATTGTTATAATTGTTACGTTATGTAAGTGTTAAACAAAACGAATTTAGTAAAATTTGTCATGTGTTTTTCAACGATTGTGTTAGTTACTTGTGTTTTTTGTAAATAATTACTTAATCCGTTATAAGAAAAATATACACTTTTAGCAATACAGGGCGAATAAAAAATAAGGACCCACCGTCATTTTTTTATTTGTTAATATAAACTATTTTCTTTTGGGTAGGGATAGTAACTTAAGGTTTACTATCTTTCGATATTATTCAACATTTTAGGTGCCCCCAAAAATAGGGGATTTTGGGGGCAACTCAATTTTTAAAATGTAAATCCCCATTTTTGAGTGACCCCTAATTTTAAAGAAGTGTAAAAAAGTAGATAAGTGGTGAAAAATAGGAATCGCTATATCTTCCCTAACCAAAATGGCAGCCAGTCAAGATTCCTAATTATTGTATTCAAATTTGGAAAGGAAATCTTGGGGAATATTCAACATTTTTAAAAGTGACAAAAGATGGCACACTTGAAGTTAATATCACAACGTGAATGAAATCAGTTCAATTTAACTTCGTAAAAATAAAGATAAAACAAAAAATATTGCCTTCGAGATATGAATACAATGCTTTTTGGGGAATTTTGACTGGCTGCCATTTTGGTTAGGGAAGAGATAGTGGTATCTAGTTTTTCACCATTTATCTATTTTGTATATTTCTTAAAAATCAGGGATCACTCAAAGGGGATTTACATTTAAACATTTTGAGTTGCTCCCAAAATCCCCTATTTTTGGGGGACACTCAAACTTTTAAATAATGTCAAAGATATACTACACCTTAAGTTACTATCACTACCCAAAAGATATTAGTTTATATTAACAAATTAAAAAGTTAGAGTGGGGGTCCTGACTTTTTATTCGCCCTGTAACAAACATATCGTGTCATAGGGTTTCTAGAATAACAAGTAGCCGAATAGCAAACGTCAAAGCTTTTGAAAAGATTAATTTTGATATCGTGCCAAGACTCGCTTTAAATTAACGCTGTAAAAGGAAAACTTGTTAACCCAGGTAGTAAATCCTCACAGTGCCACGCTGTAACTGAAAGTTCCATTTTACAAAACGACGTAAAAAGAAAATAAAGTCGATGCCATTCAGCCCCACCTAGTTTTACGATATCGCATGCTTTACAGCCTCTCATTGGAGGGGCATTAAGCTCCTTCTTGTAGTTGCTTTACGCACTGACTGTACATTACATTGTGTTTTCTTTTATAATTCTCAACCCTAATTTCTCCTAATGAACAAATGTTATAGGTCTTCCACAGCCAACTCTGATGCAATATGTCTCTCGAGTCTGCTTACCGTATAAACTGCTTGAGATGTCGAATTACGATTTGATAAGTTGTTGGCCTTTTTATATACATTGTAGACTAATATTTGCAGTTAGCGAATTTCCCCTACAAGAAGGAAGCTATTACCAGCATCATTTTAGTTTGCACCATTGGATTATGCTTGAAAAAATTGACCTGGTATGTATTAACCAGATAATTCACGTTCCAATCTTCGGGATTATATTGTGAGCACATTTTATCAATGTGTATAGTATAAGTGGAAGCCACTTGGCAGGAAGATTTGATGAAAGTTGTAGTAATTTTTAAAACTTGGACAACACGTCAGGTGATTCTTGGAACGTTTGTTTCAGCTCCAATAACAGAAGTTCGAATGCATACCAGTCTAAATTAGACTTACTGTTTACACTTGATAACACAAGTATAAACTTAAATATAACACTTAAATATTGTATATCCAGTGAACAGAACACTGTTAGTTGAACCTGTTTTAATTTTTTTCGGGAAAAATCGCGCTTGTAAAGTCAGAGTAAGGCTAAAGCGAAGGGGGCATTCATCATGTAAACGAAAAGGGGAGGGCAGTCTTATCCAAAAACATGATATTTTACATTTCCAACATTTTGGATCGAGGAGTCACCCTTACTCATTCCCCCTGCAACCGCTGTGATCTAAGGGCTCTTGCATAATAGGGCACCAGTACGAGATATTTTGTGTTTCTCCCTGCCTATACCATAAGACCCGAAGTTAATTTTCAATCCACGCAGCTTATTAGTGAATTTCCTTTGGAAAGTGAACTATTAGCATGACCCGCACGGTGAAACTTAAGCCCGGGACCACCATAGAAGTTCCTAACGTGACCCCCTGAACACGTTTTAGGGGGTCGTTCAAAATTGTATATATATATATATATATATATATATATATATATATATATGTGTATATATATATATAGAGAGAGAGAGAGACATATATATATATGTGTGTGTTTGCACTCTAGCGGTCACATTTTTTGTCCGATTAACTTCAAATTTGGTAGGGGCGTTCCTTTCTGAAATCAGTTGGACAAGTTCGTTGGGAAAAAGAATCGTAAAACTCCAAACCCCTTTTTTGGGGATTAATTTTCCAAATTTCGAGTTTTTGGGCCCAAAAAGGGGCTAAAAAGCCCCAAATGTAAAATTAATGCATGTAAAAAGATGGGAATTAGTGAGACGAAAGTTTTAAGCCCTCTTTCGTCATTCTAGCATAAATATTTACCGAGTTATTAAAGAAAATGTGTTTAGACTAAACACAGTACGTTGTCTTATGGGGGTTTTAGACTAGAAAAGCCTGCTACTCCTTTGTTAGAGTACTTTTAATATCCCCAGCAACCTCACGCCTACTTTGAAGCCTGACTGGACCTTCTTCTAACATTATAATGCGCAAAATTGTATTCCCAGCTTTGCAGGTCAATGAAACCAGGAGCATCAGAACAGTCAAAAAATCAATGTTTTCAGATTTCAATAAAAATTTGAATACAAGTATGTTTTTAGACTAATTTTAAGTTTTAAAAGTTTTTATGTGGAAATTCACTTCCCTCACGTCAGCGTGCTGCGTGCGAACTCGTTTATGGATTTCACCCACGAAACGCGTCAATGCGTTTTTTTTTGTGTATAGAAAAATTATTTCTAACAAAAATATCCAGTGAACAGAACTCTGTTGTATGATAGTCGTCCACTAGAATCCCAAATATTGTATATTAGTGATTGTTATGAGATAACCATTTGTGGTGTCACAGATGTTACCACTATATTGAGTCATAAATTAGCGATTTTGATGACCAATTCAGGAACTATATGTGTTAACGATTGATATCGATCTGACGGGGGGCCGGTAGACGCGAATTCTTTCTTGACTGGGGCCCACTCTTTATGGAACCGCGTAAGCCTCTCACGTCCCAGCAGCCTCTCGTAGCTGACCCCGGAAGTTCCGGTGTAGAGTTTCCGAGTTGACCCGCATCCAGACCGGAGGATCAATAGTGCAGGACGAAGGGCCCAGGTTCCAACTATCGAACCAGATTAGGGTGATCTTCCCATTGAAAACCGTGCTCTCCAGTAAACGTGTTAACAGATTTTTCATTTTTTTTTCTGAAAATGAATTAAGTATACAAGTAATAATCATCCTTTATATTAAAAGCAAGTGGTGTTTTTTCCGGAAATTTTTGGGTAGTAAGGAATAACATAGCCGAGTTTTAATTTAGGTTTCCAATCCGTTGCAAATTTGATGTTAATTTTCAATAAGTCTAGAAGACGACGCTAGGCATTTTCAGATTTGTTTTTTTTCGAATCATAAGGAGTAAACAATCAACCGTGAATGATTCAGTCCATGAGATGAGATGAGTGAGAATGTTTTTTACACATAAGGATGTAGAGTGAACATCGCAATATGTATTAACACATTAAATCGAATAGTTTTATTTATTTTTTTACTAGATTTGAATACAACCACTTTAAGGGTTTAAATTAATTATATATCATGTAGGGGAATTAATTTAAGCAGAAGGAAGGAGGGAGTTTCCGTTTAGATTTCTTACTGAGTAATTTTAAAAAAATTGAATTAATTTTGTTAAATATTCAACTGACATTATGAATCGTCCATATTGTGTTTATTTAAACTATTTGTTTTAGTTTCAGGTTATGAGTTTGAGTTAGTTAACTATAGCTTGAGTTAATAACTACAAGATAAGAAAGATAACGTATTATAGTTTGACGTTCATTCAATTTTATACTACATAAAAAATGTGTACGGAAGTTTAAAACAGACGGGTACTGTTAATTTATGTGTTTATGATAGAAGGTGTGCTGCTTCATATTGTGTATACATATCAAGCAAGCGCGTTTATCAGGTACTATGGAAGGATAGCAGGTTGGTAAAATGTATTTAAGTTGCATCGTTACTATTTATGACGATAGCTTTAGAGAGCGCTTATTAAGTGTTCATTATTAGTGAATTTCCTTTGGAAAGTGAACTATTAGCATGACCCGCACGGTGAAACTTAAGCCCGGGACCACCATAGAAGTTCCTAACGTGACCCCCTGAACACGTTTTGGGGGGTCGTTCAAAATGTTATATATATATATATATGTGTTTGCACTCTAGCGGTCACAATTTTTGTCCGATTTACTTCAAATTTGGTAGGGACGTTCCTTTCTGTAATCAGTTGGACAAGTTCGTTGGGCAAAACAATCGGAAAACTCTAAACCCCTTTTTTGGGGATTAATCTTTCAAATTTCGAGATTTTCGGCCCAAAAATGGTCATAAAAGCCCCGGATGTAAAATATATGCACGTAAAGAGATGGGAATTAGAGAGGCGAAAGTTTTAAGCCCTCTCTCGTTATTCTAGTATAAATATTTACCGAGTTATTAAAGAAAATGTGTATCGACTAAACACAGAGCGTTGTCTTATGGGGGTTTTACACGAGAAAAGCCTGTTATTCCTTTGTTAGAGTACTTTTATCATCCCCAGCAACCTCACGCCTACTTTCAAGCTTGTCTGGACCTTCTCCTAACCTTATATTGGGCAAAATTGCATTCCCAGCTTTGCAAGTAAATGAAACCAGGAGGATCAGAACAGCCAAAAAAATCAATGTTTTCAGATTTCAATAAAAATTGGACAAATGTATGTTTTTACACTGATTTTGAGTTTTAAAAGTTTTTATGTGGAAATTCACTTCCCTCACTTCAGCGTGCTGCGTGCGAACTCGTTGTTCTTTTGACACTTTAAAATAGCAGAAGAGAACGGTTTAGACAGTAGGCTATAGGTATAGACAGGCAATGAGCCCATAGACTAGATAGTTACCCCATGGTCCTTGTCTAGCCTTTACGATGGCCATCTTCAAGACGAATGAAAGTAGCGAATGAAATAAACTTGATGGCGGATGTGAGCTTAGCTCGAAGGTTAATGAGTTTGGAAATTTCGTAGCACATTTGCCCATTTTGAATGAGAATTATAAAAGAAAATTTGCTGCCATCCACGGGCTTATTAAGATTCATTGATATGCTGCCCCCAGTGCGTTAGAAATAACACTATGGTGCTCAGGGGTACCCACGAGGGGACTGATAGAGCGGATTGCGCTGTAACAATTTTATTTTAGGGGGATTTTTCTGCTTTAGCGGGCAAATGTTATTCTTGGGGGGTATTTATTTTTACAATCCCTTCTTTGAATTTATCAAGTAAGGGATTTTACAAAAGGTGTCAAACTCTTTTTATTCGGCTACTGAAATAGGGTTACCAGACGTCCGGGTTTAGCCCGGACAGTCCGGGTTTTGAGCCTCTGTCCGGTGTTTGGTCCTGGGTTTTAGATTTTTCGAGGGAATAAATCTTGTCTCGAAAAAGTTACAATAGTTAAGCAATATCACATCCGGAATCGCGTGTTTTGTCTCAAATTGTTAAGATTTCCTGGCGAGTGACGAGTTAAATTTGTCTTAAAAAGACGAAAGTTTGCAGACCCGCAGTTAGCAGACAGTTTGCCTGCATTAAACTGCGTGATACCAAAATACCAGTCCGACGCCAAAATATAACATAGAATAAGTTAAAGTTTTATTGATTTATTTAAATTTTTTTATTATCATATTTATTAAAATTTTGTATTGAGATTTGTTTTACTTAGTGCATATAAGCAGGACAAATGGTGCAAGTATAAATAACCCTAGTTAACGTTATTTTACACAAATAAAAATTGTGTAGTACTTTATGGGCGACTACTCCGTCCAAGGCCTTACCTTGTAGGAGGGAACAAGTATGTTTTTTTTGGGGGGGAGGAATCGTGCTACTGCCTTTGGGGAGATGGTTACCCCTGATCAAGACCGCCACCACACTCTAGTTCGGTTTTGCCCTGATGGTACTGTACCTCGTGGCTTTGCATGTGGTGTTGTGTGCGTGTGGAACGTGTTTGTGAGAAGGGTAAGTCTGAAAGGTGTCAAGTGTCTGTAGTAGAGTTCGCCTCTCTTGGTGCCCGGGCCACCGGCTGATCTGGATGGTGCGCAGGCGCCAAGTGAGACGAACTCGACTATAAGTGTGTTGGTATACACTGACAGGCTTTTCTCTGATTGCAGGACATGCTAGGGAGGTGAGCGTTTCTGTTTCCCTCGTTCAGTACCTCACCACCACTTAAGCTTTCTTCTCCTAGTCTACGCTTTTGCACCCTTTTTACATTTCTTACCTTTTGCACTTGGCTTTAGAAAATAACTGTGTAAGTTGAGGCAGACCTAAGGTCGCTGTGGAATTACCTAAACTGACGTTAGATTTTCTGTGCCTCCAGAGGCCCCAAATATACAGGATGAATGAAAAGTCAGGGCCCCCTTATACTTGTTTTTATTTGTTAATATAAAACAAATAAAAACAAAATATCTTTTGGGTAGTGATAGGAACTTAAGATTTAGTATCTTTAAACAGTATTCAAAATTTGGAGTGCCCCCAAAAATATGGGATTTTGGGGGCAACTCAAAATGTGTAAATGTAAACCCCCTTTGAGTGACCCCTGCTTATTTTTGTTTTTTGGCTGTTCTGATGCTCCTGGTTATAATGAAAGTGACTATTAGGATAGTAATGGTGTACATTACAGGACGAGGTATAGTCAGGATAACAAGTTGGTATAGGGGTATTGGGGGTGATAAACCTACATCAAGATATGAAAAACAGCCTTTTCCAGTGTAAAATCCCCATAAGACAACGTACTGTGTAAAGACAATTAACATTTTCTTGAATAACTCGGTAAATACTTGTGCTAGATTGATGAGGGAGAGCTTAAAATATTTTTCATTTCACGTACAGTAATTTAATTTACAATAATGTTATATTCGGGGCTTTTCTGGCCCTTTTTGGGCCCAAAAACTCAAAGTTTGAACAATTAAAGTCCCCAAAAAGGGGGTTAGAGTTGTCCGATTGCTATGCCCAACAAACTTGTCCAACCGTTTACAGAAGGGAAGGTTACTACCAAAATTTCAAGTAAATCGGACAAAAATTGTAACTGCTAGAGTGCGAACACAATATATATATATATATATATATATGTATATATATATATAAAGTTTTTAGCAACCCCCAAAACGTGATCAGGGGGTCACGTTAGGAACTTCTGTGGTGGTCCCGGGCTTAAGATCCACCGTGCGGGTCATGCTAATAGTTCACTTTTCCATAGGAAATTCATTAATCAAAAAGATCGGAAATGGTGAAAATTAGAGACCGCTATCTCGTCCCTAACCAAGATGTCAGCCATTAAAAATTCCCAAATATTGTATTCAAATCTGGAAGGCAAAACTTGGGGGACATTATAAATATAAATTGTTTACAGTGTCAAAATAAAGTAAGTACATCTGAAGTTAGTATCACAACGCGAATGGAATCAGTTTAATTTAGCTTAGTAAAAGTAAAGATAAAACCAAAACATATTGCCTTCCAGATTTGAATACAAGGTTTTTTGGGGAATTTTTACCTGCCATTTTAGTTAGGGAAGAGATAGCCGGTTCTAATTTTCACCATTTGCCTACTTTTTATTTACCTACCATACAAGTAGTCACTCAAAGGGGGTTTACATTTAAAAAAATTTCCCCCCCCCCCAAATCCCCTATTTTTGGTAGATGTTTAAAATTTGGAATAATGTCTAAATATACTACACCTTATCACTACCCAAAGGATATTATAACAAGTTTATTTTAACAAATTAAAAAGATGGAGGGGGTCCTGACTTTTTACTCAGGTGATGTTATTATTGTCCCTTTTGTACTTTAGCTTCAGTCTCAACACCTCAATACTTAACCCACCTTGCACTGAGGTAATATTTTAGCCTTTTATATTTTGATTCGCACTCTAACTTCATTTTCCTTTATTCTAACATATTTCTTATTTTTTACCTACACACTCACACTCACCATATTTAAAACACGCAATGGTATTATATAGTTTAATTATTTTAAGTGTTATTGGAAGTAGGAAACGCAACTTCATTTTTAATACGAAATACAATTATCTGTAAAATATAGGTGTGACAAAACAGGTGCATTGGCTGTTTATTTCGGATTATACAACGATAAAGAACATATGTAGACATTTTATAAAATTTCGCTCCGTTAGTGCCGTTTACCAAAATACCTATTTTGCATCAGGTATAGACAAAAAGTATGCCAAGTTTCAAATCACCACCTTTAACAGTTCAAACTATACATATTAACTGAGTAAACACACAAACATACTGTTGCTAAAGGGAACGGAATTTAAAAAATGTCACTACATATTTTGTTTCTTTAGAGATGTATAATTCGAAAATTTATAGCCAGTGCACCTTTCTTGTTACACTGTTTTATCTTGTTACTTGGAGCTTGAGGGTATTATTAATTTAGACCCTTTAAATTGAACACTAGTTTATTAATTATTAAACAGTCACATGTTACATGTTTCACAAGTGTAATTAAAGATGCGAACAACGCCAACCATGGCTTCAACAACCACCGGACCTACTTCCGGTTAGATGCCACAGACATATAAAATAACGTAAATGTTTTATAATATCAGTATATATAACAACGTTCTGTATTTTGATAGCTTTTATAATTCGAGTCAACACGTAAACTGTATCATAATAAGTCTTGTATTTGTAAGGGATTTTCCAGCTGTAAATAAATTAAACTACAAAGAAAGGTTATGTTACCTTTTGTTCCGTCGAAGTGATCCAAAATGACAATCCTTGCTGACTATCACGTGATTTCAAAGATAAGTTTCATCTTCAGGTCACAAGAACGGTTTCACTCATCTGAGGTCGTCATGATTTGAAAACATGTACACACTACATAAAACACGTACGAAAACATTTATTTGACCAAAACATTAGATTTTTAAAAGCATGCGACGCAGCACGGGTGAGATGTGAGTCTACATGGAGGGATAAAGTGATTCTGAGCCACGACAACTAATACCCCCGTCGCAGCAAACCTGCGTACTCAGCGAATTTCCAATGCATATATATGTGACTCACTACTACATAGAGCTAGTTACCAAGTTTCACAACAATACATCCATAAATAAGTGATATATAGCATTTTATTTATTCTCCATAAGAATAACATTAGGGTTGAGGTCGCAGGTTTGCTGCAACGAGGAAGATAAGTAATGTGTTTTTTTTTTTTGCAATTATCAATACAACTGAACCAGGTGAAGCTACATACCAAGTTCTCTTAATGTAGGTTCATAATTAAGGGAGATATACAACTTTACTTATTCTCCATATGAATAACATGGGGGCCGAGTATGCAGGTTTGCTGCTACGGGGACTATCAACAAAAAACTTGTTTTTTGTGGTAATATCAATATACCACAACTAGGTGAAGCCACATAGCAAGTTTCATCAATATACATTCATAAATAATCGAGATATAGAATTTTATTTATTCTCCATAAGGATAACATTGGACAACGTACTGTGTTTAGCACTTTGAATATCTCTGCAACGGTTGGACGTAGAACAACGATTAAAACACCTAAATGTTTGTTTTCTTGAGCTAAACACATTAATAAACAGAACTGTGAAGTTTTTGGTATAACTATCTGAGAAAAATCTAAAAACCTTTTTCCCATAAGATTAACATGGGCCACGTTTTTTTGGATTTTCTCCGCAACCACTTAACCTAGGTTAATGATTCAAAATACTATATGTTTTTTTAAGCTCTATAAAATGGTTGTAACCAAAATTGAGTTTTTTTTAACATTTTTGGGTCAAATTTGCAAAAAACCGATTTTTGGAAAATTGTAAACCCCCATAAAACCCCCTTCCCATAGTGCAATCGATCTGGTTTTCGAACTTAAAGTCATAAATGCTACTCTCCACATTTGTGCCAAATTTCATCAAAATCGGGTGTTTCTTTCAAAAGTTATCGCGGTAACGGACACACATATATATATATATATATATATATATATATATATATATATATATATATATATATATATATACATATATATAAATTTGAACGAATAGTGTTTTAGGCATCTGGGGACCTCAAAACGAAAAGTTATCATGGTCTCGGGCTTAAGTCTTACCATGCCACCTACGGTAATAACTTCTTCCCTATAGGGGAAATTCGCTAAAATGAAGTAAACCAATCAATAGTATACTAATTCTTGCTAAATACAAAGACCTTGAGAACAATTGTATGCCATGCTGTGCAAAACAACGAGTTTACGTGTCAATTACATTGTAAAAGGATTAGTAAGCGGTTGGCCTAGTTTGTAGCTAGCACTCATTGATCACGCATTGATCACTTTGATCAGATCGTAGTCTAACTAGATGTTGAAGGTGGTAACACATCGGCAACAATGTGAGCATTATTGGAGTGCAGTTGCACTATCACCGAGGTGGATTGTATTGACGACCTTTACTGCATGTACGAATGAAAGTGGAATGAAAGTATAATATAACCATCAATTAAGTGTCATACACAAATCATTACAGCAACGATGCAGGATTAACATCCAGTTTGAAATGAAAAAGATTTTTAAGGTCTATCGAAATATATATAAGCCATTGTACTGCGTGCTCCGCTCCGCTGCAGACATTGTACTGCGTGCTGCCGTCCACAACTTGCAGGCGGTCCCGAGATCTGTCGACACAGCGCCAGCGCGGCGACCGCGGCGTTTGCTATCGTGGCCGGGTGAGTCAAATACATGTAATAAGAAATTTAAATACTCCCTTCCAGTGTGATAAAGCCGAAAAATGTATTAAAATATGTTAATAAAAAATACACATAAATTCATAACTGAAATACTAGCCAAACTCATTTTTCAATAAGGAAAACAATAATTTTGCCTAATAACTTTGTTTTTCCAACTACAACTACTGTAGAAAAACCGAAATCAATTAAAATATTAAAATGGCTAAACTAAGTTATTCTAATTGTGTTTAAATTGACAGTTGATAAATAAAATATTAAAGTGTATTCTTGGTTGATTATTAGGCATTCTCATCTTCTTTAAACTATATTAACTAAAACAAATTTAAAATTTAAAGAAGATGAGAATGCCTAATAATCAACCAAGAATACAATAACCATCTTCAACAACATCAGAAGGATTTAGAAGAAAAATTAAAGTGTATGTATACATATTTTAACGTAATATGTTTTGTAATGAAAGGGAAAACTCATAAAACGTTATGTCACTATTCAACTAAAATTAATCTTATTATGTGTAAACGCTATCTTGTTTCATCCAATCGTTCATAGTTACCTTATTTGAATAATATCGATAGAGCTTAGTAGGTAATGTAAGAGTATGTAAATGTCTCGTTTTCATTTGCATTCACACGGGATGAGTGGTTTATACACAAATGGTGTAAGAGTTTATAGGAATTACTCGTTGAAGGATGATTCCAATTTACCTTTGTTTTTCACCATTAACCAAGCCTATAATTTTTTTATTTTGTTATTGCGATTTTATGGGAAGAAAGTTACTGATGGAGTTGTCACGCGTGTATTTTGTAATTCGTCTTGTTATAAATATAACGATCAATTTAAAGTCATTTGAATTAAAAACAGACAACTATTTGAAACATGTGCTAAAAACGTGTTTAACTGACTATTTAAATAACTTTTATGGGAAATTTCTAACCATGTGTTTTACGTTTCCACGAGGTTATGGAAATGAATGTTTGTACCTAACTCGGTCGCCTTGCGGCAGCTCCGCCAGTCACTTTCTTCCGATAATCGCACTGTTGTCTATCCTACTGTTCTAGCTATTGAGAAGGTGAATGTCAATCTTAATTACAGCATTCGATCTTCAGCCTCTGATAATCTAATTCATATTGAAAGTTATTTGACTTTTATGGGTTAGGTACCTACAGTTTGAGAACCAGTTAAAGTATAATTTTGTTTGTGGAAATTTATCTTATAAAAGGTTTTCATACAACAATTTAAGAGAAACATTTATTTTCGTTTGAAACTGTATCATCATTCTACGATTGCCAAGCTAAACCCTCACTCCCTGTACACTGTAACCGCTACAATTTGCTGGTACTCTTTTGCTTAGTTTAGGCGGTAAACTGTGTTAGCTTTCGACTATATTTGTTGGAGTATAATACTAATGACTACATAAACTACGCGGGCCCGTACAGTTTTACACTAACCCTATCCATTACTAGATTCTGGGATAAGGTTGCATGAGCCAAACGTTTCTAAGCTCCAGATACATAACGCCAGTTCCAGTAATGGTTAATTTTAGTGATTAAATAATACCAAGGATCTTATTTAGGCTACCGGTATAATGTTTGTAGTAAACTTTGATCAAGTCATTGTAGTTTAAAATACCTAAGACTCAAGTCGGCAAGTGTCATCTGTCATAGTCTAAACTTTTTTTAATAAAGGTTCATAACGTCAATGTAGGATGAAATACCTAAGAAATAATTAAGGTCGACAAGTGTCAAGACATAAAGCTTAATACAAACCATCAGGTCCTAGTCCAGTAACTCTCCTTGTTCCTGTCCAAAATCAAACTCAAACTCATTCATTCGTCTAAAAACTGATACAGTAGTGAACACGTCAAACTAATTCTATTTACAAATTGATGTTAAAATAAAATTTGAAAGAGTGGAATTCACTTGATGAAAGAGTGGAATTGTGGTCTTGTTATCTTATAAAATAGTGGAATAACCATTTATTAAAAGACTGAAAACCGACTATCTTGGAGTGAAATTGTTTCTTGTCATATTATAAATACCCCCGTAGCAGCAAACCTGCGTACTCAGCGAATTTCCAATGTGTATATATATATATATATATATGTATATGTATTTTAATACCACTTAAAGCCACATACCAAGTTTCATCAATATACATTCATAAATAAATGACTTATGACATTTTAATTATTCTCCATAAGAATAACATGGCGTCTGAGGATGCAGGTTTACTGAAACAAGGTACCTACACAAAAAATGTAGTTTTATGAAAATTCTTTTATAATTCAAGTAGGTAAAGCCACATACCAAATTTTATTATTTATGTTCATAATTAAGGGAGATAACATTTTACTTATTCTCCATAAGAATAACATGGGGACTAAGTTCGCCGGTTTGCTGCTTCGGGATCTATCGGCAAAAAAATAGTTTTTTGTGCAAATATCAATAGACCACAACGGTATAAAGCAATAAACCAATTTTCGTCAAGATAAGTTGATAAATAAGCAAGATATACAATTTTTCAAATTCTCCATAAGGATAACATTGGACAACGTACTATGTATAGCACTTTCAATGTCTCGGTAATCAATTGACGTATAGCAATGATCAAAACACCAAATTGTTTGTTTAAGTTGAATATAATGGTGAAAACTAAAATTGGATTTACTAAAATATAATATGTAAAAAACTCAAAAAAAATGTGGGGTACAAACCCCCCCCCCCCCAATACCCCTTTGGATAAAAGGATCTGGCTTGTTTTCGAATTTAAAGTCATAAATGTTGCTTTATATGTTTGTACCAAATTTCATCAAAATCGGACCATTTTTACGAGAGCTATCGCACCCACGGACACACATATATATATACATATACATATATATATATATATATATATATATATATATATATATACAGTTTTGAACGAATGGTGTTTTTGCTATCTGGGGACCTCAAAACGAAAAGTCATCATGGTCCCGGGCCTAGGTCTTATCATGCCGACTTCGGTAATAGCTTCTTCCTATAGAGGAAATTCGCTAAAAATGAAATTACCGTATATTAAAAGAATACCCCCATATCAGCAAACCTGCGTACTCAGCGAATTTCCAATGCATATATATGTATCTTAATACCACATAAAGCCACATTCATCAATATATATTCATAAATAAGCGATTTATGACATTTTAATTACTCTCCATAAGAATAACATATGGGGGCTAAGTATGGAGGTTTGCTGACACAAGGAACACGAAAAATGGGTTTTTTAAGCCTAAAAATATTAATCTAACTCAACTAGGTAAAGCCACATACCAAGTTTTATTAATTTATGTTCATAGTTAACAGAGATAACATTTTACTTAGTCTCCATAATAATAACATGGGGTTGAGTACGTAGGTGCTACGTAGCTGCTACGGGAACTATCGGCAGCAATTTTGTTTGTGCAAATATCAATAGAATTCAACAACATGAATCAATATACCAAGTTTCTTTAGGATAAGTTAATAAATAAGCGAGATATACAATTTTCCTATTATCCATAAGAATAACATTAGACAACGTACTGTGTTTAGCGCTTTCAATATGTTGATTAACCAATTGACGTAGAGAAATTATCAAAACACAAAATTGTTTATTTTTTAAGCTGAATTCAATGGCGAAAAATAAAATTTGATTAACTAAAATATTATGTGTAAAAAACTCAAAAAACCCTTTATATTTTTTTTAATTATCATAGGAACATACTTACAAAATAAATAAATACTTAAATACTTAAAATACATTTAAAAAGATAGCACGTTGTCTTGTGGGAATTTTACATTGGAAAACATATTTTCTAATTTGGAGGTGTTTCATTAGTATGCCATAGGCCACTTCTACTTGTTACAACATTTCCTACTATAAAACATTACTTCCGTTGATTGGCTGGTAAATTTATGGGTCATTCTGAACAGCTAAAATTTAAAATTTATTAAAACTTGAAATATCATTACCCACTCTTCAGCGTGCTGCATAACTAACTGTCATAAATAACAAGCAGTAAATTCACTCCGACAAAACACAATTTAATTTACATCTTGTTTCTAATAATATGACATTAATTATTCAAGTTAAGTCAAATGTTATATTATTTAAGTTAATATGACATTTATTATTCAAATAAATCTATCTCCGATATTATATATAATTTATATTATAAATATAAGCACCCGTTATGTGCACAACGGGAAGGAGGAAAGGCTATATTTACTTAAAGAAAGCATTTTAATTTTGGTTTGTTTAAAAATTTGTATATATTACTTAACAATTAAAGCTATTATTAATACAATTT